>CM038672.1:702415543-703615543 GCA_021605145.1 Aegilops bicornis
CTATAAGAAAGTTTTTACTATTCTTGCATACCTAGCATATTAAGATTAAGCAAATTACCATGCTATTAAAGACTCTCAAAATAATCTAAGTGAAGCATGAGAGATCAATAGTTTCTATAAAAAAAATCCACCACCATGCTTTAAAAGATATAAGTGAAGCACTAGAGCAAAACTATATAACTCAAAAGATATAAGTGAAGCACAAAGAGTATTCTAATAATTTCCAAATCATGTATGGCTCTCTCAAAAGGTGTGTACAGCAAGGATGATTGTGGTAAACTAAAAATCAAAGACTCAAATCATACAAGACGCTTCCAAGCAAAACACATATCATGTGGTGAATAAAAATATAGCTCCAAGTAAAGTTACCGATGGAAGTAGATTTAAAGAGGGGATGCCTTCCGCATCCCCAAGCTTTTGGCTTTTTGGTGTCCTGAGATTATCTTGGGGGTGCCATGGGCATCCCCAAGCTTAGGCTCTTGCCACTCCTTGTTCTATAATCCATCAAAAATCTTTCACCCAAAACTTGAAAACTTCACAACACAAAACTCAACAGAAATCTCGTGGAGCTCCGCTAGCTAAACAAAACAAAAGACCACTTCAAGGTACTGTAATGAACTCATTCTTTATTTTATATTGGTGTTAAACCTACTGTATTCCAACTTCTCTATGGTTTATAAACTATTTTACTAGCCATAGATTCATCAAAATAAGCAAACAACACATCTAAAACAGAATCTGTCAAAAACAGAATAGTTTGTAGTAATCTGTAACTAACGCAAACTTCTGGAACTCCAAAAAATCAGCCAAAATAGGAAGACCTAGGCAATTTGTTTATTGGTCAGAAGCAATTGGAATCACTACTTTATCACGTTCTGGTGATTTTTAACAATTGTTTTCGTTAACAGAAAGTTTCTGGAAATTTCTGCAAGATCAAATAACTACCATCCAAGAAGATCCTATAGGTTTAACTTGGCACAAACACTAACTAAAACATAAAAGCACATCTAACCAGAGGCTAAAAAAAATATTTATTCCTAAACAGAAGCAAAAAGCAAAAAGCTAAAATGAAATTGGGTTGCCTCCCAACAAGCGCTATCGTTTAACGCCCCTAGCTAGGCATAAAAGCAAGGATAGATCTAGGTATTGCCATCTTTGGTAGGCAATCCATAAGTGGCTCTCATGATAGATTCATATGGTAATTTTATTTTATTCCTAGGGAAGTGTTCCATGCCTTTCTTTAATAGGAATTGGAATCTAATATTTCCTTCCTTCATATGAATAATTGCACCAATCGTTCTAAGGAAAGGTCTACCAAGAATAATAGGACATGAAGGATTGCAATCTATATCAAGAACGATAAAATCTACGGGCACATAATTCCTATTTGCAACAATAAGAACATCATTAATTCTTCCCATAGGTTTCTTAATAGTGGAATCCGGAAGGTGCAATTTAGAGAGCAATCATCAAAATCGCGGATATCTAGCAAATCGCACAAAGTTTTGGGAATAGTGGAAACACTAGCACCCAAATCACATAAAGCGTTAAACTCATGATCCTTAATCTTAATTTGAATAGTAGGTTCCCACTCATCATAAAGTTTTCTAGGAATAGAAACTTCCAATTCAAGTTTTTCTTCATAAGATTGCATCAAGGCATCAACGATATGTTTAGTAAACGCTTTATTTTGACTATAAGCATGAGGAGAATTTAGCACGGATTACAACAAGGAAATACAATCAATCAAAGAGCAACTTTCATAGTTAAATTCCTTGAAATCCAAAATAGTGGGTTTAGCAACATCTAGGGTTTTGATTTCTTTAATCCCACTTTTTTCAATTTTAGCATCAAGATCTAAAAACTCCGAATTTTTGGAACGCCTTCTAGGTAAAGGTGGATCATAATCAGTCCCATCATTATCAAGATTCATATTGCAAAACAAATATTTAATTGGGGACACATCAATAACTTTTAGATCTTTATCTTTATTTTCATAGGGACTAGATGAACACGCTTTAGTAAAGGCATCTTTCGTAGCACGCATCCTAGCGGTTCTTTCCTTGCACTCATCAATGGAAATTCTCATTGCTTTGAGAGACTAACTGATATCATGCTTAGGAGGAATAGATCTAAGCTTTAAAGAATCAACATCAAGAGAAATTCTATCAACGTTCCTAGCCAATTCATCAACTTTAAGCAATTTTTCCTCAAGCAAAGCATTGAAATTCTTTTGCAAATTCATAAACTCTTTAACACTAGTCTCAAATTCAGAGGGCATCTTACTAAAATTTCCATAAGTGTTGTTGTAGGAATTTCCATAATTATTAGAGGAATTACTAGGATAAGGCCTAGGATTAAAGTTTCCTCTATACGCGTTGTTACCAATATTATTCCTACCAACAAATTCACATCCGTAGATTCATTATTATTCTCAATCAAAGTAGACAAATTCATATCATTAGGATCAGAAGTAACACTCTTAGTAGCAAATAATTTCATAACTTCATCCATCTTTCCACTCAAAACATTAATTTCTTCTATCGCATGCACTTTTTTATTAGTAGATCTTTCAATTGTGCCATTGAGAATAATTAACTATAATATTATCTAGCAGTTTAGTAGCTTCTCCTAAAGTGATTTCCATAAAAGTGCCTCCCGCGGCCGAATCTAAAAGATTTCTAGAAGCAAAATTCAATCCGGCATAAATTTTGTATAATCATCCATAAATTCAAACCATGAGTAGGGAAATTATGTATCATTAATTTCATCCTCTCCCAAGCTTGTGCAACATGTTCATGATCAAGTTGCTTAAAATTCATGATATCGTTTCTAAGAGAGATGATCTTAGCGGAAGAAAAATACTTAGAGATAAAAGCATCCTTGCACTTGTTCCAAGAATCAATACTATTTTTAGGCAAAGACGAAAACCAAGCTTTAGCACAATCTCTAAGCAAAAAAGGAAATAGCTTCAATTTAACAATATCATTATAAACATCTTTCTTCTTTTGCATATCACACAAATCAACAAAGCTATTTAGATGAGTAGCGGTATCTTCACTAGGAAGGCCAAGTAATTGATCTTTCATGACAAGATTCAACAAAGCAGCATTGATTTCACAAGATTCAAGATCGGTAAGAGGAGCAATAGGAGTGCTAAGGAAATCATTATTGTTGGTATTGGTAAAGTCACATAATTTGGTATTATCTTGAGCCATCGTGACAAGCAAGCAATCCAATACACGAGCAAACAAAAAGCAAGTGAAAGAGGGGAGAACGAAAAAAAGAGAGGGCGAATAAAACAGCAAGGGTGAAGTGGGGGAGAGGAAAACGAGAGGCAAATGGCAAATAATGTAATGCGGGAGATAAGGGATTGTGATGGGTACTTCGTTTGTTGACTTTTTATGAGACTCCCCGACAACGGCGCATGTAAATCCTTCTTGCTACCTCTTGAGCATTGCGTTGGTTTTCCCTTGAAGAGGAAAGGGTGATGCAGCAAAGTACCGTAAGTATTTCCTCGCTTTTTGAGAACCAAGGTATCAATCCAAAGAGGAGGCTACGCGTGAGTCCCTCGTACCTACACAAAACAAATAACTCCTCGCAACCAACGTGATAAGGGGTTGTCAATCCCTTCACGGTCAATTACGAGAGTGTGATCTGATAGATATGATAGGATAATAATTTTGGTATTTTTGTGATAAAGATGCAAAGTAAAATAAAAGCAAAGTAAAAAGCAAAGGAAATAACTAAGTGTTGGAAGATTAATATGGTAAAGATAGACCCGGGGGCCATAGGTTTCACTAGTGGCTTCTCTCAAGAGCATAAGTATTTTACGGTGGGTGAACGAATTACTTGTTGAGCAATTGATGAATTGTGCATAGTTATGAGAATATCTAGGTATGATCATGTATATAGGCATCACGTCCGAGACAAGTAGACCGAATTCTGCTCGCATCTACTACTCCACTCATCGACCGCTATCCAAAGATGCATCTAGAGTATTAAGTTCATGGAAACCGAGTAACGCCTTAAGCAAGATGACATGATGTAGAGGGATAAATTCATGCAATATGATAAAAACCCCATCTTGTTATCCTCGATGGCAACAATACAACACGTGCCTTGCTGCTCCTACTGGCTACTAGGAAAGGACACCGCAAGATTGAACCCAAAGCCAAGCACTTCTCCCATTGCAAGAAAAACCAATCTAGTAGGCCAAACCAAACCGATAATTCAAGAGACTTGCAAAGATAACCAATCATACATAAAAGAATTCAGAGAAGATTCAAATATTGTTCATAGATAATCTTCATCATAAACCCACAATTCACCGGTCTCAACAAACACACTGCAAAAAGAAGATTACATCAAATAGATCTCCACGAGAGAGGGGGAGAACATTGTATTGAGATCCAAAAAGATAAAAGAAGCCATCTAGCTACTGACTACGGACCCGAAGGTCTAAGGTAAACTACTCACACTTCATCGGAGAGGCTATGGTGTTGATGTAGAAGCCCTCCGTGATGGATGCCCTCCGTGAGGAGCCAAACAAGCCCCAAGATGGGATCTCGTGGAGATGCAAGGTTGCGGCGGTGGAATTAGGTTTTTGGCTCCAGATCTCGACCGCTTGGGGGTACAATGAGGTATATATAGGAGGAAGGAGTACGTCGGTGGAGCAACAGGGGGCCCACGAGGGTGGAGGGCGCGCCCCCTACCTCATGGCTTGCTCCCTTCTTTCTTGACGTAGGGTCCAAGTCTCCTGGATCACGCTCGGTGAGAAAATCACGTTCCCGAAGGTTTCATTCCGTTTGGACTCCATTTGATATTCCTTTTCTGCAAAACTCTGAAATAGGCAAAAACAGCAGTGCAGGTACGGGCCTCCGGTTAATAGGTTAGTCCCAAAATAATATAAAAGTGGATAATAAAGCCCAATAATGTCCAAAACAGGTAGATAATATAGCATGGAGCAATCAAAATTATAGATACGTCTGAGACTTATCGGTGATCTTTTGATCTTTGAAAACTTCGATCGCATCAAAGAAGACTTTTCATTGCCAAATCCAAGTATGCGTCTGCAGAACTCCATAATTGATCAAGAAGGGCATACTTAGGATCTCCGAACTTCATCCGCAACAAAGGGCTTCCCACCGCCGATATCTCGGCTTGACGAGTTCCTCCTTCACCGCTCTGATTTTAGAGCGGGCTTCCTTGGCTGCTACCATGGCTTTCTCCAGGTCCGCCGTCTTCGTTTGGCTTTCCTTTGCAAGAAGCTCATAACGGTCGGCGGCATCTTTCAGCTCAACAGCCATCTGGGCTATTTTCTCTTTGCTCTGGCAATGCGTAGCCTGTTCGGCTCTCAGCTCTTCGACCGCCTTTAGGGCGGCCGCATCACTCTTCCTGGCTTGTTCCTTGGCTCTGGCAAGTTCCGCCCGAAGGGCTCCACGGCGGCAGCTCCATCTGCAGTCACAACATATTAAAGATACTAGCATCATGCTCCTCTTAATATGTGCTGGTCACCGGAGAAAATACATACCCTGCGCCTCGTCAAGCCACTTGTTTACAAGCACGATGTCGGCATCCACCGCATCAAGTTGCCGCTTCAGTTAGGCAAACTCACCAGTTCGGCTATCCACCGGACCCTTAGCCGCCTGCACATGAAAGCAGCACGGTTATTACCCGGGACTATGATCCTCTATTTTCCGCCTTTTTCGACAGCAACCAGAGTCTCAGGGGCTACTATCTGCATAGGGCACAGCTAGCGTGTGCGGCACCGTGAAAAAATATATATTACTTTGCGTACCTCAAAGCCTCTCAGCAGGCTCATAAAAGCTTCATGCAATCCGCTTTCGGCGGATGAAATCCTCTCAACCACCATACCCATTAGCATACGATGCGCACGAGATAGCCGCTTGCTCCGGAAGATTCATCGATGTGTCCGGTCGCGCACAGAATGATGCCAGACTCTTTCTGTTGCTCTCCTTAGGAGCCAAATACTTCGGACTTCGGGTGGCCGAAGGGTTACCCTCTGGCCTTGGAGGATTAGGAGAAATCCTACGTGACGACACCTCAAGGTCGTCCGCTTCACGAGGCGGGGAGGCACGGGGAGGCGTTTCGCTCTCCATCATCTCCGGAAGAAGATCCTCAAGGCGAACTAATCCTGCCGACAAGGGCTACGATCCGAACAACAAGACATACGTCTCGGTTATTGATCTCAGAGATGAAGCAGGCTATATTTACTATAAAGTACTTTTGTTTACTTACAGTCCGGTGGAGGGCTGGTTCCCTTGCGGGCACTATGCGGTAAGGATACCCTCCGGGGTAGGACCCCCTGATGAAGATTTCTTCCCTCGTTTGGAAACCATTGTTTCCAAGCCTTCAGAGGTGGTCCTCTTAGTTCCTTGGGGAGAGGGGATTTTAGATTCTTTTCCCTGGTTATCCTCCTTAGCGGAGGTACTAATTCCCCCGGTCTGGATGAATAATGAGTGCGGCCTGCTCAGCTGCTTTATTCCCCCTTTATCTTCCCCGATGGCGCTTGATAAGGCGCTGAGCTCAAGCATTCCGCCAAGATTGGATCTGTTGAGCCTTCGGAAGGGGGCGAACACTGATCATCTACGCCTTTTTCACCCAAATTCCTGGTCAAAGAGCGACTTTTCGTAATGATGTTGTGATAAATAAAGAGACATCATGTTCGCCAAAGAATTACTTACTTGGGTATCTCGGACGATTGCAGCTGGACCCGCATCCTCGGTGGTGTCCGGACACTTTATTTGTGATCCAAGAACACCAGACATCTCTTCGCAAGGCCATGTCAAGAAGTGCTGAATAGTTCGCGGTCCTTCCGGTTGAACTCCCACATACGGAGAGGTCGGCGTTTGCAAGGCAGGACTCGACGAACTAGCATGACTTGCATTACCTTGACAAGGCTGACATCTCTCTCGAGGAGATCTCGGATGCGGCTCTGCAATGTCGCACATCATTTACTGGCTCCCAGTCCAGCCCCTTGTTGACCCATGACGCCAGTTGTGGCGGGGGGCCCGAGCGGAAAGAAGGGGCGGCAACCCACTTAGTACCACAGGGAGCTGTGATGTAAAACCACTCCCGTTGCCATAAGCTGGACACCTCCGGGAAGGAACCCTTTGGCCATGGAGCATCGGGCGCCTTTTGCTTATTATGGCACTCTCCGCATTCTCGCTGCAGGTCGCCCATTAGTCATCTTCGGCTTCACATTAAAGGTCTTGAGCCACAAGTCAAGTGTGGGGGTGACGTGGAGGAAGGCCTCACACACGACGATGAACAACGAGATGTGAAGGATGGAATCCGGGGCCAGATCATGGAAATCGAGCCCGTAATAGAACATGAGCCCTCGAACGAAGGGATCTAGACTAAAGCCTAGCCCTCGGAGGAAGTGGGAAACGAATACGACACTCTCATTGGGCTCGGGAGTAGGAATGACCTGCCCTCGAGCAGGCAGCCTGCGGCGCGATTTCGCGGTCCGACACTGCTTCTTCTTAGCTTCTTGATGTCCTCCTCTGTGGACGGAGGAGGGCATCCACCGACCTTGAAGGTTGGATCCGGACATGATTGAAGGTCCGAAACGCCTAGCCTGAGCCTTGGGTGTTGGAACTCGGGGTGGAGGAAGGATTCGATTGAGCGCGAGCAGAAAAGGACAGGCCTTGGCCCCTTTATAAAGAGGGTGAATATCAAGCGTCCTCCGCGTGGCCTTTTGGAACTTGCCTAAAATCGAGGAGTCATACCAACATGCACGATTGGGTTACCCATACCCATATTGATGAGAATCCCATGATAAGGGGGACACGATCTCTGCTTCGACAAGACATGCCAATAAAACCGCCTCGCGAAACATGCAGTGGCAGGCTGGGAGAAACGGTTCGAATAATTACCGGGCCATGGTTTGATGCCATGTCATGAAAAGTTGTCAGCAGATTAGATTTGTGGAAATATTATTCTCTCTACGGTGGTATGTGGAATTTGTTTTCTAGAGCCGGACATTATCCTTGTGTTCAAAATCTTCTATGGAATATTCGGAGGAGGAACCCGCCTTGCAATGCCGAAGACAATCTGCGCGCCGGACTCATCGTCATTGAAGCCCGGTTCAGGGGCTACTGAGGGAGTCCTGGATTAGGGGGTCCTCGGACAGCTGGACTATATCCTTTAGCCGGCCTGTTGGACTATGAAGATACAAGATTGAAGACTTCATCCCGTGTCTGGGTGGGACTCTCCTTGGCGTGGAAGGCAAGCTTGGCAATACGGATATGTAGATCTCCTCCCTTGTACTGCAGACTGTAACCCTAGCCCCTTCCGGTGTCTATATAAACCGGAGGGTTTAGTCCAGGGACAACAACAATCATACCATAGGCTAGCTTCTAGGGTTTAGCCTCTACGATCTCGTGGTAGATCAACTCTTGTAATACTCATATCATCAAGATCAATCAAGGTGAAGTCGGGTATTACCTTCATCGAGAGGGCCCGAACTCGGGTAAACATCGCGGTCCCCCGCCTCCTGTTACCATCCGCCTTTAGACGCACAGTTCGGAACCCCCTACCCGAGATCCGCCGGTTTTGACACCGACACCCGCGCTCGTTCCTCTCGGCGGCCTAGACATCGAGACCACCGGGGCCGCATGCGGCCGAGGCCCATAGCGAGCAATCCCGACACCTCGTCGGCACCTTCGACAGCAGCAGCCACCGGGTACCACCAATATCTTTGGGACACAACTGCGCTAACCTTGGATCGCAGGTGAACCAAGCCATGCTCAAGGCGCCGCACTCTGTGGCTTTGGCCTTACCCGAAGGCGGGAGGGGCCTTTGGGGAGTAGCGCTGGGGAACACGGAGCCAGAGATTCCCCCACGCCACGCAGCGCAGGGCGCCACCACGACGGTGACGTGCGCCGCCTAGAGGTAGGTCCTTCATTGCGGAAGGAGCCGACGAGCCCTTCCCCTGGTAGAGGGCATGCGAAGGCTTGACCACCGCCAGCGTAGCCCCTTGCCCCTTGCTCTCGTCCTTGGTTTCCAGACGCCCCAATGGTGGTGGGGGATGCACTGGGCAGGGTCCTCGCCAGGAGCAAGGAGCGCCCGTGAAGGTCTTCGCTCGTGACACTCTCATGTACTAATGAGTTGGGGCTTTAAACGCCCCGGAGTCACCTAAGCGTCGCCCTCGGGCCTCACGGGGGCTCCCACCCATGTCCAAGTGGAAGCACAATGCTCCACGCTAGCCGTCAACACTGTCCCCCAATGACTATGCCCACGCCTAGTGGAAGCACCGAGCTCCGCGCTGGTGAGAAGACTAGTGTAGGCGCCAGATGCGGCTGTCTGTTTTTGCCCTTTTCTGTAGCACAATTTGTTGTCCTTGGAATGAAATTTGGAGTTTTGCGTGCTTATTAAAAGAAAAAAGGGGGAAATTTTTGATTCGCAGTGTCTTCTTGCTCTTTGGTTTGTGTTAAAAGCACGGCTCATGCACCTCTCCCCCTCGGCGCCCGGCTGAAGGGCGAGTGTGTGTCTTGCACTCACGTGCTAAGTGGAGCATTAGCTACAGCGCATAGCGGCGTCGAAGAGCCCCCTCCGGGCCAGGCGTGCACCGCCCGGGCCGTCGCCCACACCTTGCCAATACTGGGCAATTGGCTCCTCTCCGGCGCTCTCGAGCGGCCCAGCATGCAAGTCATGAGGCTCAAGCCCCCGCATACCCCCGAATGGCCCGCCTCAGGTGGGGATGGCAATGGGTCGGGTTTGGGGCGGGTGGAGCTGGTCCAAATCCAACCCATGACCCATCTTCCAGCCCTCTACCCATCCACCAAAGTATCCATGGGCACAACTTGTGCCCATGCCCAAACCCACTGGATACCCAGATACCCATGGAGCTCCATGGGCATAGGAAAATCAACATGAAGACTTCCCATAGGTTAAATTAACTCATTATTCATTCAAAAATTACAACATAAGCTACAAGCATAAGTAGGCAGCAAGTACACTGTTCAGACATTGTCCACACACACAATTACAACTCAAATATTCTGATAGTAAAACACTTGTCTTAAATCCTATTACATCAAAAAAACTGGAAGAGACCACACAATGACAACTCAATTAGTCAATAGTAGAACACTTGTCTTAAAATCTTATTATGTCACAACCAAAGTTGCAAAGTGTTATTACATTACAACCGAAGTTGCATAAATAAAGTACGTAACATATTTAATATTCAAATGCACTTCGAACAATATGTGCACTAGTAATTAGAGACCCAACAAAATGTCCACATGAGCACACTTGGCTCCAAATTAGTCTTCAGTAATGATGGATTCATTTTCATCCTGACATAAAGGCCCACGTTTCATACGGGTATCCACTGGATATCCATGGAGAAGAAATTATAACTGTGCCCAACCCGGCTATTCCCGGGTATCCAGATCCATGGATCCATGGGAAGAAATGCACTCCATACCCTTGCCCAACTGGGTCGGGTATCCATGGGTATCTAGATCTATGGATAAAATTGCCATCCCTAACCTCAGGAGAGGAGCGTCCCCGCGACGCAAGGACCCGCTCAAGACCATCAGCTCCAAAGATAAGTCACGACAACCACTTTAGTCAGGAGCCTTTCGGTTCACGGTAGCGTGTTTCGAAATCAATCTTGAGAGCATATCATCATTCATACATTATAGGGGAACTGCCTCCAAAGTTGCCTTTACGCCCCACAGGGCCACGCCCGAAATTTTGGCATACAGGTCGGAACGGGAAAGGAGATGCAGGCCTAGCAAGACGCAGGCCTAGCGAGACGCGCTACCATCAGCGTTGTTGTCTTCATCATCGCCATCAGTACCGACCTCTTCCGCTGCAAGCATGTCCACACCGTCTTCAAGGGCGAACTCCGCGATCAGATCGTCCACATGGTCATTCACCCAGCTCGCCAGGTCGCCCTGGGTGACCCTGAGCATGGGGGCTATCGCATCATTGAAGTCGAAGTCGGGGTCAAGGTAAGAAGATACCTGAAGACACACGAGAATGCATGCCCAAGAAGGCCCCGGCTTCTCTCTTCGATGAGCTGATGCGCCCTCATGGCCCGGTCCTCCAGACGGGTCACGACTTGAGTGAAGAGGTGAAGGTAGCCGACATCATCAGCTTCGTGCGGGAGGGAGATGCTCTCTTCGCAGATGATGTCCAAGGCCCATTTGGTCCTGACCCTGAGGTCCTCGAGCATTAAGGAGTGCTCGCGCTGCATCATCCGTCGGCGGTTCGCTTTGTTTGTAGCCTTCTCCACAAGGGACGTGACACCCACGACCTGCTGCTGAAGGGAGGACAACTCGGCTTGGGCGGAGGTACGAGCCTCCTCGCACCGCTCTGCTGCAGCCAGCTTCGCCCTGAGGGCGTCTGTCCTTCCCTGCAGCTCGACCTACCGCTGTTGGAAGCGGGTCTCCTAGAGCCCCAACTTCCGGCGGTATTCGTCAACAAGAGCCCCGCGGATCCCCGCCACCTTTTGGTCAATCTCTTGTTGGACCCAAGCCTCCCGAGAGGGAATGGCGTCCTCAGCTGCAGCTACTTGGCGTTCCCTCACCTCCAGTCGCTCGAGCTCTAGGCTGTGCTCCAAGACCTCAAGCGCCAGCGTGTTCTCGCGCGCCTGGACCCCCTTCTCGTCTGTGGGGTCCCCGCTTGGTGACGCCGCTAGGGCAGCCCTATGTGCCTGGACCTACCGTTCAAGGTGCCGTTCAAAGCTCGAAGCTCTCTTTCACGCCCCTCGGCTGCTTCAGGGCGGTAGTCGGCAGCCCTGGCCTCCTCCAGAGCACGGGTGCAGGCCTCACGAGAAGCTGCGAGGGACTCCGCGGCTTTCGCGCGGGCGCGCTCATGCTGCAGATGCCCGAGGTTGATGGCGACCTTCAATTGATGCCACTCACGTGCCAGGCGAAGGCCCTCCGCCTCGAGGCGTGCGTCGAGATCGGCAACTTCTCCTCCAAGTCGGTCCAGCGTGCTCATTGCTTCCTGGAAAAGGTCATGGCGGACGATGTCGCGCCCACGTGCGAGCTCCAGCGCAGGACCGAGCCCTTCTTTCACGCCAGGGGCTGTCGGGGAGGCGCGGAGCGACTCGCCCATCTCTGGCAGGGGGCAGGGGGCTGAGGCTCCTTCAGCTGCTTCCCGGACCTCGGCAGAGGCACTGCACGGCCCGGCCCCGCTGCTCGAAGATGAAGCCGACGCCGAGGTCGCCCTGCCACCAGCAAGGACCAACGGAGGAGCTCTCGACACGCCCCCTGTAGCCCAGAAGTGGCCTTGGAGGAAGGACGCTCGGAGACCAGGATCGCGGCCTTCCAGCGACGCCTTCGCCTCGCAAGCCGGCACCGTGTCCCGCACGAGTGCTCGACGCGAGGAGCCTGGCGAACCAAGGGCCTCCGAAGGGCGGACCCCAGGCAGCCTCGCCACCGGAACCGAAGGGATCCTAAGGAGCCAGAGTCAGAAATGGACGCGACACACGAAGACCCATGAGGGTAAGGTACTTACTCATCCACAGCTATCCACTTCTTCTATTTCAGGGCTCGTGGGGCGCCGCCACAGCCGCTCTAGAGCCCCTTCCTCTTGCGAAGTGCCCCAAGATTCGGAAGAGGTACAGCGAGGGCTGGTATGTTGCCCCTCGCGGCTGGGGTGCGGACCGCCTCCTCGGGAGCATCCGGTGGCACCTGCTCCCCAGCCGTCACCTCAGGAGCCTTCGATGGCGCCCGCTCCCTAGTAGTCGCCTCAGAGGCACCCGCTGACGCCTGCTCCCCGGCAATCACCTTAGGAGCACTCGATGGCGCTCGCCCCCTGCAACTACCTCAGGGGCGCGCGCCACGGGATTAACGAGAACGGGAGCCACCAAGACGGGGTTCTCGCGAGGCCCCTCGAGGCTCTCTGGGCGCAGCCCCCACATGTCTAAGCGGGGCATCTGCTTCGTGAAGGCCTCCCCGTTCGAGCAATTGTACAAGAGGCACCTGTCTACAGGGAGCGCGGCAAGCGCCGGGTCGCCCGTCAGGAGCTAGAGAACCGCCTGCAACGTCTTGGAAGGAAGCGAGGGCACCTGGTGCCTCATGGGGTCTTTGAGGCTGGTGAAGGCCCACATTGGGCGAGAGTGGCGCTGGAGCGGGGGGATGCGCCGCCGAATGAACTCCCTCATCACCATCGACGCCGTCACCCCTGCCTTCTTCAGCTCGGCCAACCTGGACTAGACGCGGGCGAGCCGCCGGTCGACGAGCTTCACATGTACCCAGCCGGAGCTCGGTTCCGCCGGTGCTTGCGGAAGCTGGAGTAGGGGGCTGCGCGTGGTGGCGTCCACATACACCCACTATTTTCGGAATCCCTTTACATCCGGCGGAGCGTGAAGTCGATGCCGGAGTCAGTTGCCGCTGCCACAACCCGGAAGGCCACTGATGTCTACTACACAACCTTCTTCTTGTAGACGTTGTTGGGCCTCCAAGTGCAGAGGTTTGTAGGACAGTAGCAAATTTCCCTCAAGTGGATGACCTAAGGTTTATCAATCCGTGGGAGGCATAGGATGAAGATGGTCTCTCTCAAGCAACCCCGCAACCAAATAACAAAGAGTCTCTTGTGTGCCCAACACACCCAATACAATGGTAAATTGTATAGGTGCACTAGTTCGGCGAAGAGATGGTGATACAAGTGCAATATGGATGATAGATATGAGTATTTCTAATCTGAAAATATAAAGCAGCAAGGTAACTAATGATAAAAGTGAGCGTAAACGGTATTGCAATGCTAGGAAACAAGGCCTAGGGTTCATACTTTCACTAGTGCAAGTTCTCTCAACAATAATAACATAATTGGATCATATAACTATCCCTCAACATGCAAAAAAGAGTCACTCCAAAGTCAACCAAAACCCTAATGTCACCTAGATACTCCAATGTCACCTCAAGTATCCGTGGGTATGATTATACGATATGCATCACACAATCTCAGATTCATCTATTCAAACCAACACAAAGTACTTCAAAGAGTGCCCCAAAGTTTCTACCGGAGAGTCAAGACGAAAATGTGTGCCAACCCCTATGCATAAGTGCACAAGGTCACTGAAGCCGCAAGTTGAGCACAAAAACATACATCAAGTAGATCACGTGAATATCCCATTGTCACCACAGATAAGCACATGCAAGACATACATCAAGTGTTCTCAAATCCTTAAAGACTCAATCCGATAAGAGAACTTCAAAGGGAAAACTCAATCAATTACAAGAGAGTAGACGGGGAGAAGCATCATAAGATCCAACTATAATAGCAAAGCTCGCGGTACATCAAGATCGTACCACCTCGAGAACACGAGAGAGAGATCAAACACATAGCTACCGGTACATACCTTCAGCCCCGAGGGTGAACTACTCCCTCCTTGTCATGGAGATCACCGAGATGATGAAGATGGCCGCCGGTGAGGGATCCCCCCTCCGGCGGGGTGCCGGAACAGGGTCCCGATTGGGTTTTGGTGACTACAGAGGCTTGCGGCGGCGGAACTCCCGATCTATTCTGTTCTCCGATGTTTCTAGGGTATATGGATATATATAGGCGAAAGAAGTCGGTCAGGGGAGCCACAATGGGCCCACGAGGGTGGGGGGCGCGTCTCCATGCCTCGTGGCCACTTGGAAGCTTCCCTGATGTCTACTCCAAGTCTCCTGGATTGCTTCCGTTCCAAAAATAACTCTCTCGAAGGTTTCATTCCGTTTGGACTCCGTTTGATATTCCTTTTCTTTGAAACACTGATATAGGCAAGAAAACAGTAATTTGGGTTGGGCGCCCAGTTAATAGGTTAGTCCCAAAATAAAAGTGTATAATAAAGCCCATAAACATCCAAAACAGATAATATAATAGCATGGAACAATCAAAAATTATAGATACGTTGGAGACGTATCAGCCATGCATCCCGAGCATTGTCTACCGTCGACTAGATGGAGAGAGAAGAAATGGCGGAACAGGGCCAGAGACGGAGCAACACCCACGATGGCCTCACATAGAAAGGCAAAGGCGGCAAGGAGAACGATGGACCCGGTGTCCAGATGTAGCGCTTGGATCTGATAATGCGAGAGCACGACATTGAAGAAATCAAAGAAACAGGGGACCAAGCTGGCCAGGAGAGTGTGAAGGTGAATGGGGATCTCGGTGGCCTCCATGTCGACCAAGGCCCGGGAGGCGGGCCAAACCGTCGTCGCCTTCCACTCGTTGGAATCAGCGGCAAGGGCCGGCCGGACCTTGTCCAACCCCTCCTGATTGATCTCCGTCGACCGATCGAGTGCAGGTTCCAAACATGCAGGGGATTCTGCAGGCGCACGAGCCTTCCCTTTCTTCTTCCACCTTGGAGCCATGATAGCGGATTGGTGCTGGCGCGGGATCTGGAGGAGGAGGCGCGAGCTCGCTGGAAAGGGGTGAAGCAGAGGACGAGCGCGGCAAGCAATGATGGCTGAGCCGCGCTTGCAACGGGCAGTCGTCAAATCTGGCAGTTTCCGAGGCTGCGTGGGGAGTGGAGACGCCCACGTCCCATCAAGCGCCATGCGTCAATTCGGCCCGCAGGCGATTGGGGCCCGTGGCGCCGCTTCTTGCCCTTTTGCTTCGCCGGTTACCGCCCGAAAGCGCGTTTTGGGCCGGGCTACTGCCGGTGTTATGAGAACCAGATTACCCAGAATTGCCTGCCTACGGCCTACGGCGTGGCTCCATCAACGGCCTGGTATGGCCCATCTTCAGCATCGACAAAGCAAGATCCTCGCGAGGCGGACGACGCCGAGACCTTCAGAGGGAGCAGCCTCCCTAGGCTGGCTCCTGAGGAGCGGAGATTCCTATGCGAGCTCCCAACTCATGAGGTCCAGATGATGTAGGCCATGACGACCACGGCCAGGCGGGCGCAGGGCAGCAGGTTTCCTCTTTGGTGCTAAGGAGGCAAGCACAGGCGCGGAGTCCTGAGGAATCGGCCAAAGGTTTCCATTCCTGTGCTATAAGACCAAGACCGCCAGGACGGCAGGACGGATGTCACCGCCGAGTCCAACAAGGCGTCACAAACATAAGCTTTGGAGGCGAAGACCATCTTTTGTCAGGATAAGATTTACTACTTGTCTCCCTTCAAACTTGGTCGTTGGGGATGCCTTGCCACCTTCATTTTGGATAAAGAGGACCGAGGCCACTATAAATATAGCTTAGCCACCACCATAGGAGGGGATCCGGATCTGATCCAACCAAAACCCTCACTAGCTCACACCAACACAAGAACTGACCTCCCGAGGCTGTTCTTCCTCTGTACTAGTTCATCCCCAACCCCTCGCAAGGCTAATCAACACCAAAGCAGGAGTAGGGTCTTACACCGTAAGGTGGCCCGAACCTGGGTAAACTACCATGTCTCTTTCCTTTCCGTTCTTCGAGCTAGGCCATAAGAGCAACAAGTTTGTAGGCTGGGGAGATCGAGTTCTTCGCACACGCCCCAGAGTTCGAACCTTTCTTGGGTCTGCGGAGCCTTGAATCCGACAAATACTCATTGCTCATCCTCGATATCGGAAAAATACGTTCATTCACCGACATGTGGGACGTCAACCATCCTGGTCCACTTTCCATGCACAAAATTATCCTGGTCCACTCTGGTCGTAGCACAGGCCCATCCTTTCCCACTGTAAGTTTGTCGGATGAAGGAACCATCATGACGTCATTGAATTCCACTTCTTCAAGAAAACTTAATGTACCCGCAGTACTGCTACCACATGCGAAGGCTGGACGGCACTATAGCAGGTCATATCCCTGAAACTCACTAGGCCAAATTAGCCCGCCTAGGATTTGTACTTCTCTGTACTGCTATGATTTTGTGTTCTCAAAAATATCCTTTGTCATCTGACGATTAGGAGTAGAAAGAGGGTCTTTCTCTCTCTAGATCTCTCTCCATCCCACAGCCCCTCTAGCACATGTACACACTCTCTGTACCCACTCTGATAGTACGATGTCACTACACATCCATGCTTCCAACAAAAAAATTACACATTCACGCATGTCCCAAGTACGTGCCACTTTTCCTGGCTATTAGTGTGAGGCCTCCTTTGGTTTAGAGGAATCTTGTAGGAATTTCATAGGATAGGATTTCTATAGGAAAACATTCTGTAGAGCCCTTTGGTTTATAGGAATGGAATCATATTCCTATGGAGGAATTCTTCCTATCCTCCATATTTCATAGGAAAATAAACATTAGCCTGGACTCAATGGAAAAAATCCTATGATGTGAATCAAAGGGTATATCCATTCCTACTCCTACTCATAGGATTTAAGATACATGTCATCTCATTTCCTATGACTTTCCTATTGCTACGATTTTCCTACCCTATGAACCAAATGGGGCATGAATGTATCCGTGAACCAACTCTTTGAGATTGATGTGAATTAATGTATAATTGTGGACTATTGTCTGATCGATCGCTAAGCCTACAATTTTAGGAGCTTGGGCTATTGGACGATCAATGAAGGATCAGACCTATAAGTGTACCACGAGCTCATCAGCCTGAACGTTTCTCTTCGGTGAGTGTTTTGCAAGTACTATAGCTCGCATAGTAGCTAGCCTACTAACACCAAGAATCATCAAACAAGTCCTGCTGATATGATAACAGTTCAAACTTACATCTAAGTATGCCATATATTACATCAAAAGTTGATGAGGATACATCTTTTTCCATAACTCGGAGAGGGTTCACATGATTCACTATCAAACAAAAGTAGAAAGTACCGCCCACACAAGACAGTGCACTAGCCCTAAGATGCACTACAAAAAAATACACTTCCGTGATGATACGTGTTTCTCACAGTAGGTCACGTTTGCTATTATGCATGTACATCCATGACGATTTTATGACAGAATCAAGGTAGAAGTGTTCCATGACATTACCAAAATTATCATCACGGAAGTGTCTACTTCCATGACGATAAATCACGCGCCATAGAAGTGCTTTCATCAAGGGTGACCGACACCTGGCATCCACGGTAACGGGTCGCCGTTAAGCTATCGGATTCTGGTTTGGATCCGATAACCCGCTAATAGCCCTGACCAATGGGGATTTTCCACGCGTAAAATTCTGATTCGCCGGATAATGCACGTTTCAGCTAATCGTTGGGACAGATGTCATTCCTACAATGGACGGAAGAGTGCCTATGATATGTCGACATGTGGCACAAGCCAACAGTGGCCCATTTTAGGTAAAAAGGTCGGCCCAGCTAAAGGCCCACCATGTTTTTTCAGACACTGGTGGGCTTGCCCGTTAACAGCCTGCCATGTTTTGGGTCAAATTGAGGCCCATATCAGATCAGGCCCGTTCACAGCCTACTATGTGTTGGGCCAAATCGGCCCATATCGGATCAGGCCCGTTAACAGGCCACTGTTCTTTTGGGCCCATTCTGAGCCAGGTTTGTATTTCAGCCTCTTAAATGCCCATTTACCATTTTGGCCCGATAATAGTATCGGCTTGTTAGCGGCCCGTGGTGCATCTGGGACGTTGTCGGCCCGGTTTAACTTTAGGCCATTTAACGGCCCATTCAGAAACTGGGCTATTTCTTGTCTGAAGTAACTTTAGGCCTCTTAACGGCCCGTAGTCTTCATGGATAAATTTCAGCCCAACTCGCCTATCGGCTCGTTAATGGCCCATGTAACAGCTTGGGCCTAATTACGACTGCGTTGAACTGCTCGCCATGTGCCATCTAATAATGGCCTGTCATTCTTTTTGGCCTATGGCCCGCATGGATACCGGTCTGCTTAAAGCCCATAATTTTATTGGGCCAAACAGGCCCGAGATATATTTTGGCATGTTAACGGCTCGTCCTATTTGGGCCAAACATGGGCCTTAGGCAGTTTCGGCCTGTATTGGATCGTGAATTTTTCGGCTCAACGCTAGCCCAATCTAGGTTTTAGCCTGTTAAAAGCCAATGGTATTCTCTGGCCCAGCTGGCCAGTACTTTACTTGGCCCGTTAAAGGCGGAAAACTACTATAGGTATAGACCTGCTCATGGCCCAAGATAATTATAGGCCCACATTTTTGCCCATATGAGTAACGGGCTGGCCTGAAGACCGACAACATTGAGATCCACTAAACCTTCCGACCTAAATTACAGCATATCAACCAAGAATAAACCTAGACTATACAATAAAGAAATTACGGCATATTACATCCACTGGGAGTCAAAGTTCGCTACCGGTGATAATAAAGCGCAACATGACCGCGTATTACATACACTGGGCATCAAAGGTCGCCACCAGTGCATATAAACGCACTAACAAAAGAATATACAAAACTGAGAGAACTTCAGAAGGTATTATGTCTGGCCAGGACGGGCTCCGCAAGCAGCCGAACGAGCTGATGAGACCTCCGTTGTGTCAATGTTAGATGCTCCATCCCTACCTTTATAGCACCATAGTGCGCAAGGCAGTCCTCTGAGATCTTCATTGCATCATTGACATCAAGTCGGAGCTGAGCTAAAACAAGCCTTTCCGCTTTAAGTTGAGACCGAAGAAGTCGAATCGATTGAGGCAAATAATGCAATGAGGTTGTCTCACAACTGCTGGTGAGTAGCTTCAACTCACAGTCTTCATCAAGACAGGACCTTGGGGTCATCTCGCTCTCTTCAAGATGGTTTCGCTCACTATCTTCCCTAAAGTTCTTCCTGGCATAAGAGATACGACTCTGAAAGAGAAATAAGGAGACATGTAATAGGTTTCACAATTATGTTAGCAAATAAATGGATTTGTTCTGCATAAGGAACATGTTTTTACAACTACAATTTAAAATGGGTAGTTGTTGCAAACATCCAATCAGATGTAAACAACAAAGTAAACAACAGAGGAGGAAATGATGCTTATCCAAATCTATACTAGAACAAAGTTTGAAGGCTTGAGAAGGATGAACTTACATTACATGTTAACACGGGCTGGACAAAGCCCTTCTACATGTTGATGGAAGGATAATTCAATAAATTCCCCAAAGAAACTTCTTTATAAGCATTGCCATTATTCTACAGTTTGCAAAGAGTAAATATAGATCAAATAATATTGGAAGAAACAAAGGATAGTGAAGCTCAAAGTGCATCGATGATACATAATCAAATAGCAATTAATTAAGTACAACGTTACAAGGCAAAAGGTACTGACTAGAGGAATGCAGACGTCAACGTGTGCAGTGGCATTGGCTTTATTCAACATTTTGGTAAGAGTAAATGTAGATATGATAATTTGGAGAAAGTGGAGGGTAGGGTAGATAAGATGCAGAGTAATGCTAGACAATCAACTTTCTCGCGATGCAAGTACAGTAATACCACCACCGTCCGTTACTGCTTGTCTCTCAAATGGACGTATCTAGCACTATTAAGTTCTAAATACATCCAATTGATCAACAATTAATTCGATACAGAGGGAGTACATGACAACATGTACTTACATGAGCAATCCAAAACTTCATAACCATTGTGTTAATTCTACATTTATCTAAGAGTAAATATAGATCTTGTAATTTCAAGCAAAGGGAGGATAAAGAAGCGAACATTTACAGTGATGCCACATAATCAAACAACAATGGGTGTAAGTATGCTGACAAAGGGCAAGAGGCACTGACAAGAGCAATGCAGTGCCCAGTATTGTTGTGAGATCCTATGATTGTTTGAGCAAGGAGATTCATCTGAAATTAGTTTTCATACAAGAGAGAAGGTAAGGCACATGCAGAAATTTAGGAGTTCAAATTTTGAATTGATATCATAGACAAGACTGGCGATCGGGCTCTCAACAGTTCTAATAGGGGTTTGGCCAGTGGAGTAGGGGTAAAAGTGTTGTACAGTTGGGCCTGCGTTTTCTGTGGCTGCTGATCTATTTGATTTAACAGGTATCACTACCTTTTCCAGATACCTAGTTTGTACTCCTTGAGGATCTGTACTCACCCTCTTCCTTTTGGACATCTATTACGAAAGAACCACATTTGACTGGAAAAACATAGTATGACGACATATGGAATAGGTACAGAAAATGGATAGGTATGGCATATACTCATATATAATTCTTAAACTAAGCAGATGGTGGTGTAACAAAGTAGAAGTAATGCAAGAGGTCATATGCAAAATATGTGCAACCAATACAGCCTTGCCAAGTTAGAGCAAGCACCTTGATGGGTGAATAAGATAGGCCATCCTCCACCATGCCAAGTTTGTTAGCCAGTGGATTGTTCCGCAATATTCCTCTCATTCTCCCATTCTCATATTCATTTTGATAATGTTCAATACCTGACATGCATGAAAACATAAAACAAGTGAGATTATCTTTGTAATGCGTATGATTCTAATCCAATACTACCTCCTCAGAACCCCTTTGTGCTATCTCTGCAATTCTTCTGAGAGATGCCATGCATGTTGTAATTTGGTGTGTGCATTAATATAATGTGCCCTACTACTCAAAATATGAGAGCTCCAGAAGAAGAACAAGTCGACCTGACCTGGCAGATTCAAAATATACTAAGGGAGAACAACTCGACCTGACCAGTCGACCGCAAATGTCTCTCCTACTCTTCCCAACAAGGAACATACTTCTTAAAGAAGAGAAGATTATCATCTTAAATAAGAGCAGAAGAGCAAGCAGATTGAAGATATTATAAGTCTTTCTATACAATGTCTGTTGCCCACCCATGATGAACCAGAGCACATAGAGAAATACTATTCCTTCCGGTCTCTCCATATGTGGCTCACATGCATTTAAAAACTAAAGTAGGAACATTTAGTTGACCAATTAAACATGTCTCAATTTTACTAATATCAGCATAATATCATATTTGAATTTGTACAACTAAGCTTGTTTAGCTCGATGGGTGGAGCAGTGCTATTATGACACTAACCACGTAGGCTGATCGTGGTCATCATAAAATGGGGAAACCGTAAGCATGATGAGTATAGTGTCGACCGTTGCTGTGGGATGGTAGATCTGAAGCTGCAAACCGTGCAACGGGTAGTTAGCAATCGATGTTTGCTTTGAAATAACAACTAAGATTTGGTATGGACAAGAAAGTACAGTCAACAAGTGACAAAGAAATGCAATTCTGCTGTCTCTCTATATGTCGCGACATGCATTTGGAAATTCAAGTGGGAGCTTTAGCTAACCAATTAAATGTGTTTGTTAACTAATATCAGTATCATATCACAATCATATTTGAACAACTAAGCTTTGGAATTTTCAGTGTTGTGTTGTTTAGCTTGAAGGGTGGAGTAATGCTAGTACGATAGTAAGCACCTACGCAGATCATAGTAGAGTAGATAAAAGGGGGGGGGGACTAAGCACCAAGAGTAAAATCAGGAAAGTGGAACTAGCTGGACCAGTGGGTGGTGCACATGATTTTCGAAACGAATATAGGAACATTAGGTGACCAATTAAACGTTCTCTGTTTTTAGTAATATGAGCATCATATCAGATTCGTATTTCAACACCTAAGCTTTGTAATTATGAGTGGCATGTTATTTCGCTTGATGGGTTGAGGTGTTGAGGAGCAATGCTAGCACGACACGACACGAAGCACCTATGATAAAGGGGGGAACCATAAGCTTTACGAGTATAGTGACCGTCCCATGGCGGATCTGAAGGTGCAAACCAGACAAAGCTACTTTGCAACCAATGTTTGCTTTCAACTAGCCACTATGATTTGGTATGGACAAGAAAAGTAGAGTAGACAATTTACGATCTATTTTCCAGGTGAGATCAATAATGTCGGATTTCGGGTTCCGGCAAAACCCTTGAGGTTCGAACACTAGGATGCGCACGAAGATCTCTCCCTCCCCCTAGCTCGCTCTCGCAACGATCGCCAGGCCTAGCGCGTTGAACCCAAAGAACAAAGGGACACAAGATTTATACTGGTTCGGGCCACCGATGTGGTGTAATACCCTACTCGAGTGTGGTGTGGTGGATTGCCACTTGGGTTGAGGATGAACAGTTACAAGGGAAGAACAGCCTCCTGAGGAGAGGTGTTCTTGTGCTCGGTGGGCTGGTGTGGTGTCTCTCCAGACGATCTCCATCTCCCTCTATGGTGTTGGCTAGTCCTACTTATAGAGGCCTTGGTCCTCTTCCCAAATATTGAGCGGGAAGGGATGCCACAACGGCCAAATTCAAAGAAAGACAACTACTAAAAGTTGTCCTGACTAAAGGTGGTCTTCGCTTGCCAAAGGCTCAGGTGGTGACACCGTCTTGGGCTCCACGGTGACCTCCGTCCTGCCATCCTGCTGGTCTTGTTCTCGTTGCACCGATATGGAAACCTTTCCCTGATGCCTCAGGACTCCTTGCCTGCGCTTGCCTCTTTAGCACCAAAGAGGAAACAAGGACACTGCGCGCGCTGGCGCCCGCCTGGCCTTGGTCGTATGGCTTGCATCACAGGAACCTTGCGAGGTGCCCCTTGCCTTGATCTCTCCGCCCCTCGCGAGCCAGCCTGGTGAGGCCGCCCCCCGAGGAGGTCTTGCGTTGTCCGCCTCGCGAGGCTTGGCCCCTCGCGAGGGTCTTGCGTGTTTGCCGGTGAAGATGGGTCATACGGGGCCGTTGGTGGAGCCACACCGTGGGCCGCAGGCAGGAAAGTCTGGGGACCCACGTTCCCAGAACGCCGACAGTAGCCCCCGGGCCCAAGGCGCGCTCGGACTTGGCGTCGAGGCGAAGCCAAAAGGCAAGTGCGGTGCGCCGCGGGACCCAACAGCCTGCGGCCTCGCTTGACGCGTGGCGATTGATTGGACGTGGGCGTCTTCGCTTCCCCATGCTGCCTCGGCAACTGCCCGACTTGACGAGTCCCTGCTGCATGCAGAGAAAAATCATCATTACCTGTGATCGTGGGGATCTCCGGTTGGCCTGCTCTTGCTATGAATGAGTAGGGGGCGAAGCCCCTGTCGCTCATCCCTTCCTGCTTCGCTCGCTTCTTCTCCCTTGCTTCAATGCTAGTAGCAATTCCATGGCGCCGATACGGAGGTTCTCGGCCGCAGAGAAGGGGAAAACCCCCCGCGACGAGCCCGGGCCACTTCCGCCGAAGAGGAGGCCGACCCACCGCCGCGATGTAGTTGTGAGGCCGGAGGTGTCGAGGCCTTGGTGCGAGCGGCCTCCTCCCGGTTCCCGCTGCCTCTGTACGCCCAAACTGAGGGCTCCGGAGGCAGAGGTGATGAGCGCCGCTGTCCGCGCCGTGGCCGTGGTTGCCGCACCGCGGTGACGCACGCCGTCGCCCCAGGAGCCCACACCGCGGACTCCTCGTGCGAACTCGTGATGTGGGTGGTGATGCCTCCGCGCGCTTGGATTTGCTTCCCGCAGTTATTCTCCGTCGAGATGCTGCCGAGGGGCCCCCTCGAGCTTTGGCTGCAGCACACCGACTGCGACGCCCCGGCGACTGGAGCGGAGGTTGAAGCCGTCTCCCTAGGCAAGATCTTCATGACCCGCGGCTGGGGCGAGGTTGTTCGGGTTTGTCATGTGGAAGGCGCCCTCACCATCCACTTTGAGTACGACGAAGCCTCCACCATGTTCTTCAAGGTCTTCAACAAGGAAGGCCGCCGCCTGGAGTGCTGCCCTGGAGGGGGTCGTCGGGACGGCGGAGCGACCAGCGCCGAGCCTGCCGCTGGCTTCGCCAGCAGCCCCTCCGGCAGTAGTAGTGGCAATTGGGAGACCAGCGACTTTCCTGAGCCCTACGAGACTCCGGAGACGAGCGATGACAGCTACGTGCCCCCGAGTTCTCGCCGGGCCCGGAGCAAAGCCGCAACGTCCGGCCGCCGCCGTCGCCGATCTGGATGGCGTCGGCGCCGGCCTCCCGTGGCCTGCTGTTGATGATGGCGCCGGCCGTGCTGGCGCGTGTAGATAGGGCTCCTAGAAACTTCCTTCTTTTGTTCCCTGCAAGGAATCGAGATGGACCCCGCGAGGGCGTGTAAAGGTTCTATAATGTCTTTTGTTGATACTATCATTATTATGCAAATTTGCAAAGGCATGTCTTGTTCCGACTCGGTCTCCCCTTTCCAACCCCGCGGCAGCTTGGTGCTCTACGCTGACAGGTCCCGTCCCCAGTGTGTCAGGCAAATTGCCGCTGGTATGCCAGGTCGCGATGTCGTGGTCAAGGGCAGGAGGTGAGCGGCCCAAGGTCCAGTAAGAGCTCCTGAGGCGCGATGCTCAAGAGGTCCCCTTTAGCGTGTAAGCATCTACCAAGAGATAGGAAAGGGAGGCGACGTTGCCGTAACAATGCTGCAACAAGTAAGAGTCCTATGCTGCAGTGCTTGATCGACCCGGCGCGAAACTTATCTTGGCAGTCGAGAGTCAGTTCCTTGTGCCGTGCCAGAATCATGCGTCGACGGCTATAGTGCAGCTAGGTTGGGCCCATGCGAGTCTCCTCCTCTTCTCCACGCTCTTCTATGTGGTCTGTGTCCTCAAGTCCCGGCGCTCGAGTGAGCTCAGCCGCCGCTGGTATGCCAGGTCGTGATGTCGTGGTGAAGGCCAGGGGGTGAGGGCTGGAGAGCCAGTAAGAGCTCCGAGTCGTGATGCTCAGGAGCCCCCCTTTTAACGTTCAAGCGAATTGAATGGGAGAAGAGGGAGCCCGTGGTACCGCCTGCTGTCGTCCTCAGGAGGTCCCTGCTGAAGAGGTTCCGCGCCTTCGATCCCTTGCCTTCGACTGGCGGTGCTGCCAAACCTGCAACTCCGACGGGGGGTGCAGGTGAGGGCAACGCCGCTGTGGCAGAAGCATCCCTTGTAGGTGACGGTGGGGCCCGGGGATGACGAGGCGACTTGCTGGGGGCTCCTTTCCTGTTTAGCTCCTGCAACATGCACCATGCCTCGTGGAGGCGTTTAAACTTGCGTTTGGTACTAGGAGAACAATATGTCTTGTACTATTTGTTTGAGATTTTACGATTTCCTTTCCATTTCCTTTATGTTCTACGTCGGCAGGGCCCGACCCCGCGCATACCTCAGCCGCCGTTGGGTCGTCCGGATCACCAGGACGAGACCAAGGAGTGAGGGGCTACGTGGCCAGTTAGGCTCCCGACTCACGATGCTCAGTAGTCCCCTTTGACGTCCAAACAACCTTCATACCTTGGCTCCGCTTGGGAGGGCGCGCGACGACCAGGTCAAAGAGACCTGGTAGCGCGGCGTACGCTTGGGCGTGACCCGAGCATAGCCCCCGTGCCCAGCCCCCTCGCGCGACTCTCCCGAGGGGAGGTGTTGCGATGAGGCCAGACACTAAGCTCAAGGGCTCCCTGAGGTTGATATGGCCATGGGGCCGCTGTCAGTTGTTCATAACCAGCGCAGAGCATAGCGCTTTCGCACTTGCACAGGCATAGCCGCTCCTCGGTAGTGTCGACTGCCAGCATGGAGCATGGTGCTTCCACTGGCACGTGGGAGGGGACTCCCTACTGCGGAGAGCCCCCGGGGCGTGTAAAGCCCCGCCCTGACACGTGGCTTGCACGGCAGGGCTAGATGAGGTGTGTCTGGGCACCCGTGAGCTAGCGTGGGACTCACGAGGCCCTACCTCAAGGCAGGTTGCGCCTGGTCTTGGTTCTTGATGGTTGTGGTGTTCCTGCGAGATGGTTAGGTAACTTGCGCCAAACGAATTTCCTGAGGCTATCGCATGAGAAGGCCAAGCACCAACGACCCCAGGAGGTGACGTGAACGGGGCCGGCCCGCCAGACAGAGCTCAGCCGTTGGATTTATCGACGCTGCAGGGACGGGCCCGAGCACAGACGCCGTGCCTAGCCTCCTTATGCGAAGGATCCTGAAGAAAGACGATCGGCGCGCGGCCCCCGTGATGGGTGATAATCAAGCAGGTGATAACCATGGACAAATTATGCATGGAAAGCGAACTAGTTTAGGTAAGTGCAAGAACGGTTCATGCCACTGGGACGGACCCAAGATGCCTGGGGATGATGCAGCCCGAGGGGCGCCCCCAATAGAGTAAGCTAAAGATGCAAAAGGATACATGCCGCAGGGATAGGCCCACACGGCCTGGGAATGATGCAGCCTGAGGGGCGCTCCCAGCTAAATAAACTTGGAAAATGTCACCTAGTTCCGTTGTCGAAGGGGTGTTGCGCCTCACGAGCCACCGGGACCTGAGCCTCGGGAGGCTCTCGGGGTCCAGACGGTTCCTCGAGGACCGTCTCCATCTCCGCCAGGACTGTGTGACGCCTGGCCTCCTGAGCCGCCAGAGGCGCTCATGATTCTTGCGCTGAAGGCGGCTGCCATGCTCGGCAGACGGAATGGCATGCGAACATAGCTGTGAGGTGGGCCCTTGCAATGTCCCATGCGCAAAAAGCCAGAAGAGCTCCTGAGATGCGGCCCTGTTGAGCCCCGGGATGTCGATGCAGACACGCAGCCCACCATCCTCGCCTGGATGGGGAGCTGCGCCAGGTGGGAGGCGGTGGCCACGCATGGCTCTTGCTTCTTGAAGCTCGTGGGTAGTCTTGGTGATGAACTCCTGAGCACCAGGCGCTCCTAGCCCGGTGCCCTCTTGAGGGAAACGTGCCGCAAAGCACGCCTCCACATGGTGCCCGAGCGCCTCCCTCGTGATGTTGGCCAGGTCCGAGGCCCTCCAGAAGAGAACCCCCGAGCCTCGCCCGAGGAGGGCGCCGGGCACACCTTCCGATGTGAGGGAGGGAGGCGCCCCAGGCGCGGGATCCTGATGTGGCGCTGCTAGAGGCGCCGCTCCCCTGAGGCCCTGTACGGAGTAGCTGCTTCTTCTTCTTGGGGATGGCCTCAGGAGGGTACTGCGTACCATTGTTGTCTAGGTCTTCGATTGCTGCGGCCTGGAAGGCACGCTCAAGGGAGCACACCGCATCTTTTTCTTTGCAGGGGACTGTGATGATTCTGCCGCTTCTTGGCATCCTGAGGACATTGTAGCCATGGTGGATCACTGCCGTGAACTTGGCCAGCGCTGGATACCCGAGGATGGCATTGTATGGCAGACGGATGTGGGCGACGTCAAAGTCGATGAGCTTGGTGCGGTAGTTGTCGCGCTGTCCGAAGGTGACAGGGAGGCGGACCTGCCCTATCGGGGTGGTGGAGCCGTCGGTCACTCCTGAGAAGGGCTTGGTGGGTTGAAGCTGATCATATGGCACTTGGAGGCTATCGAATGTCTCGACAAATAGGACGTTAAGTCATGCATTGCCGTCAATGAGGGTCTTGGTGACTTGTACATTGCTGATGACGGGTGAACAGAGCATCAGGAGGGCACCAGCGATGGCCGCGCACTTGAGTTGGTCCGCCGAGCTGAAAGTGATGGCGCACTTGGACCACCTGAGAGGGTGTGTGGCCTCAAGCCTGGGAAGGGTTGCGTTCACCTCGCGAGCAAATTCCTTGAAGATACGCTGGGAGGCTGGGGCCTGAGCTCCGCCCAAGATGCAGGCGATAGCACGCGGTTATTGGAAGCCCCCAGCCCCCTCGTCCTGAAGGTGGTCGTCGTTCCTTCTTGGTGGTGGTGGCAGCGGAGGAAGACCGGCATTGCCCTGAGGGCGATCCTCGCGAGGCTGATCCCTCCATGCGCCCTCACGAGGCTGATCCTGCCAGCGGTCCTCGCGAGGCCGGTCGCGCCACTCCTGGCGGGGGCCGCGATCGTCCCAGCGTCCTCCGCCTCGTCCTCCTCCTCGGTCGTAGCCCCGGTCATTGCGCTCGGGGCGTCGACCGAAGCGTCCATCTCGAATGGCCCTGAGCTCTTGACAGTCGTTGGTGTTGTGGCTGTGTATGTTGTGGAAGGAGGAAAACGGTCGACTGCTTTTGGACGACTCGGGATGGTCCCGGCCGCGCTTCGTATCCGGCTCCGCCGTGAGCACGGCCACCCTCTTGCGCTTCACGTCGTCCTTGGCCTTAACTTTCTTCTCCTTCGGGTCGGTAGCTGGGAGCTCGAGGAGGGAAAGGCGCCCCTCCTCAGCTCTTGCGCACTTGGTCGCCAGGTTGAACAGCTCCAAAGCCGTGCATAGCTCCTCGTGGATGGCGAGCTCCTCCTTCATCTTGACGTCGCGGACGCCATCAGAAAACACCGAAATGATGGCCTCGTCCGTCACCTTGGGGATCTTGAGGCGAACGTTGTTGAAGCGCTGGATGTACTTTTGCAGGGTCTCCCCTGGCTGCTGCCGGACACCGTGCAGGTCACCCACGGCTGAAGGGCGGTCACGAGTGCCCTGGAAGTTGGCGATGAAGCGGTCGAGCATCTCGTCCCAGGAGGAGATCGAGCCTGGGGGCAGGTTCAGGAGCCACGAGCGAGCACCATCCTTGAGAGCCATGGGGAACCAGTTCGCCATGACTTTTTCATCGCCGTTGGCCGCCTCGATGCTCAGCTCGTAGAGCTGTAGGAACTCCGCAGGTCGGGGTGCCGTCAGCGAGGGAGGCAGATCCAGCTTGGACTTGCCCGCCAGACGACGCCACACAGCCTCGGGGAGTGAAGGCTGTAGCCACTGCCGTGTACCGGGCCCTTTGCAAAGGTGGGGCCTGCCCTTGTTGCCCGCGCACCGCCACAGCAGGCGGCATGCGAACTTGTCGCTGTGGCCCTGGGAGCGCGAGAGCATTCTCTTGTGGCCGGGGAACTTCTTGGCAGCTTCCTTCTTCTCGCGCGGGCGCCCGACACGGAGGGTCGCGCCGGGGGGCCGCGCGCCTTGGCGCCAGTGCGCCGTCTTGGTGCAGAGGTGGTGGAGGCGCTTCGTGAGCCACGTAGCTCGCAGCTGACGGAGGGCGAGGAAGCGAGAGGGACGACGTGGGGGGAGCCCCCCGGGGCGCTGACGAGCTCGGCGATGCGGTCCAGCCAGTCCTCGTAGAGGTCGTCGACTGGGCGGTAGCGTAGGAGTTCGCGTGCCATGAGCAGCGCGGCCTGTGCATCCGTGGGAGCGCGACATGCGTGACTCAGCGATGGAGTGGCGGTGCGGTCCCGCCGCAGACCGAGGGGTGCAGCGAGACGCTTGCTACTCGCTTCCCGCCGGGCCGTAGCGGCGCTGGCGGGCGGGTGACGGAGAACGACGGGAGGCCCGCCGACGAGGCGATCTGAGCGACACGGGCGGCGAGGGCAGTCCGGCCGCTTCGGCCTTGAGCTCGGCGCTGGCAGCGTCGACATGGTCATGGTGGAGGCGGTGGAACACGGATTGGCGGAAGGAAAGCTTCAGAGCACCCCTACCTGGCGCGCCAAATGTTGGATTTCGGGTTCCGGCAAAACCCTTGAGGTTCGAACACTGGGGTGCGCACGAAGATCTCTCCCCCCCTAGCTCGCTCTCGCAATGATCGCCTACCCTAGCGCGTGGAACCCAAAGAACAAAGGGACACAAGATTTATACTGGTTCGGGCCACCGATGTGATGTAATACCCTATTCGAGTGTGGTGTGGTGGATTGCCTCTTGGGCTGAGGATGAACAGTTACAAGGGAAGAACAGCCTCTTGAGGAGAGGTGTTCTTGTGCTCGGTGGGCTGGTGTGGTGTCTCTCCAGCCGATCTCCATCTCCCTCTATGGTGGTGGCTAGTCCTATTTATAGAGGCCTTGGTCCTCTTCCCAAATATTGAGCAGGAAGGGATGCCACAACGGCCAAATTCAAAAGGAGACAACTAGTACAAGTTATCCTGACTGAAGGTGGTCTTCGCCTGCCAAAGGCTCTAGTCGTGACGCCGTCTTGGGCTCCACGGTGACCTCCATCCTTGCTGTCCTGCTGGTCTTGGTCTCTCACACCCTGATTTTCATGCCACAACACTTAAGCTAATTAATCATGATAAAATGTGGTTTGACAAAAACTTTTGAGTGTTTTGGTCATTGTTTGATTGGAATTGGTTTGCTGTTTTCAAGTGCTCTTTAAAGTCAACACAACTCCACCTTCTATACTTCATCCCCTTGATCCAAAACCTTGCCCAAAGATCATCCTCTTTAAATTCAACACAACTCCACTTTCGGTAATATGATGTGATTTGTTTGGAATACTTGATAGAAAAAATGGCATCTCAGAAACTGTGCTTAAGGATAAGATGATAAACGTTCACTCGCACCCTAGAATCCTTGAAACTCTTAAGCCCTACCAAGCCACAACATGGTCAGATAATGACCACATGCTTTGGCTCTAGATCAAGAAGACCGTGGCCAACACTCAACCGTGACCCCCACCAGTACCATAGCCTATTTTATGTACCCCATGAGCAAGTCCTCCTAGAGTACTTGGACAAGTTGGCTGACATCTTTAATTGGTGACCTACTTGTCTACCCAAACACGAAAGAAGAGTTGTTCAGCTGGTTAGGGAACATTTGAAGACCGCCATGTCAAGAAGGAAGAACTACACTAACCACCATCGTCAAGAAGTAAACCTCCACGTCGAAGACTAGGTGTATCTACAAGCCACTTCTCTCAAAGGAAACCAACATTTTCATCTCAAAGTGAAGCTCACACCAAGATTATCGACCCTCTTCGAGATCACTACGAGACGATTGAAGAGTAGACGGCTACCAGCTGGAGTTACCACCTGAGTTACCCATTGTGCACAACATTCTCCACGCGTCACAGCTCTGGAAGTGCTTCTAACTTCCTAACTAAACCGATCTCTACAAGGACATCAATCACCGAGCCGTTGACATCTAGCCTAACCCGACTTACGCAAGAGACCCTTAGCAACCGGGATCAAGCAAAATGTCATACACGAAGCCACGCCCTCAAGCACTCCAAGGATTCAATGGAGCACTACTCGGAAGCAGAAGCAATATGAAGAAGTGAAGACTACCCAAGATCCAAGTTTACGTATTCTTTTCCACGCCTAGTTTGGGAATCTCGTGGACGAGATTCTTGTAAGGGGGGGTAGGTCTGTCACACCCTGATTTTCATGCCACAACACTTAAGCTAATTAATCATGATAAAATGTGGTTTGACAAAAACTTTTGAGTGTTTTGGTCTTTGTTTGATTGGAATTGGCTTGCTGTTTTCAAGTGCTCTTTAAAGTCAACACAACTCCACCTTCTATACTTCATCCCCTTGATCCAAAACCTTGCCCAATGATCATGCCATGTGTGTACGACATAAAAATAATTTCTTGCAAAAATATTTTGGCCAAAAAGTATTTTCTAATTAGGTTTTCCAAAAACACCTGGATTGAGACTTGAACTACAAGTACTTAATTAAGGGTGTGAAAAATCTTTAAAAAATTATATTTGACTCCTATTAGACATAGGACTACCAAAAACCATAAAAATATATTTTTAAAAGTTATTTTGCTATTTTATTTAAAGGCTTTTTCTTTAGGCCAGAAATGGTCTTTAATAGGTTAAAATTATTTTAATGTTTCAAAAATATTTTATAAAATTTAGGGAAACTCATTGGACATATATTGTCCATATATAAGAGTTTCAACACATGGTCATGTTCAAAATATTGGACAAAACCCTCCTAAACCATTTCTGCTCATTTCAAGAATTTGAAATATTTCTATAAAAAATATTTTCAAATAAATCCAAGAAAATTCTAGCAAGTCACATATGCATAATGTGATGATCTTGCAAAGTTTCACCTCAATCAAAATAGTTTTGGTTCACAAAAGTGCCCCAAAACCCTCTCTGTCCAGATCCAAGTTTGAAGAACTTTACATTGCCAAGTGTCTCCTTTTGATCTGAATTTTTGTGGACATGTTCAAATCCACAAATGATGACACTAAACCAAGTGGTGCACCAAGGAGAAGAGTTTAGCTTAGCTAGATCTAAGCAAGTCCATTTCTGCTGATTTCTAGGGTTTGCCAAAGTTACATTGGAAACTTTCTTCAAATGGACTCAAACTTGGTACAACCTCAATTTTATATGCCACTTGATCCTGTTAATTCTCATGTCAAGTGGAATTAATTTGCTTGCCCAAAATTCTATCAAACACCTTCTGGCATTTTGCCAAAAGCATCATTTTGACCCTTCTTACTCTTCTTCTTTGCTTCAACTTTTTACCACAGGCCATCCTAACCCTCTTCTACCTCCACTAACTCACCCAAGCTCTCTTCTCAATTATTGATGGGGTAAAACCCCACTTCCCCCCTCTGTTTTCACTATGGCAGCACATATTCTACCTCTCCCTCTCTCCATTTCCTCACCCCTACTTCTACCTTAGCTCCTAGGCACTCATGGGCATCTCGAACCTCCAAGACACAAGTGGACATGCCTCGCCCATTGATTATGCCCATGGCATCCAAAGTCGCTTGAGCTGGGCCGCTGATGCGCGCTTAGGAGCACTGTAGCTCGGCCCTCCCGAGGCGACCACGCTGCATTGGGCAGAGAGAGCGTGTCCGTCGAGGCCTCCTCGACGTCCGTAGCACGCCAAGCTGTCGTTCCCCTCCTGACCCACTCTCATCTCCCCTCTGCGAGTTCGCCCGAGCGCGCCCTAGACCGTGCCCGCGGTGCACCGTTGCCTCCCTGCAAATACCCCTCCCCAGGCCTCCTTATCAGTTGGGATCTCTCTCTCACTCTCGCACCAACACCCCAGACAACACCGCTCTCTCTCCCGTGCCCTCCAGCACCCACCATGGCCGGAGTGCCGCCGCTGGCCTCCACCTCGATTCGGGCAAGGACGAGCTCCTCGGCCCCTCTCTCTTCCCCGTACCCACTCCAGTACTCACTCCCCACACCACGAGGGCCTCTACCGCCGCCATTCTCTCCCCGGTACACCGTGTGCTCGAGGTCGATGCTAGCCGGCGACCTCCTCCGCGGTCACCCAAACCGTCATGGATACGGTGCTTCCCGGCGCAAGAGGAGCAGACCAGTGGGTGCGCTCCTCCACCCTGATTACTCCGGTGGCCGGAACGCCACCGGGATTGGCCTGAGCCGCCGGGGCTAGCACCGGCCGTGCGCGGCCACGCCCTCCTCTGCCCTGCATCGCGCGGTAGGAGACAACCAGGGGCAACAAGGAGGCCCTGCAGGCGGACCCCGCTCGTCAGTGGCCCAGCCACTGGGCCACGTGGGCAAGTGGAGGCGGGATCGCCCTCTTCCGCTTCCCGGCAGCGGAGGCGTATCCCGCCTGGGCACCTTCGAAGTCACCTCACTTTGACCGCTGGCGGAGCTGGGCCGCCCCAGTGCACTCGGCACTAAGCCTGGCCTCATCACAAGACTGTTACGGCCCCGGATCCAGCCCGTTTAGGTGAATCCTTTCCTTTTTTCTTTTTTTGTAAACTTGTAAAATCTCCCAAATATTCAAATAAGATCCAAATTTGATGATTCAAAATCCTAGGGTCATCTAAATTCCTGATCTACTTCATGGTGCAGGATGCACATTTTGACAGAAAAGTTTCCTTCCCACATATTAAAATAAACCTATATTTCTTTTTCCGAGCCAAACTTTAGAAAATCACAGAGAGCACATATTTGATCAAAATTCCATTGTTCAAATTCCAAGATACTTCTAAGTTCATAACTTAGTTTCTGAACATTTTTCCCAATACTTTATATGCCATATGAAATATTGGTCCATTTCTCCATATATTGCCAACTTTGCAAATTCATAGGAAAATCATTTGAACTCCAAATCCAGTGAAACCAACTCCTAAATTCTTCTAAAGTCATTCCTTGTTAAATGGATGCCTTTGATCATTTTTCGAAATAATTTTTCTGTCCACTTCTTGCAAATCCACAAATCCCTTGATTCATTGAAATGTTCAGAGATATCCATTGATCAAATCCCAATGAACCACTTTGGTCATTCCTCATATGACCAAAGGTATCCTAGAAAAGTCCAACCCGCATTTTTAGAGCACTTTTACTTTTGCCTTGTTGTGTTACTTATTGTGATTGTTTCCAATGTTAGTTGACGAAGGAGACGGAGTACCTAGAGAAGGACGAGAAGATTTCAAGACTCTGATGAACCAGGCAAGTAGCCCTTTGACCATGATGAACCATTTTACATCATAATAGCATTTTCGTTGCTTCACTGAGTGCATGATATACCTTGAATGGCAACCTTGCTAGGCTTGCCTCAGTTGCATACTCCATTGGTACTTGCATTGTTCATGACTCTACCCTTGCTTAGAGTTGTGTTGGTGGGTTGTAGAAATATGATATAGTAAATGGCTATGCAAAGTGGATCAGGGTTATGCACGGAAAGAAACAAGTGTGGTTTGACATACTTGCAAACAGCCCCAGTGGGTGCCACTGATTCCCGTGGGAGATGATGATGAACTAGGTCACTACTTGGTGGAGAATTAGTGTACCGAGGCTTGATAAAAGTCTTGTTTACAGAGACGGATTAGATTTAAGATTTGTCGACCGTCCCAACCAAACATGCACAACCACTCTACCCTTATATGGGAAAGGGCATTATTGATTACCTAGGCCGATACCAGCATGGTGCCCGCATTACTAGCGACGGGGGTGACATGAGGTCACTCTCGGGACGGGGTCGTGCCAGGTAGGGCGGCCATGACTGTTTTTACAGGGCACCGGACAGACCGTTGGTACCCCGTGCTTGTGGTATGTGATGAATATGGGAGCGTGGCTCCACAAATTTTGAGATGTGAAATGTTGGGCACGAGGGCTGCTACCAATCGAGTGGACTCTATGTTAGTGTCGTCTAGGGAAAGATAGTGATCGGGTGCTTACCCCGGGTACTTGAGGTACCGCGGGTCGTGGATGACACGGAATTTCCCTAGATCTTGTGGGTAAAGTGTGCAACCTCTGCAGAGTGTAAAACTATTCGAATAGTCGTGTCCATGGTCAAGGACAGTTGGGTGGTGCTGCTTAGACTATGTTCATATGTTTCTGACAAACAACATGGTTTGGTAATCTTGTTGATATGATTCGTGAGGAAGTCACGATGAGCTTGATAATGAGTTGTTCACAACTCTTTCTCGATGTTGATGTTTGTAACCTCCTGATACTTGTTGCAGATACATTTATGTCCTTCACAAATGATGATCATACTTGCATGAGAAAAACTAGCTTTCCGCAACAGTGCCAAATTAGCAGTAGAGCCTCGCATAATTATTCTGTTATCACTCTTGGGTTGCTTGCGAGTACATTAAAAGTACTCATTGGCTTGCCACTGGTTACTTTATTGGCCAGGCGTGAAAGAACAGGATATGATGAAGAATACTTTGGTGACGAACATGCGAGCTAGGACGCTTCCCAGTCAGAATGCATGTAGGGTTAAGGTAGATGGCATGGGTCCAAGATGTCAACAAAGATTTCCGCTGCGATGATATACTCAAGACTTGACCATAATGGTCCTACTTGTGTAATACGGTATGTATGGATGTAAGACTCTTGTTATTCAACTTCTCTGTGTTTAGTGAGCATTGATCTCTGTCATCACTGTACACGTGCATTTGGTGATCACGACTTACGAGTTGGGGTCCCCACAGAGCTGGTATCAGAGCCATCCTGACTGTAGGAAGCCTTAGTTAGTATGGTCGTTGGATGGGGTAAAAACTATTCTCGAAACTATTACCAATTTTCAAAACTATCTATACTTCTCTTCCTTTCTCAGTTTTTCGAAAACTAAGGTATACTTTCCTTATTGATCTCTTCCCCCTTCAAAACTTTTGGTCACTAGAACCCTTATGCCCCTGACCACCGGATTCCTTGAAATCCTCGTGGACAATCTAGAAGGAGGATACCTTGTCAAACATTCACCCACATCTTCTGAACACAAGAATGGTGACACCACAACCAGACGATAATAACAGAAGAAACATCCTCGAGGAATGAGGACATGAGGACCCAGAAGATAGTGACACCCTTGACACTGCCCCAAGATGATGCGACCTTAGCCTATGATGATCATGGCATAGGAAATGCAAGATCATGATATACATTGCTAATAGAGCAACCATGTCCTTATCATTGTTGCATCGGCAACCACCGGTGGATGAGAACCTAGCCATTTGGTCCGCCTCACTATAGTGACCAGGAAAACGGTTCTCTTCATCCCCTGCTCTCGGTGACGATATTTTCAACAATGTGTCCGACAGATTGGACCTCTATTATGCCTTGTTAATGTCATTGCATAAAGGAGTGCCACTTGGAACTGCCGACACCTTAAAAAGGAAAAAGTGATCGTCATGATTAAGAAGATAAGAGAAGATCAAGTCAATGCCAGCCACGAGGAGCCACCTTCACCCCATTACCTCATCAGGCGAGAAGTTGTTGAAGATTCTTTAGGCTCAACCCAGATCGTTTCATCGAACAAGAGACGTATCAACACATGAGGAAAACTCAGAAGACTGCACGAGGCACAAGGCACGGCTACTGAGTCCGAGAACCCCTAGGGTAGGATGAGTTGTGTACCCCCTATCTATGCGCAATGAAGTCCGTAATATGGTTCGAATAGAACCATGATTGTGTGTTGCTTGTTTTTATTGTTTGTGTTTTGATATAAGTCACACTTTTGCCCTAGGCAACAAGTGCGCGACTATATCACCTTCCTTACCTTGTTTCTTTTATTTGGCCCTTTTTGGCACCCGTTTGTTTGCACCTGCACTATAGAACCCCCTTTAGGCATTCCCCTCCTCTATGCTACTTTTCCCTCTCCTCTCTTTCATCAACTAAAGACCAGCAAGACAGGATGCACAAAGGATTCCACCTCGGCAACCAACCAATACTGAAGACTTTTGCTATGGCCTCCTCGACCAAGTGCAACCCTGTAGAGTTATGTTTACTCCTCCAGACTGGAAACCCATCCCTAGACCCTTCAAGACTTCACCATGCGCTTAACCCACGGAATTGCAAGAGAACCTGTTAAGCCTCCGTAACCTTGCGCAACACTGGGTTCATTATGGAACTAGTGGACATAGTGAACGAGCCCATTGTCATTCTAATATAGCACAAGAACTGACGATGCCATAGGGAAGACCAATTTGAGGATATTGGAATAGAGGACGAATGACTTGATGAGTTTATATTAGTGACCTTGAGGAATTGTCTGAGACTTCTGGATTATGAGGCTTTCATGTTGGTAGATGAAATTGGTGGGATCATGTCAATAGAGTAGCATAGCTTTCATTACCCCTAAGTAAATTGGGTTTTGTAGGACAATTATGATCGCAAGCTGAAATTCTTGGGAGTATAACGATTTGGCTTAGCCGGGGGATATTGATAGAAGATAATGACTTGGGGGAAGTGAGGGAGTCCTGGATTAGGGGGTGTCTGGATAGCCGAACTATCACCGTTGGCCGGACTCCTGGACTATGAAGATACAAGATTGAAGACTTCGTCCCGTGTCCGGATGGGACTTTCCTTGGCGTGGAAGGCAAGCTTGGCGATCTGGGATATGAAGATCTCCTACCGTTGTAACCGACTCTGTGTAACCCTAACCATATCAGGGTGTCTATATAAACCGGAGGGTTTTAGTCCAGAGGATCTAACGACAATCATACCATATGCTAGCTTCTAGGGTTTAGCCTCCTTGATATCGTGGATAGATCTACTCTTGTACTACCCATATCATCAATATTAATCAAGCAGAGTAGGGTTTTACCTCCATCGAGAGGGCCCGAACCTGGGTAAAAACATCGTGTCCCTTGTCTCCCGTTACCATCCGCCCTTAGACGCATTCGGGACCCCCTACCCGAGATCCGCCGGTTTTGACACCGACATTGGTGCTTTCATTGAGAGTTCCTCCGTGTCGTCACATTTAGGCCCGATGGCTCCTTCGATCATCAACAACGACGCGGTCCAGGTGAGATTTTTCTCCCGGACAGATCTTCAGATTCGGCGGCTTTGCACCGCGGGCCAATTCACTTGGCCATCTGGAGCAGATTGAAAGCTACGCCCGCCATCAGGTCAGATTTGGGAGTTTGAACTACACGGTGACATCCGCGGAGACTTGATCTTCGACGGATTCGAGCCACAATGCCGCCAGCCTGCCCTCGATGGGTATGATCTAGCTCACGCCAAGCGAGTCCTGGAGGCCGCAGCTGCCCGCTGCTCCGACCCTTAGCTCGAGCCGATTTCACGATCGAGGACGAGTGGCTGGACACCGCCTCGGGGGCTAGGATCTCTACGGCGATCGAGCCGAACACCACCCCTGTCCTTTGCAAAGCCCGTGACTCTGAGGTGCCGGACTCCGAACCTCCCGCGCCCCTGCCAATCAAGTCCGATTGGGCGCCGGTTATGGAGTTCACTGCCGCGAACATTTTTCAAAGCACTCGCCCTTTGGCGACATCCTCGAATTCACTAAAAGTCTCTCTTTATCAGAGAGCCCTAGCGGACTTTGGTCGGGAAGGTTGGGATGCGGACGACGAAGAAATTCACCGCCCACCCACCACCCACGTTGTAGCCCAGCCGAAAGCTTAAACGACGTGCTCGATTGACTCGACTAAGATATCGACGGTATGGACGACGATGTAGGAGACAACCATGAACCAAAGCACCTATAGGATCTTTGGACAGCCACCTCATCCCACGATGTATACATGGTGGATACACCTAAAGGAAGTGATGACGAGGAACAACGGGATGGTACGAAGGATAAATCCTCGAAAAGCAGTCAAACGGCAACGTAAACGCCGCACCAAGTCCCGCCTCCACAAAGACGGCAGCCACTGCACCCAGCCATAGAGCAGGGCGAACGGCAGACGGCATTTAACATGCCATTGAACAATCGTCCGAACAGGACAACCTGGATAAACAACCCATCCCTGGGCCGAAGATAATAACGATGGACGATCTCACATCGGACAAGTTGTTGGAGCAGAAGAACCTCCACAAAAGGCTCACGCCATCGCTACAAGCAGCCCGAAAAAGAAGAAGCGGAAGCTCAAAACAGCGGAAGATGCACTCGTAATCAGATGGAGCAAAGTACTCAACACCGCAGACAAATACGGCTGACGTGCGTCAAACAAAGAGCTACCCAAGCTCAAACTACTGCCCGAATTCGATGAGGAGGCCTTAGAGCCCCTGCAATCAAAGACCAAAGAGGCCGCCCGGCCGGATAGACGCACCACATGACAAGCATAGAGCGCAAGCCGGCACCAAGACACAATCCCAAGACGCAATCCGCATAAGGATTCGCACTAAAAGGATGGCCCGATTAGATCCATCTACGGGCCAAGAAAGCAAGCTCTTCTAAGAAATGCAACACGCCAAATATCCGGACATCACGGCACACCCAAATATAGGGGTGCGCACACCCCCTATGTTTCACCGATGAGGTGCTGGATCACGAATTTCCAGCGGGACTTAAACCCGTAAACATAGAGGCATACGACGGGACAACAGACCCGGGAGTCTGGATTGAGGATTACACTACAGGAATCTGCTACTTTTCCATCGGCCACGGCGGACGGCAGAGGCATGGATGGCGGACGGCAAAAGGTGACGGCAAAGTAGGGGACGGCAAAGAGCTGCGTTGCCATCTGCTTCGGGCAGCTGACGGCAAAGGGGCCTTTGCCATCAGCAGCCGGGATTTGCAAAGAAGGCGGACGGCAATAAATGCGCTTGTTACTCCGTTAGGTGGTTAACGGCAGGGCCTTTTGCCGTTCATTGCGAGCAACAAAGCCTTTGCCGTCACCGATGGCAAGCCGCCAAATTGGTCACCTCCCAGGAAGCACAGTTGCCTGCCACGTGGCCTCTTTGCCGTCCACGGCTGTTGGCAAAGAGCCCTTTGCCGTCGGTGGCAGACGGCAAAGAGCCTGCATATTGTCTCTTTTTTTCTGTTTTTTTAATCCAACAATTTTCACAGCAAATATATATGACATATATAGATATATTTCCATATCACATATCCAGCACATAAGTTTCATATCACATATCACATCAGTTTCATCCATACACATTGTTCATACATAAGCAAGTTCCATCCATACACATTGTTCATACATAAGCAAGTTCCATCCATATACATAGTACAATGCAAAGTTTCACAAGATAGCAAGTTCTATCATAGCAAGCTAGATACAATGCAAAGTTTCATCAAAGGAAAAGCAAGCACTCCATCATAGCAAGCTAGCTTCCATGAAGTGAATGAAATCTGCAAAATGGTAAATAAGAAAGTTAGACATATGTGACTAGAACAAGAAGAAGACTAGAACAAGAAGTATATGTCATTTATGAGCTAACTTAGGTGAAATGGATCATATATGAGCTAACAAAGTTGAAATGGGTTGTTTATGAGCTAACTTAGTTGAAATGGATCATTTATGAGCTAACTTAGTTGAAATGGGTCGCTTATGAGCTAACTTAGGTGAAATGGATCGCTTATGAGCTAACTTAGGTGAAATGGATCGCTTTTGAGCTAACTTAGGTGAAATGGATCATTTATGAGCTTTTATGAGCTAACTTAGTTGAAATGGGTGGTTTATGACCTAACTTAGGTGAAATGGATCATTTAAGAGCTAATTTAGGTGAAATGGATCGTTTTTAGCTAACTTAGGTGAAATTGATCGTTTAGGAGCAAATCTAGGTGAAATGGGTCATTTTGGAGCTAACCTACGTGAAATGGGTCATTTTGGAGCTAACCTAGGTGAAATGAGTCATTTTGGAGCTAACCTAGGTGAAATGGGTCATTTTAAAGCTAACGAGGTAAAATGGATCATTTACTGAGCTAATCTACTAAAATGGGTCATTTTAGAGCTAACTTGGATAAATTGGATCACTTGTAAGCTAACTAAGGTAAAATGAGTCATATTAGAGCTAACTTAGGTAAAATGGATCGTTTATGAGCTAACTAAGTTAATTATGCAATTTTGACATAAGTAAGCTTATTAAGTCATTTTGAAGGAAAAGAAGCTAACTCTAGGTCATTATGGTAAGCATATTGGAGGAAATAAAGCTAAGTCTAAGTCTAGAGAAACTTACCGTGATCGTGGAGGTGTAGTAGCGGCTGGCTCGTGCTTGTAGTCTGGAGAAGGATCGTATGATGCGTTTACGAGTTAAGCTGCACCAAAGATCATTTCCAATGTCTCGTTAGCATTATGACACTCAAATGTTAAGACTAGCAAGTAATGTCCATTCAAATTAAACTCACCGTGCTCCTGTGAGCAATCACTGGCATCGGCGGAGCGGTCTGACCGGACTTCTCGCACACAGATTGCACATTTGGTTTTCACAACAGAGTCATACTAGTTAGTAATGAGACTCACATGTTAAGACTAGCAAGTAATCTGCAGAAGAAACCTCCGTTCTATCTCTCTCACTCTGTATAGCAGCCTGCAACACCACTCACATGACCATTTGTAATCATTGATGGAAGCGCACACAATGTAATGGAGAAAGATAGCTGAGTATGTATAACTAACCTTGATGGCGAGTTGGACTGGCTGCTCACGAGGCCTTATCTCGGGAGCGGAGCTCGACCGGGCGCGCTTTGATCTCGGGAGAGTGCTAGGACAACGGATAAGTCCATCTCCCATGGCTATGGAGCCATGGGACCTCCCGCCACCAGATATCATCAAGAACTCAGACGATGGGACCTCGGCTCGGGTTAAAGTCCTCCCCTTTCCTCGCCTTGCCCTCGATCTCTATATTGCACGAGCTTGTCGTGGGCGGAGATGTTGGTGAAGTTCTTTGGATCATCGAGGTCGAAACAGAGAATGCCTTGACTTTCTTGTAAGAGCAGGTGTGGGCCATGGCATACAGTGTCGTACACCTCTGGCACCTTATCCGCCTTTATTGTAGCATGCCCGAAAGAGAGAAACAAAGTAAATTAGTAATTAAAGGGCTAAAGCTAGCATGATGAATGAATTGCATGAATCATGAAGCAAACCACATACCCAGTTCCGGGCCGTCTTTGAAATAAGTTGGAGCTGCCTTGGTGGTGTGGCACACCTTCCATTTGGGCACATTTGTCCTTGGCCTTGCCAGGGTGGCCCGCCATTCTTTTGAGCACCACCCATCGACCAACACCTCCCAACAATCCGTCCGATCCGCACACCATCTCTGAGGGGCCTAAGTTAGCAAATAGAAACTTCAGCGCTACGGCTATGAATTACTAAATGAAGGAATTAAGTACAAGGCCTTAAGAATTACCTTTATGTACTGCTCCTTACTCAAGAACTTATCGCGGCACTCCTGCTTGGACTTCTTGATACCACGGTCGTAGTAGTCTCGAGCAGATCGCACCCGAGCCTCATGCCGTAAGTTCAAGTAGGCGCTTGTACTCCTTGTGGATAACATCTGCCGCCTCCTCCTCGTATCCCTCCTCACACTGTAGAATGTACGCAATCAAATGAGACAATATTGATTAGTACAATTAATAACTAGCTAGTTGAAGATTTTTAATTGTGTAAAGGAGAAATTACGAACTTTCTCGATCACCATGTCTGCCTCGTCTTGCACAAGACACGGTCGATAATCTCACCCGGTGGGGCCGGGCAGCCAAGTAGTGCTCCCAACTCAATCCAACCTCTGAAGCCGACCCTCACCGTGCAACGTGACAAACCCGGAAAGTTTTGCGAATCGAACTCCAAGGACGGAGTTGGGCGGCGGACACTTTCATGGTGGTCCCAACCTCGCAAAGATGACAAGGCCAACACATTAGTTATTTGAAGAAACGTGAATGCATAAGGTACAAAAAGATTAAATGCACTTACCTCTCCCCATCGGGGAAAATCAACCACCTCTGCTCTTTCATGGTCGCCCAGACGCAGACGGAGCCGTGTAGCACCTGCTGGTGAAGCGTTGCCCCTCCTCCCCTCCTCCTCAAAATCAGTGGCTCCCGCCATCATCGGCATAGCCACTCGGCTCCCCGCCATCATCAGCCGACCCGACCAAGTACCCCATCCAGACGTGTGCTCCTCCGGGTCTCGTGGGCCCAACTCTCGTGGGTCAAGGCCCGTCGACCCGAGGCTCGTGGGGTCAAGACCCGTGGACCGGAGGCTCGTGGACCGAGTCCGTGTAGCCTCCTCCTTAGGCAGAGTCCACCCTAGCAGTCACGTGCTCGGGTGAAACAGTGGGCGGCGGCAGGAAGGCGCCAGAAGAGTCACCCTACCTCCTCTCCCGCGACCACGTGCTCCACCTCGGCCCTTCTTCTTACCTCGTCCCGCTGGGCACCTGATCGACGAGAAGAAGGGCCCGGCGGTGTCGCCATACTGTCCAAAGAACGCTCGGCGGAGAGGTGTGTGTGGAATGGAAGACCTCACACTCTGGCCGCCTGACGAAGAAGGGGCCTCGGCAGCTCCGACCAGCGCCCACCATCTTTCAACACCTGCCATGACAAAGAATAAACGAAATTAGTACAACAACATGAAAAAAAGTACCGACATGAATAATAATATGTATATCACTTAAGTGTATCATCATCAAGTACAACATAAACAATGCACATTTAAAACTACCCGATCAACACAATTATATATGATGTTTTCATAACAAAATCGAAAAATATATGACCTAACTAATAATTCACAAATATATGACCCATGGCTGGCCTCCGGAAGGCCAAAGAACACCTTTTCCGGGAGGTGTCGGGGTGGGGTGTCATGTCGGGTCGGGTCTGGGGTCTGGGGTCGGGTGGTCGGGTTAAAGTCCGGGGTGAGGTGTCGGGCCTGGGGTGGGTGTCGGGTCAGGCTGGGTGTCGGAGTCGGTGGTCTCGGGTGTCAGTGTCGGGGTGGTCGGGGTGGTCGGGTCGGGGTCTCGGGGTCGGGGTGTCGGGTGGGGTGGGGTGTCGGGTGGAGCTCGGGGGTGTCGGTGTCGTGGTGTCGGGTCTGGGGTGGGGTGTCGGGGAGTGGGGTCAGGGGTGTCGGTCGAGGTCGAGGTCTGGAGGTGGGGAGTCGGGTCGAGGGGTCGGGGTCTCGGGGTGTCAGTGTCGGGTCGGGGTCGAGTGCCGTGTCGGTGTAAAGTGGGGTGTCGGGGTGTCCGTGTCGGGTCGGGGTGTGGGTGTCGTCGGGGTCCTGGGGAGTGTCGGGTGTGGGGTGCCGGGTCGGGAGTCTGGGGTGAGTGGGTCGGGGTTTTTCCTCTTTTTCCTTTTCTTCTTCTTCCTCTTCTTCCTTTTCTTCCTTTTTTCCCTCCTTCTTCTTCTTCTTCTTCTTCTTCTTCCTCCTTTCCTTTTCCTCTTCTTCTTCTCCTCCTCTCCTCTTTTCTTCTTCTTCTTCCTCTTCTTCTTTTTCTTCTCCTCCTCCTCTTCTTCTTCTTCCTTTCCTTTTCCTCTTCTTCTTCTCCTCCTCTCCTCTTTTTCTTCTTCTTCTTCTCTTCTTCTTTTTTCTTCTCCTCCTCCTCTTCTTCTTCTTCCTTTCCTTTTCCTCTTCTCCTTCTCCTCCTCTCCTGTTTTTTTCTTCTTCTTCTTTTTCTTTCCTAAAACTGAACTAAACCTAAAACTAAACCTAAATCTAAACCTAAATCTAAAACTAAAACTAAAACTAAAACTAAATCTAAACTAAACATAAACCTAAAACTAAAAAAAGAAAAAAAAGGAAAAAACTAAATCTAAACCTAAAACTAAACTAAAACTAAACCTAAACCTAAAACTAAACCTAAAACTAAAAAAAAGAAAAAAAGGGAAAAACTAAATCTAAACCTAAAACTAAACTAAAACTAAACCTAAACCTAAAACTAAACCTAAAACTAAAACTAAATCTAAACTAAACATAAACCTAAAACTAAAAAAACAGAAAAAAAAAGGAAAAACAGAGGAGGTAGAGCTCACCTGGGCTGGTGGAGGAGGTGGCCGTTGGAGGAGGGGGGCGGTTCACAGGCTGAGCTGGGCGGAAGGCCAGCGAGCACAGGGCAAGGGGCAAGGCGGCAGACGACAGTGAGGCGGGGGCGGAGGAGGGGGTGGCTACTGGAGGCCGATGGCGTGGCAGCTGGAGGCGCGGCGCCGAGAGGGCAGAAGTGCAGGCAAGCGGGGGGCGACAAGGCGGTGGGGGGGGCGGTGAGGCCGGGCAGCGGCAAGGTGTGGGAGAGAGAACAGAGAGAGGGCGGTGGAAGGCGCCGTTAGATATGTTGAATCTTTGCCGTCCGCTTTTTTTCTCTTTGCCGTCTGCTAGCAGACGGCAAAGAGGGGGTACGTTAAGTTTTTTTTAAACGGCTCCTCAGTGGCCCCCCCTCCCTCTTTGCCGTCTGCTAGCGGACGGCAAAGAGTCTTTGCCGTCGACTAGCGGACGGCAAAGAAACAGTGATAACAAATGCTTTCTTTGCCATCAGCCCGGTTCTTTACCGTTGCTTCGGGTAGTCGATGGCAAAGCTTCTTTTGTCTACTAGCGAATCGGCAAAGAGCTGGCAGATGGCAAAGTAGCTGATTCTAGTAGTGTTACATCCTCCACATACACATGGCTAGAGGAGATGATCTCCACGCCATAAAATACTTACCCCTCAAGCTCAAAGGGCCAGCACGGCACTGGCTTAAAAGCCTCCTGAAAATACCATTGGAAGTTGGGAAGAGCTTGAGGATGCTTTTCGCAAATTTTCAAGGGACTTATGTCCGCCCTCAGGATCTGAGGCGATTTAAGTCACATAACTCAACAACCCGGAGAGTCGACCCACAAATTCGGAATAGGTTCCTCACCAAAAGAACCAAATAGTCGACTTTCAGGGCCTTGAAGCCTTAGCAGCTTTCAAACACAATGTCCGAGATGACTGGCTGCTTGAGCACCTTGGCCAAGAAAAACCAAGAACAATGGCCGCACTAACAAGCCTCATGACCCGCTTTTGCAGGGAGAGGACAGTTGGCTGGCAAGATGTAGTACCATGACCCAAGTACATCCGCAATCGAGAGATGGAAGCGGAAACCACGACGCAGCAAGGACCGGCGCGGACAAGGGGAAGCAGCCGAAGAGCGTGGCGATCAACGCCTTGGATTCAAAAGCTCTCGGCAGAATCATAAAAACTGCCCCTCAAGGATAACAGCCATGAGCTATCCAACTTAAACAAAATCTTGGACAAAATATGCCAAATCCATAGTACCCCGGAAGCACGCAAACCATACCCACAGATTGTTGGGTCTTCAAGCGATCCGACAAACTCAATGCGAACACAAGGGGCTCGACACACCAAGCGAGGACGATGATGAACCCCACAAGCGAGCACGGAAAACAAAAGAATTTCCCACAAGAAGTCAAAACAGTAAACTCACTTCAAGTGACAAAGGGAAAATCAGGCGGTAGCCCATAGAAATACGCTACTTACGACCTATCAATGAGTCCCGACATTGGTTGTCAAAACCAATCACCTTTGATCATCGGGATTACTTGAAGTATCCTAACGCAGGATGGACTGCCTTACGATATTAGATCCTATAATCGACGGACTCCAATTCACGTAAGTCCTAATGAATGGCGGTAGTGATCTAAACCTGCTATATCGAGGACACAATCCGCAAAATGGGGATAGACTCAGCAAAATTCGCCACAAAGAACACCTCCTTCAAGGGGTAATGCAGAGCCTATACGCCCATTATGCGGGCTCCCTCTGCTAGAAGTTGTGTTCGGCTCGTCCGACAACTTCCGCCGCGAAAAGTTAACCTGCCATATCGCCCCATTCAAAAGTAGCTATCAAGCACTATTGGGACGGGAAGCTTTCGCCCACTTTAATGCAATACCGCATTATGCATCTCTTACACATAAAAAGCCCGGTCCACGCGGAATCATCTCATTAAAGGGAAGAATCAAGTGTTACTCGAGCACGGGAGAACGTGAGACTGCTCGACAGTCACACACTAATCCGGCTCCGCTAAATCAAGCACCTGAACAGGTCATCCGGACCCCGGACACGGCTAGACGAGTCCGACGTAAACATATAAAGGCCTACCAACCGCACACCCCCGTACAAGGGGCTGCATGCATGCACAACAAGAGACAATAAGGCTCAATTTTATTTGCTTTTCGAATCGTACTCCATTTATTTAATATCAAGTACATTTTTTATACGATCTTTCTTCAACTAAGTTCTTCTCTTTTCTGAGATGAACACCATACGCCCGTCCGAGGATACGACACAGCGGAGACACGGTAGCGCAGACATGCGAAGAGGGACCCGTTGCAAGGATTCTTTTCAGATTAAGACCCTGTGTAAACCTTTCTTACTGTCTCTTTTTGATACACAACCCCCGGTTTCAAGCTATAAACGAGGATGAGGCAGGAGTTATGGCATAGGCCGCGTCAGAATTTTTCGGCTGCACGGACACCAGGGGCTTAGGGCATTTTACGCCCGTCTTCATAAAGACCGAATACCTTACGGAGTGTTCGGCGTCTCGAGTTAGGCCTTATATGCATCAGCTCCGAATCATGTCTTTGGTCAAATGTTAGGTTTGCCGGCTCCTGTGTTTTGCTGCCTTACGTTCCATTCTATCGGCTAACGTGGCACCATGAGAACTACTGCGATTGTGCCCCGGTTCGGCCTGGTAAGCACCTCAGTAGAGAAAGCCGAAAACTGACTGTCATGACGTAGCGTGAGACTGGTCAACCACTCGATGACTCACAGGAATGTTTAGAATTTCTCCGCATTAACAAAGGACCGTTTCCCGGCCAGGCACATCTGGCGCCTCAATTCGGGAGAGCGCGGTGCCCCTAGGGGCTATATAGTAGCCCCACCATCGAACTCCTATGGCTAAGTGAAAGTGATAAAGCATTATAGTCCGGTTGCCTAGTTTGCTACGCTATCAACTCCTTTACAGGACCAAGACGTTGTTTTAAGTGTGAAAATCGCCTTTTGCAAACACCCCGCACTATGTGCGTGGGGCTAAAAGCCAAGGACTGCATCTTTTAGGTTATATACACATATACATTAACGGCCGCACAGGAGGTATTTTACTACTTGAACGCACAAGTATAAAAAGCCCTTATATTATATAGAAACATTGTTTCGCAAATAATACATGTCATTAGAACATAATATCCTTCGAGCACTGCGTCTCTATTAAACGAGCGCCCTGTAGGACTTCCTCAAAATAGTGTTCGGCAGTACTAAAGCTTCGTCCGAATCCTGGGATGCAACGTCGGTGGCCTTCATCTCCGCCCAGTATGTCTTGACACGGGCAAGAGCCATCCGTGCACCCTCTATGCATGCTGACCGCTTCATTGCATTAATATGCGGCACCGCACCAAGGAACTGCTGCACCAAGCCAAAATAACTCTTCGGCTCGGGCCTGTTCGGCCACAAATGAGTCACGACATCCTTCATGGCAAGTCCGGACAACCTATTCAGCTCAGCCCATTCGGCCAAACGATCGGCCAATGGAAGCGGACGCTCCGGACTATGGGCTGCGACCAAAAAAGCTCTTCCATTCCGTGATCCTTTTGGCCTCGGAAGTGTTACGGCGTCTGCGGCACTTTTCGCCGCCAAGTCGAGATAAGCATCCTCCGCACCCCACAGCTGGCCCGGTGAGCATACTTAGGATCCGTGTATTTCCTCCGCGAGAAAAAGGCTTTCCGACCGCAATATCTTCGACCGACGTAGCTCCTCTTTCATAGCTCTCATCGCAGAAGCGAGCATCCTTGGCCTCGATGGCGGCCTTTTCAGTCCTCTTGTTCCGCTTGACCTTCTTTTTCAAGAAGCTTCATAACGGTCGGTAGCATTCTTCAACTTCTGACCATCTCGGCCATTTCTTTCTTCTTGCTTCGGTAGTGAGCAGACTGTTACTCTCGGCTCTTGGCCGCTTTTAAGGCAGCCGCATCACTTTTTTGGGCTTGCTCCTTGGCTCAGGCGAGTTCCGCCCGAAGGCTCTCCATGGAAGCGGCACCATCTGCGTCAAGCATACATGTTGTAAGGCACAAACATTAAGCTACCTTACCGGGTGTCCGCGGAGAAGCTGCATACCTTGAGACTCGTCAAGCCGCTTATTGACAAGCGCGATGTCAGCATCCGCCACGTCAAGTTGCCGCTTTAGTTCGGCAAATTCATCAGTCCGGCTTGCCACCGGACGCTTCGCCACCTACATAGGAAGAGCGTATATTATACCGGATTATGATCCTTGGCGTTGTCACTTTTGACAACGCACCGAGTCTCAATGGCTACTATCTATACAGGCGCATTCTATATGCAAAACTGTCGGAAGGTACAACATTTTGTGTACCTCAAAACCCGTCGATAAACTTATGACGGACTTCATGCAATCCGCTTCGGCCAGATGAAATCCTTTCAATCACCGTACCCATTAGCATACGGTGATCTTCCGAGATAGACGCTTCGCCCGAGCAGATCTTTTCAGCTCCTCCGACCGTACACGATCGGTCTTTGGACTCGTCCGATGGCCTTTTTCAAGGCGGACGCGAAAGGGCTTTGAGGGACATTCGACCGCCTTGGGCCCCGCTGGATTCGGAGAAACCCTCCGCTGACGACACCTCCGGGTCGTCGCCTTGCATAATGATGCACGGCGGTGAGGCATTCGCTCTCCATCATCTCCGGATCAAGATCCCACGAAGACGAGCTCTGCTGAGAAGGGTTGAGATCCGAACTACAAGGTAAACTTTCGGTTACCTTCAGAAATAAAACGGGGATGTCTCTCTTTTAATCAAAAAACGCCCCCCTTTACTTATGGCTCATTTGGAGGGCTGACCTCCTTGGGGAAATAGTGCGCCCGGGGCATCTCCCGGCGCAGGACCCTCTGGCGAAGATTTCTTCCCTCGCTTCGAGGTCTTGGTCTCCGGATCTTCAGAGGCGGTCCTCTTCTCCCCTTGGAGGGAGGGATTCTCGATCCCCCCTTTCTTGATAGCCTCCTTCACGGAGGTAGTAGTTCCCTTGTTCCCCCCTTCGCCTTCTTCAAAAGGCACAACCTTTAGCATCTTGGTTAAAACAGGATCCGGCGTGGTCTCAGGGAGGGGGGCCGGACACCGATCGGGCTTTTGCTTTTGCTATCCACTCCTGTTTAAAGGATAGCTCTCTTAAGGGCAAGTTTATGATAAATATCACGGATAGCATGTGCTGGTCTGAGACTACTTACTTGAGTATCCAAGGCGATTGCAGCTCAGACCTGCGTCCTCGGTTAAGTCCGGACACATTGCTTACGATCCGAAGAACAGTTGGTACATCTCCATGGGCGTTGCGCCCATAAAATGTTGGAGAGCTCGTGGTCCCTCGGATTAAACTCCCATAGGCGGAGGGCGGCGTTTGCAGGGCAAGGCGCCGAATCAGTATGACCTGCGCTACTACGACCAGATTGATCTCTCTCTCTAGGAGGTCTAGAATACGGCCCTGCAACAGAGGTACGTCCTTGGACGGTCCCCAGTCAAGCCCTTTATTGACCCATGACGCCAGCCTTGGTGGAGGACCTGAGCGAAAGGCAGGTGGCGCCACCCATTTGGTGCCCCTGGGAGCTGTGATATAAAACCACTCCTGTTGCCCTGGTGAGCTCCTCTTGAAAAGAGCCCTCGGGCCATGGGCGTCGGCATTCTTGCTTATAACAGCCCCTCCGAACTCTGCACGATGCCCTTGATCATCTTGGCTCCACTTTGAAGGTCTTGAGCCACAATCCAAGTGAGGGGTAATGCGGAGGAAGGCTTCGACAATGAGCGATGAGATGTGGAGGATGGACTCGGATCCAAGTCATGAAATTCCAGCCCATAATAAAACATGAGGCCCCCTCATGAAGGGGTCCGTCGGAAGCCTAAACCCAAAGGAAGTGAGACACGAACACCACGCTCTCACCAGGCTCGGGAGTGGGAATAACCTGCCCTTGGGCAAGTAGCCTATGCGAAATTTCGCCGGTTAGATACCTGGCGTCTCTTAGCTTTAGCACATCTTCTTCCGTGACGGAGGAAGACATCCACAGGCCGTGCAGGTCGGAGCTGGACATCGTTGAAGGTCCGAAGCGCCTGAATTTGGAGCTTTGGGTGTTGGAACTCGAGGCGAGGGGCGGACTCGATTGAGATTGAAAGAAAAGAGCGGGCCTTGGTCTCGTTATAAAGAGGTTGAATACCAAGAGCCCTCCCGTGACCATTCGGGACTCGCCGATGGAGGAGGCGTGCCCGGGCACTGTTGGGTTACCCACACCCGTATTGATGAGAATCCCGGAATAAGGGGGACACGATCTCTGCTTTGACAAGGCGTGCCAAAGGAAACCGCCTCGCTAAACGCCTTGAGGTGGTGCAGTAAAAAACGATTGAATAAAGACTTGGTAGTGGCGTGATGGCACTGCGGAAAACGTCAGCAGATTGATTTTGTGTAAATATTATTCTCTCTACGGTGTTATGTGGAAATTATTTTGCGAGCGGACAACATCCTTGTGTTCAAAATCTTCTATGAAGTATTCGGAGGAGGAACCCGCCTTGCAATGCCGAAGACAATATGCGCAGGACTTCGTGCGTCATTGAAGCTGGTTAGGGGCTCTTGAGGGAGTCTGGATTAGGGGTGTCAGGATAGCGAACTATCACCGTTGGCGGACTCTGGACTATGAAGATACAAGATTGAAGACTTCGGTCCCGTGTCCGGATGGAACTTTCCTTGGCGTGGAAGGCAAGCTTGGCGATACGGATATGTAGATCTCCTACCGTTATGGCCCGACTACGTGTAACCCTAACCCTATCTGGTGTCTATATAAACCAGAGGGTTTTAGTCCGTAGAGACGAGCGACAATCATACCATAGGCTAGCTTCTAGGGTTTAGCCTCCTTGATCTTGTGGTAGATCTACTCTTGTACTACCCATATCATAAATATTAATCAAGCTGGAGTATGTTTTACCTCCATCGAGAGGGCACGTAGCTGGGTAAAATCATCGTGTCCCTTGTCTCCTGTTACCATCTGCCTAGACGCACAGTTCGGGACCCCCTACCCGAGATCCGCCGGTTTTGACACCGACAGGAAGCATGTAGGAATTCTCATTGGACATGAGATTTGGATTTAAATAGGTGATCCTAGTTGAGTATAGATGTTGAGTAAGTCTACAGGGTTCGGAATAAAATTGGATTTAGACTGATGATCTCGATCATGATACCATGTTTTCCGGTGGACCGTTAACTAGGAGATTGGATTAATTGTCAGAGTTGATTTAGGGATCTATATAAGCCTGACCTTGGAGTTTACTTGACCATGATAATGGAAATTGGTGGATTTACTATAGTAGAGATAGCCCTTTCAAGTATTTGGGGATTATAGGGACTTTAGGAGATCATGTGGGACACCATAAACATCGGATTTGTAGAATTAAAGGATTGTGTAGTGATGTATGGAAGTTAAGGGGCTGTTGGAGTTGATTCATAGGAAGGAAACAAGATCTTGGAGTGGCATACAACGTGTTTCCTTAGGATAGAGATGCACTATCATGGACCTTGGAAGAATAGGCCGAACACTTGGATTGTGGTGTTTAATTCAAGCTTAGCAGCTTGTATGTTCTACCCATGGATTTTTGCATAGATATGAGTTTGGGGATAGTTGACATGTATGATTTTGTTAGACCTCCCCTCGGGGAGTCATGAGGATATTAATAGCATCAGTGATGATTAGAGTTGACCTATACAGGATGATTCTTTCGGTAATATGATGTGAACTGTTTGGAAGACTAGATAGAATGATTGGCATCCCAGAAACTGTACTAAAGGATAAGATGATAAACATTCACTTGCACCCTAGAATCCTTGAAACCCTTAATCCCTACCAAGACACAACATGGTCAGATCATGACCACAGGCTTTGGCTCTAGATCGAGAAGACCATGGCCAACACTCAACCGTGACCACCACCAGTACCCTAGCCTATTTTATGTACCCCATGAGCAAGTCCTCCTAGAGTACTTGGACAAGTTGGCTAACATCTTTAATTGGTGACCTACTTGTCTACCCAAACACGAAAGAAGAGTCGTTCAGCTAGTTAGGGAACATTTGTAGACCGCCATGTCAAGAAGGAAGAACTAAACTAACCACCATCGTCAAGAAGTAAACCTCCACGTCGAAGACTAGGTGTATCTACAAGCCACTTCTCTCAAAGGAACCCAACATTTTCATCTCAAAGTGAAGCTCACACCAAGATTATCGACCCTCTTCGAGATCACTACGAGACGATTGAAGAGTAGACGGCTACTAGCTGGAGTTACCACCTGAGTTACCCATTGTGCACAACGTTCTCCACGTGTCACAGCTCTGGAAGTGCTTCTAACTTCCTAACTAAACCGATCTCTACAAGGACATGAATCACCGAGCCATTGACATCTAGCCTAACCCGCTTACGCAAGAGAACCTTAGCAACCGGGATCAAGCAGAATGTCATACATGAAGCCACGCCCTCAAGCACTCCAAGGATTCAATGGAGCACTACTCGGAAGCAGAAGCAATATGAAGAAGTGAAGACTACCCAAGATCCAAGTTTTCGTATTCTTTTCCACGCCTAGTTTGGGAATCTTGTGGACGAGATTCTTGTAAGGGGGGGTAGGTCTGTCACACCCTGATTTTCATGCCACAACACTTAAGCTAATTAATCATGATAAAATGTGGTTTGACAAAACTTTTGAGTGTTTTGGTCTTTGTTTGATTGGAATTGGTTCTTTTGTTTTCAAGTGCTCTTTAAAGTCAACACAACTCCACCTTCTATACTTCATCCCCTTGATCCAGAACCTTGCCCAATGATCATGCCATGTGTGTAGGACACAAAAATAATTTCTTGCAAAAATATTTTGGCCAAAAAGTATTTTCTAAATTAGGTTTTCCAAAAACCCCTGGATTGAGACTTGAACTACAAGTACTTAATTAAGGGTGTGAAAAATCTTTCAAAAATTATATTTGACTCCTATTAGATATAGGACTACCAAAAACCATAAAAGTATAATTTTAAAAGTTATTTTGCTATTTTATTTAAAGGATTTTTCTTTAGGCCAGAAATGGTCTTTAATAGGTTAAAATTAGTTTAATGTTTCAAAAATATTTTATAAAATTTAGGTAAACTTATTGGAAATACATTGTTCATATATAAGAGCTTCAACACATGGTCATGTTCAAAATATTGGACAAAACCCTCCTAAACCATGTCTGCTCATTTCAAGAATTTGAAATATTTCTATAAGAAATATTTTCAAATAAATCCAAGAAACTTCTAGCAAGTCACATATGCATAATGTGATGATCTTGCAAAGTTTCACCTCAATCAAAATAGTTTTGGTTCACAAAAGTGCCCCAAAACCCTCTCTGTCCAGATCCAAGTTTGAACAACTTTACATTGCCAAGTGTCTCCTTTTGATCTGAATTTTTGTGGACATGTTCAAATCCACAAATGATGACACTAAACCAAGTGGTGCACCAAGGAGAAGAGTTTAGCTTAGCTAGATCTAAGCAAGTCCATTTTTGCTGATTTCTAGGGTTTGCCAAAGTTACATTGGCAACTTTCTTGAAATGGACTCCAACTTGGTGGTAAACCTCAATTTTATATACCACTTGATCCTGTTAATTATCATGTCAAGTGGAATTAATTTGCTTGCCCAAAATTCTATCAAACACCTTCTGGCATTTTGCCAAAAGCATCATTTTGACCCATCTTACTCTTCTTCTTTGCTTCAACTTTTTACCACAGGCCATCCTAACCCTCTTCTACCTCCAGTAACTCACCCAAGCTCTCTTCTCAATTATTGATGGGGCAAAACCCCACTTCCCCCCTCTGTTTTCACTATGCAGCACATATTCTACCTCTCCCTCTCTCCATTTCCTCACCCCTACTTCTACCTTAGCTCCTAGGCACTCATGGGCATCTCCAGAACCTCCAAGACACAAGTGGACATGCCTGCGCCCATTGATTATGCCCATGGCATCCAAAGTCGCGCTCTGGAGCGCGCTACAGTGTGCTAGAGCACTGTAGCTCGGCCCTCCCGAGGCGACCTTGACGTCCGTAGCACGCCGCTGTCGTTCCCCTCCTGACCCTCTCTCCTCTCCCCTCTGCGAGTTAGCCCGAGCGTGCCCTAGACCGTGCCCACGGTGCACCGTCACCTCCCTGCAAATACCCCTCCCCAGGCCTCGCTATTAGTTGGGAACTCTCTCCCACTCTCGCACCAACACCCCAGGCAACCCCTCTCTCTCTCCCATGCCCTCCAGCACCCACCATGGCTGGAGTGCCGCCGCTGGCCTCCACCTCGATTCAGGCAAGGACGAGCTCCTCGGCCTCTCTCCCTTCCCCCTACCCACTCTAGTACTCCCTCCCCGCACCACAAGGGCCTTTACCGCCGCCATTCTCTCCCCGGTATGCCGTGTGCTCGAGGCCGATGCTGGCCGGCGACCTCCTCCGTGGTCACCCAAATCGTCACGGATACGGTGCTTCCCGATGCAAGAGGAGCAGACCCGGTGGGTCGCGCCCGCCTGATCACTCCGGTGGCGGAGCATGCCGGATGGCTGAGCCGCTGGGCGAGCACCCGGCCGTCTTGGCACGCCACGCCCTCCTCTGCCCAGCGTTGCGGTAGGAGACAAATCAGGGCAACAAGGAGGCCTATGAGCGGACCCGCTCGTCGCTGGCTGACCAGCCAGGCCCACTGGCCCAGCAAGTGGGCGGGGATCTCCCTCTTCCGCTTCCCGGCAGCGGAGGCGTATCCCGCCTAGGCACCGTCGGTGTCACCTCTGCTGACCGGCCGAGCAGAGTCATTGGGCAAGACCTGCGCTCCGGCACTAAGCCTCGCCCTCTGCGCCTTTATTCTGACCCCGGATCCAGCCTGTTTAGGTGAATCCTTTCCTTTTTTCTTTTTCTGTAAACTTGTAAAATCTCCCAAATATTCAAATAACATCCAAATTTGATGATTCAAAATCCTAGGGTCCTCTAAATTCCTGATCTACCTCATGGTGCAGCATGCACATTTTGATTGAAAAGTTTCCTTCCCACTTATTTAAATAAACCTATATTTCCTTTTCTGAGCCAAACTTCAGAAAATCACAGAGAGCACATATTTGATCAACATTCCATTGTTCAAATTCCAAGATACTTCTAAGTTCATAACTTAGTTTCTGCACATTTTTCCCAATACTTTATATGCCATATGAAATATTGGTCCATTTCTCCATATATTGCCAACTTTGCAAATTCATAGGAAAATCATTTGAACTCCAAATCCAGTGAAACCAACTCCTAAATTGTTCTAAAGTCATTCCTTGTTAAATGGATGCCTTTGCTCATTTTTCAAAATAATTTTTCTGTGCACTTCTTGCAAATCCACAAATCCCTTGATTCCATCATATTGAAATGTTCAGAGATATCCATTGATCAAATCCCAATGAAACCACTTTGGTCTTTCCTCATGTGACCAAAGGTATCCTAGAAAAGTCCAACTCACATTTTTAGAGCACTTTTATTTTTGCCTTGTTGTGTTACTTATTGTGATTTTTCCGACGTTAGTTGACGAAGTAGACGGAGTACCTGGAGAAGGACCAGAAGATTTCAAGACTCTGATGAACCAGGCAAGTAGCCCTTTGACCATGATGAACCATTTTACATCATAATAGCATTTTCATTGCTTCACCGAGTGCATGATATACCTTGAATGGCAACCTTGCTAGGCTTGCCTCAGTTGCATACTCCATTGATACTTGCATTGTTCATGACTCTACCCTTGCTTAGAGTTGTGTTGGTGGGTTGTAGAAATATGATATAGTAAATGGCTACATAAAGTGGGTCGAGGTTATGCATGGAAAGAAACAAGTGTGCTTTGACATACTTGCAAACAGCCCCAGTGGGTGCCACTGTTGCCCCTGGGAGATGATGATGAACTAGGTCACTACTTGGTGGAGAAGTTGTGTACCGAGGCTTGATAAAAGTCTTGTTTACAGAGACAGATTAGATTTAAGATTTGTCGATTGCTACGTCTCGAGCTTGCGTTGGATTTCCCCGAAGAGGAGAGGATGATGCAGCACAGTAGCGTAAGTATTTCGCTCAGTTTTTGAGAACCAAGGTATCAATCCAGTAGGAGACCACGCGCAAGTCCCTCGTACCTGCACAAAACGATAGCTACTCGCAACCAACACTTAGGGGTTGTGAATCCCTTCATGGTCACTTACGAGGGTGAGATCTGATAGAGATAATATTTTTGGTATTTTTGGTATAAAGATGCAAAGTAAAAGTAAAAGCTAAAGCAAGTAAATAAAGTGATGGAGATTGATATGATGAGAATAGACCGGGGCCATAGGTTTCACTAGTGGCTTCTCTCAAGAGCATAAGTATTCTACGGTGGGTGAACAAATTACTTTGTTGAGCAATTGATGAATTGAGCATAGTTATGAGGTTATCCGAGGCAATGATCATGTATATAGGCATCATGTCCGTGACAAGTAGACCGAAGCGATTACGCATCTACTACTATTACTCCACTCATCGACCGCTATCCAAAGCATGCATCTAGAGTATTAAGTTAAAAATAGAGTAACGCCTTAAGCAAGATGACATGATGTAGAGGAATAAATTCATGCAATATGATAAATACCCCATCTTGTTATCCTCGATGGCAACAATACAATACGTGCCTTGCAACCCTTTCTATCACTGGGTAAGGACACCGAAGATTGAACCCAAAGCTAAGCACTTCTCCCATTGCAAGAACTACCAATCTAGTTGGCCAAACCAAACGGATAATTCGAAGAGACTTGCAAAGATAACTCAATCATACATAAAAGAATTCAGAGAAGAATCAAATATTTTCCATAGATAAGTTGGATCATAAACCCACAATTCATTGGTCTCAACAAACACACCGCAAAAAGAAGATTACATCGAATAGATCTCCACGAGAGAGGGGAGAACATTGTATTGAGATCCAAAAGAGAGAAGAATCCATCTAGCGACTAACTATGGACCCGAAGGTCTGAAGTAAACTACTCACACTTCATCGGAGGGGCTATGGTGATGATGTAGAAGCCCTCCATGGTAGATGCCCCTCCGTGAGCTCAGAACAGGCCCCAAGATGGGATCTCGTGGATGCTGAGGAAGTTACGGCGGTGGAATTAGGTTTTGGCTCCGGCCCCGATCTGTTGGGGGTACGAGGTATATATAGGAGGAAGAATGCGTGGGTGGAGCATCAGGGGCCCACGAGGTGAAGCGCGCCCCCACCCTCGTGACCGCCTCTGGCACTTCTTGGAGTAGGGTCCAAGTCTCACGGATCACGTTAAATTGAGAAGATCACGTTCCAGAAGGTTTCATTCCATTTGGACTCGTTTGATATTCCGTTTCTTGAAACACTTTGAAATAGGCAAAAAACAACAATTACAATTTGGGCCTCTGGTTAATACGTTAGTCCCAAAAATAATATAAAAGTGGAAAATAAAGCCCATTATAGTCCAAAACAATAGATAAAGTAGCATGGAGCAATCAAAAATTGTATATACGTTGGAGGCGTATCTGGCATCCCCAAGCTTAATTCCTGCTCGTCCTCGAGTAGGTAAATGATAAAAATAGAATTTTTGATGCGGAGTGATACTTTGGCATAATTACAATGTAAATCTTCTTAATTGCGATATGAATATTCAGATCCGAAAGATTCAAGAAAAAGTTCATATTGACATAAAAATAATAATACTTCAAGCATACTAATCAAAATAATTATGTCATCTCAAAATAACATGGCCAAAGAAAGTTCATCCCTACAAAATCATATAGTTAGGTTATGCTTCATTTTCATCACACAAAGATGTTCCCAACTTCTATACCCCCGATGCCAAGCCAAGCAATTGTTTCATACTTAAATAATCTCAAACTTTTTCAACCTTCACGCAATACATGAGCGTGAGCCATGGATATAACACTATGGGTGGAATAGAATATGATGATGGGGATCGTGTGGAGAAGACAAAAAAGGAGAAAGTCTCACATTGACGAGGATAATCAACGGGCTATGGAGATTCCCATCAATTGATGTCAACATGAGGAGTAGGGATTGCCATGCAACGGATGCACTAGAGCTATGAATGCTCAACAAAAGAAAACTAGTGGGTGTGCATCCAACTTGCTTGCTCATGAAGACCTAGGGCATTTGAGGAAGCCCATCGTAGGAATATACAAGCCAAGTTCTATATTGAAAAATTCCCACTAGTATGAAAAAGACAACTTATGAGACTCACTATTAAAAACATGGTGCTACTTTTAAGCACAATATATGAGACTCACTACATGAAGAATGAGGTGCTACTTTGAAGCACAAGTGTGGAAAAAGAGATAGTAGGATTGCCCTTTTCTTTTCTTTTTTTTGGGCCTTTCTTTTTTTTTGGCCCTTTTTTTGGGCAATGCTCTAATAATGATGATCATCACACTTCTAGTGATTACAACATGAGGATTACAAATCAAAACTAGAACAAGGTATGACTCTATATGAATACCTCCGGTGATGTGCAGGGATGGTGCAATGAATCAAGAGTGACATGTATGAAAAATAATGCATGGTGGCTTTGCCACAAATACGATGTCAACTACATGATCATGGAATGGCAATATGACAAAAGTAATGTATGTCATAATAATGATGAACGGAACGGTGGAAAGTTGCATGGCAATATATCTCGGAATGGCTATGGAAATGCCATAATAGGTAGGTATGGTGGCTGTTTTGAGGAAGATATAGGGAGGTTTATGTGTGATGGAGCGTATCGTATCATGGAGTTTGGATGCACTTTGGCGAAGTTATGCCAACTCTCAATGTGAGAAAGGGCAATGCAGTGCACCGAAGAGGCTAGCAATGGCGGTAAGGTAAAAGTTCGTGTAATCCATTGAATCTACATTATTCAAAAGATATCATTTACTTATTGAAAATATTTAGAAGTCATAAAAATCAAGTACTACGCGCATGCTCCTAGTGGGATAGATTGGTAGGAAAAGACCATCGGTCGTCCCCGACCGCCACTCATAAGGATGCACAAGCCAGGTACACTTCATGCTTCAAATTTGTTACACAACTTTAACCATACGTGCATGCTACGGGACTTACAAACTTCAACACAAGTATTTCTCAAATTCACAACTACTCAACTAGCATGACTTTGATATTATTACCTCCATATCTCAAAACAATTATCAAGCATCAAACTTATCTTAGTATTCAACGCACTCAAAAGAAACTTTCACATATCTTGAACACCAAGTATATTAACATTAAGCAAATTACCATGCTATTAACGACTCTCAAAATAATCTAAGTGAAGCATGAGAGATCAAGTTTCTTTAAAACAAATCCACCACCGTGCTCTAAAAGATCTAAGTGAAGTACTAGAGCAAAAAATTATCACGCTCAAAAAGATATAAGTGAAGCACTATGAGCAACTATCAAGCTCAAAAGATATAAGTGAAGCACATAGAGTATTCTATCAAATTCCAAATCATGTATGGCTCTCTCAAAAGGTGTGTACAGAAAGGATGATTGTGGTAAACTAACAAGCAAAGACTCAAATAATACAAGACGCTCCAAGCAAAACACATACCATGTTGGTGAATAAAAATATAGCTCCAAGTAAATTACCGATGGAAGTGGGCCGAAGAGGGGATGCCTTCCGGGGCATCCCCAAGCTTTGAATTTTTGGTGTCCTTGGATTATATTGGGGGTGCCATGGACATCCCCAAGCTTAGGCTCTTGCCACTCCTTGTTCCATAATCCATCAAAAGAATTCACCCAAAACTTGAAAACTTCACAACACAAAACTCAATAGAAATCTCGTGAGCTCCAGTTAGAGAAAGGAAACAAAAGACTACTTTAAGGTGCTGTAATGAACTCATTATTTATTTATATTGGTGTTAAACCTACTGTATTACAACTTCTCTATGGATCATAAACTATTTTACTAGCCATAGATTCATCAAAATAAGCAAACAACACACGCAAAACAGAATCTGTCAAAAACAGAACAGTCTGTAGTAATCTGTAACTAACGAAAACTTTTGGAGCCCAAAAAATTCTACCAAAATTAGACGACCTGGAAAATTTGTTTATTGATCAGCAGCAATTGGAATCAGTATTTTATAACGTTCTGGTGATTTTTAACAATTCGGGCACTGAGCACAAAGATTCTGGAAATTATAGCAAGATCAAATAACTATCATCCAAGAAGATCCAATAGGTCCAACTTGGCACAAACACTAATTAAAAGATAAAACCACATCTAAACAGAGGCTAGATGGATTATTTATTCCTAAACAGAACCAAAAACAAAAACACAAAATAAAATTGGGTTGCCTCCCAACAAGCGCTATCGTTTAACGCTGACTAGGCATACAAGCAAGGATAGATCTAGGTGGTACCGTAGTAATAAGATAGATCGGTGAAACTCATTTTATATTCTCTACGTTCGGCAGAAATTTTCCTTTGAGGAAAGCAAAAGTAATCAAAAGGGCTAAATTTAATAGGACAAAAGTCCCCAAGATCAATTTTTGGAGGTATAGGTTCCTCTTTCGGCCCTTCGTATTGCATAACCAATTCATCATTATAAGCATTCTTTTGACAGAACTTGGTAAGCCTATACTCAAGAGAGCATCCTAGCTCATTATTTCGAATAGCCAAATCATCATTAAGCTCAGTGATTCTATCAATTAAAATATTGGTAGGCACTTTTTTCCTAAGATTTTTATTGAAAGCAACATAGTCCATAGATTGAAAACGCATTATTTCTTCTTGATCAAAAAGGATAGATTCTATGGGAGGACTGGTAGCGTCCACCCTATAATGCGCAAAAGATTTCTTTGGCTTCTTTTATTATAAATCTGAATTCATGAGCCAAAAAGATAGTAGCGGCACGCTTAACGGAGGAGTGTTCAATATTAGAAAATTCTAGGAAAATTCTTTTGTATAGAAGGGTGCATATGCATAAATTGCCTTTCAACTTCAACGATAAGCATGGCAATAGCATCCATAAGACTACTAGTTATATGGAGAATAGAACCACCCATAGAGGGTAAAGCATCAGCACAAGTAAAGAAATCTTGAATAACTCCTTTTCCAATAATATTACCACTACCGATTCGAAATCTTTTTGTGTGATAGGTAGGGGGTTCTTCAGGAGGAGCTTCAGAATTTTCCATATTATTATCACCCATATCAGCGATAATTTCCCCAATTTCAGACATAGCGACAAGCAAGGAAACTAACACACGAGCAAACAAAAGGCAAAGGGAAAAAGAGGAGGAGATTGGGAAAGAGAGGGCGAATAAAACGGCAAAGGAGAAGTGGGGGAGAGGAAAACGAGAGCCAAAAAGCAAATAATGTAATGCGAGAGATAGGGATTGTGATGGGTACTTGGTATGTTGACTTTTTAAGTAAGCCTCCTCAAGAACGGCGCTTTAAATTCTTCTTGCTACGTCTCGAGCTTGCGTTGGATTTCCCCTAAGAGGAGAGGATGATGCAGCATAGTAGCGTAAGTATTTCCCTCAGTTTTTGAGAACCAAGGTATCAATCCAGAAGGAGACCATGTGCAAGTCCATCATACCTGCACAAAATGATAGATACTCGCAACCAACGCTTAGGGGTTGTCAATCCCTTCACGATCACTTACGAGGGTGAGATCTGATAGAGATAATATTTTTGGTATTTTTGGTATAAAGATGCAAAGTAAAAAGTAAAAGTAAAAGCAAAAGCAAGTAAATAAAGTGATGGAGATTGATATGATGAGAATAGACCCGGGGGCCATAGGTTTCACTAGTGGCTTCTCTCAAGAGCATAAGTCTTCTACATTGGGTGAACAAATTACTGTTGAGCAATTGTGAAATTGAGCATAGTTATGAGGTTATCCATGCAATGATCATGTATATAGGCATCACGTCCGTGACAAGTAGACCCGAAACAATTACGCATCTACTAATATTACTCCACTCATCGACCGCTATCCGGCATGCATCTAGAGTACTAAGTTAAAAATAGAGTAACGCCTTAAGCAAGATGACATGATGTAGAGGAATAAATTCATGCAATATGATAAATACCCATCTTGTTATCCTCGATGGCAACAATACAATACGTGCCTATGCGACCCTTTACACATCGGGTAAGGTCACCGCAAGTTTGAACCCAAAGCTAAGCACTTCTCCCATTGCAAGAACTACCAATCTAGTTGGCCAAACCAAACGGATAATTGAAGAGACTTGCAAAGATAACTCAATCATACATAAAAGAATTCAGAGAAGAATCAAATATTTTCCATAGATAAGTTGGATCATAAACCCACAATTCATCGGTCTCAACAAACACACCGCAAAAAAGAAGATTACATCGAATAGATCTCCACGAGAGAGGAAGAACATTGTATTGAGATCCAAAAAGAGAGAAGAAGCCATCTAGCTACTAACTATGGACCCGAAGGTGCAAGTAAACTACTCACACTTCATCGGAGGGTGGTGATGATGTAGAAGCCCTCCGTGGTAGATGCCCCCTCCGGAGGAGCTTCTCGAACAAGCCCCAAGATGGGATCTCGTGGATCTGAAGTTACGGCGGTGGAATTAGGTTTTGGCTCCGTCCCGATCTGTTGAAGTGCGTAGGGTATATATAGGAGGAAGAATGCCGGTGGAGCGTCATGGGGCCCACGAGGTGGGGCGCGCCCAGGGGAGGCGCGCCCCCACCCTCGTGACCGCCTCTTGCATTTCTTGGAGTAGGGTCCAAGTCTCACGGATCACGCTCGGTGAGAAGATCACGTTCCCGAAGGTTTCATTCCGCTTTGGACTCCGTTTGATATTCTGCTTTCTTGAAAGCTCTGAAATAGGTAAAAAACAGCAGTGCAATTTGAGCCTCCGGTTAATAGGTTAGTCCCAAAAATAATATAAAAGTGGAAAATAAAGCCCATTATAGTCCAAAACAATAGATAAAGTAGCATGAAGCAATCAAAAATTATAGATACGTTGGAGACGTATCATCGATCATCCCAACCAAACATGCGCAACCACTCTGCCCTTATATGGGAAAGGGCATTATTGATTACCTAGGACGATACCAGCATGGTGCCCGCTTTACTAGTGATGGGGGTGACATCAGGTCACTCTCGGGACGGGGTCGTGCCAGGTTGGGTGGCCATGACTGTTTTTACAGGGCACCGGACACATCGTTGGTACCCCGTGCTTGTGGTATGTGATGAACATGGGAGCGTGGCTCCACAAGTTTTGAGATGTGAAATGTTGGGCACGAGGGCTGCTACCAATCGAGTGGACTCTATGTTAGTGTTGTCTAGGGAAAGATAGTGATCTGGTGCTTACCCCGGGTACTTGAGGTACCGCGGGTCGTGGATGACACGGAAGTTCCCCGAATCTTGTGGGTAAAGTGTGCAACCTCTGCAGAGTGCAAAACTATTCGAATACCCGTGCCCACGGTCAAGGACAGTTGAGTGGTGCTGCTTAGACTATGTCCATATGTTTCTGACAAACAACACGGTTTGGTAATCTTGTTGATATGATTCGTGAGGAAGTCACGATGAGCTTGATAATGAGTTGTTCATAACTCTTTCTCTATGTTGATGTCTGTAACTTCCTCATACTTGTTGTAGAAACATTCATGTCCTTGACAAATGATGATCATACTTGCATGAGAAAAACTAGCTTTCCGTAACAATGCCAAATTAGCGGTAGAGCCTTGCATAATTATTCTGTTATCACTCTTGGGTTGCTTGCGAGTACATTCAAAGTACTCATTGGCTTGCCACTGGTTATTTTATTGGCCAGGCATGAAAGAACATGATATGATGAAGAATACTTCGGTGATGAACATGCGAGCTAGGACGCTTCCCAGTCAGAATGCCTGTAGGGTTAAGGCAGATGGCATGGGTCCAAGATGTCAACAAAGATTTCTGCTGCGATGATATACTCAAGGCTTGACCATAATGGTCCTACTTGTGTAATACGGTACGTATGGATGTAAGACTCTTGTTATTCAGCTTTTGTGTGTTCAGTGAGCATTGATCTCTGGGATCACTGTACACGTGCATTTGGTGATCACGACTTACGAGACGGGGTCCCCACATGGTCTTATTGCACCGACATGGAAACCTTTGCCTGATGCCATGGGACTCCTCGCCTGTGCTCGCCTTTAGCACCAAAGAGGAAACGAGGACATCACAAGGCTACTGGCGCTCACTGGCCTTGGTCGCGTCATGGCTTGCGCCACAGAAACTTGCGAGGTGCCCTTGCCTTGATCTCTCCGCCTTGCGAGCCAGCACTGGTGAGGACGCCCCGAGGAGGTCTTGCGTTATCCGCCTGGGCGAGGCTTGGCCCTTCGCGAGGGTCTTGAGTGTTTGCTGGTGAAGATGGGATGTACAGGGCCACTGGTGGGGCCACGCCATGGGCTACAGGCACGCAAGTCTAGGGACCCCCGTTCCCAAGACACCGACAAATAACTGAAGCACATATGGAAGAGTACCACCTCTCTTGCGACGCCGTGTAGGCCCCTGCTGATACATTGAGGGTGCTGCGGGTGCGATGGCTGTCGGCGCGCGGAAGAAGACTTTAGACGGCAGACGGCCGGGTCAGGGGATAAGTCCTGTTGCCGTGGACGAGGCGGTGGTAGGAGCGGGAACGACAAGGTAGACGACAGCACCGATGAAGGGAGAGGACGCGATGAAAGGATCCTGGTCCGGCGCCGTGGATGAGAGACGTCCATCTCTTGTAGTGGACGACGGGGTAGGGGTAGCGGCGCTGGCAAGGTGGAGGATGGGGTGGTGGACGGAGGAGGCTGGCCGCACTAGGGAGGTTGTTGTAGCACCGACGGTGTATGAATGGGGAAATGAAGGGGGAGGGGGGATCTCAAACTTTGGGACGCGCTTGTCTGAAATGTGGGGAAGTTACGAACTTATCCCCCGTTTAAAATTTCGGACAGCACGTCGGTTGGGGGTAGGACGGTAATCTCGCATCTCCCAAATATTTGCCGGTAGCGATTTCGGGCGAGGAGAGGGTGTTTTGCCGCCTACGGTTGGCGCCCATGGTGTATGAACGGGGCTGACAGGTAGGGAGGTTGTGTCACGTCTGAGGGAAGTTACACATCTGCCCTTATTTAAAATATTTGCCTAAATCGATTTTGGACGAGGAGAGTTTGTTTTGCCGCCCACCATGTATGAATGGGGAAATGGAGGGAGAGACACATGTCTTTCGGACGAGCTTGAATTAAATGTGTTTTACCGCCGACGTTTGGCACCCACCGTGTCTGACTGGGCTCAGAGGCGGTTGTGTCACGTCTGATTGAAGTTACTAGTCTGCCCCTATCGACAGCAGTGTCAATCCGGTCGATTAGGATGTCAAGTGTCAGGGGTAGACAATAATTTCCATCTCACAAACACTTGTTTCGGGCAGCCCACAAATGACAGTGGGTGTTTAGCCGCTTCCTTCAAAACTTGGGTGAATTAGCATTCACGTTTGCCCTGGGCCCTGGCAACTAAATTCAAATCCAGTTTGTATTCGATTACGAATATCCATAGATAATTCTATGTTTTGGTATTTATTTCTACAAAACCACGACAAAGATTTATTCCACCTTTATATATGATTATGATTTAGAAATGCCGTGATCTTCAAATTCAGTAGGTTGGATACACTTTGAGTCAAATAGTTATTTTATCCAATACAATATGCTCACACGAAAACAGTTCACCTTATGTCAATCATACAAGTACCGAGGATTACCTCGCCTAAAAAATTCGGATCATTACAACACATGGACAACATAGGGGTCTTACAACATAATCCATTGAGAGACATGACACAACATGCAAGTATAGTAATCTAATGACAATTTCAACTGGTATCTGAAGAAGAACTGGGATTACCCTGGGCTTCAAACAGCAGAAACAGCAGGACCTCCTCCGTCTTCAAATGCAACATTCTTGCTTCCTCCAATTCTTGGGTTGCTTATGTAATGCGGCTGATTAATTGCATAATTTCCAGCCACAAGATCAAGATTGCCTCATTCATGGCAGCCACACCATCTCTTTCTGCCTCTAGTAGAGCCTCAAGAACTATAATATCTGTGCTCAGACTACTCTCCGGTGGTGTTGCCTCTGAACTGCTACCATCTAGTAACATGGATGGCGCACTACTTCCACAAATAGATTCTAGGGTTATACATTGTGTCCTAGTGTGAACGGCATCCTGAAAGGTTTCCACTGGACATAAGTAAGAGATAGTTATCGCATGATCCAGGCAGTAAGCTTACATGGTAAATGACATATGAATTATTGTCGAGCATGGCAAGCTATATTTAAATGTTTCGAAGCAACATCAGCCAAAAAGAAATTAAAATGGTAGGATGAAACTAGGGATGTAAGTGGCAAATAAACGACATCCGCCAGTCCCATCTAGTTAGATTTTGCTAGTTCCCTAGTTCATTTTCCTCAAAAAACAAAAACACTTTTGAACTATCATACCACTAGTGGACTTTAATCGGGATTAAACGGGACCCAGTTGACATCCCTAGTTGAAATGGAGTGTACCACCGCTATATTTATGTTTCCAAGGCATCTAAGAAGATGAAATAATCTGAGAAAGCACTTAACAGTGTGGCCTCATATAAACTACGAAGACAGTCTTGTCATGAAGTTTATAGGAAAAGCTAAGGACTCAGATGAACTAGGCATGCATTTTATTTATGATAGTACAACAGGCACTTCTGACATATTGGCCAACTCAGGTATAGCCTAACAAGTAACAAACAAGCATTCGAATCAAGCAATACATCAAAGCAGACAACTGAACTATTTGTAATTCTGTAGGATTACAGGTTGAGGGCACAAGCCAAGAAAGCAGCCCACACGCATTACATTTCACATGTACTAAGACACACTGGCTTACCATATGTTGCTGTGAAGCCTCGATGCTGTTGCAATGTTCTTTGAAGATATCGTCAGCATCCCGTGGTTGAAAATCTATTTGTTGTAGTTTATTCTACACCCTCTATTTAGGTAAAATTAATTTAAATCGCATGCACTGGTTTGAATTGATCATCAATGGTTCATCTAAACTAATGAAAGAAGGGTGTGTGCTTACACGACAATATATGTGCTTCACTCTATTTTTATGCTTGTTCGAGGTGCCAGCCCCAAAAGAACAAATATTTTGCTTGATGGGCACTGGTACGCGTTGGTGCTACACAAATGGTTTTTAACCCCTTTCCACGACGGCATTTGGAACCGTCCGAAGTGAGTGTGGGCGATAGGGGGGTCCTTCCCACACGACCTAGAAACCGTCGGGGATAGGGAGCCTTGATGCATAGAGTTGTCCCTATAAAACCGTTTCCGATATCTCGAATATCCCAAACGCTTCATCCTTGCTACTCGTTTGTGCTTGCATTGCCATCGCAGTCGGAGTTTTGTGGTTACCTAAAACCAGGAAGATTCCAGGCATGGGAGTTTTCCAGGCAGATTCCAGGCACGGGAGTTTTACGATGCTTGGCACATCACAAACAGTTCATGATTATAAACTGTGTATGATTGGTAGACAATCACACACATTTAGTTTTCCTGCACCGTATGTGATAGTGTCTGACATCACACACGCTTTGCAAACGGCAACTGTGTGCATTGTTACACACGTTTCCTCTCCGTGAACCGTGTCGGATTATGATGTATATCGCACATGCTGTGCTTTTATTAACCGTGTGCACCGTAATGACCTGCACACCGTAATTTCGCCCTAATTTAATTGCTGCTATTTAAAATTGTACCTAATTTAAACTTGAAAGTAGGCTATAGCTTTATTTATATCCATCAGGTTCAAACACAATGCATTATTCGATTCACGGGTACATATGTTTAAGAATTACATAAGCACGAAATAAAGAATGATGAACTAGGGTTCTATACTTGTACTATTACAGATGGTAAAGAAAGAGGCGACAAACATTCCGGTTGCTGAACAAGGTGAAGCGGAGTGGCCCTATTGTGCTCTCCTCGATGCAGAAGGAATACATGACTCTAGTCCAACCCCTTGTGATGGCCGGCCGCCAATCATGTAGTTTGAAAGGTAATCTTGTGTAAACCGCTTGAGATCCTGACAAAGAAAAGAAATAAGATTGAGACATTGTCATCTAACACAACTCATTACGGGCAGTAAAAAGAAGGCTACAGTGGTTCTTACTTACCATCCTGCGATGTCACTGTTGTCTTGCATAAAGTGTAAACAAATAGTTCGATTGACATCTTTTGACCCATTTTAATAACAATCTTTATCAGTTTCCTCAGTTGATGCTGGTTCATGAATATCTCATTGCCCCATACGCAGAAAGGGTCGAAGTGTGAATCTTTGGCAATGATATATGTACCTAAAAGCACCAAGTTAATATTAGAAGCTAAACAACAATTGAAAAATGATGTAGTACAACACTCCATCCATCCCATTATATAAGATTTTATTACATGTATATTTAGACATCATCGAACATTAAGGTAACACTCTTCCTTGTTGCTATGTAGCCCGGTATTGCATATTTAGTCATTCAAGACAATGCATGTTGCTATGTAGCCTCGTATATATTAATTATGGCCCTAGTTAACCTCTTGATAAATGGGTTACGAGATATATTCATTGAAATGTCCGATTCGACGATTAATCCCTTATCAGCCCCAGGCTATATGGTACCAGCTACCGATATCCTGAACAGTGAGTACATATAAGCAATGCGATGAAACTAACCTCGATGGTAAACAACACTGTTCTCAATATTCTCCTATATGAGTACCTATAAGGCATGTTAAGCACAACAGGCTAAACATCAACCAAATATATCCATGGTAGACAACATAATATACAAATGATAGCTTCAGTGTGCAGGCTTAATCACGCTAGTTAAGCAAAACAAGAAGTGGAAAGGTATGTTAACTGCATCAGGCATAACATTTAAAAACAAGCAAAAAGTCATTCAAACTGGTATTGTGCAGGTCTAAAGTACACTACTTATTGTTAAAAAAACTAAAATGCATGTTACCTGCAATATCCTTAACAGCAACCAAATATCGTAATTCATAGTGGTATTGTTGAAATTGTTATTGATGAAATTGAACTGCATGGCACATAGTTGCACATATAGAGCATCACATTGTGAAGAACTGAAATAAATAAGTCATAAGGCCATCTCTAGCCGATCCTTAAAAAGTTAAAGGACTAAAACCCTTAGTGGATATATATATACTCCAGCAATTTATGGCCTTTTCTAGTAGATCCCCTAAACTTAACGTTGTAATCTTCAATTTGATCAAGTTCAAAGCAGGTTCAACTGAAAGTAGCATGCATTCAAACATAAACATTGATAGTTTTGCATAACCGAACATAAAACATAAATTTAAACTAAGCTAAACTACTTTCGGTCGAAGTAGAGGTCGAGCCAATCCTTCCTCGTCATGTACAAGCAGTGCGAGCCGGGTCCAACCGATCTTTGTCATCGGGGAGTCGTTAGGAAGCACTCCTCCACTCGTCAACGTCAATCTCCTCGTCCTTGCGGCCCACCCTGACGCCCTCCGCGTCGCCGTCGCCGCCGCCTTTGACCTCGTCATCGGAGGAGAGCGTGATAACCTCACCGCCGTCCTCGTCGCCTTTGACCTCATCATCGGAGGAGAGCGCGATAACCTCGCCGCCCTCCGTGCCAGCAAAGATTGCCCGCTCCACCTCCACGAGCTCCGAGTGCTGCCGGCGGAGCTCTTGCATGTAGGCCTCGTCGGCGACCTCGGCCTCGAGGCGCTCCCACGCCTTGCGGTCCTCCCGCGCCATAGCCGAGCACAACGCCCCTGGCTCCAGTGGAACGAGGTCGACCGAACGTGTGCCGAAGGGGAAATTGAGCCTAGCCGCCGCACCCTAATAGGCCTTATGACCTTCTTTTGCGCGGGAGAAGATAGCTGGCTAGCCTGTAAAGGCACCAGCCACCCCAGCACATTCGAAATAAGGGATGGCAATGGGAAGCCACAGCGTCATAAAAACAAACGCCAAAACAAGGAAGAGAGCCGGATAACCACGATGGTTAATGCCGGATTCAGGGGCTCTCGACCTAATCAACAAAATAAGCCATCTAAAGGCAGCAAAGAGGGACTGTCTGCCCGAATAGAGTCCTAGACAGACTATGCCAAATTCATGGCACTTCGACAAACCTGGTAAAACCACACGCACAGAGAGTGCTGGGTCTTCAAGCAGGCCGACAAACTAAAATGCCGAACACAAGGGAAGGAAACACCAAGTGAAGACGAGGATGAACCTCGCCACCAACAACTGAAGGCGACGTAAAAAATTCCCGCCAGAGGTTAAAAACAGTGAACATGATCCACGCGACTCACACATCCATGAGGAGGCGCGAACGCAGCAAGATAGAGACGCAGCCGATATAGAGCCCATCGTACTCACACCTAACCACCGGATGCCCTATCCGATCACCTTCGATCACTTGGACGACCGAACTAGTATTCGGTGCGGAGGATCAGAGGCCTTGGTGCTTGACCCAATAATCGACGGATACCATCTCACCCACGTCCTCATGGACGGCGGCAGTAGTCTCAATTTAATATATGAGGACACTATCCGCAGGATGGGGATAGACCCATCCAGAATTAACCAAAGCGACACCACCTTTGAAGGGGTGATACCAGGCGTTGAAGCCCACGGCAGGGGCTCCGTCGTCTTGGAGGTAACATTCGGCTCTCCAGGCAACTCCAGAAGCGAAGAGCTACTCTTCATCATCGCACCCTTCCAAAGCAACTATCATGCATTGCTTGGAAGAACGGCCTTCGCCCGTTTCAACGCATTGCCGCACTATGGCTACCTTACACTCAAGATGCCCGGTCCACGTGGCGTCATCACCGTTAGCGGAATAACAGAGCACTCCTCACGCGCAGAGGAACTTGCGATGGCCCTCGCGGCCGGACTGTAAGCGACCTCCAACATCAAAAAATATGACCGGTCGTTAAGACTAGGGACACGGTTAGACGAGTCCGGTAGCCCAGATCGAACCAGGGCACCATATGTGTAATCTTATAGCGGATACCAGGGGCTATAACTACCTAATAAAGCCCCACACTTGGCTCAACCTTATTGGCAGGCCAACGGCTTACACTTTTATCCATCGTGATACTTACGTTGTACTCCCCGTGAGTTTTCCTTTTCCACAGATAACGTCTCGCGATACCCTTCCGTGATACGGCACAACGCGGAGACAAAGGCGCAGACGTGCAGTAGGGCCCTGTTCAACAGGTTTCTTTTTAGATTAAGCCCATGTGTAAACCTTTTCTATTGCCTCTTGGTGTTTAACCATCCCATGGGTCCCATACCCACAGAGGATACTGCCGTTTTTGGCATCTCGCCACGACGGATTAACGCACGCACTGGAAACACAGGGTTTATAATGAATGGGCATTCTTGAGCCGCATCGACTATTATAAAGTCCGAATACCTTTCGGAGTGTTCGCGTCACGAGTTTGGCCTTATATGCAGCAGCTCGAATCATGTCTTTGGTCAAATGTTGGGTTTGCCCGGCTCCTGGGTTTGCCGCCTTATGTTCCGTTATTATCAGCTAAGGTGGCCAAAGGAGAACTACTGCGATTGTGCCCTGGTTATTCTGGACGAGCACCTCGGTAGAGAAAGCCGAAAACTGACTGTCATGATACAACGAGAGACTGTTCAACCACTCCAAGACTTATCGAAATCTTTAGGATCCCTCCGCATTAACGAAGGACCGTTTCCCGGTCACGTACACACGCGCCCGTCTTCGGATGCACGTGAATGTACCAGGGGCTACATAGTAGCCCCAACATTAGATTCCCATGGCTAAGCGAAAGTGTTACTGACTATATAGTCCCAGGTTGTTTCAGTTCGACGTGCGATCACCTCCTTCATGGACCAAGACGTTGGATCAAGTGTGATTAAGCATATTTTTAAGTAACACCCTCGCATTGTTTGTATGGGGGCTGAAGCAAGGCATCGCTATCTTTTGATTATGCATTCATATATATAAATATAAATATATATATATATATATATATATATATATATATATATATATAAACGGCCGCACAGGGGACACAATAATACTCTCGGGCAAAAAGTATAAATATAGCCTTATAACCAAAATAACATTGTTCTTACAATGATTCGATTCATCACTCGAATAAGACATTCTTCGAGCACTGCACCTCTATTAGGCGGGCACCTTCGTGACTGCGCCAAGTAGTGCTTTCGATCGGATATTGGCCCTCGCCGGATCTTGGGTCGCTATAGAGGTGACCTCATATCCGTCCAATAGGCTTTAACGCTGGCAAAGAGCCATTCGTGGCACCCTCTATGCACGCCGACCTCCTCATGGCGTCGATCCGAGGCACCCACCCCAAGGAATTGCTGCACCAAGCCAAAGTAATCTGTCGGCTTAGGCCCTTTCGGCCAAAGATAGTCTATCACGCATCGCATTGCAAGACCGGACAGCCTATGAAGCTCCGCCACAAAGAGCCATCTTGTCACTTAAAGGTAGCAGGCGGTGGGGAGCATTGAATTGCGACTAGAAAAGCTTCTCCACTTCCTTATCAACCCGATCCTCGAAGAACTTGGCGTCCACCGTACTCTTTGCCAAATCAGCATACGGCGCTATTCGCAGGACTCCGCCCATCCAGGGAGCCGCATTTCGGATCGAAAAACTTCGTCTGTAGCAAGTAGGAGCCTCCAGTCGCGATTTTACCGGCCTGTTGAAGTTCCTCCCGCGCACCCCTGAGCGCGGTACGTATTTCCTTGGTGGCATTACGCGCCTTGTCCAGCTCGGCCAAACTTTCCTTATGCTCCTTTTCAAGGAGCTCATACCGGTCAGCGGCATTTTTTAACTCCATAGCCATTTCGGCTATCTTTTCCTTGCTTCGGCAATGAGCAGCCTGTTCGCTCTCAATTCTTCGCCACCTTTAGGGCAGCCGCATTGCTAACCCGAGCTTGTTCCTTGGCTTGGACAAGTTACGCCCTCGTGGCCTCAGCGGGCAGAGTACCATCCGCAGTCAACATATTACATTAATATCATGCCGCCTCCATATTTTCCTATACAAAAGGAAGGCAGAGCACATACCTTGTGAATTGTCCAGCCGCTCGCTCACCAGCGTGATATCGGCATCAATCGATCGAATCTGCTGGTCGGTTGGAAACTTCAACGGACTGGTCGTAGTCGGACAAGCAGTGTACCGCACATGTTCTGATGCAATCATTAATTTATGATCCCCATTTTCCCTAGGGCGGCAACCGTAGTCTCAGGGGCTACTATCTATATGGAGCACACCTAATGCGTGCCTCACAGCCAAAAACGATGTATTCTTCACTACATACCTCAAAGCCTCCGAAAGTGCACTTTGTAAATGCTTCATTCAAACCGCTTGTAGCGGATGAAATCTTCTTGAGCACCGCGTTCATTAATAAGCGGTGCTCCTCCGAGAGCGCAGCTTCGCTCCAGATAAACCCTGCCAAGACGTCCGGCGGACATCGAATTATGCGGACCCTTCCCATCGCCGCCCTCGTGGGAGCCAGCGCTCACGGGCCTCGGGGGCCGACACATTGGCTTCGGCTTGGCAGATCCGGGACTCCTCCATGACGACACCTCGGTGTCGCCCGCTTCATGAGCCGGAGAGGTGGGTGGGGTCTCGCTCTCCATCATCTCCGGAGGAAGATCTCTCAAGACGAACTCTGTTGAGAAGGGCTGCTAAGCCGGATCTGAAAAGACCGAATCCTGGTTATTGATCTAGGAGGAACGCAGTACCTTCGAATTAAAAATTAACTTACATCTCGGTGGAGGGCTGGCCCGTTGGAGGGCATGGTGCGGTGAGGGTGCCCATAAGGGCAATGCCCCCTAGGGATGTCTTTCTCCCTAATTTGGGTAACTCCGCCTCCAAGTCTTTGGAGGCGGCCCTCTTCTTCCCGTGCAGGGAGGAGGCTTTAGCCTCCCCTCCCCGACTATCCTCCTTGGGGGAGGTAACAATTCCCCCGGTTCGGATCCGTAGCATGTGGGGTTCGGTTTCTTCGTCCCTCCCCTTGTCTCCGAGGGCATTCTGCTGAGCACCCGGTCTAGCATCTTGGCCATGGTGGGGGCGGGCGAGCCTTCGGGAAGTGGTGCCGGACACCTGATTCTCTCCGCCTTGCTGAGCCATTCCTGGACGTGGATGATTTTCAGAATAAACAATCATGACAAATACAAAACACGGTGTCCGGCATCAAGTTTACTTACTTGGGTATCTAGGCGGTTGCAGCTTAGGCACGCATCCTCGGTGGTGTCCGGACACTTTACTTTCGGTCCGAAGAATAATCTGCACATCCCTTCGAGCTTTAGGCCGAAGAAGTGCTTAACGATCATGGACCCTCCGGATTGAACTCCCACATCCGGAGAGGCCGGCGTTAACGCAACAACATCTATCAGTTAACATCACTTGCATTATGCTAACAAGGTTAATGTCCCTCTCAAGAAGCTCTCGGGTGCGGTTCTGCAATACTGGTATATCACCAGTGGGCCCCCAATTCCGTCCTACGTCCGTCCAAGACGCCAACTGTGACGGAGGGCCTGAGCCAAACTCGGGGGCAGCCACCCACTTTGTGCCTCGGGGAGCCATGACATAAAACCACCTCCGTTGCCATACATCGGATACTTACGAGAAAGAACCCTCTGGCCATGGGGCATCAGCGTTCGCTTATTACAAAGCACCTCCGCACTACAGCGTGTCGCCCCTCGATCATCTTGACTTCACATTGAAGGTCTTGAGCCATAAGTCAAGTGTGGGGTGACGTGGAGGAAGGCCTCGCACACTATAATGAGCAGCGAGATGTGGAGGATAGCATCCGGAGCCAGATCCTGAAAATCCAACCCATAATAGAACATGAGCCCCCCTCACAAAGGGGTCGAGGGTGAAGCCCAGCCGCGGAGGAAGTGCGGGATAAAGCAGCGCCTCATTAGGCTCCGGTGTGGGGATGACCTGCCCGGATGCGGGAAGCCTGTGTTGGATGTCGGCGGTCAGTATCCGACCTCACTAAGCTTCGCAATGTCGTCCTCTTGGATCGAGGAGGCCACCCATTGGCCTTGAGGAACGGATCCGAACATATCATGGATCTGGGGTGTTGAAGCTTAGGTTTGGTGTTAGAACTCGGCGAGGTACAAGAAGGCGCGAGGAAGGTGGAAAAGAGGCATAGTCCTCGACCCCTTTTATAAAGGGATGAATATCAAGAGTCCACAGGTGGCCGTTTGAGGCTTATCTAAAACACACTGCGGAGTTATACCAACGGCCGTCAGGTTGCGATGCGCCCATATTGATGGAAGAATCCCGTAATAAGTGGAACACGATCTACTGCCCGACGGGGCGTGCCAATAAAACTGTCTGCATGCTTAACGCGAGTCGTCATGGGGTAAGAAACGCCGGTTTGCGTTGGGCCAGACCACGATGCAGGCACGATGCACGAAGATTGCCGAGCTGATCAGGAGTTTATGCCATGTAAAGACCATCTTGTGGATCCGGACCACGATTCAAGTGTTCGATGATTACTTTGGAGTATTCGGAGAAGGAACCCGCCTTTGCAATGCCGAAGACAATACTGCGCGCGGACTCACCGTCATTGAAGCCTGGTTCGAGACTCTTGAGGGAATCTGGATTAGGGGGTATCCGGACAGCCGGACTGTGTACATCGTCCGGACTATTGAAGCGTGAAGATACAAGACTCAAGACTTCGGCCCGTGTCCGGATGGGACTTTCCTTGGCGTGGAAGGCAAGCTTGGTGATCCGGATATTATATTTCCTTCCTTGTAACCAACTCCATGTAAACCCTAGCCCTCTCCGGTGCCTATATAAACCCGGAGAGGTTGGTCACTAGAAGGCCGATCACAATTACAATCATACCATCATAGGCTAGCTCTTAGGGTTTAGCCTCTACAATCTCGTGGTAGATGTACTCTTGTAGTACCCATATCATCAATATTAATCAAGCAGGAAGTAGGGTTTTACCTCCATCAAGAGGGGCCGAACCTGGGTAAACATCTGTGTCCCTTGCTTCCTGTTACCATCAGCCTTGACGCACAGATCGGGACCCCCTACCCGAGATCCGCCAGTTTTGACACCGACAGCTGTCTGCATCCCAAAGGATGACATGGAGCACCTACTCCGCGGTTGTACTGCACTCGAGTTCCTTCGTCTTCGGGTGATGAATTGGTCGAGTACCTTGCACATCATCTCCAGGACTCTCTGAGCTATTTATGTGTGTTTCTGGTGCTGCAACGAGAGATCACAAAAGGTGGACCACAATATGGTCATTGAGGACACACCTTCACTTGAGAGATTACTTGTAGTTGATCAACAAGGTCCAACAAGAATCAATGTCATTTCTGCGTCGAAATTGACAGCGATGGGCTACTCGTCTGTGATATACTACTACTTTCAGGTACAACGGTCGCCTTATACGTCTCCTTCTTGATATCAACATTATTTCTAATTTTGAAGATGTATGTTAAATACGTCATCCAAAGAAAGCTTCACCCAGATTCTACGCACAGTGAAGGTCTTGGCACTAGAATCTGTCGGCCCCAACCTAGACCAAGTTGTCAGTTTCCTGAGATGCTTCCCGTGCCTGAAGAAGCTGTATATCAAGGTGATGTTCCTTTCCTGTTAAATGTTAACCATAAGGGAGTTTAATTTTTTGCACCTTTTCCCAAGTTTACAATGACAATGTACTATGATTTGAAGGAATTTTGTAGGATTTCAGGAGATACGCCCCCACCCCATATTGGTTGCTTGATTCATATGGTTATAATCCCTAAGCATTTCTCCTTTGGATTCATCTGTACTAGTTTTCTTTGGTAATTTTTCATCCAATCCAACCTCTTGTGAAGAAGGCTACATGTTTCTATATTGTAATCAAATGCCCATGTTAATCATGTCAGATCGAAGACAGCACGTTGGTGCATTTTACAAATCCTGCAAACCAAATAGGAGTGTAGTAGTGTTCAAAACTGCATGTAGGCACTAACACGTTCTCTTCTTTTGTAGGTAATAATAGGCCCGGAGATGAATAATGTTTATAACGACAATCACATCGAATGCCTGGATCTGCATCTCTCAAATATTACTTTGATCTCCTACCGAGGGACCTTACCGGAGATTACACTCGCCAGGTTCTTTCTTGCCAGAGCAAGGGTGTTGAGGGTACTGAGGTTGAACATGCATTTAATTAGGAAAGATGAATGGTATGTTGATCAGAGCCGGCAGGTACTTCAGAATGGAAGAGGCTCTAAAAAAGCTAAACTTCGTATTGGAAGAGCACATGACAGAGTAATTGGAAGTCATTGTGTCAAACCCATACATGACTTGTCAGGGGCTGATCCCTTTGTAGAAATGACGAGGTTTGCAATGTTTGAATTTGGGCATTGTAACCTTTGAATTTGATCCTTGCAATATTTATAGTATTTGTTATATTGAACCATTTCTGTTCTCTTGTCTCAATGCAAGCAGTTCATCCGAGTGAACCGCATGTCGTATATCGCACACACCTTGATCATGCAGGCGGCCGTATCTTTTGTGTTGCCTAATCAGAAATAGTTCATCCGGTGAACCATTATCTGTCATATATCGCACACACCTTCATTTGGCTGCCCGTTCATTTTGTTCTTCCTTATCGCAAACAGTTAATTGAACTAAACCATATGCCTTGCATCGCACACGCAACTAAAATCTGAACCGTGTTTGATGCATCCGTCATTGCAAACATTTTGCACCTTTTTTGACTGTTTTTTACACCACCGTTTGCGATTATTGCATCGCACACAGTTTCGTCGAAGGGTCTCTGATCGTAGTGTCGCGTTAGCAGCATCCTGCAGTAGTGGGGGTTGGCAGCTCCATAATTAATAGAAGCATCAAATTAGTGATGCAACTTGGGAAGATCAAGAATGCATAAAAAAGTAATGAACGGAGGCTCTGAGGCGGTGATGTAATAGCTAGCATCGAGAAAATGTAGGGTAAAACAAACAAAAAGCAGCGGAACCACATGCTAGTTTGCTGATGTGTAATTAAGCATAGAGAACATGAAGCAATCTGATGGAACCAACAGGTGGCATCAGAACAACACCATTATCATAAATATAGCATGCAAGAAGTAAAATAGTAAGCAGTGATATCTCAGAAGTACAGTAATATTTAGGACAAAACTAAAGCATTGTAACTATATGTGCACTGGTTTGTAATTTAGCACATGTAACATGTTCGCTGCCAGAAGTATGGCCCTACAGGTGCAAGCAGAATAACGCGCCTCATGAAAAATTGAATGATGCCATGAAGAAATTCAAAGGTGTGGTGCTTATGCTAAGAAAGTGAACGTAGGCGCCGGCCCTTGGATAATACTACCTAAGTCTCGGTGGTGTATGGGTATCGTCGTCATACTTGATAGTCGATGGTGCTCGTGTCGCGGTTGAGTTTGGGCCGGCTATAGCCGTTCTTTGAAAGCGGCTCCGGAATTATGATTTGCGGCGCTTTGTTGACATACAAGAAAGCTCATCTGTGGTAAGTGAACATTTCCACGATAAAGAAGAGAAAAACCGAAGGAGTACAAATTGAAATAACCTGATGAGGCTGCGATATCAGTAAAGCAGGGCCAGTGGAGTTGAATATGGCGTCCGTGGAGCGGGTCTGGTGCAGTGGACGAAGGTGTCGGCGGACGTGGTGTACAGTGCTTTCGGTGAGGCGGATCTGTTGCGGCGGACTGTCGGCGTTCTGGGAATGGGGGTCCCCAGACTTGCCTGCCTGCGGCCCACAGCGTGGCTAAGCCAGCAGGCCGTACAGCCCATCTTCATCAACAAGGCATCTAAGACTCTCGCAAGGGGCCAAGCCTCGCGAGGCGGACAACGCAAGACCTCCTCAGGAGTGGCCTAGTCAGGCAGGCTCGCGAGGAGCGAAGATATCAAGGCAGGGCAAACCTGATGAGGCTCTTGTGACGTGTGCCATGACGATCGGCACCAGGCGGGCGCCAGTGCGTGCAGCATCATTGTTTCCTCTTTGGTGCTAAGGAGGCCAGCGCAGGCAAAGAGTACCGAGGCATCAGGCAAAGGTTGCTATATTGGTGCAATGAGACCAAGACCAGGAGGACGGCAAGACGGAGGTCATCGTGGAGCCCAAGGCGGCGTCACCATAGAGCTTTTCACAGGCGAAGACCACTTTTGTCAGGATAGCTTGTACTAGCTGTCCCCCTTCAAATTTGCCCGCCGTTGTTGGCTCCCTTCCCGCTCAATATTTGGGAAGAGGACCAGGGCCCCTATAAATAGGTCTAGCCACCATAGTAGAGGGGGGATCGAGCAGTTTATCCAGCTCTCACGCGCACAAGTCTGCAAGCACAAGAACACCTCAACCTCAGGAGGCTGTTCTTCCCTCTGTACTGTTCATCACCAGCCCAAGAGGCAATCCACCACCACCACACTGGAGTAGGGTATTACACCACAACGGTGGCCCGAACCAGTATAAATCTCGTGTCTCTCTGTGATTGCGAGTTCGTCGAGTTCGTCCGCGAGATCTTAGCCAGCTAGGGCATAGATCGGTAGGAGGGAAAGACTCCGCGTGCACCCCAGTGTTCGAACCTTAAGGGTTTGCCGGAACCACACATCCGACATTTGGCGCGCCAGGTAGGGGTGCGCCGGAGCTCCTCTCCACCAACCTGCGCCTCGCGCCACCGCACTTTGCCCCCATGGCAGGTGCCCCGCCGTCCACCACTGCGGCCGACACCAACAGCGGGGTGTCTAGGTACCAAGCCCTAGCCCCCGCCCTACGGCGAGTGCGGTGGCCGACCAAGTTCAAGCCAGAGATGCCGCCGCGTTACGGCGGCGCGGCAGACCCGACACCGCCTTTCACTTTGGCGCACGAGGAGGCTGTCCTCGAAGCGGAGGTGACGACAAGATCATGGCCAACTGGTTTCCCCATGGCACTTCGCCCGTGAGCCACCGCTGGCTGCTCAACCTCCGGGATCCACGGTGGCCTCCTGGGGAACTCCGTGACCTCTTCACTGCTGCTACGCGGGTGCCGGCCTTTCTACGATCGCAGCCCTGCTGGGCGGCTCTCAAGCACTACCTTCAGACCGCCACGTCAAGTCGTTGCTTCGACAGATCGGGGCCACATCCAAGCGCCAGGGGGCTCCGCCGGGTTGGGCCGCGCCAGAGGCCGACCTCATCTTCGGGTCAGAAGACCACCCCAACTCCACTGCCGGCTCCAAAATGCTCCCGATGCTCTGCACGCCCACCATCTGCAACGTGGCCGTTACCAAGACCCTCACCGACGGCGGTGCTGGCCTCAACCTGCTCTCCATAGAAGACTTCAGCCTTATTCACGTGCCGCCGGAGCGGCTCGGCCTCAGCAAGCCCTTCTCGGGAGTGGATGGTGGAGCTGCTCACTCTCTGGGGCAAATCCGCCTCCCTGTCACCTTCGGCACACGCGACAACTACCACACCGAGCTGGTGGACTTGACATCGCCCGCAGACGTCTCCGTTATAACGCCATCCTCGGGTACCCGGCTCTCGCTCAGTTCATGGCGGCGACTTACCCGACCTACAACCTCATGAAGATGCCAGGAAGCAAGGGCGTCCTCACCATCAAGGGGGACACTAAGGAGGCCGTGACGGCGCTCAGGCTCGCCTTCAAGGCCGCGGCAGCTGTACAGCCCGCCGACGCCGGTACCCCCGAAGCCAAGGAGGCCGCACCTACCAAGAAGTAGCAACTGTTCACCCAAGACAAGGCGGAAACCAAGTAGGTGCCGGTCAACGAGGACGGGTCTTCAGGAGCCACCTTTACCATAGGAGCCGGCCTCGACCCGGGACAAGAAGAAGCGTTGGTGAGGTTCTTGCGCGCGAACAAGGAGATATTCGCGTGGGAGACCAATCAGCTGGTAGGGGTCCCGAGGGAGGTGATCCAGCATCATCTAAGGGTGTGCCCCAATATACGCCCCGTGAAGCAGCAAGCAAGACGGCAGTCCACTGAGAAGCAAGCCTTCATCGTCCAAGAGACTCGCAAGCTGGAGGCGGCGGGTGCCATCCGAGAAGTTCGATATCCCGAATGGCTGGCGAACCCCGTCGTAGTGCCGAAGAAAGGCGGAAAGGAACAGATGTGTGTCGACTTCACCAACCTCAACAAAGCCTGCCCCCAAGATCCATTCCCACTCCCGCGCATCGATCAGATTGTTGATTCCACCGCCGAGTGTGACCTGTTGTGCTTCTTGGACGCGTTCTCAGGGTATCATCAGATCAAGATGGCGGTGGAAGATGTGGAGAAGACAGCCTTCCTGACACCATGTGGGGTGTACCGCTACACCTGCATGCCCTTCAGGCTGCGCAATGCGGGCGCGACCTTTCTGTGATTGATGCACATCGCCCCGGGACGGCAGCTCGGGAGAAACACAGAGGCCTACGTTGATGACATAGTGGTAAAGTCTCGCGAGGCAAGGACGTTGATTTAAGACTTGGAGGAGACCTTCGAGAGCCTGCGCCAAGTGAACTGGAGGCTTAACCCGGAGAAGTGCGTGTTTGGCGTCCCCTCCGGCAAGCTGCTGGGTTTCTTCTTGTCCCATAGAGGGATTGAGGCGAACCTAGAGAAGATCAAGGCCATCGAGGATATGAGTCCGCCACAGACACTCAAAGAGATGCAGAAGCTAGCAGGGCGGGTGACTGCATTAGGGCGTTTCATCTCCAAGCTGGGAGAGCGCGCCCTGCCCTTCTTCAAGCTCATGAAGAAGAAGGGCCCGTTCGAGTGGACCCCAGAGGCCGACCAGGCCTTCCAAGACCTCAAGAGATACCTCACCAGTCCCCCGGTGATGGTGGCGCCACGGCCTCTCAAGCCTCTGGTACTCTACCTTGCCGCTACCATACTCCGCTTGGGCCAGCAACTGGTGGCGGTGGCGGTTCGAAGGAGCGCCAAGCGGCGCCTTCATGCCAGAGCCGGGCAGAAATGACGCAGGGTCAGGAAGGTGCAGCAGAGGCGTCAGTGGTGGAAGACCAAGCTCAGCAGGGCAACATCGCGAAGCTCCCGAGACAGAAGGGTCTCGGGAACCCCTCCACCTCGTGATGCGACCCGATCTCCGCGGACCCAAGCCTTGACCTGTGCCAGCCTCGTCAAGCACCGATGTACTTTCATCAGCACCGTCTGCGGGGGCGAGACATGCTACCCATGCCCGAAACTCCTGCCCGCACTCCTGGTGGCCTTGCATAGCTGCGACACTACTTCCAGGCCACCCCATCAAGGTCGTGTCGGCCTACCCATTGGAGAGGGTACTCAGGGGAGCCCTAACTCAGCCGGCGAGGTTCTTTGAAGTGGAACATCGAGTTACCAAGCGTTCTAGTTGGAGTTCGGCACCACCGGGGGTCATCAAGGGGGCGCTTCATGACTTTGTTGCAGAATGGACGGATGCCCCGACACTTGAGGAAGGAGAAGACCGGTCCACCTCCCTAGAAATTGAGGCTCCAGACGGCTAGGTCATTATTTCGATGGCGCCTTCGCGCACCAGGGCGCAGGGGCAGGAGCAGTGCTCATTTCGCCCACTTAGGACAAGCTCTACTACGCCGTGCAACTCTACTTTCTGCACGGCGAGAAGGTCTCCAACAATATCGCAGAATACGAAGGCCTCATAGCTGGCCTGAAGGTTGCGGCGGCTCTAGGGGTGAAGCGCTTAACCATCAAAGGTGACTCACAACTCCTCGTCAGCTTCTCCAACAAGGTGTACGAGCCAAAGGACGAGCATATGGAGGCCTACCTCGCGGAGGCGCATAAGATGGAAAAACAGTTCTTGGGCCTTGAGTTACAAAGACGTGCCCCGGGGCACCAACAAGGAAGCCGATGACATCGCCAAGAGAGCGTCCAAGTGGCAACCGCAAGAGCCCGATTTCTTCGAGGAGCGGCTCTTCAAGACATTAGCTACGCCACCTCTTTCGGAAAGCGACTCAGCCTGGAGGAGCTCCCGACCTCCGGCCATAGGAGCCCGGCACGTGGCCCGACCTCGAGAGCTTCGGCCCCGGGAGGAAGGCTGGACCAAGGAGTTCAAGGAGTACACGGCCTTGCAGGGGCGCTTCTGGAGAAGGAAGAGGATGCGGAGCGTGGTAACCTGGCAAGCCACGGCATACTGTATCCAAGACGGCAAGTTATACAGGAAACGGCCAAACAATGTCACGCTGCACTGCATATCCAGTGATCAAGGAAGGGAGTTGCTGATTGACATACACGGCGGGGACTGTGGACAGCACTCATCGTCACGGACCCTCATCAGCAAGGTGTTCCACAGCGGATTCTACTGGCCTACAACAATCAACGATGCAGCCGAGCTGGTGAAGTCCTGCGAAGCTTGCCAATTCCACGCCAAGCAAATCCATCAGCTGCTCGGGCCACCAAACCATTCCACTCACATGGCCGTCATGATGCAGGGGCTGAACATCCTGACCCGTTCCCTCGGGCGCCAGGGTGCTACCGCTATCTCTACGTTGCCATCGACAAGTTCACCAAGTGGGCGGAAGTGGAAGCCGTCCGTACCATCCCAGCCGGCTCTGCTGTCAAGTTCATCAATGGCCTCTTGAGCCTCTTCGGGGTCCAAAACCGCATCATCACAGATAACGGCTCACAGTTTAATAGTAACCTTTTCAAAACCTACTGTGCTAACCTTGGAAGGCAGATCTGCTACGCTTCGGTAGCACACCCGGGGAAACAATGGCCGGGCCGAGCAGCATAACGCGGAGGTCTGAGAACCTCAAGACCAGGACCTTCAAGAAGAAGCTGGAGGCCTGCGGCAGGGGCTGGCACGATGAGCTCCAATCCGTGCTGTGGTCCATCCGCACCACCGCCACCAAGCCAACGGGCGAGAGTTCGCCCACTCAGGACAAGCTCTACTACGCCGTGCAACTCTACTTTCTGCACGGCGAGAAGGTCTCCAACAATATCGCAGAATACGAAGGCCTCATAGCTGGCCTGAAGGGTGCGGCGGCTCTAGGGGTGAAGCGCTTAACCATCAAAGGCGACTCACAACTCCTCGTCAACTTCTCCAACAAGGTGTACGAGCCAAAGGACGAGCATATGGAGGCCTACCTCGCGGAGGTGCGCAAGATGGAAAAACAGTTCTTGGGCCTTGAGCTACAGCACATGCCCCGGGGCACCAACAAGGAAGCCGATGACATTGCCAAGAGAACGTTCAAGTGGCAACCGCAAGAGCCCGATTTCTTCGAGGAGCGGCACGCTGCACTGCATATCCAGTGATCAAGGAAGGGAGTTGCTGATTGACATACACGGCGGGGACTGTGGACAGCACTCATCGTCACGGACCCTCATCAGCAAGGTGTTCCACGGTGATTCTCTTGGCCTACAGACACTCAGCGATGCAGCCAGCTGGTGATGTCCTGCGGCTTGCCAATTCCACGCCAAGCAAATCCATCAGCTGCTCGGGGCCTCCAAACCATTCCGCTCACATGGCCGTTCGTGATGCAGGGGCTGGACATCTAGGCCCGTTCCCTCGAGGCGCCGTGGTGCTACCGCTATCTCTACGTCGCCATCGACAAGTTCATCAAGTGGGCGGAAGTGGAAGCCGTCCGTACCATCCCAGCCGGCTCTGCTGTCAAGTTCATCAATGGCCTCGTGAGCCTCTTCGGGGTCCACAACCGCATCATCACGAGATGTAACGGCTCATGATTTTAATAGTAACCTTTTCAAAACCTCATGTGCTAACCTTGGAAGGCAGATACGCTGCACGCTTCGGTAGCACACCAGAAACAATGGCCGGGCGAGCAGCAACGCATGGCGGAGGTCTGAGGGCCTCAAGACCAGGACCTTCAAGAAGAAGCTGGAGGCCACTGCGAGCTGGCACGATGAGCTCCAATCCGTCTTTGTGGTCCATGCACGCATCACCGCCACCAAGCCAACGGGCGAGTCCATTCTTTCTCGTCTATGGAGCTGAAGCAGTCCTCCCTCACGAGGTCAGCATCGCTCCGCCGCACGGGTCTGGCGTTCGACGAACGCAGCGGGACGCCCACGCGAGGATGGATCTCGTGCTAGGGGAGGAACGCCGTCGCGAAGCTGCATTAAGGGTGGCAAGATACCAACAAGCACTGTGGAGATACCACTGCCGCAACGTCCGCTCCAGGACGCTCGAGGTGGGCAACCTCGTCCTGAGGCGGGTCCTCTCTAGGGAAGGGCTGCATAAGCTTTCACCAATGTGGGAGGGCCCGTTCAAAGTCGTCCACATCTCCGAACTGGCGCCAGTGCGCTGGAGACACAAGGCAGGTTACTCTGTCCAAAGCGCACTGGAACATCCAGCACCTCCGGAAGTTCTACCCATGAAGCAAGGCCGGGCACGTGAAGAAAGGCCCGAGCCTGTGAAGAAGGCCCGGTGCACAGAAGAATCGCCGCCATGACACTCTCACGTAATAATGAGTTGGGGTTGCTACACGCCCGAGTCTCGGGAGTGCCGGCCTCCGAGCCAGAGGCTCCCGCCCACGCCTAGTGGCAGCACTTAGCTCCGGGTGGTGAGAAGACTTGAAGACTAGATTAGGTGCCGGGCGCGGCTTTTCATTTGCTTTCCGTATTTGGCTCGCTTTTTTCCTTGATCGAAGTTTGCTTTCGGTGTTCCTTGCTGGTTTGATTCCCTCGCCTCTTACCACATTTTCTGAATCTTGTTTGCTCGTGTTCTCTCTCTCGCATACCTCGCGAGGGGGCTAGGCAGGTGCCCTCATGAGCATTTTTCTCCTCTCTGCCTTTTCGCGAGCCACCCTTGTTCGAGACCAAAAGCTGGGCGCACCTCTCCTAGTCCGTGCCCCTCGGGTACCGCGATACAAAAGCGCCAGTCGTCAGGGTTAGGATGGGCCAGCAAGTCTTTTTAACGCACTTCCTAACAAGTTTGTGCAGTTCTGGTTTTAATGCAGGCCACCAAGGCAAGATGGACACGAGGAAACAAGTGCATCGTAAGAAAGAGGGCATTCTGAATGCACCAGGTTAAGTTATCTTTGCGCAACATAACAACACGACACGGGAATAACGCACATAGAGCAATAACCAAGGAACCACACTTCGATACACGCCCCCCTGGGCCCATACTAGTTTCATTTTTGATGCAGGAAAAAAGAGCAAAACAAAGCGGCATTGCGGCGATCCGGGGAGGCAGGCCCCTAGCGACGCCCCAAGCCTAGCCGGACCCTTCCTCGCACTTCACGGAGGCATCAGCAGCGAGATGACCGCTGCCGCGCCTTGAAGCGGTAGCGGTGGCGCTGGCCAGCTAGTCATAGCCACACTTCTTTGGAGCTGTCGGCGGAGGAAGAGCCGCCGTAGCTGGAAGAGACACGGTCGCCGCCGAGGGCAGGCTCGCCCTCATCCTCGTCGCGACCGTCACCAAGGCCGAGCACCTCCTCATCGTCGTTCGTCTCGGGGCAGCACCCGGCGCTTCGACCATCTTCCCGAAACACCCTCACATAGAGGGTCGATCCACCATCGTACTTGAAGTGGAGGGTGCATCGCCTTTGCCCCAGACACGGCGTGGGCGTCCGCCCGGCCCGCGGGCAGGGCTATATTGTCAGCGGCGAAAGTCTCGACCATGACCCAGGAGGCCTTGCTGCAGCAACCGGCCACCTGCAACCAGAGTCCGCCTGGACCAGGGACTGGCAGTTCATCGACGAAGAAGCACCGGAGCTGGAGCCAATTGCCGGCTGGGTTCTCCGACCAGACGACGAACTCCGGCGACACCTCCGCTGAATGGAAGCGCGGACGGGGAGGCCGTACCACCATAGCACGCCTACCTGATATGTCTCCAACGTATCTATAATTTTTTATTGCTCCATGCTACTTTATCTACTGTTTTGGACTATATTGGGCTTTATTTTCCACTTCTATATTATTTTTGGGACTAACCTATTAACCGGAGGCCCAGCCCAGAATTGCTGGTTTTTTTGCCTATTTCAGTGTTTCAAAGAAAGGAATATCAAACAGATTCCAAACGGAATGAAACCTTCGGAAACGTGATTTTCTCACCGAACGTGATCCAGGAGACTTGGACCCTACGCCAAAGGCATTTAAGAGGCGGTCTCAGGGTGGGCGCCCCAGGGCGCCACTTCTCGCCTCGTGGCCCCCTGTTGCTCCACCGACGTACTCCTTCCTCCTATATATACCTACGCACTTCAAAGCGATCAGAATAGGAGCCAAAACCTAATTCCACCGGCCAAGCAACTTCACAGTATCCATGAGGTCCCATCTTGGGGCTTGTTCGGAGTAAAATCTCCGTCGGAGGGGGCATCCACCACTTGAGGGCTTCTACATCATCATCAAAGCCTCTCCGATGAAGTGTGAGTAGTTTACTTGAGACCTTGGGTCCATAGCTAGTAGCTAGATGGCTTCTTCTCTCTTTTGGATCTCAATACAGTGTTCTCCCCTCTCTCTCGTGGGAGATCTATTCGATGTAATCTTCTTTTTATGCGGTGTGTTTGTTGAGACCGGCGAATTGTGGGTTTATGATCCAGCTTATCTATGAATAATATTTGAATCTTCTCTAAATTCTTTTATGTATGATTGAGTTATCTTTGCAAGTCTCTTGAATTATCCGTTTGTGGCCAACTAGATTGGTAGTTCTTGCAATGGGAGAAGTGCTTAGCTTTGGGTTCAATCTTGCGGTGTGTCCTTACCCGATGTGAGAAAGGGGTTGCAAGGCACGTATTGTATTGTTGCCATCGAGGATAACAAGATGGGTTTTTATCATATTGCATGAATTTATCCTCTACATCATGTCATCTTGCTTAAGGCGTTACTTCGCTTTTTAACTTAATACTCTAGATGCATGCCGGATAGCGGTCGATGAGTGGAGTAATAGTAGTAGATGCTGAGAATCGTTTCGGTCTACTTGTCTCGAGCGTGATGCCTATATACATGATCATACCTAGATATACTCATAACTATGCTCAATTCTGTCCTCATGATAATTTGTTCACCCAAGTAGAATATCTATGCTCTTGAGAGAAGCCACTAGTGAAACCTATGGCCCCCGGGTCTATTCTCATCATATCAATCTCCATCATGTAGCGACCCGACCTCAGATGGTCAAGTCTCTGTGCTTCAGTGTCATCCCTGGATCAGTAATCTTTGACACACAGGTACTGGAAGGATTTATAACAGAGTAGCAATCACACACTTATTACATCGAATGTCTCGTAAGAGAACTTATTACAATAATATGGCTTAAGGCCATCTAATGCGATAACAGCGGAAGGCTTGGAAGATAAAGTGAGTCCATCAACTCCAGCGGCATAGGCGAGATGCACCTGAACGCGACCCTAACGTAACCTTACTCCTCTCGTCTGAAAAGAATGCGCAACATAATACATTGCAGCCCGAGCGAATCAAAGACATGGAATATGCTTGGCAATATAACACAGAGAGAGCAAGAACAAAATAATGCTATCACTACATGCATATTTGGCTGGTGGAAAGCTCTATGGTCCAAGTTTTGCAAAAAGCCAATTTTTTCCTACAACAAAGGAATAGATTTTAATTTAACTATCATGGTGGTTGAAACATTGAGAAGGTATAACCCCAACTCAATCCCAATTAAAGTAGTTAACAACCCAACAATTTTTATTAAGCATGATGAGATACATGTGATAACCCAAGTACTAGATACTCAAACTTGTCCATAACCGGGGACACGGCTAACCATGATTATATTGTACACTCTGCAGAGGTTTGCGCACTTTTCCCCACAAGACTCGATCGCCTCCGTTGATTTCTCGCACTGCATGGTGTTTGAGAAATGGATCAGCAGCGGCGGCGCGCGCGCGGGAGGCGGTGGCGGCGGCCTGGCTGGGTTTCGGCCCAGTCGGGCACGGGGAGGTTTTTTTTTTATAAATAATTTCGCCGACAGAAAATAAATCCTATAAAATAAAATAAAAACCTAAAAATGCCAAAACAAATTTTCACCGTCTAAATGAAATATTTAGAACGAGATGAACCTTTTCATGGCCCCCCTAATGCAATTTTGAAAACGTGCAATTTTTCTAATGCAAATAAAATCCAATAAACGATTTTAACATTTTTCCTCCAATATTTCAATTGTTTTGGAGAAGTCATATTATCTCCTCTCATGAAATATTTTTTCGGAGAGAAAAATAATTAAAATCAAAGATCCTCGTTTCAATATTTGATAAAAATCAAATATGAAACCCGGGAAACCCCCAACTCTCTCCGAGGGTCCTTGAGTTGCTTAGGATTTTGAGGATTGCGGAACGAAGATGCAATAAAATATGATATGCATGAATGACCTATGTATAACATTCCAAATTGAAAATTTGGGATGTTACAAACCTACCCCCCTTAGGATGAATCTCGTCCTCGATTTTCGGGTTGGCTAGAAAATAGGTGCGGGTGGTCTTTGCGGATATCATCCTCACGTTCCCAGGTGGCTTCCTCCTCGGTATGGTGGCTCCACTGAACTTTAGAAAACTTAATAACCTTCTTTGCGGGTGACTTCAATTTGGCAAAGTCAAGAATCTTCTTGGCTTCTCCTCATAAGTCAAATTCTTGTCCTATTGAATTGCCTCCGAAGTCTTGTATCTCTTAAGGGTATATTGGCCATCTCAGCATGACACTTCTTCAACTGTGAGACGTGGAACACATCGTGAACTCCTGACAATCCTTCTGGTAATTCCAGCTTGTAGGCAACTTCTCCCATCCGTTCCAAAACACGGTACGGTCCTACAAATCTCGGAGCTAATTTTCCCTTAACTCCAAAACGTTTCACTCCTCGCAAGGGTGATACTCATGAGATATGCTCTGTCTCGAATTTCATAGGTTACCTCCTTGCGTTTAGGTATTCGCATAACTCTTACACTGGGTCGAGCAATCTTCAGTCTATCACGGATCGATTTAACCTTCTCCTCGGACTCCTTGATCAAGTCTGGTCCAAACAGTATCGGTCTCCTACCTCATCCCACATTAGCGGTGTTACGCATCTGCGTCCATACTGAGCTTTGAAGCGGTGCCATCTTCAAACTGGCTGGTAGCTATTGTTATACGAGAACTTCTGCGTAAGGCAAATTGTCATCCCAACTAGATCCATAATCTAAGCGACGGAGCTCTCAACATGTCCTCGAATCTGGTTGACTCTCTCGTCCGTCCATACATGCCGGGTGAAATCTTTGTCTTTGAACTCCAATCTTGTTCCCAAAGTGCGGTGTAACTGATGCCAAAACTTTGAAGTAAATGCTTTGTGTTCCTCTATACGTCGATGGTCCTCGGAACTCCATGCGGACATAGGATCCACGGACATATATATCTTGGCCAACTTCGCACTTGTGTAGGTTGTTTTCACTTGGGATGAAGTGAGCCACTTTGGTCAAGCGATCCACTACTACCCATATTGAATCATATCTGCTTTGGTCTGGGCAATCCGGTGATAAAATCCATGCCAAGTTTTTCCCACTTCCATTCGGGTATCGGCATAGGCTGTAATAGTCCTGCTGGCTTCTGATGCTCTGCCTTCACTCTCTGACATACATCCACAACTAGGGAAAAGGCTAGCAGCAGTGCGGGTTTTAGGTGTATCAGTAGTGCGGGGAGTGGCGCTACTAATAAGGCGCTACAGCTAACACATAGCGATGGCAGCGTGCTCACCATGGCCATCTTGCTACACAAGTGTAGCTTGGTAGCGCCGCTTAGTGAAGGCTTCGCTACGCTAGTAGCTCTAGTGCGCTTTTGCCTGGTTCGACGCTACTGCTATCGCCAGCGCTTGCTGCTAACTTTTGTACACTCGCTCATCGCTAATTTAAGTAGTTTTTGTTTTTTCGGCATATTTGTATTGTATTTGAACAGGGCTTTATAGAAGAATCTTTAGCACATAGAAATGTCATCATGATTCACATACAAATTCCTATGCGAGACCACAAATGTAATCATAGCATATACATACAAATAGTCTCATCATAATCATCATCCAACACAAAAGTGGTATCTTGTCATCATCTCGAAAATAGCGATACATGCAAGTCTCGAATACTTGCAACTTCTAGCGTCATCCATCTAAACAAAAGGTATCATAAGAAGAGCTATCACTATGAGTGAGAGCGGAACTATGCAGATACATGAGGTGGCGATTCTGAGTCCTCTCTCGCTAGCGTGAACCTCAAGTAACTAGCTTCTCCTTCTTATGTCTCTGCTTTTGAAGCCTTTATGGCTGGCGCCTGTGAACCCATTCACTTGCGCCCTAACACTCATGCCACTTTCGTTGTACACCCGGAACCTTCCCTTTTGTACCACGACATATAGCAATTCCATCTCGCCATCAAGAAACTAGGTACTGTTAGAGATGCATGTTCATGAAGAGGATGTACAATCATATATATGCAACAAAATATACTAGAGCAACACCGAAAAAGAAAGGGTTAGCAACTAGATGCAACATACTGATGCAAAAATTAATTAACTAGAGGTACGGAGGTCGCCATCGTATGCCAAACTAACAAAGTAGCATTACATAAAGGATTCGAGGGGACCATGGACATCACAAAGTTTCATCGGTACAAAAAAGTATACAAGTTCAACCGACACATATCATCATCATCGGCATCATAAATCACTAGAAGTTCCATCCTTCCATATCATGGAGGATGGACCCTAACTCTTGAGCGGCGTGGTCTGGGCGTTGCATGCCTATGCGAAAGTTCGGACGTCATTTCGCGATATAGGGCCGTGGTGGAACATCCCCTTCTCGCCAGCGACTTCTTTCATGATGATCGTTGCAATGTCGCTTTGGATGCGAAAAGAAGTCATCTCTAAGTTTATAATCCGGCTTCTCCATGAGATTCTAGCCACTTGTGGATATGATCATCATTTCTGCTTCTCATGCGAAGCTTTTGGTGATCCGTTTTGAGCCGAATCATGAGATGGACGATGTAGAACCCATCCTTCTTGCTTGGTTTTGGGACATGGATGCAGGAGGAAGTTAGTTTTATGCGTGAAACCCTTCTTCTTGTTCCTTTGTTTCGGATCTGCTGCGTGGCCACCTCTAATCTTTGAAGCCTTGGAGAGCATCATCTAGAATATTCATTATGTGGGTGTAGTCTTTTTTCTTGTAGTCTCTGCGGAAGGGTCAAAACACACGGCATGGGAGACTTCTTGAGTAAGAAACGATAAGGGCGGTAGCGCCCGTTCTTTCTTGAGGAAAAGACACCTCAAATTATTCCCCATATGAGAGAGAAGGAATGATTGAAATGTATGAAAGGGTTGACCGGAACTGACTTACTATGGATGATAATGCACGAGGAAAATTTCCCGGTCAATATTCTGAACCATGAAGTTTAGGAGTTACGCACTATCAGTATCACTCTCAAAGTCTCCGAGACTCAAGAAAGACTCGCGTGCATGTAGTACGGATCCGCCACACAGATTTGCGAGACTTCTTCACTCTTCATGAAGGAGCTCATAAAGCACAAAAGGCGGAAGAATTGTAAAATCGAGCCGCCTTGTTATTAGAAACATCTCAAAGATATGGTCAACCCGCGGGAAGAACAGCTCTGCGGGCCGTGTCTCGATGTAGCACTTCCCCTCGAGCACACGAGCCAGCGTATGTCGGATATCACCGGATCCTTTGAAGCTAGTAGGCTTTTCTCGATCGACATCACATGGTCGTGCGGTCTCCCGAGATCCCGATAGTACCTCCGGCCGGTTTCGGCGGTAGCATCGGCTCGCCCGTGAGATGGAACATGACCGCACCTTTCACGGTACACGCTCTTGAGAATGCATCGTCGGCTGCTATGTGCTCACGGCTTGTTTGGAGGCAGTTATCTTCCCCGATCTCTTCCTCTCCTTTTTCTTGGGCACACCTTCCAGCCCTTCCTTAACCCCCCTGCCCAGTGTTCCCGGGCTAAGCATCTTTGTCACGACCCTCGCGCCCGGCTAGTTGAACTGTGTTGAGGCAGCATCTTGAGCGTGTCTGTGAGGATTTCATGAAGAGACTTTTTGCAATCCTGCTTTCGACCTGCCGGGCATATCATCCATATCCTCATTAGCAAGCGTGATAGCCCGATTCGTCATATGGTTGACTCATCATATCTATGTCACGGTCATGCAGCGTTTGTATTGAGGAAATCCATAGGGTGCGACCTCCGTCTCATCATCCATTCTACATTCTCTGGGAGAAATTACATCAGCCGGTACTATTGCACCCCCTTCATCATGTAAATGCGTCCGCCCGCTCTTAAGCACTACGAGTGAGCAGTAATTGCGTAGGCGGGGTGGTGGCCTCCGCACATGCTTGTTGTGTGGTTATTGGTGTGCTCTCGGCCGGCTCCTGCATTTATAAGATTCTTGACCATAGCAGCACCCAACCCTTGCGACTTCAATCCGTGGCGGGGTCTCGTCGTCCGCTCCCACATGCCCACGTCTTGGAGGAGGCAAATCCTCGTGCCCGATTTCACACTGGTCAAGCTAACCCTAAAGTGCCCGGTGAGGATCGGCTGGTTGTGGAACGTGGTTTTGCGAGGGTCCATTATCATCCCCTTTCCCACGTCCACCTTGGCCTTTGATCAAGTAGAGTATGGTGCACGGGGTTTCTTTTCGCTACAAACACATATGTACGTGGCGTAAAACAACCGAAAAGGCAATAAAATGGAATATTATATTTATATATATATATATATATATATATATATATATATATATATATATATATATATGTTGGTGAGACATGTAATTACCGTGGACGGCGTCGAGCTCAAATTAAAGGCGAAGGCCCACCTAGCGCCGAGAGATTGAGGGCGGGCTGCTATGGCGGGAGGCGGCTACGAGAGGAGGCCAGTTGCGTGAGCAAGTGATGGTGCGATAGTGTTGTTGTTCATGGAGTTGCTCCCGGCTAACCGGGCAACGAAATCATGTACCGTCTTATCTGGATTTTCCTTCGTCCGATTGATGATAATCGGAACCAAGTTAGTAAGCGCAATCATTTACTGCTGACGATTCTGGTAATTTGCATTGATTTCCTTGTAGCAACTCATATCCGCCCTCGGCTGCTTTTTCGCGTCCTCGGCTGCTTTTTTCTCGAGCATAAGCTTCACCTTGGCGTCGATGTCCGCTGACTAAACTTCTTTTACGCTTCTTGGCCTCCGGGCCCTCGTTGTAAACACCTTCCATGCGGCGCCGTCTCCGATGCCGTGCACCACGACCATATTGCGGCGCGGGCCGCCCAAAGGGAGTCCTTTAAGATTCGTTCAAGGCCGGTTAGGAGGGTGTCCCACTGGCCCTCATCGCCAAAGTAGGCTTTGGCTGCAAGCTGGTGTTGCTTCTCAGGTAGTCTAATCAATTTCCTCGTGATCTTGTCCGTGTAAAAACCTTTTTCTCCTTGTCCCACTTGTAGTAGGCCCTCATGAAATCACGCTCCAAGGGGTTGGTGAACTTCACGAAGAATGCAGGAGACCCGTGGCTTCACGTTCCGCGTCCTCCTTATCCTATATGGGCCTTTTACCCGAGGTAGCTACGGCTTCCGAGGCGATGCTTCCCGTGTTCCTTTGCTTTGAAGGTTCTTGAATTTCGCAGCCTTAGCCTTGGCTGCCTCGGTAAGCATAAGTGTCCTTGAACTTTCGAACTCCTCTTCCGTAAGTGTCCGGATTTTCCCTCCAGAATCTTGGACAGGGGTTCATCAGCCTCAATAGCTCGTTTCACCCTCCCTTTCGGGAGGCCAAATCATTCTTGAACATGCCCATGGCGTGATTGTTAATCTTTTCATCTTGGATCATCCCACGCTTGTTCTATGTTATCATCCCGGTTAGGGGAACTTGAATCTCTTGTGCAACTTCGTTAGGAGCAAGCTGCGTCAAATGTTCTTTACTCCTTAAGTCATCATCGTTGATGCTCGCACATTCCGTAGGGATGCATCCTACTTGGTTCCCATAGCACTTGCGAGGTTCTTCCGGCTCTAATGGCTCAAACTTGCGGTGCCATCTTTGTGATCTGATCGTCCAATCCCTAGTTTGTTAGGTTTTCGTATCCTCTGCTTCTTATGCTTCCTCTTTTCGGTAGCGGCATCGGGCGGTACCTTCCCGTCGGTACCTTCCCCACGGTCTCGGCGCCGCCATCGGTCTGGCGCCCGTCGGTGTCGATATCGGCGTCGGTACCATCATCGAGGCCGACACGCAAACCTTGCTTAGCGATCAAATAGTCGAGGTACTCTTGTTCAACCTCATAATCCATCTAAATCTGCATCTTGGTGAGAAGGCCCGGTTTCTTCGTTGTTCGACATGTTTCCTATGATTAAGTGTCCTCATTTATTTCTAAAAGTATGAATAAATGTGAAATGACATAAAAAGAAATCTATGTGCCAGCTTTTCGATATGCCAACTATGTAGCACAAATCATGCCTTTATTCACGGGAAATTTCGGCATGACCTTTGCTAAAAAATGGACATATCAGCGCCTGAAAATTCACTGAACGGAAATGAATCAACATTCCGGCGTAACATAGGCCACTCGGATCATTTTCCAAACATGACATGTCCAAAACATGACATATCCACATATCACATGTCCAGTTCAAATTAGCATATAAATTCGGCTAATTTTAAAACCTAGCTAAATTCATAACTAAATAGATAACCTAATTAACATACTGCCCTGACTAAAACCTAAGTAAATTAACCGGTTTAACCCTAGCAGAGAGAGAGGGGGTTCTGAGGAGGTGCAGAGGCGAGGAGGCAGGCCGACGGCCCGAGGTTGGGAGGAGAGCGAAGGAGGAGGCGAGGCCGATGTGGTCGAGGTCGAGCGCCTGGGCTCTGGGGGCCAGGCGCGCTGGGTCAAGAGGCGGCCTTTGCCAGCGCGGCCGAGGTCGAGGCGAGGGCCGGATGGGGGTTAAGGGGTTGAGTTTGGGCGAGGGCCGAGTTTGGGGTGAGGCAGTGACGGGGAAGAGAGAGTGGGGATCTGGGGGGAAAGGCGGGATGAAGCAGGAGAGTGAGAATTTTGGGTTAAGTGGGCGAGCAGCAGCGTTAGCTTGGACAAAACTCGCTGCTACTACCTTCAAGAGCTCTAGCGGTTTATACTAAATGCACTACTACTACCTTGGTAGGCTGTAGTGGTTTAGACAAAACGCTTGTGCTACTACCTTCGCCATTGCCAGTTTTCCTTTTTCTTTTCCTTTATTTTCTCCCACTTATATTTCCAAGAGCGATGAGCGAAGGAGGCGATATTTATTGCATCATTTGACGGTTAAATATGTATGCAAAATAGGAACATATATATTACATCATTGGACCCATGCATAATAATGGCTAAGTGTGTATACAAAATAGGAACATATATATATATATATATATATATATATATATATATATATATATATACATCATTTGACCGATAACATACGGTTCCTCGGTATTTGGCGTTTTTCGTTTTGGAGTCAGCTTCTTTCCCTCCTTGTTCGTCGAAGAATAATTGAGCCCCTCATTGTGACTTTGCCTTTTCCATGGAGTACGATTTTTCTTAGGTAATTTAGTATTGATTCTTCTTTTGACGTATACTTCATCATCATCATCATCTTCCCTCATTGGGTTGCGTGCGATCATAGTCTTCCTCGTTGGCGACTCCATCCATTCCAATGATGTTCCTTTTGCCTCTCCTCACGACAACACGGCCCGGGATTGCATGGGTGGTTATGAAGAAGCATTGTGTAATGTTAACTTAGCGTGTACCCATGGCTCGTTTTTTGCGATAAGCGTTCACGGTAGCGCTCTTGGCATCGGGTATAGTCATGGTAGTGAAAATCCGGTTTCTCTTTCGACATTCTTAGCCCATCCGACTAACATAACATCGTCGTGTTGTGCAGTCGAGTAGTCAAGCTCCCAAATCTCCTCGACCCTTCCATAAAATTGTTCGGGCTTGCGCCGTTGTCACTTTGCCGGTCATGCATTCCATCGTCACCTGAGTTCGATCATCACTTGTCCATATCTTTGGCCTCCGTGTAGAACATGTATCCGTTGATATCATATGCACGATAGGTTATGAGGTTGGGCGAGGGGCCATGTGCTAAAGCGTATATGAGCAATCCGTCTTAGAGCCCTCCTCCGGGATTAGCAATAATATGCTCTTTGAACCAATGCAGGAAAGTGGAGTTGTGCTCTCTAGTAACCCTGTTCGGTGTCCGCATACCCCAGTCACGATACTTCTTTGCGATAATTTCTTTTAAAGTGCTACGGAAGGATCTACCTCGTCTAGGTGTTGTAGCACTACAAGTTTGCTCTGTCAAACTCATTTGCGCATCGATCTGAGTATACCACGTGCGATTCCCTGCGACCGTTGCAGTGACCATCTCCTTGAGCCTCCCATCGTGCTTGTTAATGGGCAAACCAACACTAACACTAGGCGGCTGGTCTGCGCCATATAGAAAATTCTCAGCGAAAGAGATGCACTCTTGTGTCAAATAGCCACTGACGATGCTTCCATCCGGACGGGACATATTACGAATGAATCCTTTGATGATCCCATTCATCCTCTCAAGCGGCATCATGTTGTGCAGGAATAGCGGCCCCAGTCTATTATGTCATCCACAATATGGACACCACGGATGCACCATCACGTCAAAGAAGCTGGGCGTGGGAAGTACATCTCAAGCTCATTCGGTATCACAACGATCTCTTCACATGTAGCCTTGAGCTGCTTCACACCGGTCGACTTTCAAGAGATGGCGTCGAAAAAGTTGCGAGAGACCAATAAGCGTGTCGCAGACGTGCTTGTCCATTATTCCTCTAAGGGCAACGGGTAGTATCTGCGTCATCATCACATGACAGTCATGAGACTTCATCCCACGAACCTTTTCTTATCCGGTGTCTAGATATCCGCTTATCTTGCCACAGTAACCGGAACTAACTTTGACTCCGGTAAGGCACTTAAAAAATTGATTGATCTCAACCTGACTTAAGATGAAGCAAGAAGGGGGGCAATAATCCTCTTTCTTTATTTTCTTGCCCTTCTTCTCCCATGCCTCTGTCTCCGTCTCTGTCTCGTCTCACATTTTACGGGGCGGCATGTGCAGATCTTCCCTGATTTTCAAATCTTGCAAGTCTTTTCTTGCCTTCGCCCATCCTTGGTCTTATCCGGCATGTTCATCGATGTTGCGAGCAAGCTCTCAAGGACATTCTTACAGATATGCATTTGATCAAGGTAATGAGGTGTATCGAGTTTGTGCCAGTACTCCAAGTCCCAGAACACAGACCTCGTCTTCCATACCTTCAGCAGTGGCTCCAGCGCCTTTCTCATCGTCTTTCCCGGCACGGGGCACTCCTTCCAGTTTTTCAACAGCTCCTCAATTTCGGCACCGCTCCGCTTACGTGGAGGTCTGGATGCTCGGCTGCGTGACCATTGAATAGATCTCCACTTCGGTTTCTCCACAGTGTCGTCCTATTCAAGCCATCTTCGATGCCCCATGTACATAATTTTCCGGACCCGCCATTTTCCTTGGCGTTAGGCTGCTGAGGCGTCGTATCATCCATGCTGCCGTGCATCATAATATCCATGGCACAATTCGCCTGCCACATATCCGTGAATCGAGATAGTCGCGGTACCGCCGTGATCGACGTGCTCTCATGTTGAAATACTACGCCTTTCTTTGGCGTCCCATGTCTTAATTTGGTGTTTTCCCATAACGTGTCTAACTCCTCTTGAAGTAGCCTCGGATACAAATTAATATTATTTCTGGTTGTTTCGCCCTTGAATAAGCATGCTCATGTGAATGTACTTCCATTTCATGCACAACTGTGGGGAGGTTGTACATCCATACAAACATGGGCCATGTGCTATGGTTGGTGTTACGGTTGCCAAAGCGGATTCATGCCATCGGTACAGCGCTTGAGCACGATGTTCCTTGCATCACATTCAAAATACCGATAGAAGCTGTTCAACGCCTCTCCACTGGCTTCCATCCTTCACGTGTCTCAGCCGGATCATCTCCATCGTCGGGCTTCTTCCTCTCCGCTATGCAGCCGCATTAGCTTTGCTTCCTTGGGATCTACAAAATACCTGCGGAGGCGGGAGTGATCGGTAAGTACCATACAACTTTACGGGGTCATTTTCTTCCGGCCTTCTTGTATCGAGAAGCATTGCACACCCGGACAACTTGTTTTTTCCGCGTGCTCCTTAGATAAATTATGCAATCGTTGATGCATGCATGGTATCTAATGTGTGGCAGATCAAAGAGGGCACCACGATCTTCTTGGCCTCATCAACACTAGTAGGACATAGATTACATGGGAAGAACATCCTTTAGGTACTTGAGATGCTCATGGAGGCTAGTGTTGGTCCATTTGGTTTTAGCCTTCGCCTTCTTGAGTTTGGGCGTGAAACTCAAGCGGGTCACCTCGAGGGATTGCAACCATCATACAATGGAGTGTTCGAGTCTACCACCGGTTGCTCGGCTTAGCCTCCTCTCTAGAAGCAGCTCTCTCAAGATTGCCTCCTTGCGAAGCAATGCTTGAACATGAGGGTCCCTTGACGATTGAACTTAATGTCGGCGAACTCCGCTGCGTGGAGTCCATGTCGTTCTCTCCGCCGCCATGTCCGGCCCCTTCTCCTCCGCCATGTACGCCCTTCTCCGCCGCCATGTCCGGCCTCTTCGCCGCCATTATCGATCATCTCTTCGTCTTGCCCGTGTCATCATTGCCCGCCTGTCGGCATCCTCAACATCGTCATCCTCATCTTGAGTTATCCACCGAGTATAGCCATCCATGAAACCAGTCATGAGGCGGTGCCGACACGACCATGCGTCATAGGGTCGAGCCAAACTATTCCTTTGCATTTTAAACACGGACATAAAACCTCACATCAAGGTTATTTTCTTTCATGTCCCGCACCGCCGACCGCAACCACCTGTCCACCATCGTTCCACTGACCATCATGAACGTCTGCACGGTAATAATAAAACAAATTGATTATAAAAATGCATGCATGCATCAAAGTCATACAAAAATTCGGCATGACCTTCCCTAAAAACATGACATATATGGATCTAGAGTTTGCCCGGAATTCGCCGAAACAGAAATAAATCGACATTTCGGCAAAACATAGGCAACTCAAAAGCACAATTTGGCGTCAACTCATGCCACACACACAATTTCCATAATCATGCCACACTCAAAAGCATGAAATTTTAATCACCTCTATCTCGAGATCGAGCACACCGGTGGAGATGATGTTGTAGGGAGATCAAAGTGCACAAAGCTCTTCTTGACAAAGATAGATCTAGTTAGGGGCAAATAGGTCACTTAACTAAATCCTACATCTACCTAGCTACCTAATTTGGGAGGACAACAACTTCAACTAGTGGAGGGGAAGGAAAAGAGAAAGGAGATGCATTAATGGAGGTGGTGTAGTTAGGTAGGAGTAATGAAGAGAGAGAGAAAGGTAGATAGAAGAGGGAGAGTAATGGGGAGAAGTATTGAGGAAGAAAGAAGAGTGAGAGGGGAGCATGTGGGAGGTAGGGAAAGGGAAGAGAGGGAGGGGAGGAGGAGGGACAGGTGGGAAAAGGTGGTGGGTTGGTGCGGATTAGCGATGGCCAGAGGGAGTTAAGCAGCTGCTTTGCTAAGGAAATGTGACGGCGCTTTGAGCAGCGCTCGCTTGAGGGACCAAAAAGTGTGCCAATTTGAAATTTTGCGTGACGACCTCGCAAAAAAGCGCACTACTACTACATCCATAGCAGTAAGCGCGGCTCGCGGCACCCGCTGCTACTAAATGGAGTTGGCGAGGACACCGTCGGTCGATATTTGTGTAGCACCGCGGTTCACATCGAGCCGCCATCGCTAAAAAAAACTTGTCGATGCGAGTTTCCCTTTGCAGCAGCTACTACTAATTAGTAGCGCCAGCCTTTTGAGCCGCTACCGCTTTGCTAAGATTCTGTGTATAGGCTTTTCCCTAGTAGTGATCACATACGGCTACATACTCGGCAATATCCTTCTTCATACCAGTCCACCAAAAACGTTCTTTCAAATCCAAATACATCTTGGTGTTTCCGGGGTGTATCGAGTATGGTGAGTCATGAGCCTCTGGTTATTAACTTCACGATCTCCGGGTCGTTGGGCACATAAACTGGGTCCTCAAACCATAAGGTGTCATGCTCATCCTCACGAAAACCTTTGGCCTTTCCTTTTGCTCATCTTCTCCTTTATCTCGGCAATCTCTTTGTCATTCTTGAGCTTCTCGAATCTTGTCCAACAATGTCAGATTGAACCTCCATTGTCGCAATGAATGAAACCTCTTGGAACAATCTTCAACTCGAAGTTCCATGATATCCTCGACTAACTCCTTCGGCAATCCCTTACTTTCAAGGATATTAACATAACTCTTAGCCTCAAAAGCGTGCCTGCTCACGACATTGGCCTTTCCGGATGATAGTGTAGCTTCATATCGTAATCCTTTATAAGCTCCAACCATCTCCTCTGCGCCTAAGGTTCAACTCCTTTTGCGTGAAAATGTACTTCAAACTCTTATGATCTGTGTACACATCACAGCGGTTTCCAATAAGATAATGCCTCCAGGTTTTCAATGCATGCACTCTGACTGCTAACTCCAAATCATCGTGGCATAATTCAACTCATGGGGTTTTTAGTTGCCGTGAAGTGAGGCATCTGAAACAACTCTTCCGTCTTGCGTAGCACACATCCAAGTCCTAAGCGAGGCGTGTAATAAACTTGGAACTACTTATGTATATCTGGCGGTGTTAGCAGGTACGTAATCAAACGTTTCTTCAATTCCTGAAAACTTGCCTCGCAATCTTCTGTCCATTTAAACTTAGTATCCTTCTTCAGCAATTCAATCATTGGCTTAGCAAAATTCTCAATGAATCTCCGATAATACCCTGCGAGTCCAAGGAAACTGCGGATCTCGCTAACTGAAGTGGGTGCCAACCATTCAGTGACTGACTGAACCTTGCTGGGGTCCACTGCTATACCCTCTCCTGATATAACATGCCCAAGAAATCCAACTTCCTTCAACCAAAACTTGCACTTGCTGAACTTGGCGTATAACTGGTGTTCCACAGGTTTCTCGAGAACTAAACGCAAATGCTCCTTGTGCTCCTCTTCATCCTTTGAGTATACCATAATATCATCAATAAACACCACAACAAACTTGTCCAAGTACTCCATGAACACCTTGTTCATCATGCTCATGAAATAAGCGGGAGCGTTAGTGGATCCAAGCGACATGACCGTATACTCGTATAATCCATACCCCATGGTGAGCAGCATCTTTGGTATATCCTTCTCTCGAATATTCAAGTGATGGTATCCCGATCGTAGATCGATCTTGGCTACCTTGGCTCATACAGTTGATCAAGCGGATCATTGATCATCCAGCGGTGGGTATTTGTTCTTAATCGTTACTTCATTCAAGGCTCGATAATCAACAACCATCCTTAGGGATTTATCCTTTTCTCAACCAAAAGCACTTTGGGGCTCCCCAAGGTGATGAACTCCTTGAATGTAACCTTTCTCCAATAACTCCTTGATCTGTTTCTTAATTTCCTCCAGCGGATCATTTGCGGGCATCCGATAAGGTCTCTTGGATATTGGCCCCATGCACAGCAATAGCTCTATCAAAAACTTCGATGTCTCGATCCGGTGGCATGCCCGGGTAACGCTCCTGCACGGGAAAACATCCGGGTAATCCTTTACTACAGGCACTTCCTCCTGAACAACTCCCGTGAGGGCATTCACTTGGCTCCTCCTAGGCACATGCCTAGATACATACTTAATCCTTTTTCCCTCCGGGGTGGTGAGATAAATTGATTTGCTAGCACAGTCAATGCTTCCTCCATACTTTGACATCCAGTCCATACCTAATATCACATCCAATCCTTGCGACTCCAAGATAATTAGGTCAGGCGGAAAAACATGTGTGCCAATGGTTAGGGGTATCTGGTTGCACCATCGGCTAACCATGTACTCTACTCCAGGCGAGCTCACTAAAAGAGGGGTCCTAAGGGTTTGGGTTGGTAGTTTAAACTTATCAACAAATCCACTTGATATGTATGAATCGATGCACCGATGTCGAAAAGAACAAGAAGCGGTAAATGACTTAACCAAAACTTACCTATTACCGCGTCTGGCTGCTCTTCTACCTCCTCCACGTTAATGTGGTTCACTTGTCCTTTGTTGAATGGATTAGGCTTCTTCCAGGCGCTCCCATTTCCGTTTCCATTCCTTCCTTGAGGCGATCATTGGCATAGTGCCATGTCTTCCCGTGCACTTAAAGCAAGTAACTTGAGTTAGGTCTCTTTTTGGCGGGTGTAGGCTGGGTTAGGCCGGTTACGATTGTTGTTAACTCCGATTCCCATTTCGTTCTTGGCACCATTGTGGTTATGCGATCCTCCTCCGATTGTGATTTGTGACCTCCATAGTTATGAACAAGTCCTCCAGGAGTTCGGGGAGTTAGCGGGGCCTGTTGAGCTCTGAGTTATACTTCCCTTGTCCATACTTCCTCTTTCGGCTCTCAATGCACTTTCTTTGCTTCCCTTCAATCATAAGGGCCTTGTCTACCAACTCCTGGTAGTTGTTGAAAGTTGCCACCATCATCAGCTGCATGCTCATCTCATCATTCACCTTCCATAAACTTCTCACCTTGGCGGCATCTGTAGCCACATCATCGGGGGCATAAGCGTGATAACACTAAACTCATCCACGTCTTGAGCCACAATTATGGTTCTCCCCACAGCGTAAATTTGAAACTCGCGCTTTCTTCATTTGCATGGCTCCAGTTGAGACATGGGCGTCTTGTCTTATGAAACGGTCCCAAGTGACATTGGCTATAGGAAAGATGGTAGTGTAATTCTCCCACCATGAAATTTCTTTGGTCCATCCAATTGGTGTGCGGCCTTTAGCGCACCTTCTCGGCTATCTGTGCAACTGCGGTGGTTAACTCTCTTCCAATACGGGCGTAGCCAATCATTGACAACTATTGGCTCGGTGCTCTTGGAAAACACCGGTAGTTGTAACCTGGAAAAGCAGGCTAGGTTGTCCAGCGCTGGCGGCGGGTTATTGTTGTTGTTGTTGTTACCACAGTTACGAACTAGCAATTGCATCAAGGGCATTACAACTATTTCTTTGGATCAAGCCCAGGTGAGCTCGATGGGTGAAAGCAAAACCCGGTGTCACGTCTCGGAGGCATCGATGGGTTTTAGAGGAAGAGATTAGAATAGAAAGAAGGTCTAACGAGAAAGCACTACCCATATGCATGAGACAAACACAATCATTTCACTCAATCAATCAAGCAAGGGCATACAAGCGGTCTAGAACTATCGCATAAGTGTGCAACTACTACTAAATACATGGAAATACTACTAATATATGGTGGTCATCTAGAAATTTTGATCGGTGGAAGACTCCATGATGTACGCTCAACTTGCTCCGACTTCTTAAGTAGTCATCATCACTTGGATCGGAATCGATTATGCGTCAATGATGATGTAGTTGTCCGGGGCAAGTGGGAATTCGCTGCGTCTTCTTCTTCCGGTCTTTGGTCCTCCCATGAATACTCCGATCTTCTTAACCAGGGGTCGTCGTTCTTCTCCGATGGTGTCTTGATTTCTTCCTCCCATATCCATCGGCGTGTAAACTTGGGTTCTTCCTCCACTCGATGATCCTAGTCTTCGCCTTCTTCAACTCCATCATGTCTGCGCTTTGTCTGGTTCTCTGACGTCCGAATGTCTTTGGTTTAGTTCTGGATGAAAGCTGCAATGGATCTATCCTTCTTGGTGCTGATTACTTCCCATTGCTGCGTCCTCGGCGCCCACATATTTGATAGATGGTGTGCATGATCGGTGTCAAAACCATGGATCTCGGTAGGGGGTCCCGAGCTGTGCGTCTAGGCAGGATGGTAACGTGGAGACAAGGGACACAATGTTTTTACCTGGTTGGGCCCTCTCGATGGAGGTAATACCCTACTCCTCAGCTTGATTAATATTGATGATATGGGTAGTACAAGAGTAGATCTACCACGAGATCAAGGAGGCTAAACCCTAGAAGCTAGCCTATGGTATGATTGTTGTTTCTGTCCCACGGACTAAAACCCTCCGGTTTATATAGACACGGATAGTTTAGGGTTACACAGAAGTCGGGTTACAATGGTAGGAGATCTACATATCCAGACGCCAAGCTTGCCTTCCATGCCAAGGGAAAGTCCCATCCGGACACGGGGCCGAAGTCTTCAATCTTGTATCTTCATAGTCTTGGAGTTCGGCCGTGGCGATAGTTCGACTATCCGGACACCCTAATCCGGAACTCCTCGGTAGCCCCGAACCAGGCTTCAATGATGACGATGAGTCCGGCGCGTTGATTGTCTTCGGCATTGCAAGGCGGGTTCTTCTCCAAATTCCATATACTTGTCGAATAGTGTCCGCCCGATAAATCTGCGGCTCTTGACCTGCGCCAATAATGGCCATCTTGACGTGTTTGAATGAATGCGAACAGCCGAGGTATTTTACAATTACCCTCCTAGCCGCCAATAAATGAGCCGCCCATAAAAAGGCGAGATCTAGATCCGAGTCACACCATCCCTCCTTGCAAGCTTTCATCAGGCGCCTCTGACCAAAAGCCCATTCCATCATGGACCCGGTCGTGGCGGCTCCTCTTCTCGCGCTCCCAGCCCCTGTAGCCGGGAAATTGGGAGAGATGCTCGATTCCCGCATAAGCGAGCTAGTTATACTCCAAACCAAGGATTCCTCCCCGGCCTTCTTGGTTCCAGTTCGAGCGGACTTGCCACCTACAAGGGCGGAGAAAAAGCAAGCGGAGAGCGTCCCCGATCCCTCTAAAGGAAGCCGGTATGCTTCATCTCTTATCTAGTAAGAGGCCTCAGTTTCCCATCCATCCATTTCTCCGGGGCTCTTGGAGTTCTGACCTCCAATTGCACCACCACTTACTCCTGCCTCCATCACACGCACATCGCGGGCTTCGTGGCCCTTTGCGAACTATTCTTGGGCGTCGAGGCTAATTTTTGGACCGTGGAAGAGATTATTCTGCCTAGTACCCCACGTTCTCATGAGGAGTCAATATATCAAGTGGGCGGAGCCGAAGCTATGGCGCATCGCCTTGGGACGGATACCTATCCGGAACCCCAAAGAAGGCGTCCAAAGACTGGCCTTTCGGAATGGTTTTACATGGAAGACGTTCATTGCGGGATCCTGCTCGGATCGGCCTTCGGAGTTCAACAATGCTCCTTTGAAGAAGCGCCTAAGTTGGCGCCCACGGAGCCCCAGAGGGAAAAACGACAGGATGTCCGTTATTTGATGAGGCGAATAAGGTTGCTAGGCTCATGCCGGATTGACCATGATCAGTCATGGCAATATGCATTATGAACGGTCAGTGCAGCCGCTCGATAGGAGGCCACCCCATGTGGGACTTCAGCGGGAGGACGATGCCACCCGCCATGGCATAAAGGGCCGGAATCGGTCAGCCGAACTGGTGAAGATCTTATCGCCATGTACAAAGGGGGAAGAGGAGGATTTTCTCCGTCTCAACCATTGAAGGAGTTTTCTATGAACAATCCTCGAAGCTGGGTAAGCAAACATCTTTTTTGCACATCCGATCCATGTTCCCGTAGTTAGATATCTCATTTCATGGTTTTCGACGCAGGAAGCTGCCAGTCATGGAGAAGATATAAACAGCCCGCCCACACAACCCGAGGATCTGAACGGTCCCTCGATCCGGCCTCCCAAGAGGATCCGGATATATTGGTGGAGTTGATTGATGGGGTATTCTACCAACTAAGCATCGACAATCGTTGAGTCGCCATTACGCCGACACCGAATATTTCCACCTCACAGGTGATCGAGATCGAAGTCCCAATACTTTGATAATGACCCATCCATGCTTATTTTTTATCACCGTATACCAATGGTGTTTCGCAGGGGTACCTTGAGGCGGGAAGCCGAGCTGCGCGATTCAGCCAACAAAGGGCAGTCACGGCCATGAAGTGCTAAAAAGAAGTGCGGTCCGGATTGAAACTCCGCCGCAGCGGTATGGCTTGTCATCATACTCCCGGGATTGATTCACGGAAGGTATATTAACGCCGGTGCTCCTTTCAGGAAAAAGAGCGCTCGCGGACTGAGTCCGGAGAGATGGTTAATCGAACCTCCGCCAGCCTGGCTTCAACGCGGGTCCCAAGCGGAGGTAAACACGAGGCGTCGCGTCGGATGCTCCTCCGGCTGAGGATGCCGACATGTTGTCCGCCACCAACTCCGAGTTGGAGAGCGCCTTGAACCACAAAGGCCACGGGACAGTTCTTCGTGACGCATGTTTCTCCCAAGAGGCCTTGAATGCCTTTGATTCGAGATGCGCACCTCCATGCCACTCAAGATGGTCTAGCCAGAGCCACGTGAGGTATGTGAAGGACATAATGGGTAAGTAATTTTGATGATTATATATACCAAGAGTCTCCCGAGACTTAAAATAGTTAGAATAACTGATTTAAGGATCATTTGTTATGCTGAGATCTTACAAGAAAGAATACCCGACCGTCTCAGGAGCTTGAAGAGTGCAAAGCCCAACTTGAGGCCGCACTAGCCGCCACAGGGGAGCCACAGAGACCCCTCCGGTAATATATACGCTTCGAAGATAAATAATTTAGGAAGTGCGGCGGGTGTGTAAAGTGACAAAAACATTGTAAGACGGCGTAGGACTAGATCCGGACAAGCAACAGCTCTTCGCGATTAAAAATTTGGCGAGGAGCATGCTTACAAGGTGTGGCAAGAGAAAAATAACCTCCAAGATGCCAACACCAAGCTGGGTGAGGCGAAGGGATGTTCGTGCCCGATTATCTGACTCAAGTAAGGAGAATCGGCGGCTTAAATGGCGGCATCTTGATAGAAGTGCTTGAGCGAACTTTGAAAAGAGTTCGACAAGGAAGCGACTAACATAAACATGTCTATAGGTTTGCTCACGTGTCGCCCCTGGCAGAGGAAATGCCCAATTCAACGGGTGATCTCCTTCCGTTGTCATGAACCTGCATGAACGAGTCCGGCCAGGTGATGAAAGGCATCGGCCAAGCCTTGTGGCCATCTATCTCCTGCCGAAAGGCATTGGAGAGCTGGCGGAGAGGCTTCAAGTGAGCACGCAATGGCGCTCCGGCTATGGAAGATATCGGCATGCCGTCAAGGCGCCAGGGAGGCCTGGGCCATGGTGAAGACGCTGCACGTGTACATTGGCTGACCCAAACCACATGGCCGAGGTTGGACCTGGGGCAGATGGGATGGAGATCCTCGTAAGCTTAGTGTACTGACCAAGTAGAATTGGCCACAAAGTATTCCCAGCAGGATTGTAAATTAGACAGCCTATTAGATGGCATTGAGGAGGAATACAATGAGTCAATTTGACTATGTAAAATATGACATGTAAGAAATGTCTTCTAGCGGATTGTAGATCGTTTGTCATAGCGGACCTTTTAGCTTCAACCTCGGGACCCAATAGTCCAAGTGTGTCCGAATACCCTCGTGGTTATATAAGAACCGTGGTATGCATGGAGACAAGCGTAGGGGTCATGAGTGCTTTATCGGACAAGTGCCCAACTAGTTATGTTATATTACATGGTTAGTAAGAAACATCTTCCGGTGGAGAATAGTTCCGTTAAGGGTTCCTTTCTCGGGAGGCATGCCCTAAAGTGCATGTCCCATCACAAAAAAAGAAAAACATCCGGGGCAGATAAATGAATAAGTTAAAATTCATCTTTCAGTTCACCGAATCAAGTATTCCCTTAAGAACGCTTAGCTTTCGGCTTCACCTGGTCGAGGTACATCCGGTCGACCCGGCAAGCGGTAATAATCGCAGAGGTGCTCCCTTTACCACCCTAGCCGAACAATCGGGAACGAGGGGTAAGCACAGGAGCCGAGCAACCCAACATTGGCCAAAACTTAAGTCATATCGATGCATATAATGGTGAATAAAAGGTACATGCGGAAGTTTAACACATGAGTTGGGCATAAAGCCCAGATAAATAAGCTTCGTTAAAGAAGCCCCTGTGTATAATGAGCGCGGATAATGCGGCCAAGCTGCAGCGTAAAAGCAGCAAACGAGCCTCCAAAGGCTATCGGAAAAAAGGAGGGAGAAGGAGAGAAATAAAAGATGCTTAAAGTATAAAATATAGAATGCGGATGGAGGAAGGAGATGAACTTGGAGTCCGGGCGCAGGGCGTAGAATCTTCGGAGGCGGGTCAGCGTTCCATGGGTTCGGCTCAAGTCGGTTATCCGATACATTTCGCAGACGGTACGCTCCGCCCGGTCAGACTTGGTCGATGATGAAGGGACCTTCCCATTTGGGCTTGAGTTTGTCCTTTTCTTATCCGTGGAGAACTAGTTCGCCAACATTGTAAGCTTTGGCCGTACTTCCCTGCTTTGATATTTTCGAACTTCTGCTGTTGATAGAATGCGGAACGAAGCTTTTGCCACGCCAAGGCCTCCTCCTAGGCGCCCAAACTGTCCCCGCCGATCGAGCTCGGCTTCTCTTTCTTCATACATGCACGCCGAGGTGAGTCATGAATTATGTCGCAGGCAAAACTGCCTTCTGCGCCGTACACCATAAAAATGGTGTGAATCCGGTAGTGCGATTCGCGTGGTCCGGCAGCTCCCTGCAGAGTACGGAGTCGAGATCTCTACCCAAAGGCGTATTAGATTCCTTGAGGGACCGTGACTAGTCCGGGTTTAATGCCGCTCATGATTAGACCATTTGCTCGTTCGACTTGGACCGTTAGTTTGAGGGTTATAGATCGAAGCATAGTCGAGCTTGATGCCCATGTTTTTGCACCATGAGTTTGACCTCGCCGGCCGTGAAGTTCGCGTGCCATTATCGCTGATGATGCTATGGGGACGCCAGAACGGTGTACTACTCCCGATATGAAGTCTATCATCGGTCCGGATTCGCCGCCTTTAATGTGCTTTGCCTCTATCCATTTGGTGAATTTATCCACCATGACCAATAGGTATTTTTGCTTATGGGTTCCTCCTTTAAGGGGTCCAACCATATCAAGCCCCCAGACCGCGAACGACCAGGTGATGGGTATAGTTTTGAGGGCGGTAGGTGGCATGTGGCTTTTGATTAGCAAAGAGCGGCATCCGACGCATCGTTGGGACCAAGTCCCGAAAGATTCCGCTCGGCCGTCGGCCAATAAAATCCTTGCACGGAAGGCCTTGCCTACAAGGGCCCGGGCGTGGCGTGGTGCCCGCCGAGTCCGCATGAATTTCAGCTAGAAGATTCCGTCCTTCCTCTTCGGAGATACACCTTTGAAGGACTCCATTGTGCTTTTCTTATAAAGCTCTCCTCATGGACCTTATAGGCTTTTAGATCGCCGCAAGACTATGCAGCGGGCCTCGCTTTTGGTCTTCTGGAAGTTCCTCGCCTAGTTAGGTAGGCTAGGAATGGTTCTTTCCACGGGCAATAACCACCATTATTGTGTGGGCCGACGGTGTTATTTGCTGGCGTAACCACCAACTATGTCGTAATGTTCGCTGTGGGTAGTGTGGTTGGAGTCCGGATGTTATTGTGCGGACTCTCCTCCCATAATACGGATGGCTTCAAAAGCCTCTCTAAGAAGATGTTGGGTGGGAAGGCATCGCGCTTTGCGCCAATGCGTGCCAACACGCCCCGCCTCGGTTGTTCTCCCGGCTATATGGTGAAATTCGAGCCCTCAAACCGAAATTGACATTTTTAGGACGGCATTGCGGTATAAGCTGCCATTTTCGGATCCTTGGCATCAAAGTCACCATTTATTTGAGATATCGCGAGGTTTGAGTCCCCACGCACCTCTAGGCGTTGAATGCCCATGGAGATCGCCATCCGGAGACCATGTAGAAGGGCCTCAGATTCAGCTGCGTTGTTGGAGTCCGTATACATTATCTCGAAGATATATTGGATCTGTATGTCCCTGGGTTAGACGCCGTAACGACGCCAAATTTCTGTGCCGCCCAACATTTTGGAGCCGGCGGCATGATCCAATTGAATATGTGCCGCATTTTTAGGGAGTTCGGCTTCAGTCCATTCGCCATGAAGTCGCCAAAACTTGCGACTTAATAGCTCACCGTGGCTTGTAGGTTATGTCGAACGGAGGAGCTCGATGGCCCATTTGGCAATCCTACCGCTATACGCGGTTGTTTATAATGTCATTAAGAGGTACTTCGGAGGCTACCGTTATCGAACACTCTTGAAAGTAGTGTCGCAGCTTCCGGATGCCATGAACACCGCGATATGCTATCTTTTGATAATGCGGGTACCGTGGACTTGCATGGAGTTAGGATAGTGGACACGTAGTAAACTGGTTTTGGAGAGGGAACTTGTGTCCGTCCGCTTCTCGTTTCGACAACGAAAGCACCGCGACAACTTGATGGGTTGCCGCGATGTATAATAGCATTGGTTCGCCCATGTTGGGCGCGGCCAGACCGGATTTGTTGCCAATATGGCTTTCATTTCTTCGAAGTCCATTGTGGCGGCATCCGCCCACTAAGTGTTTTATACCGCAGAGGCTTATAAAGGGTAATGCCTTTTTCTCCTAAGTGGGAGATAAAAGCGACTTAGAGCCGCTACACGATCCAAATAATTTTTGTATTTGTTTGAGGTCTTTGGGATATCCAATTGTGACAAGAGTCGGATCTTGGCTGGGTTTGCTTCAATTCCTCTACGGATACAATGAAGCCCAAGAGCTTTCCTACCGGGTACGAAAAACGATTTTTCCGGGTTGAGCTTAATGTCATATGCTCGGAGATTGTCGAATGTGAGCCTCAAGTGCGCCTACTAGAGTTTCGACATGCTTGGATTTGACGCACCACATCGCTCACGATGCCTCCACCGCTTTTGTCGATCTGGTTTGCCAGACATGTCTCGAATCATGCGTTGATATGTTGCGCTTGCGGTGTTTTTGAGCCCAAGGGCATTATGTTGAAGCAGAATGGGCCGTATGGAGTGATGAATGCCGCTATGGCTTGATCTCGCTCTGCCATCTTAATTTGGTGGTAGCCGGAGTATGCGCCAAGGAAGCACAATGAATCATGTCCTACGGTGAAGGCCGATAATTTGATCGATGCGGGAAGGGGAAGGGATCCTTTGGGCAAGCCTTGTTAAGGTCCTTGAAATCGACACACAGCGCCAGGATTTGTCCTTCTTTGGTACCATTACCAGGTTTGCTAGCCAGTCCGGATGTTTTATATCTCTAATGAATCCGGCCTCCAATAGTTTTGCTAGCTCCTCTCCCATGGCCTCGCCTCTTAGGTTCGTGAGAAAGCGCCAAGAGCTTGTTTGATCGGGTTGAATCCTTTTAGGATATTTAGGCTGTGCTCGTCACCGGTGTGGGATTCACAGCATGTCTCAAGGGTGCCATGCAAAGATGTCCCAATTTTCGTGATAGGAATTCTCGTAGGCGGCGTCGACATCGTGGTTTAATTGTGCCCCGATGGAGGCCGCTTTTGTAGGGTCCGTTGGATGGACTTTGAATTTGACTATTTATCGTCACGGTTTAAAAGAGGTGAACTTGGATCTCTTTATCGAGTATCACATCGTCCCTTGTTCACCGTGGAGCAGTCAGTTGAGTTCCTCGGCCGCTAGGGCTTTGGATAGTGCCTCGGGGCAAGTGCGGCTGTTTTATTTTTTGGCACGGAGTGCTATGTCCGGTCACTAGCAAGAGTGATGATTCCGTTGGGTCCGCATTTTGAGCTTCATGTACCCGTAATGGGGTATAGCTTGAAAATTGTGAATGCCTCTCGCCCTAATAGAGCGTGGTATCCGTTTGACGGGGCCACTTGGAATGTGACCTCCTCGGACACAGTAATTATCCGGCGTGCGAACACCACATCCAAAGGTGATTTTTCCTCAGACAAAGACGCTCCCGACCGGGATTATTCCTCTAAAGGTTGTGTTGCTTTGCTCAATGCGGCTCCGGTCTATTTCCATTTTTCAAGGGTTTCCTCAGAAATGAGGTTTAATCCACTTTGCCGCCATCCATGAGTACCTTTGGTAAGGCGAAAGCCGCCCACTATTGGACCGAGGACCAATGCGGCCGGTGCTCGGGCTGTTCGAATTTAGGTTAACGGGCGTTAAAGGTAATAGCCGTGTCACTCCATGGATTTATTGTTGCTACCGTGGATTTCGCAAGGTCATGGAGTGTTCGTTTCAGATATTATTTGATGCAAAAGTTTCAAGGCTATTAACACCGTCTTGGTATTGCTTTGGGCTGGTGCTCTGGAGCTAGAAGCTCTTCGCCACTTTTGGCCACTCGCCGTAGTATCCAACATGCTCTAAGGCTATGAGTTGGAGTGGCGCCCTCAGATTATGAATTTTGCAGGCCATTGAGCCATCCCTCCAAAGACGGTTCCATGCCCTTGGGGTTTTTGCTTTTGGTATTTAACCCGTGTGCCTCGTAATGATGCACCCTTTTACTTTGGACTAGGGTTGTGTTCAAGGCGGATTATCCCAAAATTTGATTTCGGTTTCAGGCGCTCTCCATCGCACAAAGATTTTCGCATTATGGACGCCAAGTCAGCAAAGCGTGTAATTGCCGCGACGACTTACGGTGTTGAGGATTCCTTTGTCCATGCAATTATTGCAGAAGAATGAAATTGCGTCCTCTTCACAGCAGTCCTTTATCCTGTTCATGACCAGGAGGAATCTGGCCAAGTAATGATGTATTGTTTCAGCGGGCTCTTGCCGGATTTGGGATAGATCGATTATGTTTGGGTGGGCGGGTGGAGTTAAATTCAGAACTCCGTCCGATCTAAGACTTCGAGGGCCAAGAAGTTTCCGAACTTGGAAGCTTGGGTTCTTGGACGTAATCCGATGAATCTAGCCCGGCACCGACTTTAGGTTTAGGGCTTGAGTGACGTCCTCCCCTCCGCGGGAATCCGGCATGGAGGGATCGGGAATCCGGACATAGCTAGTCCTTAAGATAGAAGAAGGGTCGCCGTATTGTTCCTCTACCACAGCAACGTGGTGGGTAACCTGGGAGAGTTAATCTCTCGATCGGTTTTAGGCCCAATCGTCAGTAGTCTCGAGCGACTCTGTGGCCGCTGATGCAATCCAAGAGCTCGTTTAAGGAAGAAAGCTCCATCGGAAGATTGCTTTGATGACCCGGAGAAGTCATCGTCGCAAGGTCAACAGCGGTCATAAGAAAACTCGTTTAGCCCGAGAGAGTTTGGCCGATGGCCAAAGTCTTTAGCAATGGTGCCGTCTTTAAAGACGGGACGAGGCATCCTTCCTGATGGCGACAACACAGAGGAACTCTCAATGAAAGCACCAATGTCGGTGTCAAAACCGGCGGATCTCGGGTAGGGGGTCCCGAACTGTGCGTCTAGGCGGATGGTAACAGGAGACAAGGGACACGATGTTTTTACCTGTGTTGGGCCCTCTCGATGGAGGTAAAACCCTACTCCTGCTTGATTAATATTGATGATATGGGTAGTACAAGAGTAGATCTACCACGAGATCAAAGAGTCTAAACCCTAGAAGCTAGCCTATGGTATGATTGTTGTTCGCCCCACGGACTAAAACCCTCCGGTTTATATAGACACCGGAGAGGGCTTAGGGTTACACAGTAGTCGGTTACAATGGTAGGAGATCTACATATCCGTGTATCGCCAAGCTTGCCTTCCATGCCAAGGAAAGTCCCATCCGGACACGGACGAAGTCTTCAATCTTGTATCTTCATAGTCCAGAGTCCGCCAATGGTGATAGTTCGGCTATCCGGACACCCCTAACCGACTCCTCGGCCGCCGTGCCGGGTGCTGCCTCGAGATTTAACGACGGCGAGGGAGGTGCTCGTTTTCGGCGGCGGCCGGTCATGACGAGGGTGAGGGCGAGCCTGGCCGCCGCGCCGCCCAACTACATGGGCTCTTCTTCTTGGCGAAGCTCCAAAGAAGGGCGGCTACGACCAGCCACCGTGGTTCGCTTCGAAGGTGGTAGCGGGTCGTCTCGTCGTCGCGCCTCCGTGAAGCGCGAGGAGGGATCTGGCTAAGCTCGGGACATCGCCAGGGGCCTGCCCCCATGGATCGCTGCAACGTCGATTTTGTTTTAATGTTCTTTTCTTTCCTCGTGATCAAAATGAAATCTCAGATGTGGAGTCTTGAGGGGCGGTATCAAACTCAGGTTCCTTGATCATTATGCTATGCTCAAGTTATTTCCGTGTTGTGTCAAGTTATTCTGCGTAGAGGTAACCTTAGCTCAAGGCGTTGCTCGGGCAGCCTCCTCTTCACGAGGCACTTGTTTCCTTGTGCCCGCCTTGGCTTAGTGGCTGCACAGAACTGCAAAATTCGCCAGAAGCTCACCGGGAGACTTATCGCTCACCCGAGCTTTGACTCCAGCCGCATATCATGCAGTACTCGAGGGGCATGGATTAGGAGAGATGCGCCTACCAGGGCTCGAACGAGGGTACCTCAAAAAGCAGATCAAGGCGAGAGAAGGAGCAACACAGAAGGGAAAAACACTCATGAGGGCACTCTGCTTAGCCCTCATGAGGTATGCGAGAGAGAACACAGGTGAACTAAAGTCGGGAATAGCAGCAAACGGCGACGGAAACAAATCAGCAAGGAACATTAGAAGCAAACTTCAATTAAAAGAAGGCGAGCCAACTACGGAAAGCAAATAAAAAGCCGCGTCCGGCACCTAGTCTAGTCTTCAAGTCTTCTCACCAGTGCGGAGCTAAGTGATGCCACTAGGCATGGGAGGGAGCCCCCGAGGCCCGAGGGCGGCTCTCCGGAGACTCCGGGGTGTGTACAACCCCACTCATTATTACGTGAGAGTGTCACGCGGCGATTCTTCACAGCGCTGGCCTTCTTCACAGCACTGGCCTTTCTTCACAGGCACCGCCTTCTTCATGTGCACCGGCCTTTTCTTCACTGTGCACCGGCCTTGCTTCGCTGTGCACTGGCCTTGCTTCATGGTTAGAACTTCCGGAGGTGGATGTTCCATGCGCTCGGATGGGCACCCGTCGCCCCGTGTCCCCTGTAGCGTGCGGGCGCGGGCTCGGAGATATGGACGACCTTGAACGGGCCCTCCCACACGGGTGAGAGCTTGTGCAGCCCTTCCCTGGAGAGGACCCGCCTTAGGACGAGGTCACCCATCTCGAGCGTCCTGGAGTAGATGTTGCGGCAGTGGTATCGCCACAGCTTATTGGCTGGTACTTTCCTTGTCACTTAGTGCAGCTTCAAGGGCGGTGTTCTCCCCAAAGACGAGGTCCATCCCTTCGCAGGCCCTGCCGCGTGCTTCATCATCAAACGCCAGATCTGCGTATGAGCGATGCTTGACTTCGTGAGGGAAGACCGCTTCAGCTCCGTAGACGAGGAAGAACGGGGTCTCGCCCGTTGGCTTGGTGGCGGTGGTGCGGATGAACCACAGGACGGACTGGAGCTCATCGTGCCAGCCCCTGCCGCAGGCCTCGAGCTTCTTCTTGAAGGTCCTGGTCTTGAGGGCCCTCAGGACCTCTGCGTTGGCGCCGCTTCGCCTGGCTGCTACTCCCGGGTGCGCCACCGAAGCGTAGCGCATCTCGCTGCTCCAAGGTTAGCACAGTATGTTTTGAAGAGGTTACTGGTGAACTACGAACCGTTGTCGGTGATGATGCGGTTGGGGACTCCGAAACGGCTCACGATGCCCTTGATGAACTTGACCGCGGAACCAGCTGGGATGGTGCGGACGGCTTCCACTTCCGCCAACTTGGTGAACTTGTCGATGGCGACGTAGAGGTAGCGGTAGCCCCCTGGCGCCCGAGGGAATGGGCCCAAGATATCCAACCCCCAGACTGCGGACGGCCATGTGAGCGGTATGGTCTGGAGGCACTGAGCTGGTTGATGGATCTGCTTGGCGTGGAACTGGCAGGCTTCACAAGACTTCACCAGCTCTGATGCGTCGTTGAGTGCTGTGGGCTAGTAAAATCCACTGCGGAATGCCTTGCCGACGAGGGTCCGTGATGACGAGTGGTGCCCGCAATCCCCACCGTGTATGTCGGATAGCAACTCCTTCCCCTGGTCTCTAGAAATGCAACGTGGTGAAACAACATTTGGTCGCTCTCGCAACTCACCGCCTCGGATGCAAAGATGTCGCGGGCTCGCCGCCACGCGCTCAAGGCCCTCCTCCTTCTCCGCAGCGGCCCCTTGCATAAGATATTCCTTGAATCCTTTGGTCCAGCATTCCTCCTGGGGCTCGAGCGCCAAGAGCAGGCGCGCTCCCAAAGTCGGGCCACAGGCTGGGGCTCCTGTGGCAGGCGGCTGCGGGAGCTCCTCCCGAGGCTGAGGTGTCCTCGAATGTGGCGGTGTTGCTGATGGCTTGAAGAGCCGCTCCTCGAAGACGCCGAGCTCTTGGGGCTGTCGCCTGGACGCCCTCTTGGCGATGTTGTCAGCTTCCTTGTTGGTGCCACAGGGCACGTGCTGTAATTCCAGTCCCAGGAACTGCTTCTCCATCTTGCGTACTTCTGCGAGATATGCCTCCATGTGCTCGTCCTTTGGCTCGTATACTTTGTTGGAGAAGTTGACAAGAAGCTGCGAGTCGCCCTTGACGGTGAGACGCTTCACCCCTGGCTGCCGCTGCAGCTTTCGGGCCGCTATCGGGCCTTCGTATTATGCGATGTTGTTGGAGACCTTCTCGCCTGCCGAAGCAGAGTTGTACAGTCAGTAGTAGAGCTTGTCTTGAGGGCGAGACGAAAATCGCTTCCAGCCCTCGCTACTCGGGTGCGCGAAGGCACCATCAAAATACATGACCCAACCGTCTGGCGCCTCGCTTCCTGGTGAGGTGGACCGGTCTTCGCCTACTTCAAGCATCGGGGCATCTGCCCACTCTGCCACAAAATCAGCAAGCGCAGCTCCATTGATGACCCTAGTAGTGCTGAACTCCAACTGGAACACCTGCAACTCGATGTTCCACTCGGCGACCCTTCCAGTAGAGTTTGGGCTCCTGAGCACTCTCTCCAACGGGTAGGTTGAGACGACCTTGATGGGGTGGCCCTGGAAGTAGTGCCGCAACTTGTGCGAGGCCACCAAGAGCGTGAGCAGGAGCTTCTGAGGCATGGGATATCATGCCCTTGCGTCCCGCAACACCGTGCTGACGAAATACACTGGGTGCTCGACGAGGGCTGGCGCGCTGGTGAGGCTTGTGTCTTGCGGAAGCCGGACGTCTCTCGACGTGGTGGACCTCCCGGTGCCTGGTCGCTATGGGGATCTCAGAACGCCGTCTGTCGGGCTTGGTCTTCGTTGCTGACGCCGCCCACGGCTTTCGTCATCGCGCCTTTCCCGATCTTAAGGCCATCTCGGCTGGCAGCGTATCTTGGCGCGGCGCGCCCTTGGCTCGGTGCTCCTCCCTAACCGCCACTAGTGCAGCGCTGGCGGAGTATGGTGTGGCGGCAAGATAGAGTACTAGAGGCTCGAGAGGTCGTGGCGCCACCATCACCGGAGGGCTGGTCAGGTATATCTTGAGGTCTTGAAAAGCTCGTTCGGCCTCTGGGGTCCACTCGAATGGGCCTTTCTTCTTCATCAGCTTGAAGAAGGGCAAGGCGTGCTCTCCCAGCTTGGAGATGAAGCGTCCCAACGCAGCCACCCGACCAGCCAACTTCTGCATTTCCTTGAGGGTCTGCGGTGGGCTCATGTCTTCGATGGCCTTGATCTTTTCTTGGTTTGCCTCGATCCCTCTGTGTGACACGAGGAAACCCAGCAGCTTGCTGGAGGGGACACCAAATACACACTTCTCCGGGTTAAGTCACAAGTTCACCCGGCGCAGCTCATGAAAGGTCTCTTCCAGTCCCGGATCAAGGTTCTTGCCTCCAGTCTTTACCACAATGTCGTCAACGTAGGCCTTGGCGTTTCTCCTGAAATGTCGCCCTAAGGCGATGTGCATCAACCGCTGAAAGGTTGCGCTGCGATGCTGGCGATCCAAGGGCATGCAGTGTGCAAGACACCCCACACGGGTCGAAGAAAGGCTGTTGATACGTCTCCAACGTATCTATAATTTTTTTATTGCTCCATGCTATATTATCTCTTGCTTTTGGACTATATTGGGCTTTATTTTCCACTTTTATATTATTTTTGGGACTAACCTATTAACCGGAGGCCCAAATTTAATTGCTGTTTCTTTTGCCTATTTCAGTGTTTCGAAGAAACGGAGTCCAAACGGAATGAAACCTTCGGGAACGTGATTTTCTCACCGAATATGACCCAGGAGACTTGGACCCTACGCCAAGGAAGCTTCGAGGTGGGCACGAGCTAGGGGGCGCGCCCTAACCCCCCAGGCGCACCCCCCACCCTCATGGGCCCACCGAAGCTCCACCGACATACTTCTTCCTCCTATAAATACCTACGTACCCCCAAACGATCGGATACGGAGCCAAAAACCTAATTCCACCGCCGCAAACTTTCTGTATCCATGAGATCCCATCTTGGGGCACATTAGGAGCTCCACCGGAGAGGGCCGCCATCACGAGAGGGCTTCTACATCATCATAGCCTCTCCGATGAAGTGTGAGTAGTTTACCTCGGACCTTCGGGTCCATAGTTATTAGCTAGATGGCTTCTTCTCTCTTTCTGGATCTCAATACAATGTTCTCCCCTCTCTTGTGGAGAGATCTATTCGATGTAATCTTCTTTTTGTGTGTGTTTGTTGAGACCGATGAATTGTGGGTTTATGATCAAGTCTATCTATGAATAATATTTGAATCTTCTAGAATTCTTTTATGTATGATTGGTTGTCTTTGCAAGTCTCTTGAATTATCCGTTTGGTTTGGCCAACTAGATTGGTAGTTCTTGCCATGGGAGAAGTGCTTAGCTTTGGGTTCGATCTTGCGGTGTCCTTTCCCAGTGACAGAAGGGGCAGCAAGGCACATATTGCATCGTTGCCATCGAGGATAAAAAGATGGGGTTTATTTCATATTGCATGAATTTATCTCTACATCATGTCATCTTGCTTAAGGCGTTACTCTATTTTTAACTTAATACTCTAGATGCATCGGATAGCGGTCGATGAGTGGAGTAATAGTAGTAGATGCAGAATCGTTTCGGTCTACTTGTCTCGGACGTGATGCCTATATACATGATCATACCTGGATATTCCCATAACTATGCTCAATTTTGTTAATTGCTCAACAGTAATTTGTTCACCAACCGTAGAATACTTATGCTCTTAAGAGAAGCCACTAGTGAAACCTATGGCCCCCGGGTCTATTCTCATCATATCAATCTCCATCACTTCAATCTTGCTTTGCTTTTTTACTTAGCCTTTTACTTTTTGCTTTGCATCTCTATATCAAAAATACCAAAAATATTATCTATCATCTCTATCAGATCTCACTCTCGTAAGTGACCGTGAAGGGATTGACAACCCCTAATCGCGTTGGTTGCGAGGAGCTATTGCTTTTGTGTAGGTACGAGGGACTTGAGCGTGGCCTCCCATCGGATTGATACCTTGGTTCTCAAAAACTGAGGGAAATACTTACGCTACTCTCATCGTGCATCATCCTCTCCTCTCCGGGAAATCCAACGCAAGCTCAAGAGGTAGCAAGAAGAATTTCCGCGCCGTTGTCGGCCGAGTCTACGCAAAAAGTCAACATACCAAGTACCCATCACAATCCCTATCTCCCGCATTACATTGGTTGCCATTTGCCTCTCGTTTTCCTCTCCCCCACTTCACCCTTGCCGTTTTATTCGCCCTCTCTTTCCCAATCTCCTTCTCCTTCTCTTTCTCCTTTTTCCATCCCGTTGCCATGGCCGAATCAAAAAGAATAAAGGGTCCTTTCCAGGGTCTTAGTACCTTGGATGACCCCTCTATCCTCTCTAAGCTCAAAAATAATGATGCTATTGAAAGACCCACTGGGGTTACCAATGAGAGTTTAAATGATCTTGATGAAGATGACTCTGGAATTTTTCTTTATTTAATTTATGAGTCTTTAAAAGATGCTTGGGATAGGTTATTGAGGATTAGGGCTAGCTACATACCACAATATCAAATTGAGGTTTACTTAAAAGGTTTCTATGTTGGATTACCTACTTCTTTCAAACAAGTGCTAGACTCTATTTTTGAAGAGGGTTTTCTTGAAGGGGATGCTATAGATACCTATGAAAGGATGAAAACTATATTTGGGCACCCCATGAATGATAAAGATGAATCTACTACCCTCTTATGCTTCTATCAAAATGAAATTATCAAAGAGATGAAATCTAGTATAGATGCAAATTTCCGTAACGTGCTTAATCTTACTACATCCATTAATGGCCATGTGCTTTCCCAAAATAGGAGAATAAATGCCATAGAAAGGAAATTTGCTACTTTCTTTCCTATTGCCAAAGATGGCAATACCTAGATCTATCCTCGCTTTTATGCCTAGCTAGGGGCGTTAAACGATAGCGCTTGTTGGGAGACAACCCAATTTTATTTTTAGTTTTTTTGTGTTTTTCTTCTTTTAGGGAATAAATAACCCATCTACCTTCTGTTTGGATGTGTTTTTGTGTTTTAATTAGTGTTTGTGCCAAGTTAGACCTATTGGATCTTCTTGGATGATAGTTATTTGATCTTGCTGTAATTTCCAGAAACTTTGCGCTCAGTGCCCGAATTATTAAAAATCATCAGAACGTGATAAAATACTGATTCCAATTGCTGCTGATCAATAAAAAAATTGTATAGGTTGTTCAATTTTGGTAGAATTTTTTGGGTTCCAGAAGTTTGCGTTAGTTACAGATTACTACAGACTGTTCTGTTTTTGACAGATTCTGTTTTTCGTGTGTTGTTTGCTTATTTTGATGAATCTATGGCTAGTAAATTAGTTTATAATCCATAGAGAAGTTAGAATACAGTAGGTTTAACACCAATATAAATAAAGAATGAGTTCATTACAGTACCTTGAAGTGGTCTTTTGTTTTCTTTCTCTAACGGAGCTCACGAGATTTCTGTTGAGTTTTGTGTTGTGAAGTTAAGTTTTGGGTGAATTCTTTTGATGGATTATGGAACAAGGAGTGGCAAGAGCCTAAGATTGGGGATGCCCATGGCACCCCCAAGATAATCTAAGGACACCAAAAAGTCAAAGCTTGGGGGTGCCCCGGAAGGCATCCCCTCTTTCGTCGACTTCCATCGGTAATTTACTTGGAGCTATATTTTTATTCACCACATGATATGTGTTTTGCTTGGAGCGTCTTGTATTATTTGTGTTTTTGTTTGTTAGTGTGCCACAATCATCCTTGCTGTACACACCTTTTGAGAGAGCCATACATGAATTGGAATTTGATAGAATACTCTATGTGCTTCACTTATATCTTTTGAGCTATGTAGTTTTGCTCTATGTGCTTCACTTATATCTTTCGAGCGTTATAATTTTGCTCTATGTGCTTCACTTAGATCTTTTAGAGAACGGTGGTGGTTTGTTTTAAAGAAACTATTGATCTCTCATGCTTCACTTAGATTATTTTGAGAGTCTTAATAGCATGGTAATTTTCTTAATAATAATATGCTTGGTATTCAAGATTTGTGAAACTTTCTTTTGAGTGCGTTAAATACTAAGAAAAGATTGATGCTTGATAATTGTTTTGAGATATGAAGATGGTGATATTAGAGTCATGCTAGTTGATTAGTTGTGAATTTGAGAAATACTTGTGTTAAGGTTTGTGATTCCCGTAGCATGCACGTATGGTGAACCGTTATGTGATGAAGTCGGAACATGATTTATTTATTGATTGTCTCCCTTATGAGTGGCGGTCGGGGATGAGCGATGGTCTTTTCCTACCAATCTATCCCCTAGGAGCATGTGCGTAATACTTTGCTTTGATAACTTCTAGATTTTTGCAATAAGTATATGAGTTCTTTATGACTAATGGTGAGTCCATGGATTATATGCACTTTTTCCCATCCTTCCACCATTGCTAGCCTCTCTAATACCGCAAGACCTTTCGCCGGGTATCATACACCCACCATATACCTTCCTCAAAACAGCCACCATACCTACCTATCATGGCATTTCCATAGCCATTCCGAGATATATTCCATGCAACTTTTCACCATTCTGTTTATTATGACACGCTCCATCATTGTCATATTGCTAGCATGATCATGTAGTTGACATCGTATTCGTGGCAAAGCCACCGTTCATAATTCTTTCATACATGTCACTCTTGAATCATTGCATATCCCGGTACCATCACGGAGGCATTCATATAGAGTCATATTTGTTCTAAGTATCGAGTTGTAATTGTTGAGTTGTAAGAAAAAATAAAAGTGTGATGATCATCAATTTTAGAGCATTGTCCCAAGTGAGGAAAGGATGATGGAGACTATGATTCCCCCATAAGCTCGGGATGAGACTCAGATGAAAAGAAAAAAAAAGAAAAGAGGCCATAAAAAGAGAAGGCCCAAATAAAAAAAATGAGAGAAAAGAGAGAAGGGACATTGTTACTTTCCTTTTAAAACACTTGTTATTCAAATTATCAACATTATCTTCATGATAGAGAGTCTCTCATTTTGTCACTTTCATTTACTAGTTGGAATTTTTCATTATAGAACTTGGCTTGTATATTCCAATGATGGGCTTCCTCAAATTTCCCTAGGTCTTCGTGGAGCAAGCGAGTTGGATGCACCCCCACTTAGTTTCTTTTTGATGAGCTTTCATATACTTATAGCTCTAGTGCATCCGTTGCATGGCAATCCCTACTCACTCACATTGATATCTATTAATGGGCATCTCCATAGCCCGTTTATACGCCTAGTTGATGTGAGACTATCTTACCCACAATTTGTCTTCTACACAACCACCATTCTATTCCACATATAGTGCTATGTCCATGGATCACGCTCATGTATTGCGTGAAGATTGAAAAAGTTTTAAAAATGTTAAAGTATGAAATAATTGCATGGCTTGTCATCGGGGGTTGTGCATGATTTAAATACTTTGTGTGGTGAAGATAGAGCATAGCCAGACTATGTGATTTTGTAGGGATAACTTTCTTTGGCCATGTTATTTTGAGAAGACATAATTGCTTTGTTAGTATGCTTGATGTATTATTGTTTTTATGTCAATATGATCTTTTGTCTTGAATCTTTTGAATCTGAATATTCATACCACAATTAAGAAGATTTGCATTGAAATTATGCCAAGTAGCACTCGCATCAAAAATTCTCTTTTATCATTTACCTACCGAGGACTAGCAGGAATTAAGCTTAGGATGCACGATACGTCTCCAACGTATCTATAATTTTGATTGCTCCATGCTATATTATCTACTATTTTGGACTATATTGGGCTTTATTTTCCACTTTTATATTATTTTTGACTAACCTATTAACCGGAGGCCCAGCCCAAAATTGTTGTTTTTTTTGCCTATTTCAGTGTTTCAAGAAACGAAATATCAAACGGAGTCCAAACGCAATGAAACCTTCTGGAACGTGATTTTCTCACCCAGGAATATGACCCAGAGACTTGGACCTCACGCCAAGGAAGCTTCAAGGTGGGCACGAGGTAGGGGGCGCGCCTCTACCCGCCCAGCGCGCCCGCCACCCTCGTGGGCCCACCAAGCTCCACCGACGCATTTCTTCCTCCTATATATACCCACGCATTCCCCAAACGGTAATGACACGGAGCCAAAAACCTAATTCCACCGCAAGAACTTCTCAGTATCCACGAGATCCCATCTTGGGGCCTGTTCCGGAGCTCACGGAGAGGGCCGTCATCACGGAGGGCTTCTACATCATCATAGCCTCCGATGAAGTGTGAGTAGTTTACCTCCCGGACCTTCGGCTCCATAGTTATTAGCTAGATGGCTTCTTCTATCTTTTTGGATCTCAATACAATGTTCTCCCCCTCTCTTGTGGAGATCTATTCGATGTAATCTTCTTTTGCGGTGTGTTTGTTGCGACCGATGAATTGTGGGTTTATGATCAAGTTTATCTATGAACAATATTTGAATCTTCTCTGAATTCTTTTTATGTATGATTGGTTATCTTTGCAAGTCTCTTGAATTATCCGTTTTGTTTGGCCAACTAGATTGGTAGTTCTTGCCATGGGAGAAGTGCTTAGCTTTGGGTTCGATCTTGCGGTGTCCTTTCCTCAAAGGATGTATAAGCAGCAAGGCACGTGTTGCATCGCTGCCATCGAGGATAAAGGGATGGGGTTTATTTCATATTGCATGAATTTATCTCTCTACATCATGTCATCCTCGCTTATATGCGTTACTCTGTTTTAACTTAATACTCTAGATGCATGCTGGATAGCGGTCGATGAGTGGAGTAATAGTAGTAGATGCAGAATCATTTCGGTCTACTTGTCTCGGACGTGATGCCTATATACATGATCATACTTGGATATTCCCATAACTATGCTTAATTCTGTCAATTGCTCAACAGTAATTTGTTCACCCACCGTAGAATACTTATGCTCTTGAGAGAAGCCACTAGTGAAACCTATGGCCCCCGGGTCTATTCTCATCATATCAATCTCCATCACTCTAATCTTGCTTTGCTTTTTTACTTTGCCTTTTACTTTTTGCTTTGCATCTCTATATCAAAAATACCAAAAATATTATCTATTATCTCTATTAGATCTCACTCTCGTAAGTGACCGTGAAGGGATTGACAACCCCTAATCACGTTGGTTGCGAGGAGCTATTGCTTTTGTGTAGGTACGAGGGACTTGAGTGTGGCCTCCTACTGGATTGATACCTTGGTTCTCAAAAACTGAGGGAAATACTTACGCTACTCTGCTGCATCATCCTCTCCTCTTCGGGGAAATCCAACGCAAGCTCAAGAGGTAGTAGTTGTCTTCTCTACATCTTCTACCGCCATGTTGATCTGGTGATACCCCGAGAACGCATCCAGGAAGCACAGCAGGTCGCACTCGGAGGTGGAGTCAACGATCTCGTCGATGCGCGGGAGCGGGAACGGATCTTGGGGGCAGGCTTTGTTGAGGTTGGTGAAGTCGACACACATTCGCTCCTTTCCGCCTTTCTTCGGCACTACGACGGGGTGCGCGAGCCATTCGGGGTACCGGACCTCGCGAATGGTACCCGCCGCCTCTAGCTTGCGGGTCTCTTGGACGATGAAGGCTTGCTTCTCCGTGGACTGCCGTCTTGCCCGCTGTTTCACTGGGCGCACGTTGTGAAGGAAATATGCCCTAGAGGCAATAATAAAGTTATTATTCATTAGGAGAATGATGTGATTGACTTGACCCATTCCGTTAGCTTAGCACTCGATCGTTTAGTATGTTGCTATTGCTTTCTTCATGACTTATACATGTTCCTATGACTATGAGATTATGCAACTCCGTTTATCGGAGGAACAGTTTGTGTTCTACCAAACATCACAACATAAGCGGGTGATTATAAAGGTGCTCTGAGGTGTGTCTCCAAGGTACTTGTTGGGTTGACGTATTTCGAGATTATGATTTGTCACTCCGATTATCGGAGAGGTATCTCTGGGCCCACTCGGTAATGCACATCACTTAAGCCTTGCAAGCATTGCAACTAATGAGTTAGTTGTGGGATGATGTATTATGGAACTTGTAAAGAGACTTACCGGTAACGAGATTGAACTAGGTATTGAGATACCGACGATCGAATCTTGGGCAAGTAACATACTGATGACAAAGGGAACAACGTATGTTGTTATGCGGTCTAACCGATAAAGATCTTCGTAGAATATGTGGGGAGCCAATATGAGCATCCAGGTTCCGCTATTGGTTATTGACCGGGACGTGTCTCGATCATGTCTACATAGTTCTCGAACCCGTGAGGGTCCGCGACGCTTAACGTTTCGATGACAGTTATATTATGAGTTTATATGTTGTGATGTACCGAAGTTTGTTCGGAGTCCCGGATGTGATCACGGACATGACGGGGAGTCTCGAAATGGTCGAGACATGAATATTGATATATTGGAAGCCTATATTTGGATATCGGAAGTGTTCCGGGTGAAATCGGGATTTTACCGGAGTACCGAGGGTTACCGGAACCCCCGGGGGGCTTAATGGGCCATAGTGGGCCTTTGCGGAGAAGAGGAGAGGCGGCCAGGGCAGGGCCGCGCGCCCCTCCCCCCTAGTCCGAATAGGACAAGGAGAGAAGGCGCCCCCTTCCTTCCTCTCTTCCTCTTTCCCCTCCACTCCTAATCCAACAAGGAAAGGAGGGAGTCCTACTCCCGGTGGAGTAGGACTCCTCTGGCGCCCTCCTGCCGGGCCGCACCTCCCCTTGCTCCTTTATATACGGGGCAGGGGGCACCCTAGAGACACAACAATTGATCGTTTGATCTTTTAGCCATGTGCGGTGCCCTCCACCATAGTCCACCTTGATAATCTTGTGGCGGTGCTTAGGCGAAGCCGGTAGCCGGTAGAACATCATCATCGCCACCAGCCGCCAGGTCGTCTTGTGAAACTCTCCTCAACACTCGGCTGGATCGGAGTTCGAGGGACGCCATCGGCTGAACGTGTCTTTGAACTCGGAGGTGCCGTGTGTTTGGTACTTGATCGGTCGGATCGTGAAGACGAGTAGCTACATCAGCTGCGTTGTGCAGTTAACGCTCCGCTTTGGTTCATTTAGGGTACGTGGACAACACTCTCCCCTCTCGTTGCTATGCATCACCTTGATCTTGCGTGTGCAAAGGAATTTTTTTTGAAATTACTACGTTCCCCAACAGTGGCATCCGAGCCGGTTTTATGCGTAGATGTCATATGCACGAGTAGAACACAAGTGAGTTGTGGGCGATATAAGTCATACTGCTTACCAGCATGTCATACTTTGGTTGGCGGTATTGTTGGATGAAGCGGCCTGCACCGACATTACGCGACGCTTATGCGAGACTGGTTCTACCGACGTGCTTTGCACACGGTGGGGTGGGTTTCAGTTTCTCCAACCGTAGTTGAACCGGTGTGGCTGCGCTCGGTCCTTGCGAAGGTTAAAACAGCACTAACTTGACAAACTATCGTTGTGGTTCGATGCGTAGGGTAAGAATGGTTCTTGCTCAGCCCGTAGCAGCCACGTAAAACTTGCAACAACAAAGTAGAGGACGCCTAACTTGTTTTTGCAGGGCATGTTGTGATGTGATATGGTCAAGACGTGATGTTATATTTTATTGTATGAGATGATCATGTTTTGTAACCGAAGTTATCGCAATCGGCGGAGCCATATGGTTGTCGCTTTATTGTATGCAATACAATCGCCTCGTAATGCTTTACTTTATCACTAAGCGGTAGCGATAGTCGTAGAAGCATAAGTTGGCGAGACGACAACGATGCTACGATGGAGATCAAGGTGTCGGCGCGGTGACGATTATGGTGATCATGACGGCATTTCTCGGAGATGGAGATCACAAGCACAAGATGATGATGGCCATATCATATCACTTATATTGATTGCATGTGATGTTTATCTTTTATGCATCTTATCTTGCTTTGATTGACGGTAGCATTATAAGATGATCCTCACTAAATTATCGAAGTATAAGTGTTCTCCACGAATATGCACCGTTGCGAAAGTTCTTCGTCTTTGAGACACCACGTGATGATCGGGTGTGATAGGCTCTACGTTCAAATACAACGGGTGCAAAACAGCTTGCACACGCGAATACTCAAAGTTAAACTTGTGAGCCTAGCATATAACAGATATGGCCTCGGAACACGGAGACCGAAAGGTCGAAAGCGTGAATCATATAGTAGATATGATCAACATAGTGATGTTCACCATTGAAACTACTCCATCTCACGTGATGATCGGACATGGTTTAGTTGATTTGGATCACGTGATCACTTGGAGGATTAGAGGGATGTCTATCTAAGTGGGAGTTCTTAAGTAATATGATTAATTGAACTTTAATTTATCACGAACTTAGTCTTGGTAGTATTAGCATATCTATGTAGTAGATCAATAGCTCGGGTTGTTGCTTCCCTATGTTTTATATATGTTCCTAGAGAAAACTAAGTTGAAAGATGTTAGTAGCAATGATGCGGATTGGATCCGTGATCTGAGGTTTATCCTCATTGCTACACAGAAGAATTATGTTCTTGATGCACCGCTAGGTGACTGACCTATTGCAGGAGCAGATGCAGACATTATGAACGTTTGGCTAGCTCAATATGATGACTACTTGATAGATTAGTGCACCATGCTTAACGGCTTAGAATCAGGACTTCAAAGACGTTTTGAACGTCATGGACCATATGGGATGTTCCAGGAGTTGAAGTTAATATTTCAAGCAAATACCCGAGTTGAGGGATATGAAGTCTCCAACAAGTTCTACAGCTAAAAGATGGAGGAGAATAGCTCAAGCAAAGGAGCATGTGCTCGATTGTCCGGGTACTACAATCGCTTGAATCAAGTGGGAGTTAATCTTCCAGATAAAATAGTGATTGACAGAATTCTCTAGTCACCATCACCAAGTTAGTAGAACTTTGTGATGAACTATAATATGCAAGGGATGACGAAAGTAATTCCCAAGCTCTTCGTGATGCTGAAATCGACGAAGGTAGAAATCTAGAAAAGCATCAAGCGTTGATGGTTGACAAGACACTAGTTTCAAGAAAAGGGCAAAGGGAAGAAGGGGAACTTCAAGAAAAACGGCAAGCAAGTTGCTGCTCAAGTGAAGAAGCCCAAGTCTGGACCTAAGCCTGAGACTGAGTGCTTCTGCTGCAAAGGGACCGGTCACTGGAAGCGGAGCTGCCCCAAGTATTTGGTGGATAAGAAGGATGGCAAAGTGAGCAAAGCTATATGTGATATACATGTTATTGATGTGTACTCTACTAGTGTTTATAGCAACCCCTCGGTATTTGATACTGGTTCAGTTGCTAAGAGTAGTAACTCGAAACGGGAGTTGCAAAATGAACAGAGACTAGTTAAGGGTGAAGTGATGATGTATGTTGGAAGTGGTTCCAAGATTGATATGATCATCATCGCACACTACCCATACTTTCGGGATTAGTGTTGAACCTAAATAAATGTTATTTGGTGTTTGCGTTAAGCATGAATATGATTTGATCATGTTTATTGCAATACATTTATTCATTTAAAATCGAGAGAATAATTGTTATTCTGTATACATGAATAAAACCTTCGATGGTCATACACCCAATGAAAATAGTTTGTTGGATCTCGATCATAGTGATGCACATATTCATAATATTGAAGCCAAAAGACGCAAAGTTAATAATGATAGTGCAACTTATTTGTGGCACTGCCGTTTAGGTCATATTGGTGTAAAGCGCATGAAGAAACTCCATGTTGATGGGCTTTTGGAATCACTTGATACTTATAACCATGCCCCATGGGCAAGATGACTAAGACTCCGTTCTCCGTAACAATGGAGCAAGCAACAAACTTGTTGGAAATAATACATCTTGATGTATACGGTCCGATGAGTGTTGAGGCTCATGGCGGGTATCAAGTTATTTTCTGACCTTCATAGATGATTTGAGCAGATATGGGTATATCTACTTGATGAAACATAAGTCTGAAACATTTGAAAAGATCAAAGAATTTCAGAGTGAAGTGTAAAATCATCGTAACAAGAAAACAAAAGTTTCTACAATCTGATCGTGGAGATGAATATTGAGTTACGAGTTTGGCCTTCAGTTAAAACAATGTGGAATAGTTTCGCAACTCACGCCACCTGGAACACCATAGCATAATGGTGTGTCCGGGCGTCATAACCGTACTTTATTAGATATGGTGCAATTTATGATGTTTCTTACCAATCTACCACTATCGTTTTGGGGTTATGCATTAGAGACAGCTGCATTCACCTTAAAAAGGGCACCATCTAAATCCGTTGAGATGACACCTTATGAATTGTGGTTTGGCAAGAAACCAAATTTGTCATTTCTTAAAGTTTGGGGTTGCGATGCTTATAAGAAAAAGTTTCATCCTGATAAGCTCAAACCCAAATCGGAGAAATGTGTCTTCATAGGATACCCAAAGGAGACAGTTGGGTACACCTTCTATCACAGATCCGAAGGCAAGATATTCGTTGCTAAGAATGGATCCTTTCTAGAGAAGGAGTTTCTCTCGAAAGAAGTGAGTGGGAGGAAAGTAGAACTTAATGAGGTAACTGTACCTGCTCCCTTATTGGAAAGTGGTTCATCACAGAAATCTGTTCCTGTGACTACTACACCAATTAGTGAAGAAGCTAATGATGATGATCATGTAACTTCAGATCAAGTTACTACCAAACCTCGTAGGTCAACAAGAGTAAGATCCGCACCATAGTGGTACGATAATCCTGTTCTGGAGGTTATGTTACTAGACCATGACGAACCTACGAACTATGAAGAAGCGATGGTGAGCCCAGATTCCGCAAAATGGCTTGAAGCCATGAAATTTGAGATGGGATCCATGTATGAGAACAAAGTATGGACTTTGATTGACTTGACCAAATGATCGGCGAGCCATTGAGATTAAATGGATCTTCAAGAGGAAGATGGACGCTGATAGTAGTGTTACTATCTACAAAGCTAGACTTGTTGAAAAAGATTTTGACAAAGTTCAAGGAATTGACTACGATGAGACCTTCTCACTCGTAGCGATGCTTAAGTCTGTCCGAATCATGTTAGCAAATTGCCACATTTTATGAAATCTGGCAAATGGATGTAAAGATCGCATTCACGAATGGATTTACGGAAGAAAAGTTGTATATGATGCAACTTTGAAGGTTTTATCGATCCAAAGGATGCTAACAAAGTGTGCAAGCTCCAGCGATCCATCTATGGACTGGTGCAAGCATCTCGGAGTTGGAATATACGCTTTGATGAGTTGATCAAAGCATATAGTTTTATACAGACTTGCGGTGAAGCCTGTTGAGGGAGTCCTGGATTAGGGAGTATCCGGACAGCCGGACTATAACCTTTGGCCGGATTGTTGGACTGTGAAGATACAAGATTGAAGACTTCATCCCGTGTCCAGATGGGACTCTCCTTGGCGTGCAAGGCAAGCATGGCAATACGGATATGTAGATCTCCTTCCTTGTAACCGACTCTGTGTAACCCTAGCCCCCTCCGGCGTCTATATAAACTGGAGGGTTTAGTCCGTAGGACACAACAACAATCATACCATAGGCTAGGTTCTAGGGTTTAGCCTCTCCGATCTCGTGGTAGATCAACTCTTGTACTACCCATATCATCAATATTAATCAAGCAGGAGTAGGGTTTTACCTCCATCGAGAGGCCCGAACTCGGGTAAAAACATCGTGTCCCTTGTCTCCTGTTACCATCCGCCTAGACGCACAGCTCGGGACCCCCTACTCCGAGATCCGCCGGTTTTGACACCGACACCTGTATTTACAAGAAAGTGAGTGGGAGCACTACAACATTTCTGATAAGTATATGTGAATGACATATTGTTGATCGGAAATAATGTAGAATTATTCTGCAAAGCATAAAGGAGTGTCTGAAAGGAGTTTTTCAAAGAAAGACCTCGGTGAAGCTGCTTACATATTGAGCATCAAGATCTATAGGGATAGATCAAAACGCTTGATAAGTTTTTTAAATGAGTACATACCTTGACAAGATTTTGAAGTAGTTCAAAATGGAACAGTCAAAGAAAGAGTTCTTGCATGTGTTACAAGTTGTGAAATTGAGTAAGACTCAAAGCCCGACCACGGCAGAAGATAGAAAGAGAATGAAAGTCATTCCCTATGCCTCAGCCATAGGTTCTATAAAGTATGCCATGCTATGTACTAGATCTATTGTATACCCTACACTGATTTTAGCAAGGGAGTACAATAGAGATCTAGGAGTAGATCACTGGACAACGGTCAAAATTATCCTTAGTGGAATAAGGATATGTTTCTCGATTATGGAGGTGAAAAAAGGTTCATCGTAAAGGGTTACGTCGATACAAGTTTTTGCACTGATCTAGATGACTCTAGGTCTTCATCCGGATACATATTGAAAGTGGGAGAAATTAGCTAAAGTAGCTCCGTGTAGAGCATTGTAGACATAGAAATTTGCAAAATACATACGGATCTGAATATGGCAGACCCGTTGACTAAACTTTTCTCACAAGCAAAACATGATCACACCTTACTACTCTTTGGGTGTTAATCACATAGCGATGTGAACTAGATTATTGACTCTAGTAAACCCTTTGGGTGTTGGTCACATGACGATGTGAACTATGGGTGTTAATCACATGGTGATGTGAGCTATTGGTGTTAAATCACATGGCGATGTGATCTAGATTATTGACTCTAGTGCAAGTGGGAGACTGAAGGAAATATGCCCTAGAGGCAATAATAAAGTTATTATTTATTTCCTCATATCATGATAAATGTTTATTATTCATGCTAGAAATTGTATTAACAGAAAACATAATACATGTGTGAATACATAGACAAGCAGTGTCACTAGTATGCCTCTACTTGACTAGCTCGTTGATCAAAGATGGTTATGTTTCCGCCATAGACATGAGTTGTCATTTGATTAACGAGATCACATCATTAGGAGAATGATGTGATTGACATGACCCAATCTGTTAGCTTAGCACACGATCGTTTAGTATGTTGCTATTGCTTTCTTCATGACTTATACATGTTCCTATGACTATGAGACTATGCAACTCCCGTTTACCGGAGGAACACTTTGTGTGCTACCAAACGTCACAACGTAACTGCGTGATTATAAAGGAGCTCTATAGGTGTCTCCAAAGGTACATGTTGGGTTGGCGTATTTCGAGATTAGGATTTGTCACTCCGATTGTCGAAGAGGTATCTTTGGGCACTCTCGGTAATGCACATCACTTAAGCCTTGCAAGCATTGCAACTAATGAGTTAGTTGCGGGATGATGTATTACGAAACGAGTAAAGAGACTTGCCGGTAACGAGATTGAACTAGGTATTGAGATCCGACGATCGAATCTCGGGCAAGTAACATACCGATGACAAAGGGAACAACGTATGTTGTTATGCGGTCTGACCGATAAAGATCTTCGTAGAATATGTAGGAGCCAATATGAGCATCCAGGTTCCGCTATTGGTTATGGACCGGAGACATGTCTCGGTCAGTCGGTCATGTCTACATAGTTCTCGAACCCGTAGGGTCCGCACGCTTAACGTTTCGATGACAGTTATATTATGAGTTTATATGTTTTGATGCACTGAAGGTTGTTCGGAGTCCCGGATGTGATCACGGGCATGACGAGGAGTCTCGAAATGGTTGAGACATGAAGATTGATATATTGGAAGCCTATGTTTGGATATCGGAAGTGTTCCGGGTGAAATCGGGATTTTACCGGAGTACCGGGAGGTTACCGGAACCCCCCGGGAACTTAATGGGCCTTAGTGGGCCTAGGTGGAAGAGAGGAGAGGAGGCAAGGGCTGGCCGCGCGCCCCTCCCCCCCTAGTCCAAATAGGACAAGGAGAGGGGGGCGGCGCCCCCCCCCCCCTTCCTTCCTTCTCCTCCACTCCTTCCCCCTCCCAAGTCCTAATCCAACTAGGAAAGGGGGGGAGTCCTACTCCCGGTGGGAGTAGGACTCCTCCGGCGCGCCTCCTCCCTTGGCCGGCCGCACCCCCCTTACTCCTTTATATACGGGGGCAGGGGGCACCCCATAGACACAACAATTGATCAAGTTGTTCTTTTAGCCGTGTGCGGTGCCCCCCTCCACCATAGTCCACCTCAATAATACTGTAGCGGTGCTTAGGTGAAGCCCTGCGTCAGTAGAACATCAACATCGTCACCACGCCATCGCGTCTTGTGAAACTCTCCCCTCAACACTCGGCTGGATCGGAGTTCGAGGGACGTCATCGGGCTGAACGATGTGCTGAACTCGGAGGTGCCGTCGCGTTCGGTACTTGATCGGTTGGATCGTGAAGACATACGACTACATCAACCGCGTTGTGCTAACGCTTCGCTTTCGGTCTACGAGGGTACGTGGACAACACTCTCCCCTCCCGTTGCTATGCATCACCATGATCTTGCGTGTGCGTAGGAAAATTTTTGAAATTACTACGTTCCCCAACACTTAGTACCTGATAGTATCTTGCTTGTCTATGTTGATTGTAGATAGATGGCCCGTGCTGTTGTTCCGTTGAATTTTAATGCGTTCCTTGAGAAAGCAAAGTTGAAAGATGATGGTAGCAATTACATGGACTGGGTCCGTAACTTGAGGATTATCCTCATTGCTGCACAGAAGAATTACGTCCTGGAAGCACCACTGGGTGCCAGGCCTGCTGCAGATGCAACTGATGACGTTAAGAACGTCTGGCAGAGCAAAGCTGATGACTACTCGATAGTTCAATGTGCCATGCTTTACGGCTTAGAACCGGGACTTCAACAATGTTTTGAACGTCATGGAGCATATGAGATGTTCCAGGAGTTGAAGTTAATATTTCAAGCAAATGCCCGGATTGAGAGATATGAAGTCTCCAATAAGTTCTATAGCTGCAAGATGGAGGAGAATAGTTCTGTCAGTGAGCATATACTCAAAATGTCTGGGTATAACAATCACTTGATTCAACTGGGAGTTAATCTTCCGGATGATAGCGTCATTGACAGAATTCTTCAATCGATCGCCACGAAGCTACAAGAGCTTCGTGATGAACTTATAACATGCAAGGGATGGATAAGACGATTCGAGCTCTTACAATGCTAAAGGCTGCGGAGGTAGAAATCAAGAAGGAGCATCAAGTGTTGATGGTCAACAAGACCACCAGTTTTAAGAAAAAGGGCAAAGGGAAGAAGAAGGGAACTTCAAGAAGAACAGCAAACAAGTTGTTGCTCAAGAGAAGAAACCCAAGTCTGGACCTAAGCCTGAGACTGAGTGCTTCTACTGCAAGCAGACTGGTCACTAGAAGCGGAACTGCCCCAAGTATTTGGCGGATAAGAAGGATGGCAAGGTGAACAAAGGTATATGTGATATACATGTTATTGATGTGTACCTTACTAGAGCTCGCACTAGCACCTGGGTATTTGATACTGGTTACATTGCTAATATTTGCAACTTCGAAACAGTGGACTATGGATTAAGCGAACACTGGCCAAGGACGAGGTGACGATGCGCGTGGGAAACGGTTCCAAAGTCGATGTGATCGTTCTACATCTACCTTCGGGATTAGTATTAGACCTAAATAATTTATATTTGGTGCCAGCGTTGAGCATGAACATTATATATGGATCTTGTTTGATGCGAGACGGTTATTCATTTAAATCAGAGAATAATGGTTGTTCTATTTATATGAGTAATATCTTTTATGGTCATGCACCTTTGAAGAGTGGTCTATTTTTGATGAATCTCGATAATAGTGACACACATATTCATAATGTTGAAGCCAAAAGATGCAGAGTTGATAATGATAGTGCAACTTATTTGTGGCACTGCCGTTTAGGTCATATCGGTGTAAAGCGCATGAAGAAACTCCATACTGATGGACTTTTGGAACCACTTGATTATAAATCACTTGGTACTTGCGAACCATGCCTCATGGGCAAGATGACTAAAACGCCATTCCCCGGAACTATGGAGAGAGCAAAAGATTTGTTGGAAATCATACATACAGATGTATGTGGTCCGATGAATATTGAAGCTCGTGGCGGATATCGTTATTTTCTCACCTTCACAGATGATTTGAGCAGATATGGGTATATCTACTTAATGAAACATAAGTCTGAAACATTTGAAAAGTTCAAAGAAGTTCAGAGTGAAGTTGAAAATCATCGTAACAAGAAAATAAAGTTTCTACGATCAGATTGTGGAGGAGAATATTTGAGTTACGAGTTTGGTCTACATTTGAAACAATGCGGAATAGTTTCACAACTCACGCCACCCGGAACACCACAGCATAATGGTGTGTCCGAACGTTGTAATCATACTTTACTAGATATGGTGCGATCTATGATGTCTCTTACTGATTTACCGCTATCATTTTGGGGTTATGCTTTAGAGACGGCTGCATTCACGTTAAACAGGGCACCATCGAAATCCATTGAGACGACGCCTTATGAACTGTGGTTTGGCAAGAAACCAAAGTTGTCGCTTTCTTAAAGTTTGGGGCTGCGATGCTTATGTGAAAAAGCTTCAACCTGATAAGCTCGAACCCAAATCGAGAAATGTGTCTTCATAGGATACCCAAAGGAGACTGTTGGGTACACCTTCTATCCGCAGTAATCGAAGGCAAGACATTCGTTGCTAAGAATGGATCCTTTCTAGAGAAGGAGTTTCTCTCAAAAGAAGTGAGTGGGAGTAAAGTAGAACTTGATGAGGTAAGCATACCTGCTCCCTTATTGGAAACTAGTTCATCCATGTAAACCGGTTCTGTGAAGCCTACACCAATTAGTGAGGAAGTTAATGATGATGATCATGGAAGTTCAGATCAAGTTGTTACTGAACCTCGTAGGTCAACTAGAGTAAGATCCGCACCAGAGTTGTACGGTAATCATGTTTTGGAGGTTATGTTACTAGACCATGACGAACCTATGAACTATGAAGAAGCGATGGTGAGCCCAGATTCCGCAAAATGGCTTGAGGCCATGAAATCTGAGATGGGATACATGTATGAGAACAAAGTGTGGACTTTGGTTGACTTGCCCCATATCGGCAAGCCATTGAGAATAAATGGATCTTCAAGAAGAAGACTGACCCTGACGGTAATGTTACTGTCTATAAAGCTCGACTTGTTGCGAAAGGTTTTGACAAGTTCAAGGGATTGACTACGATGAGACTTTCTCACCCGTAGCGATGCTTAAGTTTGTCCGAATCATGTTAGCAATTGCGCATTTTATGATTATGAAATTTGGCAAACGGATGTAAAAACTGCATTCCTGAGTGGATTTCTGGAAGAAGAGTTGTATATGATGCAACCAGAAGGTTTTGTCGATCCAAAGGGATCTAACCAAGTGTGCAAGCTCCAGCGATCCATTTATGGACTGGTGCAAGCCTCTCGGAGTTGGAATAAACGCTTTGATAGTGTGATCAAGGCATTTGGTTTTGTACAGGACTTTTGGAGAAGCTTATTTACAAGAAAGTGAGTGGGAGCTCTGTAGCATTTCTGATATTATATGTGGATGACATATTACTGATTGGAAATGATATAGAATTTCTGGATAGCATAAAGGGATACTTGAATAAGAGTTTTCAATGAAAGACCTCGGTGAAGCTGCTTATATATTGGGCATCAAGATCTATAGGTATAGATCAAGACGCTTAATTGGACTTTCACAAAGCACATACCTTGACAAAGTTTTGAAGAAGTTCAAATGGATCAAGCAAAGAAAGGGTTCTTGCCTGTGTTACAAGGTGTGAAGTTGAGTAAGACTCAAAGCCCGACCACTGCAGAAGATAGAGAGAAGATGAAAGATGTTCCCTATGTTTCAGCCATAGGCTCTATCATGTATGCAATGCTGTGTACCAGACCTGATGTGTGCCTTGCTATAAGTCTAGCAGGGAGGTACCAAAGTAATCCAAGAGTGGATCACTAGATAGCGGTCAAGAACATCCGGAAATACCTGAAAAGGACTAAGGATATGTTTCTCGTTTATGGAGGTGACAAAGAGCTAGTCGTAAATGGTTACGTCGATGCAAGCTTTGACACCGATCCGGACGATTCTAAATCGCAAACCGGATACGTGTTTACATTGAGCAATTGGAGTGTCGGTTGGTGCAGTTCTAAACAAAGCGTCATGGCGGGATCTACGTGTGAAGCGGAGTACATAGCTGCATCGGAAGCAACAAATGAAGGAGTCTGGATGAAGGAGTTCATATCCGATCTAGGTGTCATACCTAGTGCATCGGGTCCAATGAAAATCTTTTGTGACAATACTTGTGCAATTGCCTTGGCGAAGGAATCCAGATTTCACAAGAGAACCAAGCACATCAAGAGAAGCTTCAATTCCATCCGGGATTTAGTCCAGGTGGGAGACATAGAAATTTGCAAGATACATACAGATTTGAATGTTGCTGAGACCCGTTGATTCAAGCCTCTTCCACGAGCAAAACATGATCAGCACCAAGGCTCCATGGGTGTTAGAATCATTCTTGTGTAATCTAGATTATTGACTCTAGTGCAAGTGGGAGACTGAAGGAAATATGCCCTAGAGGCAATAATAAAGTTAATATTTATTTCCTTATATCATGATAAATGTTTATTATTCATGCTAGAATTGTATTAACCGGAAACATAATACTTGTGTGAATACATAGACAAACAGAGTGACACTAGTATGCCTCTACTTGACTAGCTCGTTGATCAAAGATGGTTATGTGTCCTAGCCATTGACATGAGTTGTCATTTGATTAATAGGGTCACATTATTAGGAGAATGATGTGATTGACTTGACCCATTCCGTTAGCTTAGCACTCGATCGTTTAGTATGTTGCTATTGCTTTATTCATGACTTATACATGTTCCTATGACCATGAGCTTATGCAACTCCCGTTACTGGAAGGAACACTTTGTGTGCTACCAAGCGTCCACAACGAATCGGGTGATTATAAAGGTGCTCTACAGGTGTCTCCGAACGCATTACTTGTTGGGTTGGCGATTTCGAGATTAGGATTTGTCACTCCGATTGTCGGAGAGGTATCTCTGGGCCCACTCGGTAATGCACATCACTTAAGCCTTGCAAGCATTGCAACTAATGAGTTAGTTGCGGGATGATGTATTACGGAATGAGTAAATAGACTTCTTGCGTAACGAGATTGAACTAGGTATTGAGATACCTGACGATCGAATCTCGGACAAGTAACATACCGATGACAAAGGGAACAACGTATGTTGTTATGCGGTCTCGACCGATAAAGATCTTCGTAGAATATGTAGGGAGCCAATATGAGCATCCAGGTTCCGCTATTGGTTATTGACCGGAGAGCGTGTCTCGGTCATGTCTACATAGTTCTCGAACCCGTGAGGGTCCTTGCACGCTAACGCTTCGATGGCAGTTATATTATGAGTTTATATGTTTTGATGTACTTAGAAGGTTGTTCGAGTCCGGATGTGATCACGGACATGACGAGAGTCTCAAAATGGTCGAGACATGAAGATTGATATATTGTAAGCCTATATTTGGATATCGGAAGTGTTCCGGTGAAATCGGATTTTACCGGAGTACCGAGGGGTTACGGAACTTCCCCGGGGGGGCTTAATGGGCCATAGTGGGCCGTTGTGGAGATTAGGAGAGGCGGTTGCAGGCAGGGCAGCCCCCCCTAGTCCGAATAGGACAAGGAGAGAGGCGGCGCGCCTCTTTCCTTCCTCTCTCCCTCCTCTTTCCCCCTCCTCTCCTAGTCCAACAAGGAAAAGGGAGGGAGTCCTACTCCCGGTGGGAGTAGGACTCCTCCTGGCGTGCCCCCTCCTGGCCGGCCGCACCTCCCCCCCTTGCTCCTTTATATAGGGGGGCAGGAGGCACCCTAGAGACACAACAATTGATCGTTTGATCTTTTAGCCGTGTGCGGTGCCCCCCTCCACCATAGTCCACCTCGAGCACATCAGAAGCGGTGCTTAGGCTAAGCCCTCGCGTCCGGTAGAACATCATCATCATCACCACGCCGTGGTGCTGATGAAACTCTCCCTCAACACTCGGCCGGATCGGGAGTTCGAGGGACGCCATCGGGCTGAACTTGTGCTGAACTCGGAGGTGCCGTCGTTCGGTACTTGATCGGTCAGATCGTGAAGACGTCTGACTACATCAACCGCGTTGTGCTAACGCTTCCTCTTTCGGTCTACGAGGGTACATGGACAACACTCTCCCCTCTCGTTGCTATGCATCACCATGATCTTGCGTGTGCGTAGGATTTTTTTTGAAATTACTACGTTCCCCAACACGTTGGGGCACACCCTCAGGTGATGTTGAATCACTTCCCTAGGGACCCCCACCAGTTGCTTGGGCTCCCACGCGAATATCTCCTTGTTTGTGCTCAAGAACTTCACCAACGCTTCCTCCTGGCCTAGGTCGAGGTCGGCACCTATGGTGAAGGTGGCTCCCGAGGATCCGTCTTCATCGACCGGCACCTGCTTGGTTTCCGCCTTGTCTTGGGTGAACAATTGCTTCTTCTTGGTTGGCACGGCCTCCTTGGCCTTAGGGGCACTGGCGCCGACGGGCTGCACCGCCGCAGCGGTCTTGAAGGCCAGTTTGAGCGCTGCCACGGCCTCCTTGGTGTCCCCCTTGACGGTGAGGACACCTTTGCTTCCAGGTATCTTCATGAGGTTGTAAGCCGGATGAGTCGCCTCCATGAACTGGGCCAGAGCTGGGTACCCGAGAATGGCGTTGTACGGGAGGCCGATGCGGGCGCTGTCGAAGCCGACCTGCTCGGTGCGCTAGTTGTTGCGTGTGCCGAAGGTGACGGGAAGGCGGATCTGCCCCAGGGAGCGGGCGGCGCCGCCACCAACTCCTGAGAAAGGCTTGCTGAGGCTGAGCCGCTCAAGCGGCACGTTAAGGAGGCTGAAAGCCTCCACAGAGAGCACGTTGAGGCCGGCGCCGCCGTTGATGAGGGTCTTGGTGACGGCCACGTTGCATATGGTGGGTGTGCAGAGCATCGGGAGCATACCCAGGAAACCCGGCAGGTGGTGGCGGGTGGTCTTCGAGTTGAAGGTGAGGTCGGTCACGCGCAGGGCCAGTGAGCCCAGGCGCTGGAAGCTGCACCGATCTGGCGGTCGAACGACTTGATGTGGCGATCTGAAGGCGGCGCCTGAGAGCCACCTAGCAGGGCCATGACCGCGTGGTGCACTGGTGCCACGTGGCCTTGATGAAGAGGTTGCAGCTCCTCCCAAGATGCCACCGTGGATCTGGGAGGTTGAGCCCAGCTGCTGCGCGGCCGCGGTGAGGGCCATGGGAAGCCAGTTAGCCCATGACCTTGTCGTCGCCGCCCGCCTCCTCGTGATGCCAAGAGGGAAAGCTGTTGGGTCCGGCTGGGCCGTCGTGGCGGGCGGCATCTCCGCTTGAACTTGGGTGGCCATCGCACCTGCTGCAAGGCGGGGCTCAGGCTCGAGCCTCGGCCCGTCGTGCTGCTGCCTGGCCGTGGAGCCGGTGGCAAGGGCGCCCGCCATGAGGGCGGAAGCGGGTGGCGAAAGGCCGAGATCGGCGAGGGGAAGGCTACTAGCACTCTACCTCACTGGCGCGGGCCAAAATGTCGGATCACGAGATCCGGCATTACCCTCAAGGCTCGAACACTGGGGTGCGCGCGAAGATTTCCTCGCTACCGATCTGCGCCCTAGCTCGCTAAGATCTCGCAGACGAACTCGACGAACTCACACACAAAAGACACAAGATTTATACTAGTTCGGGCCACGGGTGTGGTGTAATACCCTACTCCAGTGTGGTGGTGGTGGATTGCCTCTTGGGCTGATGATGAACAGTACAAGGGGAAGAACAACCTCTAGAGGTTGAGGTGTTCTTGTGCTTGACGAACTTGTGTGTGTGTGGATTTGATCAGCTCAGGCCGAGTTCCTTCCTACTGTGGTGGCTAGTCCTATTTATAGAGGCCCTGGTCCTCTCCCCAAATATTGAGGGGGAAGGGAGCCAACAACGGCCAATTCGAAAGGGACAGCTAGTACAGCTTATCCTGACAAAAGTAGTCTTCGCCTGCAAAAGGCTCTAGTGGTGACGCCGCCTTGGGCTCCATGGTGACCTCCGTCTTGCCGTCCTGCTGGTCTTGGTCTCGTTGCACCGATATGGAAACCTTTGCTTGATGCCTCGGTACTCCGCGCCTACGCTTGCCCCTTTAGTACCAAAGAGGAAACGAGGACGCTGTGCGCGCTGGCGCCCGCCTGGTCTTGATCGTCACGGCTCACGTCACGGAAACCTCGTGAGGTTTTCCTTGCCTTGATCTCTCCGCCCCTCGTGAGCCTGCCTGGCGAGGCCGCTCCTGAGGAGGTCTTGTTTCATCCGCCTCGCGAGGCTTGGCCCCTCACGAGGGTCTTGAATGCCTTGTTGATGAAGATGGGCCGTGCAGGCTGCTAGCTCAGCCACGCCAGGTGGGCCGTGAGCGAGCAAGTCTGGGGACCCCTGCCCTGCAACAATCCGACAAATTATTTGGGATTTTAGGAGTGACATAAATATAGGTTGCTTCACAACCTAGGACAATTAGGGTTATTCCTTTAATAGAAAAGGAATATTCCCAATAAAAAGAATATTGGGGTTTGGTCTAGGATGAAAATGGAAAGGTCTAGGGAAGGATTTGAGGTTGACAAGCCACTCTGGAAGCAAAGAAGAGGTCATCTTCTTCAGTTTCCAGACCACAAAGCCACGGAGAAAGAAAACTCAAGAAATAATCTCAGAAAAACAAATGAAAAAGAAAGGGCAAATCAGGCTGTGACAAACCTTCCCCCCTTAAAGAAATCTCGTCCTCGAGATTTGGTTGCTCAAGGAACAAGTATGAATATACTGACTTAAGGAAACTGTTTCCAACTCGGGTGTCCTTTTTTCCTTTGTTGAGTGTTCACATTAAATTCTTCATCTGCCTTTACTCGACCGGGTTCTCAAGCAGTTTGTTTCATCGTATCCATATCCTGACAGATCTTACCTCACATTTTCCTACTTATACTGGCTCCAATTCTGCTCATATCTGTTGACTTATCTGAGATTTTCCATGTCTAAAATATATGTCTCGTTTACAACCGAGGGTGATTTCGATTGTTGTGTCTGTACGACAAGCATCCATGAATTGGTGATCAGATTTTCTTGATGAACACCCAAGCTCGACTCCTTGCATTGGGTTTCTCCGCTAAATGCGTGTTCTTCGGTTCCAAATGTAGAGAGTTGAGACATAACCGTTTTCCTGACAGATTCTGACTTATCGCAGGAATTTCTCAATCATCATGACTGACTCCACGGTCTTGAGTCTCAGCTTCATACCGAATATTTGATTGTCGCCTGTCGTGGCCAGCATAAGGGGTATGACCTTATCTGATAATATCCTCATACTTGACTGACGGTGGATCAAAATTGAGTAGACTCCTTAGGTGAATATCCATGGCGGTCGCTCCTAACTCAGACTGTCCTGGGTGTCTGCACCATGTGAATCATGCAAAAATTATCAGTCTGGCTCCTTCATTACTATTTCCCTTGCCTGGATCCTTGGGTGCAGGAGCGGGGTCATATTGCTTCTTCGTGTGACCATAGGTTCTGTCAGTTGCAATATTCTGACGGGCATACTTTTATCCTCATCTCCTGACATGGTAGCATCATTCCCATTGCAGGTTCATCGTCTCTCAAGTTTTAACCATATGAAAATGATCATCTAAACCCTTGCAAGAAATCGACAAATAAATCAGTAGCCACCAGAACGGTATTTACAACTCAGATCTGGGACATTACTGAAGTAACTCAACCACGGCTCAAGACGGCCGAAAAGCGGCTCAGAGCAGGAGACCGTGTTGACAAGAAGAAAGTGACAATTCCGTAAGACGGCCGAAAAGCAGCTCAGAGCAAAGGGCCACTGTCAAAAAGAAACTCAACAGCTGTGCGAGACGGACGGCCGGAAAGGAGCTCAGAACTCATGACAGTTGTTGAATAGAGAAATATAAAGTCAGCATCCACCCTGAACGGCCAAAAATGGCTTAGAACACAGGCGTGGTGCCGTTACCAGAGAAAAGAAGACAAGGGCTCATCAGGATCATATTCCAGGTTCACCGGTACTTGTACAGAGCTCAGTGTTGTCATCAATCCTCATGGTCCTTTGTCACACTGAGGTGTATATCTGGCTTCCTTCACATATATCTAAGATTCTGATTCCCGAGGCAGACTTGTGTTCTGACTGATTCTTGCTTCTGACCAACTATTGCGGATCTGATTCTGCCATCTGCTGTCAATTCACAATGTACTATCTTGCACCAGTGTCGTATTGAGGACGATTGGATGGCATATGCTGGAAACCATCGAGAGTATCTTGCTGAGGAAGACTGGGTTTTGTGCGGAAATAGGAATTGCTGGACCATCCTCCTTTCTGAGTATGTGGCACATCTGTGCTTTCTTCCAGACAGATCATGTTTCCAAATCATCCTCCACGAAGAAACCATACCTTTGACTGAAATTGCACTGTTGGTCTTGCACATAGCTTATCTTCTTGCTGATCTGATCATTTCTGTCATGAAGAGTGCACTCTGAGGCAAACTTGATTATTAGTATTGTTGTAAGGAGTGCACACTGATGCAAACATGATACTGACTGTCCATCCAGGTTTTCTTTTGCATTCAGACGAGATATTTCAAATTTCACTGCAGTCTGCTGATAACTTCATTCCATTTATCTGAGCTTCCAAGTATTTGAATTCCTTGCTGATCCTTTAGCTCCGGTGTCGGTTGACGAGCAACTTTAATGAGGGGAAAATGATGCCACACCGAAGGCCCAAAGAAAGAAGCAAAAGAAACAATGAAAGCAAAAGCACACAAGCATACTAATAATATAAAGCAATCAACACATATTACTGCTACTCACACAATAATATGCATGCACACCTAAGCACACAATTGTCGCTGAAGCTCTGGTACTACGGTCTAATATGCTGTGGCGGTGTGCACGAAAGTGAGTAGGTGTGTGGAAAGAGTTGGCGTAACCAAGGCTACATCAAGCGTTGGCTGAGCACCGGCTGGATTTGGATAGATATGGAGGCGAGGACGGACTTGGCGATCATGCAGCAAGACACGGAGGTCACGACTACCTTGTCATCAAGCGTACGAAGGGAATCATACACGTCCAAAGAACGAGATGACAGGGCAAACTAGGGGAGGAAAAGCAAGGCTTGATGGCATTGCCCTTTTCCGATAACAAGTATTAGTAAGGATTGCCCAGGGACGAGATGGATGGCACGATTCGGGATAGAGGCATGGTTATCACCAAAAAAATACGGCTGGGTGGCGGAAAGATATCGACGCGATACCTGAGCATAACTCCCGGAAATGGTGTCTGGAACACTTGGTACCAGGGCATCACTCTGCTGGGACAGAGATGACGCCAAACACCGAAGAGCAGGCATGCAAAGAAGGAGGGTGCAGGTAGTGGACCGAAAACGATGCCACCTACACTCACACGTTTAACCATTAGCGACAAGATAATAATCTATATGCATGCTATGCAACAAACAAATGCAGCAATCAAGTGCAACAAACCAACGGGGCTCTATACTACCGCATTCTAACGTTCGCGCGGGCTAGGGCATCCTACAGCCAGACCTGCTCTGATACCAAGCCTGTGGCACCCCGGCTCAGAGAAACCGGAACGCCCCGTATTCCAGCCCAGAGATCGAGGAGAAGTCTTCTGGAATACGACACTGCTTAGCATAGAACAAATCAGCTCTTTATTACAAGCTATATTGGGTACAAGGGGGTACATCGGCACGGTGACACCACGCATGCCACGGTTGCTCCATGCAAGCAGCAGGACAACTCAACGCAGCGGAATGACTACTGGCAGTGGAACAGCGATGATGGTGGTGATCTCCACTTTGCAGGGACTCTGGCTGGAACGCTTATCCTAGCGCGCAAACAAGGGATCCACGACAAACAAGCAATCATATCCGGCATGACCTGCAAACTGGCATGACACGCCAAGTCAGTACATGGAATGTACTTGCAAGCTCACAGCAACCAAAGCAATCAAGACAAACAATAGCCTGGCAATTATAGGTTAACCAGGTTTAACATGATACTATCAGATCAATCATAGCATGAACAAGATGATACAGCTAGAACAATACGAGCATAGCATAAACATATGAACATGATGAGACTAGCATGCAACATGATGAAACTATCATGCACCAACTTACTCTGCTCGGCTTGTCTCGTAACCATCATAGCATGACATACCCATAGCATGACATGACCACTAGCATCAATAATAAATACCATGCAATAACATAACGATAAAACTACCATGCAAGTATTTAATCAACTGGATGCAAAGAAACATGCATAACGGCGGTACTCGGAACAGACGATAGTCATGCACCGAAGACCATCACCAACATGTACTACTACCAAACATTGCCAATATTAAAGTAATACTAGCATGAAGAGCATAATAACACAGCGCAAGAAAACATAGCATGACGGTAAACACCGATCCGTAAGCATAACCGAAATACCGACAGTACTAGCAAAACAAACAGACAGTTATTGAAGATTCAAGTTGAAAACCAATGCTTCTGCATGGCTATCATGCAAATGGTTGTTGTGGCTTGCCAGGGGATGAAGAAGGCTCCGGGAAGAAGTGTGGAACGATCGCAGAAAGAATCGCCGGAAAGGGTACTCTCTCGGAGGGGGCTGATTAGGGCAAAGGAAAAATGGTCATTTTCAGGATGTTGAAACATAGTTAAAATGGTACCAAAAGTTCGGGCTCGAAGAGGCGAAGACGTGGGCTTTGGAATCACCTAAATCAGAGTTACAGTTGCGGAGTTATGAGGAGTTGAACACCAGGGACCAATTTGTGAATAAAACTTCAACAAACAAGTCCCTGGAGGCAAAAACTAAAAGCGCCTTCGGGAAGATTACGCCTTCCGCAAAAGAAAACGTATTTCCAGCCGAAGAACAAGCAAGGTACGTTTCCTCAAACGGAAAACGTATTCTTGGAATACGCTTTCAAGAGAGAAAAGCGCAAAAAGGGAAAGGTGCCTCCACTTATCCATGTCATCAGCGCCTGGTTAACGCAGGTGAGGCTGACGGGCGGGTCCCACACGCAGGGGGAGGAGGCACGGGTGCTCGTCCCCTTCCTCCCGCTAGCCCTGTTCCTCGCGTGAAGCAGAGGCAGAGCAGTGGGAGGCGGCGAGGCCTGCTCCCGGCAAATCTCCCGGCCAAATTTAGGGCACCGGCGGGACATGACCAACCGCACCATCCAGAGCGCTAGCGGGCGCCAGGGAGGGGAGGAGCTCGCGGGGTGGAGGTGGACAGAGATGGGATCCGGCGGACGTGGTCTTCAGGGCACGGCCCTAGAGGGGCTCCGGCAAAGGGGCAAGGGCAAGGGGAGAGTCGCCGGAGTATGGGCAAGGTGATGGTGGGGGCTAGAGGTGGAGGAGGGCTCGGCTGCGCGTGATTTTAGGGGAGGGACCGAGGCAACCATGGCGGCATAGGGCAGCGAGGAGAGGTTCTCCGGCTCGACTAGTGGCTAGGCGGGGTCCGGGGAGTGAGGTGATGCCGCTGGTGAGGTCGGGGCACCTCGGGGTGGGCTTATATAGCCGGGTCGAGGCGGTTCGAGCTCGGTGCCGCAGCGGACGCGTGTCTGGCTCACGGACGCGTGTGCACGCGCATGAGCTCAAAGTGAGGCGAAGAGGGAAAGGTCCAAAGGGGGTTTACGGAGTCGGGGAGAGCTTGGGGACAAGAGAGGAAGAAGCCATGGCGCCATTAATGCCTTGTTGGCACTGTGCGCCCATGGACGCGCTCTGTTTCTCGACGGGGACGGGTCTCCGGGAAAGCAAACGTAGGGGGAAAGTGCTCCAGAGGGACGACGACAATGCGTGCTAGCTGTTAGATACGCTCACGCGCGCGAAGACGACGAGAGGGGAAGGGGCCCGAAGCAAAACGACGCTCGGGACATGACCATTGCTGCCAGAGCGTGTGCAAACGACGCGGTCACCACTGTGACCGGCAAGGAGGGGACTTGAGAGGCTGCAGTGAGATGTCTAGCAATGAGTCCTTGCATCACTGAGGCTGGTGGAAGCGATAGATCAAGAAGAGGTGCACTGGGTCGATGGGAGTTTTCCTCTGAAGTTTGTTGTATCAAACTGAATCAAGTTACAGTGATCAACAGCGAAGACCTTGGAGCCAAATGAGTTGTCTGGTGTGTTTATGATAGGAAGGACAAGAGTCCTGTGAAGTTTGGAGGATTTGAACCACTAATTGATATAGTTGCTTTACAACTAAGTAATCTGGTCCAGAATCAAGATCATGATGGTGCACTCAAATGGAGAAGCCACTTGTGGCAAGGCAGGGTTATTTGGCCATATGAAGATGCTGAAAAAAGGTTTCATACCAATTGGATAAACCAAAATGGTACTTCCTTCACAAACATTTCCACTGACTAGAAACTTGCAAAAATTCTAGAGGAAAAATAGCTAGATGAAATATGCCCAAATTGGGTGGAGATAGGTTATATGAATAAGAGAAGGCCTAGGAAAATTTACAGCCATAATGAAGCAAGATAAAATATACTTGCTTCATTAACTGGAAATTTGGACAGAACCAAAGAATTGATGCTCAACTCACATGGATGCATTGCATGAGCTAAAATCTTGTGGAGAGCTTTTATTTGACGATATGAAAGACCATGCAATAATTCAACTCAATTGGATTAACCTAGCTAGTACTTCCTTCACAACCAATTCCCTCAGACAGGAACTTTGAAAAATTGCTCAGGAATATTTACTAGGCAAATTAAGTTGAAATTTGTCATGAGGCAATTATTTGGACATGAAAAGATGTCCAAGAAATTTGGATTCAATGTGGCAAAGATAAATGGCACTTGCTTCACAATCTGCCATTTAGGACAGAATAGGAAATGAATTATTTGAGCATGATGCTAAACATGGCAAATGAAATATTTTGCCACATTTGAGGAATATATGACCCAAAAAAATTATGAGAATTATTTGAGAATTTTAGGAGTGACAGAAATATAGGTTGCTTCACAACCTAGGGCAATTAGGGTTATTCCTTTAATAGAAAAGGAATATTCCTAAGAAAAAGAATATTGGGGTTTGGTCTAGGATGAAAATGGAAAGGTCTAGGGAAGGATTTGAGGTTGACATGCCACTCTAGAAGCAAAGAAGAGGTCATCTTCTTCAGTTTCCAGACCACAAAGCCACGGAGAAAGAAAACTTAAGCAAAAATCTCAGAAAAACAAATGAAAAAGAAAGGGCCAAAAATTAGGCTGTGACACAGGGGCTCGATATGGGAACAAATGAGTTGCCGACAAAGTCCGAACAACTTTATAGCACACTTCGGCATCACGAGTTTGGCCTTATATGCACCAGCTGTGAATCATGTCTTTGGTCAATAGTTGGGTTGCCCGGCTCCTGTGCTTACTACCATACGTTCCGCTATATAGACTAGGGTAGTAAAGGGAGAACTACTGCGATTGTGTCCCGGTTTATCCGGATGAGCACCTCAGTAGAGAAAGCCGAAACGGCGGATCATGATGCGGCGAGAGCTGGTCAACCACTCGATGACTTACTAGAATCTTTCGCGATTCCTTCTGTATTACACGAAGGGCCATTCTTAAGGTCACCCATGTAACACACCGTATTCAGATAACCGCGTACATACCGGGGGCTATATAGTAGACCCACCGTCAAACTCCTATGGCTAAATGAAAGTGTTAAAACCCTATAGTCCGATTGCCTAGTTCGCCGCATTGACACCTCCTTCATGGACCAAGACGTTGGGTAAAGAGTGATCAAGTGCTTTTCTGAACACCCCCGTATTTTATGCGAGGGGGCTAAAGCCGACGACTGTAAAACTTTCAGGTTATACAAAAAATGGCCGCACAGGAGGTGCCAAAACTTTTAGGCATAGCCTTAAAATATCATAATATTGTTTTTACAATCTCAATACATTTTACTCGAATATCAAGCGGGCCCTTCTAAGACATCCTCGAAATAATGCTCTGGCGTGTGATGCTCCTTGCCCTTGGGTGGACTTTTCGCTGCAACATCGGTGGCCTTCATCTTCGCCCAGTACGTCTTGACGCGGGCAAAGGCCATCCGTGCACCTTCAATGCACGTTGACCGCTTAACGGTGTCGATACGCGGCACCACATCAATAAGTCGCTGCACCAAACCGAAATAACTAATCGGAATTGGCTCAATCGGCCACAGCCAGACCACGACGTCCTTCATGGCAGAACCGGATATCTTGTGGAGCTCGGCCCACTGGGCCATTTGTTCGTTCAACAACAGCGGGCGCTTTGGCATGCCGGTGTGACCGTAAAAGCTTCTCCGTCAGATACCCTTCTTGCGCTTCGTAAAACTACGCCGCATCAGAGGCGCTCTTCGGCAAGTCCAAGAATGCGTCTGGAGAGCTCCACATTTGATTAAGCGGGGAATACTTCAGATCGCCGAATTTAGACTGTAATAAGAAAAGCTTATCGGCCGCTATCTCCCCAGCTTGTCGGATCTCTTCCCTAGCCGCTCTAGACTCAGATCGTGTTTCTCTCGCCTCTTGTGAGGCCTTGTCGAGATCGGCCGCTTTGTCTTTGTTATCCCTCTCGAGGAATTCGCACCGGACAGTGGCTTCCTTTAGCTCGTGTGCCATAGTTGACATTCTCTCCTCACATTGGCGCTGAGCAGCCTGTCCGACTTTTAACTCACCAGCTGCCTTTCCGGCAGCCACATTACTAATCCAGGCTTGCTCCTTGGCTGGGGCAAGTTCAGCCTGAAGGGTCTCCACCGCGGCAGCACTATCTGCAGATACGTATGTCTCAAAATATAATTATAGCTTCGTGCTCATATTATTATACATACATACATATATACACTGACCGCCCCAAAACATACCTTGCGCCTCGTCAAGTCGCCTGTTAATAAGCGTGATGTCGTCATCTGCCACATCAATTTTTTGCTTCAGACCTGCAACCTCTGTAGCATGGGCAGTCGTCATGGAGGTAATAGCCCGTGTGCTAATTAATTAGATTATTTCCTGGGCGCATCTTTTTCGATCCTCTGATTGCCTCCCTTTGGATGCCAACCAGAGTCTCAGGGGCTACTATCCATACACAGGTGCATTTTGCGTGTAGAGCACAATAAAAAATATAACATTACGTACCTCAAAGCCTCTTAGCAGGCTCATGAAAGCTTCATTCAATCTGCTTTTCACGGACAGAATCCTCTCAACCACCATACCCATCAAGGTACGATGTTCCTCTGAGATGGACGAATATCGCAACATGTCCATCAGTGTATCCGGCGCCTCCAGATTCCTGGAAGCAGCTGTGGGAGCATGGACTTCCTTTGGAAGGATATGTTTGCTTGACCCTAGAGTCGTCTCCGGCTGTAAACCAGATAGTTTGATGCCTTTATTGTCAGTCCCCATAGGGACCGCACACCCCGGACCCCGGGCGGCCGAAGTTTCACCTTGGGGCGTTGTCTCCATTATCCTCTGTTGATCGGGCGAGATCCTCCGGGACGACACCTCGATGTCGTCCGCCCTGTTGGGCGAGGAAGCTTGTGGAGGCGTCTCGCTTTCCATCATCTCCGGAAGAAGATCCCCCGAAGAGGAGGATTGTTGAGGAAGACTGTGTGCCGGACTGCAAAACATGTATTCTAGATGTCACCCTTGTAACAGGAAAAGGAACGGGATATGTTTAAAAACACCTTTGTTCACTTACGGTTCGGCTGAAGGCTTGTCCTGATGGAGGAACTGTGTTACAACGTCGCCTTCCGAGCCCGAACCGCCTGACAGGGGCGTCTTGCCTCACTTAGGAGCCTTTACCTCCCAATCTTCGGAGGTTGCCCTTTTCTTACCATGGGGAGAAAGGATGTCAGCTTCTCCTCCTCTTTTGTCTTCGGAAGAGGGAGCCTTAATCTCCCCGGACACAGTGCTTGGTGTACCTTCGGAATGGAGGCTACCTTTGGCTCCCCCGCTCTCCTTATTGTCCTCTTTCACTGGCACCTGGTATGGCGCCGAGACCAGCATCCTTGTTAGCACGGGACTGGCTGAGTCTTAAGGAAGGGGGGCCGAACACCTGACTCGCTCCGCCTTCTTTATCCAGCCGCGGAAGAAGATGGTTTTCTCAGTACCTTATTATGATATGTTTAACTAAGCTGTGTTCGGGAGTCAAGCACTTACCGAGGTATCCGGATGGTTGCAGTCAAGGACGATGTCCTCTGTAGTATCCGGCCACTGTTTTCGTGTCCCAAAAAATAACTTCCACATTCCTCTGTGCGTCACGCCGAAGAAGTGTTGAAGGGTTCATGGTCCTTCTGGATTGAACTCCCACATACGGATGGGCCGTAGCTGACACGGGAGGACCTGACGGACTAATATTACTTGAATCACGTCGATGAGTTCGGTGTTCTTCTCAAGAAGACTCCGGATGCGGCTCAGAGAGTCTCGTGACTGGCCGATTGATCCCGATCCAACCCTTATTGACCCATGATGCGAGCTGACTTGGAGGGCCAGATCGGAATGCAGGTGTAGCTGCCCACTTGGTACCATGGGGTTCAGTGATGTAAAACCACTCCCGCTGCCATAAGTCGGAAGATTCTGTGAAGGATCCTTTTAGCCAAGGAGCGTTGATGAATTTGCTCACTGTAGCACCACCGCACTCCGCTTGTTTCCCATCGACTACCTTTGGCTTCGCATTAAAGGTCTTGAGCCACAAGCCGAAGTGTGGGGAAATACGGAGGAAGGCCTCGCACGTGATAATGAACGCCGAGACGTGAAGAAAGGAGTCCGGAGTTAGATCGTGAAAATCTAGACCGTAATAGAACATGAGCCCTCGAACAAAGGGGTGGAGAGCGACCCCTAGCCCTCGAAGGAAGTAGGAGATAAACACGACCCTCTCATTTGGATCTCGAGTAGGAATAACCTGCCCTTGAGCAGAAGCCCGTGGGTTCAGCGGTCACGGTATCTTGCCTTTCGAAGAGCTTAGCGATATCCTCCTTCTCGGATGAGGTAGCCACCCACCGACCTTGAGGGCTGGGTCCGGACATGGCTAGGAAGCTTGAAGCAATCGAACCTTGGGTGCTGGAGCTTGAGGTTGGAGAGGTTGAGGAAAGGGTTGGCGTAAAGAAGCAAGACGGGTCTTAGTCCCTTTATAAAGGCAATGAATATCGAATGCCTCCTTCTAAGCCTTAAAACCTACCTATTCTTAAGGAACCATACCAACCGGACGGTTGGAATACCCACGCCCGTGTTGATGAGGATCCCTCAATAAGGGGACACGATCTCTGCTTCGACAAGACGTGCCAATGAAACTGCGTCTCGGAACATGGAGCGACAGGCTAAAAAAACGGTTTGATATAATAACCGGGTAGTGACGTGATGTCACGCTACAAAAAAGTTGTCAGCGGATTGGACTCGTGAAATATTGTACTCTCTGCGGTGGTGTGTGGTCCTTGTATTGTAGAGCCGGACACGTTCGTTGTGTTCGCATGCTGTGTTGGAGTATTCGGAGAAGGAACCCGCCTTGGAATGTCGAAGACAATCTGCACGCCGGACACCTCGTCATTGAAGCCTGGTTCAGGGGCTACTGAGGGAGTCCTGGATTAAGGGGTCTAATAATCCACAAGTATAGGGGATCAATTGTAGCCTCTTTCGATAAGTAAGAGTGTCGAACCCATGAGGAGCTAAAGGTAGAACAAATATTCCCTCAAGTTCTATCGACCACCGATACAACTCTACGCACGCTTAACGTTCGTTTTACCTAGAACAAGTATGAAACTAGAAGTACTTTGTAGGTATTGTTGGATAGGTTTGCAAGATAATAAAGAGCACGTAAATAAAAAGTAAGGGCTGTTTAGATAAAGACACAACTAAATTAGTTTTAGTAGAGAGCTTTTTGTCATGAGAAAGTTATTTGTCCCTAGGCAATCGATAACTAGACCGGTAATCGTTATTGCAATTTTATATGAGGGAGAGGCATAAGCTAACATACTTTATCTACTTGGATCATATGCACTTATGATTGGAACTCTAGCAAGCGTCCGCAACTACTAAAGATCATTAAGGTAAAACCCAACCATAGCATTAAAGTATCAAGTCCTCTTTATTCCCATACGCAAACAACCTACTTACTCGGGTATGTACTTCTGTCACTCATGCCACCCACCATAAGCAAATCATGAACATATTGCAAACCCTACAGCGGAGATCCCTCACGCTTGCGCGACACGGGGAGCACCATAGGACATCACCAATAATAAAACATGCAACTCAAACCAATCACGATCATCAATTAACCCATAGGACAAAACAGATCTAGTCAAACATCATAGGATAGCCATACATCATTGGGAAATAATATATAGCGTTGAGCACCATGTTTAAGTAGATATTACAGCGGGTAAAAGAGGGGTTCTGTTGCTGCATAGAGGGGGGAAGAGTTGGTGATGAGGGCGGTGAAGTTGTTGGTGAAGATTGCGGTGATGATGATGGCCCCGGCGGCGTTCCGGCGCCACCGGAAGAGAGGGGGAGAGGGCCCCCCTTCTTCTTCTTCTTCCTTGACCTTCTCCCTAGATGGGAGAAGGGTTTCCCCTCTGGTCCTTGGTCTCCATGGCATGGGAGGGGCGAGAGCCCCTCCGAGATTGGATCTGTCTCTCTGTCTCTCTCTGTTTCTGCGTTCTGGATTCTGCCCTTTCACCATTTCTTTTATAACCGGAGATCCGTGACACCGATTGGGTTGAAACCTTCGCCCAGATTTTTCTCCGAAAATTAGCTTTCTTGCGGCCAAAGAAGAGCAGCAACCGCCTTACGGGGGGCCCACGAGGTCGGGCGCCCCTACCTCGTGGCCCCTCGTGGCCCCTCAATCTCGCCGATTGATTCTTCTTCCCATATTTCACAAATATTCCAAAAATATTCTCCGTCCGTTTTTATCCTGCTTGGACTCCGTTTGATATGGGATTTCTGCGAAACATAAAACATGCAACAAACAGGAACTGGCACTGGGCACTGGATCAATATGTTAGTCCCAAAAAATAGTATAAAAAGTTGCCAAAAGTATATGAAAGTTGAATAATATTGGCATGGAACAATAAAAATTATAGATAATGACGGAGACGTATCACCATCCCCAAGCTTAATTCATGCTCGTCCTCGAGTAGGTAAATGATAAAAAAGATAATTTTTGATGTGGAATGCTACCTAGCATAATCTTGATCATGTAATCTAATCATGGCATGAATATTAAGACATGAGTGATTCAAAGCAATAGTCTATCATTTGACATAAAAACAATAATACTTCAAGCATACTAACCAAGCAATTATGTCTTATCAAAATAACATAGCCAAAGAAAGCTCATCCCTACAAAATCATATAGTTTGGCCATGCTTCATTTCTGTCACACAAAATGATCCCATCATGCACAACCCCGATGACAAGCCGAGCAATTGGTTCATACTTTTAACGCGCTTCAGCTTTTTCAACCCTCACGCAATACATGATCGCAAGCCATGGACATAGCACTATGGGTGGAATAGAATATGATGATGGAGGTTGTGTGGAGAAGACAAAAAGAAAGAGAAAGTCTCACATCAACGCGACTAATCAACGGGCTATAGAGACGCCCATCAACTGATGTCAATGCGAGGAGTAGGGATTGCCATGCAACGGATGCACTAGAGCTATAAGTGTATGAAAGCTCAAACTGGAAACTAAGTGGGTGTGCATGCAACTTGCTTGCTCATGAAGACCTCGGGCATTTGAGGAAGCCCATCATCGTAATATACAAGCCAAGTTCTATAATGAAAATTCCCACTAGTATATGAAAGTGATAACTCAAGAGACTCTCTATATGAAGAACATGGTGCTACTCTGAAGCACAAGTGTGGTAAAAGGATAGTAACATTGCCCCTTCTCTCTTTTTCTCTAATTTTTTTCTTTTTTTTCTTTTTTTTTCTTTTGGTGGGCTTCTTTGGCCTCTTTTTTTATTTGGGCTTCTTTGGCCTCTTTTATTTATTTTTAAAGTCCGGAGTCTCATCCCGACTTGTGGGGGAATCATAGTCTCCATCATCCTTTCCTCACTGGGGCAATGCTCTAACAATGGTGATCATCACACTTTTATTTACTTACGACTCAATATTACAACTCGATACTAGAGCAAAGATATGACTCTATATGGATGCCTCCGGCGGTGTACCGGGATGTGCAATGATCTAGCGTAGCAATGACATCAAAAAAGGGACAAGCCATGAAAACATCATGCTAGCTATCTTACGATCATGCAAAGCAATATGACAATAAATGCTCAAGTCATGTATATGATGATGATGGAAGTTGCATGGCAATATATCTCGGAATGGCTATGGAAATGCCATGATAGGTAGGTATGGTGGCTGTTTTGAGGAAGATATAATGAGGCTTATGTGTGATAGAGCGATCGTATCACGGGGTTTGGATGTACCGTGAAGTTTGCACCAACTCTCGAGGTGAGAAAGGGGAATGCACTGTGTCAAGAGGCTAGCAATGATGGAGGTGGGAGGCGATAATCCATGGACTCACATTAGTCATAAAGAACTCATATACTTATTGCAAAGTTCATTAGCCCTCAAGCAAAGTATTACTACGCATGCCCCTAGGGGATAGATTGGTAGGAAAAGACCATCGCTCGCCCCCAACCGCCACTCATAAGGAAAGCACTCAAAGAACACCCCATGCTTCAAATTTGTCACACAACGTTTACCATACGTGCATGCATGCTACGGGACTTGCAAACCTCAACACAAGTATTTGTCAATTTCACAATTACTCAACTAGCACGACTCTAATATCACCACCTTTATATTGCAAAACTATTGCAAGGAATCAAACAAATCATATTCAGTGATCTACAAGTTTTATGTAGGATTTTATGACTAACCATGTGAATGACCAATTCCTGTCATCTCTCTAAATAGATATAAGTGAAGCAAGAGAGTTTAATTCTTTCTACAAAAGATATGCCCACGCTCTAACAAATATAAGTGAAGCAAAAGAGCATTCTACAAATGGCGGTTTTCTATGTGAAGAGAAACAGGCAATTCAAACTTCAAATGATATAAGTGAAGTACATGAAGCATTCTATAAATCAACCAAGGACTATCTCATACCAGCATGGTGCATAAAATAAAAGTGAAAACTAAATGCAAAAGACGCTCCAAGATTTGCATATATCGCATGAACGAAACGAATCCGAGAACATACCGATACTTGTTGAAGAAAGATGGGATGCCTTCCGGGGCATTCCCAAGCTTAGAAGCTTGAGTCTCCTTGAATATTTACTTGGGGTGACTTGAGCATCCCCAAGATTGAGCTCTTGCCTCTCTTCCTTCTTCTCACATCAAGACCTCCTCGATCTTCGAACACTTCATCCACACAAAACTCAACAGTAAACTCGGTAAGATCCGTTAGTATAATAAAGCAAATCACTACTCTAAGTACTGTTGCAAACAAATTAATATTTTGTTTTTGCATTGTATCTACTGTAATATAACTTTTCCATGGCTTAATCCACTGATAGGAATATATAGTTTCATCAAAACAAGCAAACTATGCATAAAAAACAGAATCTGTCTAAAACAGAACAGTCTGTAACAATTTGAACATTCACCATACTTATGGTACTACAAAAATTCTACTAAAATTAAGAAAAATAAAAAATTGTATAGCAAGACAGTGCAAAAAGTTTCAGAACCATTTGATGTTCCAGTAAAAATGTAAAATCGCAAGACTACGTACCAAAGTTTTTGTCCTGCACCGCACAAACCAACAAGCATTGTAAACATCCTAAAGGCAAACCTTGGCACATTATTTTTATAATACAATGGAATTGTACAAGGGGATAATTATTTTTGTTGAAAAGTTTCTATAATCAAGATTCACAAAGTTTCCGTGAGCATGAACAAAGTTCAAGGAGCTCCCGCACTTCAACAATGCTTGTCTCTCTCACTTTCACTTTCCTTTTGAAATTTTTTTGGGTTCCCCTCTTTATTTTTTTTGTTTTTAAACTTTGTAAAAGCACTCAACAGAAATAAATGACTCTCTAAAACTTCCGGGTTGTCTCCCTGGCAGCGCTTTCTTTAAAGCCATTAAACTAGGCATCTAGTGCTCAAGTAATGGATCCACCGATCCCAAGGTATATCAAAGCCAATTTTAATTAACAATGATTTGTAATTTAGTAGTGAGCACAAAGTAACATATATCATGTAATGACGAAGTCTAACTCTCTTCCTATGCATCGGCATGTCATAAAAGAACAATTCATGCACACAAAGTAAAGGCCAATGCATAGTATAAATAGTTTCTTGCAATTTTATCATGTTGGAAACGTAGAGAGGTGGAGATATAGTTCCTCTCTCATAATAATTGCAAGTAGGAGCAGCAAGCACATGCATATTATATTCATCAAAATCATCATGTGCAACGCTAAAAGGCAACCCATCAATATAGTCCTTAATAAGTGCAAACTTCTCCGATATAGTGTAGTCGGGAGAATTCAAAAAGATAATAGGACTATCTTGCATGGGTGAACTATCTTGCATGGGTGAAATAGCAACAATTTCATGTTTAACATAAGGAACTATAGCAAGTCCATCTCCATAAGCATAATTCATATTGGCATCTTGGCCACAAGCATAGCAAGCATTATCAAAAAGGGATATTTCAAGAGAATCAACGGGATCATAACAATCATCATAGCAATCAACCTTCGGTAAGCACGAAGGGAAATTAAATAATATATGAGTTGAAGAGTTACTCTCATTAGAAGGTGAGCACGGGTAGCTAATCCGCTCTTCCTCCTTTTGTTCTTCGCTCTCCTCATCATATTTTTCATCCAATGAGCTCACGCTTTCATCAATTTCTTCTTCCATAGACTCCTCGCAAAATATTAGTCTCTTCTTGGACAGCGGAGGAGTCCTCAATATATGGTTTAACATAGGCATTAGAAGCATAATTATCATAACAATATTTAAGTATGGCAAAATTTTCAGATTTGTCAAGAGTAGCATCCTACTTTTCAATCAAAGAAGCAATTTCATAAGCACCCTTAAAACCAACAAATTCTTCAATTTGTTGAACATCATAGTAATTATAAACACCCTTAGCATAAGAAGATACGATTCCATTATCGCTAAACTCACATTGGTAGGGAAGGTGTTTCCTTGGATTTTCAGAACAACAAGTAACATCATATATTTCACATAAATTCCAAGCATAGCACTGCAAACGATGAATTTGATCCAGTAAAAGTTCCCCTTTTTGAGATAAGCGGTGTCGCACATAACAAGCATGCTCATCTAAAGATTTTCCCTCAACGAAGCTAGTTGGGGTTTCAGCACAAGCACAAAGGGATCGACGATGATCCAAGTAAAAAGCTTTAGGAGTGTGATAGATTTTGAATGGTTCTTTAACCATTGGTGTAGTAGGTACAACTAATTTTTTTTGGTATTTTGCGTTTCCTACCCATAACTAAAGATAGAAAACAAGAGCACAAAATAAAAAACTACTTAGTGATAAAGCAAACAAGCACACATGAGAATATTCACCCCACGCTATGACTCTCAAGAACGGCGCCTTTAAAAGGTCTTGATAACCCACAAGTATAGGGGATCAATTGTAGCCTCTTTCGATAAGTAAGAGTGTCAAACCCAACGAGGAGCTAAAGGTAGAACAAATATTCCCTCAAGTTCTATCGACCACCGATACAACTCTAGGCACGCGTAACGTTCACTTTACCTAGAACAAGTATGAAAATAGAAGTACTTTGTAGGTATTGTTGGATAGGTTTGCAAGATAATAAAGAGCACGTAAATAAAAAGTAGGGGCTGTTTAGATAAAGACACAACTAAATTAGTTTTAGTAGAGAGCTTTTTGTCACGAGAAAGTTAGTTTTAGTAGACAGGTAATCGTTATTGCAATTTTATATGAGGGAGAGGCATAAGCTAACATACTTTCTCTACTTGGATCATATGAAATTATGATTGGAACTCTAGCAAGCGTCCGCAACTACTAAAGATCATTAAGGTAAAACCCAAGCATAGCATTAAAGTATCAAGTCCTCTTTATTCCCATACACAAACAACCTACTTACTCGGGTATGTGCTTCTGTCACTCACGCCACCCACCATAAGCAAATCATGAACATATTGCAAACCCTACAGCTGGGATCCCTCACGCTATGCCGACACGGAGAGCACCATAGGACAGCACCAATAATAAAACATGCAACTCAAACCAATCACGATCATCAATTAACCCATAGGACAAAACGGATCTACTCAAACATCATAGGATAGCCATACATCATTGGGAAATAATATGTAGAGTTGAGCACCATGTTTAAGTAGAGATTATAGCGGGTAAAAGAGGGGTTACACCGCTGCATAGAGGGGGGAAGAGTTGGTGATGATGGCGGTGAAGTTGTTGGTGAAGATTGCGGTGATGATGATGGCTCCGGCGTGTTGGGGAACGTAGCAGAAATCAAAAAATTTCTACGCATCACCAAGATCAATCTATGGAGTTATCTAGCAACGAGGGGAAAAGGAGTGCATCTACATACCATTGTAGATCACAGGCGGAAGCTGCTCAAGAGAACGGGTTGATGGAGTCAGACTGCCGTGATCCAAATCACCGATGACCGAGTGCCGAACGGACGGCACCTCCGCTGCTCAACACACGCACGGGTTGGGAAGACGCCTCCTCCTTCTTGATCCAGCAAAGGGGGGAAGGAGAGGTTGATGGAGATCCAAAGAAGACGACGCAGTGGTGGTGGATGCAGCAGAGATCTCAAGTAGGCTTCGCCAAGCCTCTACAGAGGAGGAGGTGTTGGAGAGGGAGAGGGAGGCGCCAGGCTAGGTGCGGCTGCCTCCCTCCCTCCACTATATATATAGGGGCTAGGGGCGGCGGCCCCCGGGGGCAACGGCCCCCTTAGGGTTTCCAACCAGGGCGCATGCCCCCTCGAGGGGGCAACGGCCCTCAGGTTTCCAACCCTAGGGGCCTTGGGCCCTTGGTGGGGCGCACCAGCCCACCAGGCTGGTTCCCACGCCACTTCAGCCCATGGGGCCCTCCCGGGATAGGTGGCCTCTGCAGTGACTCTCGGGACCCTTCTTCCTAGTGGTCCCTGCATAATACCGATAATGACTTCAAACTTTCCTATGGGTCAAACCGGACTTCCTATATATAAATCTTTACCTCCGACCATTCGAACTCCTTGTGACGTCCGGGATCTCATCCGGGACTCCGAACAACTATCGGGTTACTGCATACTCATATCTCTACAACCCTAGCGTCACCGAACCTTAAGTGTGTAGACCCTACGGGTTCGGGAGACATGCAGACATGACCGAGACGCCTCTCCTGTCAATAACCAACAGCGGGATCTGGATACCCATGTTGGCTCCCACATGCTCCTCGATGATCTCATCGGATGAACCACGATGTCGAGGATTCAATCAATCTCGTATACAATTCCCTTTGTCAATCGGTACGTTACTTGCCCGAGACTCGATCGCTTGTGATCCCAATACCTCGCTCAATCTCGCTACGGCAAGTCACTTTACTCGCACTTAGTAATGCATGATCCCGTGGCCAGACACTTGGTCACATTGAGCTCATTATGATGATGCATTACCGAGTGGGCCCAGAGATACCTCTCCTCATTACACGGAGTGACAAATCCGATCTCGATTCGTACAACCCAATGCATACACTTTCGGAGATACCCGTAGTGCACCTTTATAGTCACCCACACATTGCCAGGACGCTTTGGCACACCCAAAGCATTCCTACGGTATCCGGGAGTTGCACAATCTCATGGTCTAAGGAAATGATACTTGACATTTGGAAAAGCTCTAGCTAAACGAACTACACGATCTTTGAGCTATGCTTAGGATTGGTCTTGTCCATCACATCATTCTCCTAATGATGTGATCCCGTTATCAATGACATCCAATGCCCATAGTCAGAAACCATGACTATCTGTTGATCAACGAGCTAGTCAACTAGAGGCTTACTAGGGACATGTTGTGGTCTATGTATTCACACGGTATTATGATTTCCGGATAACACGCTTATAGCATGAATAATAGACAATTATCATGAACAAAGAAATATAATAATAACCATTTTATTATTGCCTCTAGGCATATTTCCAACAGTCTCCCACTTGCACTAGAGTCAATATTCTAGTTACATCGTGATGAATCGAACACCCATAGCGCTCGGTGTTGATCATGTTTTGCCCTAGGGAGAGGTTTAGTCAACGGATCTGCCACATTCAGATCCGTATGTACTTTACAAATATCTATGTCTCCATCTTGAACATTTTCACGTATGGAGTTGAAGCGACGCTTGATGTGCCTGGTCTTCTTGTGAAACATGGGCTCATTGGCAAGTGCAATAGCTCCAGTGTTGTCACAGAAGAGTGCGATCGGCCCCGACGCATTGGGTATGACTCCTAGGTCGGTGATGAACTCCTTCACCCAGATTGCTTCATGCGCCTCCAAGGCTGCCATGTACTCCGCTTCACATGTAGATCCCGCCACCACGCCTCGCTTGCAATCGCACAAGCTTTCATCGCCCCACCATTCAAAATGTACACGTATCCGGTTTGTGACTTAGAGTCATCCATCGTTGTCGAAGCTAAGGCCGACGTAACCCTTTACGATGAGCTCTTTCGTCACCTCCATAAACGAGAAACATATCCTTAGTCCTTTCGTGTACTTCAGATGTTCTTGATCATTGTTCAAAGGTTCCTTGCCGGGATTACTTTGGTACCTTCCTACCAAACTTACGGCAAGGTTTATATCAGGTCCGGTACACAAAGATGGCATACATAATAGACCCTATGGTCGAGGCATAGGGATGACACTGCCTCTTCTTTATCTTCTTGCCGTGGTCGGGCATTGAGCCGAGCTCAATCTCACACCTTGCAATACATGTGCAAGAACCCTTTCTTGGACTGATCCATATTGAACTTCTTCAATATCTTATCAAGGTATGTGCTTTAGAAAGACCCATGAGGCGCCTTGATCTATCCCTATAGATCTTGATGCCTAATATGTAAGCAGCTTCTCCAAGGTCCTTCATTGAAAAACACTTATTCAAGTAGGCCTTAATGCTGTCCAAAAGTTTTATATCATTTCCCATCAAAAGTATGTCATCTACATATAATATGAGAAATGCTACATGAGCTCCCACTCACTTTTCTTCTTGTAAACGCAGGCTTCTCCATAAGTCTCACAGAACCCAAACGCTTTGATCATCTCATCAAAGCGAATGTTCCAACTCCGAGATGCTTGCACCAACCCATAAATGGATCACCGAGCTTGCATACCTTGTTAGCATTCTCGGTCGACAAAACCTTCCGGCTGCATCATATACAGCTTCTTCCTTAAGATGGCCGTTAAGGAATGCCGCTTTGACGTCCATTTGCCATATCTCATAATCATAGTATGCAGCAATTGCTAACATGATTCTCGACGGACTTCAGCTTCGCCACGGAGAGAAAGTCTCATCGTAGTCAATCCCTTGAACTTGTCGATAACCCTTAGCGACAAGTCGAGCTTTATATATGGTAACATTACCATCCGCGTCCGCCTTTCTTCTTCTTAAAGATCCATTTGTTTTCTATTGCTCACGATCATCGGGCAAGTCTGGCTAAAGTCCATACTTTGTTTGCATACATGGATCCTATCTCGATGGCATGGCTTCAAGCCATTTGTTGGAATCTGGCCCGCCATCGCTTCTTCATAGTTCAAAGGTTCACCGTTGTCTAACAACATGATTTCCAAGACAAGGTTGTCAGATTACTGGTGCGGAACGTGTCCTTGTGGACCTTCGAAGTTCAGTAGGAGCTTGATCCGAAGTATCTTGATCATCATCATTAGCCTCCTCTCTTATCGGTGCAGGCACCACAGGAACATCTTTTCCTGAGTTGCGCTACTTACCATTTCAAGAGGTAGTACTTCATCAAGCTCTACTTTCCTCCCACTTAATTCTTTCGAGAGAAACTCTTTTTCCAGAAAGGACCCGTTCTTGGCAACAAAGATCTTGCCTTCGGATCTCAAGTAAAAGGTATACCCAATGGTTTCCTTAGGGTATCCTATGAAGACGCATTTTTCCGACTTGGGTTCGAGCTTTTCAGGTTGAAGGTTCTTGACATAAGCATCGCATCCCCAAATTTTTAGAAACGACAGCTTAGGTTTCTTCCCAAACCATAATTCATACGGTGTCGTCTCTCAACGGATTTAGACGGTGCCCTATTTAAAGTGAATGCGGTCATCTCTAGAGCGTATCCCCAAAATGATAGCTGTAGAATTGGTAAGAGACATCATAGATCGCATAATATCTAATAAAGTGCGACACGACGCTCGGACACACCGTTATGCCGAGGTGTTCCGTGCGGCATGAGTTGTGAAACGATTCCACATTTCCTTAAGTGCGTACCAAATTCATGACTTAAATATTCTCCCCCACGATCTGATCGTAAGAACTTTATCTTTCGGTCACATTGATTCTCTACCTCATTCTGAAATTCCTTGAACTTTTCAAAGGTTTCAGACTTATGTTTCATCAAGTAGACATACCCATATATACTCAAATCATCGCTGAGAGAGTGAGAACATAACGATATCCTCCATGAGCCTCAACGCTCATTGGACCGCACACATCAAGATGTATGATTTCCAAGAAGTTGGTTGCTCGCCCATTGTTCCAGAGAACGGAGTCTTGGTCATTTTGCCCATGAGGCATGGTTCGCATGTGTCAAATGATTCATAATCGAGAGACTCTAAAAGTCCATCAACATGGAGCTTCTTCATGCGCTTTGACACCAATGTGACCAAGGCGGCAAGTACCACAAGTATGTGGGACTATCATTATCAACTTTACATCTTTTGGTATTCACACTATGAATATGTGTAACATCACGCTCGAGATTCATTAAGAATAAACCATTGACCATCGGGCATGACCATAAAACATATCTCTCATATAAATAGAACAACCATTATTCTTGGTTTTAAATGAGTAGCTATCTCGACTTAAACGAGATCCTGATACCATGTTCATGCTCAAAGCTGGTACTAAATCACAATTATTGAGGTTTAAAACTAATCCCGTAGGTAAATGTAGAGGTAGCGTGCCGACAGCGATCACATCGACCTTGGAACCATTCCCGACGCCAAGCATCATCACCTCGCCCTTCGCCAGCCTCCGCTTATTCCGCAGCTCCGCTTTGAGTTACAAATATGAGCAACCGCACCGGTATCAAATACCCAAGAGCTACTACGAGTAATCGGTAAGGTACACATCAATTACATGTATATCACATATACCTTTGGTTTTGCCGGCCTTCTTGTCCGCTAAGTACTTGGGGCAGTTCCGCTCAAAGGACCACTTCCCTTGCAATAAAAGCACTCAGTTTCGTGCTTGGGTCCATTTCTTGACTTCTTCCAAGCTGGCTTACCGGCTAAAGACAACTCCCTTGTCAGCCCTTCTTGAAGTTCTTCTTGCCCTTGCCTTTCTTGAACTTAGTGGTTTTATTCACCATCAACACTTGATGTTCCTTTTGATCTCCACCTCCGCTGATTTCAGCATTGAATATACCTCAGAATGGTCTTTTCCATCCTCGCATATTGAAGTTCATCACAAAGCTCTTGTAGCTCGGTGGAAGCGATCGGAGGATTCTGTGAATGACCGCCATCCGGAGGTTAACTCCCCTGAGTCAAGCGGTTGTGCAACCTGCATATCTTGAGTATGTGCTCACTAATGTAACTATTTTCCTCCATCTTACAGCTGAAGAATTTGCCTGGAGACTTCATATCTCTCGACCCGGCATGAGCTTGGAAAACCATTTTCAGCTCCTCTAACATCTCATATGCTCCATGTTGCTCAAAACACTTTTGGAGCCCCGGTTCTAAGTCAGTAAAGCATGCCGCATCGAATGAGGGAGTAATCATCAAGATTTAGACTGCCAAGCGCTCATAACGCCTTGGTTCTCTCGGGATTGGTGCTTCACCTAGCGGTGCTTCTAGGACATAATCTTTCTTGGCAGCTATGAGGATGATCTCGTGTTCGGACCCAGTCCAATAGTTGCTGCCATCATCTTTCAGCTTGGTTTTCTCTAGGAACGCGTTGAAGTTGAGGGTAACGTGGGCCATTTGATCTACAAGACATATTGTAAAGATTTTAGACTAAGTTCATGATAATTCAGTTCATCTAATCAAATTATTTAATAAACTCCCCACCGTGATTAGACATCCTCTAGTCATCTAAGTGAAACATGATTCGAAAGTTAACTAGGCCGTGGTCCGATCATCACGTGAGACGGACTAGTCAACGCCGTGAACATCATCATGTTGATCGTATCTTCTATACGACTCATGTTCGACCTTCGGTCTTCCGTGTTCCGAGGCCATGTCCGTACATGCTAGGCTCGTCAAGTTAACCTAAGTGTATTATGTGTAAATCTGGCTTGCACCCGTTGTATTCGAACGTTAGGATCTATCACACCCGATCATCACGTGGTGCTTCAAACAACGAACCTTCGCAACGGTGCACGCTAGGGGGAACACTTTTCTTGAAATTATTATGAGGATCATCTTATTTACTACCGTCGTTCTAAGTAAACAAGATGAAAAACATGATAAACATCACATGCAATCAAATAGTGACATGATATGGCCAATATCATATAGCTCCTTTGATCTCCATCTTCGGCTCCATGATCATCTTCGCCACCGCATGACACCATGATCTCCATCATCGTGTCTCCATGAAGTTGCTCGCCAACTATTACTTCTACTACTATGGCTAACACGCTTAGCAATAAAGTAAAGTAATTTACATGGCGCTTCTCAATGACACGCAGGTCATACAAAAAATAAAGACAACTCCTATGGCTCCCGCCGGTTGTCATACTTCATCGACATGCAAGTTGTGATTCCTATTACAAGAACATGATCTCATACATCACATATATATCATTCATCATTCATCACAACTTTTGGCCATATCACATCATTAAAACACTTGCTGCAAAAAACAAGTTAGACGCCCTCTAATTGTTGTTGCAAGTTTTACGTGGATGCAATAGGGTTCTAGCAAGAACGCTTTCTTACCTACGGAAAGCCACAACGTGATTTTCCAACTTCTATTTACCCTTCATAAGGACCCTTTTCATCGAATCCGCTCCAACTAAAGTGGGAGAGATGACACCCGCTAGCCACCTTATGCAACTAGTGCATGTCTACCGGTGGAACTCTGTCTCACGTAAGCGTGCGTGTAAGGTCGGTCCGGCCGCTTCATCCCACAATACCGCTGAAGCAAGATAAGACTAGTAGCGGCAAGAAAGTTGACAACATCTACGCCCACAACAAATTTAGGTTCTACTCGTGCAAAGAGAACTACGATAGACCTGACTCATGATGCCACCGTTGGGGAACGAGCAGAAATCAAAAAATTCTACGCATCACCAAGATCAATCTATGGAGTTATCTAGCAACGAGGGGAAAAGTAGTGCATCTACATACCCTTGTAGATCGCGTGCGTAAGCGTTCAAGAGAACGGGGGTTGATGGAGTCGCACTGCCGTGATCCAAATCACCGATGACCGAGTGCCGAACGGACGGCACCTCCGTGTTCAACACACGCATTTGCTGGGAAGACGTCTCCTCCTTCTTGATCCAAAGAAGGGGAAGGAGAGGTTGATGGAGATCCAAAGACGACGGCGTGGTGGTGGATGCAGCAGGGATCTCAAGTAGGCTTCGCCAAGCTCTACAGAGAGGAGGAGGTGTTGGAGAGGGAGAGGAGGCGCCAGGGGTGGGGTGCGGCTGCCCTCCCTCCCTCCACTATATATAGGGGCTAGGGGGCGATGCCCCTTGGAGATCCCATCTAGAGGGGGGCGGCCTCGGGGCACGGCCCCCTTAGGGTTTCCAACCAGGGTCGATGCCTCGGGGGCAACGCCCCTTAGGGTTTCCAACCCTAGGCGCCTTTGGGCCCTTGGTGGGACGCACCAGCCCACCAGGGGCTGGTTCCCATGCCACTTCAGCCCATGGGGCCCTCCGGGATAGGTGGCCCCACCCGGTGGACCCCCGGGACCCTTCCGGTGGTCCCGGTACAATACCGGTGACCCCCGAAACTCTCCCGGTGGCCGAAACTGGACTTCCTATATATAAATCTTTGCCTGACCATTCCGGAACTCCTCGTGACGTCCGGGATCTCATCCGGACTCAACAACTTTCGGCTATCATACTCATATCTCTACAACCCTAGCGGCCACCGAACCTTATGTGTAGACCCTACGGGTTCGAAGACATGCGTACATGACCGAGACGCCTCTCGGTCAATAACCAACAAATGGATCTGGATACCCATGTTGGCCCCACATGCTCCTCGATGATCTCATTGGATGAACCACGATGTCGAGGATTCAATCAATCCCGTGATACAATTCCCTTTGTCAATCAATACGTTACTTGCCCGAGACTCGATCGCTTCCGGTATCCCAATACCTCGCTCAATCTCAAGCACGGCAAGTCACTTTACTGCATCGTAATGCATGATCCCGTGACTGCACACTTGGTCACATTGAGCTCATTATGATGATGCATTACCGAAAGTGGGCCCAGAGATACCTCTCCGCATACGGAAAGTGACAAATCCGATCTCGATTCGTGCCAACCCAATGCAGACACTTTCGAGATACCCATAGTGCACCTTTTATAGTCACCCAGCTATTTGTGACGCTTTGGCACACCCAAAGCATTCCTACGGGTATCCGGGAGTTGCACAATCTCATGGTCTAAGGAAATGATACTTGACATTTGGAAAAGCTCTAGCTAAACGAACTACACGATCTTTGAGCTATGCTTAGGATTGGGTCTTGTCCATCACATTATTCTCCTAATGATGTGATCCCGTTATCAATGACATCCAATGCCCATAGTCAGGAAACCATGACTATCTGTTGATCAACGAGCTAGTCAACTAGAGGCTTACTAGGGACATGTTCTGGTCTATGTATTCACACGTGTATTACGATTTCCGGATAACACAGTTATAGCATGAATAATAGACAATTATCATGAATAAATAAATATAATAATAACCATTTTATTATTGCCTCTAGGGCATATTTCCAACACGGCGGTGTTCCGGCGCCACCGGAAGAGAGGGGAAGAGGGCCCCTGTCGGATCACGGGTTCCGACAAAACCCTCAAGGTTCGAACACTGGGGTGCACACGAAGATCTCACCCTACCGATCCATGTCCTAGCTTTGCTAAGATCTCACGGACTAACTCGACGAACTCGCAACACAAAGAACACAAGATTTATACTGGTTCGGCCACTGCCAGGTGTAATACCCTACTCCAGTGTGGTGGTGGTGGATTGCCTCTCGGGCTGAGGATGAACAGTTACAAGGGGAAGAACAGCCTCCTGAGGTTGAGGTGTTCTTGTGCTCGGTGTGTGGCTAAGGGTTGGCTCCATGTCCTATTCGATGCCTGAGGCTCAGTTCGAGTTGCCTCCTACTGTGGTGGCTAGTCCTATTTATAGAGGCCCTGGTCCTCTCCCCAAATATTGAGCGGGAAGGGAGCCAACAACGGCCAATTTGAAAGGGGACAGCTAGTACAGCTTATCCTGACAAAAGCAGTCTTCGCCTGCCAAAGGCTCTGGTGGTGACGCCGCCTTGGGCTCCACGGTGACCTCCATCTTGCTGTCCGGCTGGTCTTGGTCTCGTTGCACCGATATGAAAACCTTTGCTTGACGCCTCGGTACTCCGCGCCTGCGCTTGCCTCCTTAGCACCAAAGAGGAAACAAGGACAATGCACGCACTGGCGCCCGCCTGATCTCGATCCTCATGGCTCACGTCACGAAAACCTCGCGAGGTTTGCCTCGCCTTGATCTCTCCGCCCCTCACGAGCTAACCTGGTGAGGCCGCTCCCGAGGAGGCCTTGTGTCGTCCGCCTCGCGAGGCTTGGCCCCTCGCGAGGGTCTTGAATACCCGGTGAAGATGGGCTATCTCGCCTGCCGCAGAAGCACGCCCGTGGAGCCGCGAGGGTGCAAGTCTGGGAACCCCCGTTCCCGTAACGCCGACAGAGCCCCCGCCCAATGGCGCGCTTCGGCTTGGCTTCAAGGCGAAGCCAAAGGTCAAGTGCGGAGCGCCATGGGCCCCAATAGCTCAGCGGCCTTTGGTCGACGCTGCGGGCGGTTGATTGGACGATATGCGCTTCCGCTTCCCCACACCGTGTTGATTCCCACCGGCTAGGGCGGCCACCGCAAATCGGCTACGCTATTCTTCAATCGCTGCGCCGCATTCCTCCGATTCTTCGCTTCCCGGGACTCCGCCCCACTTTCTGATCTGACCTGAGCTCTGCCCACTCCATCGCCATGGCGCCGAAACAAGCGGATAAGGGGAAGAAGCCCCTATCTCCGACAAGTGTGCCTCCGTCCGTCGAGCCGGCCGTTGGCCGATCACTGGTGCTCAACGATGAGGCCATGGGCAAGGTGCGTCCCATGCTCGCCACCAGCTTCAACGAGTGGGGGAAGATGGTGGCTTGGCCTGCGTCTTGTGCTCGCATTGACTGGGCAGCCACCGAGGTCCCGTTCTTCATCGACACCCTTTGGGTCGGTCTGGTCCCTCCTTTCTCCGCCTTCTTCAACGCAGTGCTGGAACACTATCAGATCCACATGCTGCATCTCGACCCCCAATCTGTGACCCTTTTTGCCATCTCCGCCTTTGTGTGCGAGGCCATGGTGGTTGCCCCTTCCGTGGCCCTTCTTCGCCACTTCTTTTCGTTGCATCTGACTGACCCCGGCAGAGCTCGGGCTGCCTGAGCTTCCAGGATGTGGCTACGACGGCCGGCGCGGGGATCGACTTCGAGCTTCCTCCATCCACGAGCGAGTTTCGGACACGGTGGGTATTTGTTGATGTCGGGGTGCTCAGCCCTCTGCTCCATCTTTCGTCGGTGCTCGCTGCCCTCAACTCCTACCGGGGCCACGAAGCTTCGCGAGCCCCGCCGCCCCCCGTCTGCCTCTGCTCAAAGCCAAGGGGTGAAGGATCGTGGCATGACTGCGCCTATGGTGGTGAAGGAGTTTGTTCGATGACGAATCGCTCCGCTTCAGCGCCATTCTCGGCTGATGTGGGCCTTCCTCAATATCAAGGACCATATGAGGCTTCAGGAGTTCGGGCTTCCTCTTGAGACGCGGCAGACGGTGCTTGGGGTCCTGGCGGGCGTCCCATTGCCGGACGACATGCCCGGGAACAACTGTCTGTTGTACCGTTGCTCGAACAAGGAGGACTTCATGGAGCACATGTCTTCCTTTGACAAGTGGGGGCTACGCCCAGACGGCCTGGTGGGGCCCTGCGAGAATCCCATCAACGTGGTTCCACTCTTCACTGCAGGCGCCGAGCTCACCCCGAGCGTGGATGTGGGGAGGCGAGCACCGTCCAAGGCCGGTGCCCCTAGTGCTGAGGTGCTGATGCCACCTGGGGCTCCCGAGGAGCCGTCCTCGGGAGTCTGTGATTCTTGTCCTGGGGTGGCAGCTGCGGGGGTGACGCAGCATGCGACTCCTGAGGCCGAAGCCCTGAGACCTCGGCAGGTCGCTGCGAAATGGCGCCCGACGGCTCTCCTTAGCTTGGTGCCCCTGAGGCTGTTGTCGGTGTCAAAACTGGCGGATCTCGGGTAGGGGGTCCCGAACTGTGCGTTTAGGACCGATGGTAACAGGAGATGGGTGACACAATGTTTACCCAGGTTCGGGCCCTCTCGATGGAGGTAATACCCTACTTCCTTCTTGATTGATCTTGATGATATGAGTATTACAAGAGTTGATCTACCACGAGATCATAGTGGCTAAACCCTAGAAGTCTAGCCTATGAGTGTATGGTAATGAATCTAGCATATATCATCTATCTATCGACTAGCCTGGCCTTGGCTTATATAATGTACCAGAGGCCTAGGATTACAAGAGTCCTAGTCGAATACGTCGGTGGGGAGGAGTCCTTGTCTTGATCACCAAGTCTTGTGGAATCTTCCTTGCATATGTCATTAGTCAGTCCGAATCGCCCATGAGTATTCGCCCCGGGGTCCTCGCCCAAATCAACTGATCGGGAGACGACGTGGTGAGTACCCCTAGTCCAGACACCGCCAAGAGCCTCCCCGAACCGGTCTTCAAGTTGGGGACGCTCCTCGATTCTTCCGAACTGTTCCTCATCTTCGATCGTCGGTCTTGAAAACTGGTTCAACAAATCCTCTCATCTTCGATCATGAGGATCGCCGAAGTGAATCCGGAAAGTTTACACGTCGGGTATCCAAGGAGCCCTTTTAAGTTCTCGGCCTTTACCAATGCCTTGTTATATTTTACGCCATACCTCGGGTTTGAAGTGTTTCCCGTGCGATGGTGTCTTCTCACATCCGAGCCCCAACGCTGGACTATATTCGAGGTATCTTTCGCAGCCGAGCACACACGCTGGACCACTTCCAAGCTCCAACGCCGGATTGTATCCAAGCCCCCACGCCGGACTATGTCCAAGCTCCAACACCGGACCGTATCCGAGCTCCAACGCCGGTCTATATCCGATGTGTCATAGAACACCCCGGTTCAAAAAAGTTGAAGGAGTTTAGCCGAGCTTAATGCCGGAAATGCCCTCTATGGAGCCAGCCATTCAAATCCGAGCTTTATGCCGGACTTCCTCCAAGGTGGTGCACCACATCGGGCTTGGGCTGATTGTTTACGGATTTTATTTCCGATGCGTAAATTTATTCATTGTCAACATGTATAACTAGTAGCCTCAAGGTGTGTGTCGGTCTAAAACCCGAGATGCACCTGAAGGAAAAACATGAAACCGCTTGATCCTAGTAGCCCCGAGACTCGTGTCGATGCGCGAAATCGGCCTGAGGATCAACTCCTAGCTCGGTATCACACGTAGGAACAGAAATGCAGTGTAATATATTAGAGATAATAGTGATCGGCGAACGGTCCCTTGAGAGAGGGTCTTGAAAGGTTGTTGTAATATATCTAGCTTGACGCCGGATAGGTCCAAATAGTACTTATTGTTATCCGAAGACACGTTTGCCCATAGTTCGGTCCAAGTCAACACTTGGCGCTTGGAATTTTCTGCATTGAAATAGGCAATGCAAAGAGCCTCGAGACACCGGGTCGGGTGGCAACACCAGATTAGGGGATCGATGTGCCCCTTTTAATATTTATAAATAATGAGCACAAAGCCCAGCAGCCCCCGAGCCTTAATGTGGGCACGGGTGGCCGAATTAAGGATCGATATCCATTTGATAAAAAATAAAAAAAATTTGCTTGTGTGTAACACAAACTTCTCGGAAAGAGAATAAAGATCTCATAAAGGAGTTAAAGCTAACGCAAAGCTGAAGCTCGCTAAGGTACGCCTCAAGGGCTCAAAAGAAAGGAAAATTAATGCCAATAAGGAACTATGAGAGAGGCGTTATGTTAGCTTGCTCAAGGCCTCAAAGAGACTGCGGTTATTGACTCTTTAAAAGATTGGCTGAGAAAAAAATTGATTTTTGCTTGCAATTTATGTGTAATGATTCTATGTACCCAAGTACTTTACATCATTAATGCTTGGATCCGCATTGTACAAAACTTTGTTGACCGACCATCGGCTTCAACCTCTTCGGCCAGTAGCCGAGGAGTGTTTTCCTACTTTATATAGCTGTGATAAGGGCGAAGATTTGTGGAAAACAAGGCAATCCGGCCATACGGTTTTATAAACAAAGGTACGCAAAGAGATATGTTATATTACTTTTTAACGTAAGAAACATCTTCCAAAGAAAATAGTCCCGCTATCGGTTCCTTTCTTTGGGTTGTCATGCTGACCATGATCATGAAACCTCACCTTCGATCAATGCGGGAGGAAAATATTGAGGATTTAGTTCGGGGAAAGTTCCCGAACTCTATGGTATTAATAAACCAAAATTTTCACTTCCATCGTTGCCGCACCAATGTGATCCTTTAAGATTGCTAGCTTTCGCTTCACCCGGTCGAGGTACTTACTCGGATGACCCGTAGTAATAATCGATAGGTGCTCCCTTTACCACCTAGCCAACAATCGGGAACGAGGGGGTAAGCCACGAGGAGCCGTGCAAGCTAAATTTGGGCCAAAATCTTAAGTCAATTGATGCATATTTATGGCTTTATAACGATAATTACTGTAAGATGTCATTGTATATGAATACAAATACGGGTGATATATGTTTATTTTATGTATAATGATTGTATGTAAATCAAGTACTTATATCATATTTGTGTTCGCTCAACTTTAAACGCTGCCTTAACCGACCGTTGGCTTCTCCTCTTGGTCAAGGGTCAAGAGTGTTATGTACTCCACCTGTCGAGTATATCGGAAGTGTTTCAGATAACCAGGCAACTAGGCCATAAGGTTGTAACAGACAAAGCGCGCTTAGGGAACTTATGCTATATTACAAACGAAGTGTAAGAAGCATCTTCGAAGAAAATAGTACCCCCACCGATACCTTTCTTTGGTGCTCATTATTACTATGAGACTTGTGCAATAGATTTTTTGTACTCATGAGTTATGTTGTGTGCCAACCATGATTGAAAACAATAATAAGAGCGCTTAGCTTTCGCTTCACCTACCGAGGTCGAGCTCGGATGACCCGGTCGTGACAATCGCAGAGGGTGCTCCATTTACTCCCTAGCCGAACAATCGGGAACGAGGGGTAAGCACAGAGCCGTGCAACCCAAATTATGGAACACTTAAGTCAATATGGTGCATATTGTGGTGTAATACACTAACAAGGAACGTAAGTCGCATAAGTATAATCATATGCAAGAGGAAAAGCTTCATGAAGGAAGCCCCAAGTAAACAGGTATTTGAATTTGTGCAGCAAGTATAAACAAAGTTTTGACAAGGAAGTATGACGCTTGGTCGAACCGGAAACAAAAATTTAAAATCGAAAGTTTTTGAGCATGAAAGCGACTTAGCTTGTTAATGTGTTCGGCATTGATGACGCGGTCCAAGCTTGATGCAGGACAAGGTTCCGCCCCCCAAGCCGGTCCCAAGGTGGCGGAGCAAAGAGCTCGGCGCTCCGAAGTGGTGGCATAGCACTGCCAAAGCGGGCCGGCAGAGTGATTTTCAAAGCCCCGTGCAAGGGTTAATGAAGTGTTGACGAAGCCTCCCGGGCCCAGCCGAGGAGACAACACTGCCTAACTCGATTCATTTACTCGTGCACAAAAATAGTGCAAACCGGAGATAATGGTAATAATTATGAATAAAATTGTTGCATAATAAATAATTTATGCAAAGTGAGTAACAAAAGAAGTATGGCTCAGGCGCCAACACTCGGTGAGGTAGAGCTCTCTCGGCGATGCCGAAGTCCCTGAGGCAATCTAACACGTCGGTATGGCAACACGACAAACAAGGTGATCACGCAAGCCGATTTATGCCAATTTGAGACAGCAGCGTTGGCTTGCCGAAGCAACCGCGTAACACAGCCGAAGTCAATCACCTACACGCATAAAATAGTGTGGTCCAAAAGGAATAATATAAATATATATATAATCCTTGCATAATTGCTTTTCGTGAAAATAATTTTTTTAAAGAGATGTGGCCTGGCGCCGAAGTCAATGTTGGTGCAGAGCGTCGGCGTGACGCGATGAAGGCATGGCAAAAGCCCGAATTCACATGCCGGTCCGAGTTCCGGATTCGGCGTTTGCCGGACTATATACAAAAACTGACCGTACCACTGCGTGACCGTCGATAATGCAGCCGCCATTTGACAGGCCTGTGTAGAGATGATGGAACAAACCAGAGTAATAATTCTTTGGGGAGAATAGACCCAAACAAGCAAAAATTACTGGGATAAATAGCACCTGGTTTATTTATTGTAGCAATCCGAAGAAAGGTGAGTCCCAAAATTGGGACTCGATCCGCACACCCATTGCCTGATGGGTGATAAAGCGCCGGCATGGCAATGCTGGCAAAGGTTGGCTTGCCGAGACAAAGCCCTCGGTCCAGCTAATCGTGATGAAGCTGGTCGGCTGGTGACGCCAAAGTCACCAGAGTAGGTTGATGAACAGATGATGAAGTCCCCGGTCTAGCCGAGGTGTTGGAGCATCTCGGCGAAGAGATTCTCGAGTTCATATGTCACCGATGTGCCAAACAGGTCGGCGTGTTTGATGATGATTTGAAGAAGAGGCAGCATGGTGATGCCGACGCAGGTCAAGACTTGTGACGCGATCGACGCTAGCTTGATGAAGCTACCGCGTGGCGATGCCGGTGTGCCCGCTCTGTGTAATCCGTGCGGCAGCGATGTTGATGATGATTTATCCTTCGCGATGCCGTACTCTTGTTCGGCTTGCCGAGATGATGATCGAAGGAGTTGAGCTCGGCTCAATAAAGCGGCGACGTGTCTAGCGCAGGTCGGCAGCCGTGGAGCAATACTGCCGGACTGGTTTGACACGGTATTGATGGTGAAGATTACCGAGGAGGCTTAAAATTTTATGGGTACATGTTTAAAAACCAACGCGCAATACCCTAGAAAAAAATTCCTTCAAAAGGGGTGTCCGATATCCCATTCATGAAGAAACATGAACTCGGGCCAGATTCGTATTCGCGCAGAAAACGGATCCAAAAATCGTTGCGCTCATCGGAGGTTTCCCGTAGTTTGAACGGTCGGATCGAGCTGAAATTTTGAGGGGTGGTAGATATAGGAATTCCGCAGCCGATCAACGGTTGGATCTTCCAAAGGATGTCCAAGCTAGATGCTGGACGCCACGCTCCAAACTCGTCCAGATTCGAAACGGCTCCGGTATATCATAGATTGCCAGAGATTCCTCCATCGGAACTCGATGAAATTATGCATGGTTGTTGTAGACTCAATTCCGCGCAATCACACTGAAGCAATCGTCAAAGCGATGCTCGAGGAGGCGGTGGCGGCAGATACGAGTTCGCTGTCCAGAAAAACAGCACGGTCGCTCGAGGGCAATGTTGACGTTGAGCCCCGAGCTCCATGGATGATTCCTCCATGATCTTGATAGAGATCGGAGTTGATGTTTGATGAAGGACCTCGTCCGAACATGGTGATCCAAACACGGGGCGCAATTCTTGGTCGAACCAAGGTGACCAGTCGAGCTGGTGACGAAGATGCCGAAGTCGCAGTTGATCTGCGAGTGAGCCATCGATCTTTGCCTAACACCTGGAAACTCTCAATGAAAGCACCAATGTAGGTGTCAAAACCGGCGGATCTCGGGTAGGGGGTCCCGAACTATGCGTCTCGGATCGATGGTAACAGGAGACGGGGGACACAATGTTTACCCAGGTGCGGGCCCTTTCTGTGGAGGTAATACCCTACTTCCTGCTTGATTAATCTTGATGAATATGAGTGTTACAAGAGTTGATCTACCACGAGATCGTAGTGGCTAAACCCTAGAAGTATAGCCTATGAGTATATGGTAATGAATCTAGCATATATCATCTATCTATCGACTAGCCCGGCCTCGGCTTATATAATGTACCAGAGGCCTAGGATTACAAGAGTCCTAGTCGAATACGTCGGTGGGGAGGAGTCCTTGTCTTGATCACCAAGTCTTGTGGAATCTTCCTTGCATATGTCATTAGCTGTCCGAACTGGCCCATGAGTATTCGGCCCTGGGGTCCTCGGCCCAAATCAACTGATCGGGAGACGACATGGTGAGTACCCCCTAGTCCAGGACACCGTCAGCTGTCCCTTCAAGTGCTTCTTCTGCTGCACCTCGTACTGGCCGCCATGTCCAACGCTTTGGTCGGCTCTGCATGGACTTCGAGGAGGTCCGGAAGAGGGAGAGGTCCCCAAGCGGCAGCGGTAGCATCTTCGGGCCGTTGAAGCGGAGGAAGTACATCGCCATTGACGAGTAAGTACTGCATCTTTGTGGTTTCCTGAGTGTCGCTTTCCTTCCTAATGGTGGTTCTTCAGGGTCCCTTCCACCAAGGCCGCTGCGTCTCCTGAGGAGCAGCCTCCTCTCGCCTCGACTCCCCTGCTGGCCTTGAGCGCCCCGAGCCCGCACGCTGCTCCTGGCGCGGGGCCGGTTGGAGAGGTGCGCTTGCCTCCATGGCACCTTGAGCCCGCCGCCTCGTCGCCCCTCCTTTGCGGCCTTGCTTGGAGCTTGGCGGGCGTGCCCAGGACCCCTCCTCTGGTCATGGACGGTGGCTGGTTGGCTTCGGTCTTCGGCCCCTCTTCAAGCAGCGAGCCCCGGCTCGCTCGGGCCCTTTGCGGGCCTGGCCGGCCTCGGGCCGCACGCCACAGCCCCTGCCCCTGGAGGGGGCGTGCTGCTTCGGGCCCCTCATGCCCCCGCGGTGGAGGACGAGATGGGCCGTGCGCTCGAGTTCGAGCACGGACGAAGCGTTGTTCATCATGAGCTCTTCCAGGAGGCGATGGGCGCGATGAACCGGCTTGGTGAAGAACTCGCGGGCATCGACGCGCGCCTCGTGGCCGAGAGTCTTCGGTTGGCAGTGGAGCGGCGCAAGTTGAAGGTGGCCATCAACCTCGGGCGTCACCAGCGTGAGCTTGATAACGCGAAGGCTGAAGCTTCTCTCGCGACCTCGCGTGAAGCCTGCTCCTGAGCCCTGGAAGAGGCCCGAGAAGCCGACCGCCGCCGCGAGGCCACGGAGAAGAGCGCGTGGGAGCTCCAAGCCTGGAACGCCTCCTTGGAGCGGCAAGTGGAGGCACGTAGAGCCGCCCTTGCGTTGCTGAGGGGGACGCCCGCCAAAGAAGAAGATGTCCGGAGGCGCGAGGAGGCGTTGGCGCTGGAAGCCGTGGAGCGTAGCCTCGAGTTTGAGCGGTTGGAGACGAGGGAGCGTCAAGTTGCCCAAGAGGAAGATGCCGTTGGTGCACGCGAGGCCAAGGTTCAGGAGGAGGTCGATCGCCGGGTGGCCGAGGCCTGCGCGGGTCTTGAGGGTAGGCATGACCTGAAGCAGCAGCTCGCAGAGACGGGGGCCGCAGGTAGGGCTGCTGCCCTTAGGACCAGGCTAGCTGAGGTAGAGAGGCGCGAGGAGGCCACGGCAGCCGCCCTGGTCACGGCGCAGGCGGAACTGGCCTCCGCCCACGCCGAGCTGCTCTCTCTTCAGAAGCGGGTTGCTGTCGCCAAGGCCATCATGCAGCAGAACTGGGAGGAAGTGCTTCAGCGGTGGACTTTGGAGCACGAGCACGCCCCCATGCTCCAGAGTCTCAGGAACAGGGCCAACACCATGCTGGGCCATATCTGCAACGAGAATGCCCCTCATCCTCACACGAACGACTACGCCAGTCATCTTCGCTTCTTCACCAAAGTGGTGACGCGCCTGGAGAACCGTTCCGAGAGGGCTCGCCAGCTTGTCCAAGAGAGGAGTCGCAGCTTGCTCGGGCGCGCGTTTCTCCGTGTCTTGACCATCTCTGTAACACCTACTAGGACTTTGACTTTGACGCCGCCATCGCTCCAGTTCCGCAGGCCATCCAGGGCGACCTGGCGCGGTGGGTGGAGGACAGTGTGGACACGCTGGTCAGGGCCTTCGCTTCCGAAGACGACGAGGTGGTGGTCGCGGCAGACGAGGGCGACGTGGTCGACGCCGGTGATGGTGGCGCCGTCGAAGGCGACGACGATGCCGGCGAGGGTGACGACGATGCCAGCGACGCGTCCAAGGCGATGTGGCGAGCGACATGTCCGACTGATCCCCGCATTTCCCAGCTATTTGTCCTGCACGCAGAGACTCGGGCGTGGCCCCAGAGGTTGTAAGAGCATTTTTGGAGGGGAAGCCCCTCATGTAAATGTGCTACCGCCTCTATCTTTTTTAGCCGAGTAGAACATGCATCTTAACGAACTCAAGTATCCGGGGGTAAGTCTGCTGTTGTCGCGTTTTACCTTAGCCTGGGGGAGCCCCGCAGTGGTCCGGGAGGCTGCGCTTCCTGGGAGGCTCCTGAGAAGCCTGTCGTTACGTCCGAGGGAGCCGCGTGATGGGCAAGCGCTAGCCATGGCGTGTCATGCGCGCGGCGCGTGTGCGTCGTGCCTAGCCCCGTTTGCGAGGAGCTCGGGAGGGGGAGGCGACAGGCGCGAACCCCAGATTAAAGCAAGAACCAGATAGTAAGAAATTGCTTGAATGAGAAAAAGGCACCCCACACGCAATCAACGGAAATCCAACTTGAACTCAAATCCAAATCCAGAAGGCGGGGCTACAGAAAGGAGATCAAAAGCAAATGGCCGCGTCTGGCGCCTAGTCTAGTCTTCTTGTCTTCAAGACTTCTCACCAGCGCGGAGCTAAGTGCTGCCACTAGGACGTGGGAGGGAGCCCCCGAGGCCCGAGGGCGGCACTCCTGAGGCTCTGGGGCGTGTACAGCCCCACTCGTTATTACGTGAGAGTGTCACGGCTGGCGATCTTCACAGGCATGAGCTTTACTTCATATCGCCAGACGAGGGCCCCGCCTTGCGCCACCCTCTACCACCGTTGGGACGACCGGAGACCAGGACGACACCAAAGGGGCAGAGGGGACGCCAGCGGCACCCTCGGCGACCACGGGTCGTCTGCCGGGGTAGGGCTCACCGGCAGAGGGCCTACCTCTGGGTAACGCCTTGCTCCGTGAGACGCGGGGAGGGGCCTTGCTCCTGGCTCCTCCCCCGCAGCCCCCAGTGGGTCTCTCCTGATGGGGCGGACATCGCCGCGTCTGGAACCATCGCTCGGTCTTGTGACCTATTTCACCTGTGACTCATGGTTAGCATAAGCTTGCCCCTGAGGGATTAGTGGAACCCTGTATCTGTTGTCGACGGCGCGGTTCGTGGGGCTCTCTGGTGGCTCCTGGAAGGCTTCAGCTCCCAGCGCCTCCTCCTCCCATCCTGGTTCGAGGAATGAGCCGGGTCGCCCTCCGCGTGTACTCCTGGTCCATCATGCGGGCACGTAGACCTCGTGAGGCCGCCGTCTCAAGACCTCGCCGGCGTTCCACGCTCCATGTCGCCCGGCCTGTCACGCCGTCCTGAGGATGGCAGGGCAGTACTCCGATGGGGCCGTATGCGGCAGCGCTCATGCCCGCACCCATCTGGGGTGGGGCGGGCGCGACAGGGCGCCCTCCACCGTGGATCGTGTTGATGTCGACCAGGCCCCCGGGCGCACCAGGGAGCACACGGGCGCGGCGAGGCCCACCGTGGGATCCTGCCGCCACCTGAGGCGTGAGCTGATAGCAGAAGGTCGGCGCTCCCGTGGCCGCTGCGTCCAGTACCTCGGCGACGCGTTCCAGCAGCGCATCCCTGCCGCTTTCCATCAGTCGGCACCGCAGCAACTCCCGCGCTACTGTGAGTGCAGCCCGCATGTTCGCCGCTTCCCGCCGGGTGTGGCACCGTTGCACGGGCGTGGGCTTGCTCCTTGCAGCGGCTCGTGCTTGTCGCGGAGTAAGGGTGACGGCGCCGGCAGCGCGCCGCGCCTGCCAGCGTTAGGTGGCGCCCGTGCCGCCTGGAGCATCGGGTTGAGGTCTTCTGGCAGGCGCCGCCTGGTGAGCCAGTTGCTGAAGCCGGTCGGTGTCAGCCGTCGGGTCGCCGGACATCGGAACCGCGGAGCGTCGGTGGATCAACTGATGGGGAAGAGGCTCCGGCGCACCCCTACCTGGCGCGCCAAATGTCGGATCACGGGTTCCGGCAAAACCCTCTAGGTTCGAACACTGGGGTGTGCACGAAGATCTCCCCCTACCGATCCACACGTCCTAGCTTTGCAAAGATCTCACGGACTAACTCGACTAACTCGCAAGACAAAGAACACAAGATTTATACTGGTTCGGGCCACCATTGTGGTGTAATACCCTACTCCAGTGTGGTGGTGGTGGATTGCCTCTCTGTCTCTCTCTGTTTCTGCGTTCTGGATTCTGGCCTTTCACCGTTTCTATTATAACCGGAGATCTGTGACTCCGATTGGGTTGAAACCTTCGCCCAGATTTTTCTCCAAAAATTAGCTTTCTTGCGGCCAAAGAAGAGCAGCAACCGCCTTACGGGGGGCCCACGAGGGTCAGGCGCCGCCCTCGTGGCCCCCTCGGGCATCGTCTCGCGTTGATTCTTCTTCCCATATTTCACAAATATTCCAAAAATATTCTCCGTCTGTTTTTATCCCGTTTGGACTCCGTTTTATATGGGGTTTCTATGAACACAAAACATGCAACAAAAGGAACTGGCACTGGGCACTGGATCAATATGTTAGTCCCAGAAATAGTATAAAAAGTTGCCAAAAGTATATGAAAGTTGAATAATATTGGCATGGAACAATCAAAAATTATAGATACGACGGAGACGTATCAGGGTCCTCGGGCGTCCGGACTATGATACGTAGGCCGGACTGGTGGGCTATGAAGATACAAGACCGAAGACTCTCTCCCGTGTCCGGATGGGACTCTCCTTGGTGTGGAAGGCAAGCTTGGTGCCCTGATATGAAGATTCCTTTCTCTGTAACCGACTTTGTACAACCCTAGTCCCCTCCGGTGTCTATATAAACCGGAGGGCTTAGTCCATAGAGGCAAGAATAATCATAGTCATACAGGCTAGACTTTTAGGGTTTTAGCCATTACGATCTCGAGGTAGATCAACTCTTGTAATACTCATATTCATCAAGATCAATCAAGCAGGAAGTAGGGTATTACCTCCATAGAAAGGGCCCAACCCTGGGTAAACATCGTGTCCCCCATCTCCTGTTACCATCGACCTTAGATGCATGATTCCGGGACCCCCTACCCGAGATCCGTCGGTTTTGACAGCGATTCCCGATTTGTCGAGCACTTCCTTTCGATGCGAAGAAGATGTAGCTGGTGGGTCCCGGTGATCGGGCGAAATCACTTTTTTGCCCGTAATATGGACGCACTTCCTTGCGTGCGAAGATATAGCTGGTGTGTCCCAACAGTCAGGGGGAACTTTTTTTCGCAAAATACGGTGGCCCATCCGGTGGGTCCCTGCTGTCAGGTGGAGGAATAATTATTTTGCGCGTAATAAGGTGGCACTTCCTTGTTTGCGGCCGACCCAAACTGTCACCTCCCCATCGACAAGATTTCTTCCGATGGAAGTCGTTCCTTGACCATGTTGATCACGCCGCGCCGAGAGCACCAGGGCGGTGGACGACGGCGAGTCCTAGGAAGGGGACGACGCGGAGCCGGGGAAGACGCGGCAGTGGAAGCCCACGCGGACAGGAGTACGAGAGTTCACTGGTTCGGTTGCGGTGTGAGCCTACCGTCACCGTAGAATAACAGGGGGTGTGGGGTAGTAGAGGGATGGCCTGGCCAGCGGCGGGAGTAGTAGGGGGCGGTGAGGCCTCCACGGCACCACAGCCGGCCACGTGAGGCGAGGCAGGTGGCACGACCGGGCGCTGGTTTGGGCGGCCGGAGCAAGAAGACCAGAGGTTGAAGAAGCATCACGGCCGTTGGATGGACATCGACGGTCACTAGAGCTAGAATCGTTCATATTGACTAAGTTGACAAAGCCCTCCGTCCGCCACAACTTAGTAGGCCCACAAGTCAGCCCTCAGATATGGTGGGTCCCGACTAGCGTGGGGAGTATTCATTTTTTGTGCGAAATAAGGAAGCACTTCCTTGTGTGCGAAGATATAGCTGGTGGAGTGCGAGCTGTCCCGGCCGGAGGGAGCGTTTTTTAAGAAATACGGTGGCCCGTCCGGTGGGTCCCAGATGTCAGGTGGAGGAATCATTATTTCGCGTGTAATGAGGCATTTCCTTGTGTGCGGCCATGGACCCAGCTGTCAGCCTCTCCACGTACAGTCCACTTCCGATGGATGTCGTTCATTGACCATGTTGACCACGCCGCGTCAAGAGCACTAGGGAGGTGGACGACGGCGAGGCCTACGAAGGGAACGACATGGAGCCGGGGAAGACACGACAGTGGCTGCCCACGCGGTGGGGAGTAAGAGGGTTGACTGGTTCGGCTGCCATCGTCGGAAAATAACAGGAGGTGTGATACGTCTCCAACGTATCTATAATTTTTTATTGTTCCATGCTATTATATTATCTGTTTTGGATGTTTAATGTGCTTTAATATGCTATTTTATATTATTTTTGGGACTAACCTATTAACCGAAGGCCCAGTGCAAATTGATGTTTTTTGCGTATTTCAGTGTTTCGCAGAAAAGGAATATCAAACGGAATCCAAACGGAACGAAACCTTCGCGAGGATCTTTCTTGGAACAAACGCAATCCAGGAGACTTGGAGTGGAAGTCAGAGACGCAACGAGGCGGCCACGAGGCAGGAGGGCGCGCCCAGGGGGTAGGCGCGCCCCCCACCCTCGTGGGCCCCTCGTAGCTCCACCGACCTACTTCTTTCGCCTATATATACTCTTATACCCTGAAAACATCCAAGGGAGCCACAAAACCACTTTTCCACCGCCGCAACCTTCATGCAATTCGTGATATCCCATCTTGGGGCCTTTTTCGCAATCTGTAGGAGGATTCGATCACGGAGGGCTTCTACATCAACACCATAGCCTCTCCGATGATGTGTGAGTAGTTTACCACAAATCTTCGAGTCCATAGTTATTAGCTAGATGGCTTATTCTCTCTCTTTGGTTCTCAATACAAAGTTCTCCTCGATGTTCTTGGAGATCTATCCGATGTAATACTCTTTTGCGGTGTGTTTGCCGAGATCCGATGAATTGTGGGTTTATGAATTTGATTATCTATGAATATTATTTGGTTCTTCTCTGAATTCTTATATTCATGATTTGATATATTTGCAAGTCTCTTCGAATTATCGGTTTTGTTTGGCCTACTAGATTGATCTTTCTTGCAATGGGAGATCTGCTTAGCTTTGGGTTCAATCTTGCGGTGCTCGATCCCAAAGTGATGTAAAAGGGAACCGACACGTATTGTATTGTTGCCATTGAGGATAAAAAGATGGGGTTTATATCATATTGCTTGAGTTTATCCCTCTCTACATCATGTCATCTTGCCTAATGCGTTACTCCGTTCTTATGAACTTAATACTCTAGATGCATGCTGGATAGCGGTCAATGTGTGGAGTAATAGTAGTAGATGCAGAATTGTTTCAGTCTACTTGACACGGACGTGATGCCTATATTCATGATCATTGCCTTAGATATCATCATAACTATGCGGTTTTCTATCAATTGCTCGGCAGTAATTTGTTCACCCGCTGTAATACATGCTATCATGAGAGAAGCCACTAGTGAAACCTATGGCCCCCGGGTCTACTTTACATCATATAAGTTTCCGATCTATAATTCTAGTTTCCTATTTATTTTGCAATCTTTATTTTCCAATCTATACAACAAAATACCAAAAATATTTATTTTATTATCTTTATCAGATCTCACTTTTGCAAGTGGTCGTGAAGGGATTGACAACCCCTTTATCGAGTTGGTTGCAAGGTTCTTGATTGTTTGTGCAGGGTACTAGGCGATTTGCGTGTAGTCTCCTACTAGATTGATACCTTGGTTCTCAAAAGCTGAGGGAAATACTTACGCTACTTTGTTGCATCACCCTTTCCTCTTCAAGGAAAACCAACGCATGCTCAAGAAGAGGTAGCAAGAAGGATTTACGGGCGCGCCGTTGGGATATATACGCTCAAGTCAAGACATACCAAGTACCCATCACAAACTCTTATCCCTCGCATTACATTGTTTGCCTTTTGTCTCTCTTTTTCCGCTCCCCCACTTCACCTTTGCCGTTTTACTCGCCTTTTTCGTTCGCCTCTTTTCGCTTGCCTCTTGTGTGTTCGTGTGTTAGATTGTTTATTTCGCCGTCATGGCCAGTCCTTCTATCATTGTCAGTACTCCCGATAATGAAGTTCTCAATTTTAAACAAAGGGAGGGAGAAAATGTAAAAGATGCTTGGTATAGAATTTGCAATGCTCAGAATAGATCTACTAGGAAGAAATCTACTTACGTTCTTCTTCGCAATTTTTATGTAGGCATCACTCCTTGGAAAAGATATATTCTTGATACCATTACCGGAGGGAATTTCTTGGGTAGCCATACTTTTGATTCTTATAATTCTATGATAGATTTGTTAGGCCCACCACCTCTTTTGGTTAATGGAACTATTTTAACTTTGGAACATGTGATGAAAAGGGTTGATATTATTGAAAATAAAATTGCCACTGTAGAGTTGATTGAGAATTTGGATAAAAAGATCTACAACCAAATTACCCAATATGGATCTAAGGTAGGAGTAACTCTAAATTTTTTTAGAGAAAAGGAACCCATAGTTAATGAAAAGATAGATCAAGATTCCACTAGAATTGATAAACTCGAGGATATTATTACCAACTTAGGGTCTGCCTTTTCAGCCGTTAGAAATACCTCGAACCTTCCTCCTATCAAAGTTGCCAAGTTTATGTATGTTCCTAAAAATAAGTGTGAATCTTCTAGTAAGGAGAATGAAGATCTCAAATCAATTAGTGTTCACCTCAACTTTTTTGCTATCATTAAGGAACCTTTTGCTACAAATGAATTTCTTGATTTCTTGCCTAAGAGTTTGATCATCAACAAAAAGAAAGAATTTCCTAAGGGCTATAAGTGTTCAGTTGAAGAATTGCCTACCAAATATGACAATACCTAGATCTATTCTTGTTTTTATGCCTAGCTAGGGGCGTTAAACGACAGCGCTTGTTGGGAGGCAACCCAATTTTATTTTTGTTCCTTGATATTTTTCCTCTTTAGTAATAAATAATTCATCTAGCCTCTGTTTAGATGTGGTTTTATGTTTTAGTTAGTGTTTGTGCCAAGTAGAACCTTTGAAAAGACTTGGGTGAAGTCTTTGCGATCTTGCTGTAAAAAACAGAAACTTTTGCGCTCACGAGATTAGATGCCATTTTTTCTGGAGAGTGCTTTTAGGTTGATTCTTTTTGCAGATGATTAATATAAAAATTCCTCACGTCCAACAATTTATTTCAGAATTTTTGGAGTACAGAAGTATACGTTTGATTCAGATTGCTACAGACTGTTTTGTTTTTGACAGATTCTGTTTTTCGTGTGGTGTTTGCTTATTTTGATGAATCTATGGCTAGTATCGGGGGGTATGAACCATAGAGAAGTTGGAATACAGTAGGTTTAACACCAATATAAATAAATAATTAGTTCATTACAGTACCTTAAAGTGGTGATTTGTTTTCTTATACTAACGGAGCTCATGAGATTTTCTGTTTAAGTTTTGTGTTGTGAACTTTTCAAGTTTTTGGGTAAAGATTTGATGGATTTTGGAATAAGGAGTGGCAAGAGCTCAAGCTTGGGGATTCCCAAGGCACCCCAAGGTAAAACTCAAGGACAACCAAAGCCTAAGCTTGGGGATGCCCTCGGAAGGCATCCCTCTTTCGCCTTTTGTCTATCAGTAACTTTACTTGAGGGTATATTTTTATTCACCACATGATATGTGTTTTGCTTGGAGCGTCTTGTATGATTTGAGTCTTTGCTTTTTAGTTTACCATGATCATCCTTGCTGTACCCACCTTTTCGGAGAGACACACATGAATCGTAATTTATTAGAATACTCTATGTGCTTCACTTATATGTTTTGAGCTAGATAATTTTTCTCTAGTGCTTCACTTATATCTTTTAGAGCACGGTGGTGGTTTTATTTTATAGAAATCATTTGATCTCTCATGCTTCACTTATATCATTTTGAGAATCTTTTAGAATAGCATGGTAATTTTCTTTGGCTATAAAATTAGTCCTAATATGATAGGCATCCAAGAGGGGTATAATAAAAACTTCCATATAGAGTGCATTGAATATTATGAGAAGTTTGATACTTGATGATTGTTTTGAGATATGAAGATGGCGATATTAGAGTCGTGCTAGTTGAGTAATTGTGAATTTGAGAAATACTTGTGTTGAGGTTTGCAAGTCCCGTAGCATGCATGTATGGTAAACTGCTGTGTAACAAATTTCAAGCATGAGGTGTTTCTTTGATTGTCCTCCTTATGAGTGGCGATCGGGGAATGAGCGATGGTCTTTTCCTACCAATCTATCCCCCTAGGAGCATGCGCGTAGTACTTGGTTTTGATGACTTGTAGATTTTTGCAATAAGTATGTGAGTTCTTTATGACTAATGTTGAGTCCATGGATTATACGCACTCTCAACCTTCCATTATTGGTAGCCTCTTCGGTACCGTGCATTGCCCTTTCTCACCTCGAGAGTTGGTGAAAAGTTTGCCGGTGCATCCAAACCCCGTGATATGATACGCTCTATCACACATAAGCCTCCTTATATCTTCCTCAAAATAGCCACCATACCTACCTATTATGGCATTTCCATAGCCATTCCGAGATATATTGCCAAGCAACTTTCCACCGTTCTGTTTATTATGACATGCTCCATCATTGTCATATTTCCTTGCATGATCATGTAGTTGACATCGTATTTGTGGCAAGGCCACCATGCATAAATTTTCATACATGTCACCCATTCCGGTACACCCCCGGAGGCACTAATATACAGTCATATTTTGTTCTAGTATCGAGTTGTAATCCTTGAGTTGTAAGTAAATAGAAGTGTGATGATCATCATTATTAGAGCATTGTCCCGTGTGGGGAAATAAAAAAAAAGGCCAAATAAAAAAATATAAGGCCCAAAAAATTGAGAGAAAAAGAGAGAAGGGGCAATGTTACTATCCTTTTTCCACACTTGTGCTTCAAAGTAGCACCATGATGTTCATTATAGAGAGTCTCTTATTTTGTCACTTTCATATACTAGTGGGAATTTTCATTATAGAACTTGGCTTGTATATTCCAACAACGGGCTTCCTCAAATTCCCTAGGTCTTCGTGAGCAAGCAAGTTGGATGCACACCGACTTAGTTTCTTTTGTTGAGCTTTCATACATTTATAGTTCTAGTGCATCCATTGCATGGCAATCCCTACTCCTCGCATTGACATCAATTGATGGGCATCTCCATAGCCCGTTGATTAGCCGCGTCAATGTGAGACTTTCTCCTTTTTTGTCTTCTCCAGACAACCTCCATCATCATATTCTATTCCACCCATAGTGCTATGTCCATGGTTCGCGCTCATGTATTGCGTGAAAGTTGAAAAAGTTTGAGAATACTAAAGTATGAAACAATTGCTTGGCTTGTCATCGGGGTTGTGCATGATGAGAGCATTTTGTGTGACGAAAATGAAGCATGGCCAAACTATATGATTTTGTAGGGACGAGCTTTCTTTGGCTATATTATTTTGAGAAGACATAATTGCTTGGTTAGTATGCTTGAAGTATTATTATTTTTATGTCAATATTAAACTTTTGTCTTGATTATTTCGGGTCTGAACATTCATGCAACAATAAGAGAATTACATTGAAAATTATGTTAGGTAGCATTCCACATCAAAAATTCCGCTGTATCATTTACCTACTCGAGGACGAGCAGTAATTAAGCTTGGGGATGCTTGATACGTCTCCAACGTATCTATAATTTTTTATTGTTCCATGCTATTATATTATCTGTTTTGGATGTTTAATGGGCTTTAATATGCTCTTTTATAATATTTTTGGGACTAACCTATTAAACGAAGGCCCAGTGCAAATTGCTGTTTTTTTTTGCCTATTTCAGTGTTTCACCGAAAAGGAATATCAAACGGAATCCAAACGGAACAAAACCTTCACGAGGATCTTTCTTGGAACAAACGCAATCCAGGAGACTCGAAGTGGAAGTCAGAGACGTAACGAGGTGGCCACGAGGCAGGAGGGCGCGCCCAGGGGGGGTAGGCGTGCCCCCACCCTCGTGGGTCCCTCGTAGCTCCACCGACTTACTTCTTTCGCCTATATATACTCTTATACCCTGAAAACATCTAGGAGAGCCACGAAACCACTTTCCCACCGCCGCAACCTTCTGTACTCGTAAGATCCCATCTTGGGGCCTTTTCCAGCAATCTACCGGAGGGGGATTCGATCAAGGCGGAGGGCTTCTACATCAACACCATAGCCTCTCCGATGATGTGTGAGTAGTTTACCACAGACCTTCGGGTCCATAGTTATTAGCTAGATGGCTTCTTCTCTCTCTTTGGTTCTCAACACAAAGTTCTCCTCGATGTTCTTGGAGATCTATCCGATGTAACACTCTTTTGCGGTGTGTTTGCCGAGATCCGATGAATTGTGGGTTTATGAATTTGATTATCTATGAATATTATTTGGTTCTTCTCTGAATTCTTATATGCATGATTTCGCAAGTCTCTTCGAATTATCGGTTTAGTTTGGCCTACTAGATTGATCTTTCTTGCAATGGGAGAAGTGCTTAGCTTTGGGTTCAATCTTGCGGTGCTCGATCCCAGTGATAGAAAGGGAACTGACACGTATTGCATTGTTGCTATCGAGGATAAAAAGATGGGGTTTATATCATATTGCTTGAGTTTATCCCTCTACATCATGTCATCTTGCCTAATGCATTACTCCGTTCTTATGAACTTAATACTCTAGATGCATGTTGGATAGCGGTCGATGTGTGGAGTAATAGTAGTAAATGCAGAATCGTTTGGGTCTACTTGAAATGAATGTGATGCCTATATTCATGATCATTGCCTTAGATATCATCATAACTATGCGCTTTTCTATCAATTGCTCGGCAGTAATTTGTTCACCCACCATAATACATGCTATCATGAGAGAAGCCACTAGTGAAACCTATGGCCCCCGGGTCTACTTTACATCATATAAGTTTCCGATCTATAATTCTAGTTTACTATTTATTTTCCAATCTTTATTTTCCAATCTATACAACAACATACAAAAAATATTTATCTAATTATCATTATCAGATATCACTTTTGCAAGTGGCCGTGAAGGGATTGACAACCCCTTTATCGCGTTGGTTGCAAGGTTCTTATTTGTTTGTGTAGGTACGAGGCGACTTGCATGTAGTCTCCTACTGGATTGATATCTTGGTTCTCAAAAACTGAGGGAAATACTTATGCTACTTTGCTGCATCACCCTTTCCTCTTCAAGGGGAAACCAACGCATGCTCAAGAGGTAGCAAGGTGTGGGTGAGTAGAGGGATAGATAGGCCAGAGATGCGAGTATGGTGGGGCTGTGAGGCCTGCCCAGCAGCACAACCGGCCACGGGAGGCGGGAGGAGGAGGTTCCGCCGGCGCTGGTTTGGGCGGCTGGAGCAGGAAGATCAGAGAGTGAAGAAGCATGGTTGCTGTTAGATTGACATCTAATGGTCTGATGCTGGTAGAGTCGATTGTTGACTAAGTTTCTTTTTTTGAGAAACCTTGGGTACGCATGAACTTAGTAGGCCCACAAGTCAGCCTCCAAATCTGTGGCGCATAAACATAGAGCCCATTTGCTATTTTTTAAATAATTTGCAGCTCATTTGCTAATTCTTAAGTAATTTATTACAACCCATTTTCTGCCCAGGACCACGGTCAAAAATTTCAACCTTATTTTGCATATTTCGGTGGAGTCCGAACTATTGTAATCCCAAAATGATAAACATTTTTTTAAGAACTTATGTATTTGCCAAAAAAAAATTGTTTTTTTGTAAGCAAATAAGACGTGGGACAATTGAGTTGGTTTAAGGGGAAACCAGTGGTAAAAAGATATGTGCTGGGAGAGAAAACAACAAAAAAATAAGGATGTAAATATGAAAAGGGAACTTTATGTATTTTCAATATATGATACATGTATGTGAACTAGTAAAACTATAGGTAGAGATTAGAGAACGGAAGTAGGACATGGTGTTTCAAGAGGAAAATAGAACTGGGATATGTGTTTGATTCAGTAAAAAAACTGCATGCGGATGTTGTAAGACAAAATATAACTAACGCTGGTGGGCCAGAGGCCAGTAGATACATACTAGATCTTTGTGCCCCGTTGTCATCATGGGCTGGGCCTGTTAAAAACAAAACCAAGCCTGGGCGGTCTACAGCCCAGCTTGAAATCTGTTTCGACCTGAAAAAACAATATACCTGCTCAATAAACGAGAGAATTTCGCAAGTATAGATCGACAACCGGGATGCAGCAGGTATATTGTTTTTCATCATGATAATAAGTGCATGCACTTGTTTCAAAAATTGGAGAACTGAATTGAACGACAAAAGTGCTTATGCTACCAATCAAATAAAAATCAGGTGCCTGAAAATTCGTTTCGAAACAAAGGATTCAGCTTTATATACACATCGACCCTCGGCATGATGGTTGTAAGCAAATGCCAAGTTCATACCGAAAGATTGTTAACAACAATACCAACTTGCGGACGACAAGGTACTACAAGTACCAATACCAAACTAACTTATAATTTTTTACTCCTGGCCCTAATGTTCGTCTGGTAGAAAATCTTGCAGAGGAACAGCTGCCGCACCTTCCCTTGCTCCAGGTCCCCGAGGTGGTACTGGTGCATCACCCAGTTGGTCCTCTGCTGGTCGAAGTTCTTGTTGGTGTGCAGCACCAGAACCTTTTTGCTACCCGCCTACCGGCCGGTGACCATCACCGGCAAGGTATTGCCGGTCTTGTGCCACATCGCATGCATGCCGCACTCCATCTGTATCTTGCGACGCCATCCACGCGCTCCCTTTTGAACGCCTGGAATTGCGCTCAAGAAATGCTTGCTTAGGCCACTCAAAGGTGATACCGACCAAAGATGTTATAATACAGTTTTAGTGAATGTAGTTGGCATTTTCATAACATCTTTGGCATGTTGCAGTCACTTGTTTCACCTTTTCTTAACTGTCAAATTGTAATTGCTTCACTAGGTTTGTGTCTAAAAAGAAAAATAGAGCTATAAACAAAGGAATATGTTTGTGCAAGTAGACGGCCGATCGGTGTCTTACCTGGAAGTTTCTCACGATGGGTGTAGCATATGCCGTGCTTGCTGTCGATGGTTGGTATGAACAAATCGATGAGAGGGCGAGATCTCGCGCTGTCAACACTCACTTTGGCCTCAAGGTGCTCGATCAGCTCCTGATCCGTGGGATCGAACTTGACGCCTTGACCCAAGCAGATCGGCCAATCCTTCTTGGAATGCATCGGTTAATTCCAGTTTTATGGTACTAAATGTATGATCAATCGACTGTTTTAAGTGAATGATGAAAGATTTCGATAGATAAGTGGTACTCCAAATCTGAAGTCCACAATACCTGAACACGCCATCGGGATTCTTGTGTCACCTCACGCAGCGCGGTTGTCACGCCAATTCACCGTGTGGACATGATGAATAATTTGACCGACGTATACTAGTACTGCCATCGCATTACTTACTAGTCGTATTTAGTGTCACATTTTAACCTAGGTTTAACTAATAAGTATCAAGCACTTATATATATATATATATATATATATATATATATATATATATATATATATATATATATATATATATATATATATATATATATATATATATGGCTTCTGCATAGCATCTCCACCATCAATATCAGTACAACCTACGCAGGTGAGTTAGGATGCACTTTTGATCCCAGAAAGGTATCTATCCTTCAAACCAGAGGAGTGCATCAAACTAACAACAGTACATAATATCCAACAAAAGAGGGTCGTATACAACAAAGAGGGATACATGGCTCACTCTAGATATCAAGATTTAATCAAGTTGTGCATATTTGTCAGTTGGCATGAACCACATCGCCAAGATGTCGGGTTTGCAAAAGCCATCCATCGCATGGAAGCTTGATGCCTTTCACATCAAGATTGATACGCCTCCAACGTATCTATATTTTTGATTGCTCCATGCTATATTATCTTCCTGCTTTGGACATTATTGGGCTTTATTATACACTTTTATATTATTTCGGGACTAACCTATTAACCGGAGGCCCGGTTCGTAATTGCTGTTTTTTTGCCTATTTCGGAGTTTCCGCAGAAAAGAATATCAAACGGAGTCCAAACGGAATGAAACCTTCGAACGTGATTTTCGGAACAAACATGATCCAGAGGACTTGGACCCCACGTCAAAAGCTACCAGGAAGCCACGAGGTAGGGGCGCCTTACCCCCGGGCGCTGCCTCCACCCTCGTGGGCCCCAAGTTGCTCCACCGACGCATTCCTTCCTCCTATATATACCTACGCACCCCCAAACGATCGACACGGAGCCAAAACCTAATTCCACCGCCGCAACCTTCATGCACTGTGAGATCCCATCTTGGGGCCTGTTCCGGAGCTCTACCGAGGGGCATCCATCACGGAGGGCTTCTACACCAACACCATAGCCTCCGATGAAGTGTGAGTAGTTTACCTCAGACCTTCGGGTCCATAGTTATTAGCTAGATGGCTTCCTCTCTTTTTGGATCTCAATACAATGTTCTCCCCTCTTGTGGAGATCTGTTCGATGTAATCTTCTTTATGTGTGTTTGTTGAGACCGATGAATTGTGGGTTTATGATCAAGTTTATCTATGAACAATATTTGAATCTTCTGGTTTCTTTTATGTATGATTGGTTATCTTTGCAAGTCTCTTCGAATTATCAGTTTGGTTTGGCTTACTAGATTGATCTTTCTTGCAATGGGAGAAGTGCTTAGCTTTGGGTTCAATCTTATGGTGTCCTTTCCCAAAGGATGAGGGGCAAGAAGGCACGTATTGTATTGTTGCCATCGAGGATAACAAGATGGGTTTTTATCATATTGCATGAGTTTATCCCTCTACATCATGTCATCTTGCTTAAAGCGTTACTCGTTTCTTGTGAACTTAATACTCTAGATGCATGCTACATAGCGGTCGATGTGTGGAGTAATAGTAGTAGATGCAGCAGTGAGTCGGTCTACTTGTTTCGGACGTGATGCCTATATACATGATCATACCTAGATATTCTCATAACTATGCTCAATTCTCATCAATTGCTCAACAGTAATTTGTTCACCCACCGTAAATACTTATGCTCTTGAGAGAAGCCACTAGTGAAACCTATGGCCCCCGGGTCTATTTTCCATCATATTTAATCTCCCGACAACAAGCTATTTCTAGCACCGTTTTTATTTTGTTTACTTTACTTAGCATCTTTATCATAAAAATACCAAAAATATTATCTTATCATATCTATCAGATCTCATTCTCGTAAGTGACCGTGTAGGGATTGACAACCCCTTTCGCGTTGGTTGCGAGGATTTATTTGTTTGTGTAGGTGCGAGGGACTTGTGCGTGGCCTCCTACTGGATTGATACCTTGGTTCTCAAAAACTGAGGGAAATACTTACGCTACTTTGCTGCATCACCCATTCCTCTTCAAGGGAAAACCAACGCAGTGCTCAAGAGGTAGCAAGAAGGATTTCGCGCCGCTGTCGGGGAGGTTCACGCAAAAGTCAACATACCAAGTACCCATCACAAACCCTTATCTCCCGCATTACATTATTTGCCATTTGCCTCTCGTTTTCCTCTCCCCCACTTCACCCTTGCCATTATATTCGCCCTTTTTCCGTTCGTCTTTTCGTTTGCCTTGATGTCTTACTTGGCTCGTTTGCTCATTTCGTTGAAATAGTTGAGTATTTATTCCTAAATAGAGAAGCTAATACCTATGTATCCTCATCCGCTTGCCAATCTTTTTAAGAGATCCAATTATGATGAAACAATTCCTAGTGATTTGGATGCACTAGATTATCTTTATAAGGTTTTGCTTGAACCGTGAATCAAAATTGTGATGAAGTGCTTTATGAAGTGATTCATGATAGATCTTAGAATAAAAAGCATGATTGCAATTATTTTGTTATAAATTCTATTGATGTAAATTATGCTAATAATATGCAAAACCCTAAGCTTGGGGATGCTAGTTTTGCTATGTCCACTACCTGTTGCAATAATCATGATTGGGGAGATTCTTCTTATGATCTTGAAAATTTATTTAAGCCCCATGATGAATATAAGATTGATAATAGTGTTTACAATAATATTGAAAGTGGGTTTGGAAGAGTGTCAACTTTAGATCCCACATATTTGGATAATATTCAATCTTATGAAATTTTTATAAAAGTGAGCTTGGAGAAATCATGACTTTAGTTAATGATAATCCCACTATTTTGGAAGAGTGTCAACTTCGCATGCATGTGGATCGTGTTGAGAATATGTTATGTGACAGCTATATTGTTGAATTTTCTTATGATCCTACATGTAATTATTATGAGAGAGGAAAATATGATTATAGAAATTTTCATGTTACTAAATTACCTCTCGTTATGTTGAGATTGCTATTGTTCCTTTCCGCTTCCTTGCATATGCTAGTTTTTGCTTGCTATGATAATTTGTTTGCCCATAATATGCCTATGCATAGGAAGTATGTTAGACTTAAGTGTGTTTGTCACATGTTTTATGATGCTCTCTTTATGCTTCAATTCTTGTCTTTCACGTGAGCATCATTGGAATCTTAATGCCTAGCTAAAAAGGCTTTAAAGAAAAGCGCTTGTTGGGAGACAACCCAATATTTTTCCTTGCTACTTAGTCATAAATATTTGTTATAGCCTCTTTTTAGATGTGTTTTTATGTTTTAACTAGTGTTTGTGCCAAGTTAAACCTATAGGAACTTCTTGGATGATAGTTACTTCATCTTGCAGAAAATTCCAGAAACTTTCTGTTCACGAAACTAATTTTTAATAATAACCAGAACGTGATAAAATATTGATTCCAATTGCTTCTGATCAATAAACAAATTGTCTACGTCGTCCTATTTTGGCTGATTTTTTGGAGTTCCAGAAGTTTGCATTAGTTACAGATTACTGCAGACTGTTCTGTTTTTACAGATTCTGTTTTTCGTGTGTTGTTTGCTTATTTTGATGAATTTATGGCTAGTAAAAGAGTTTATAAACCATATAGAAGTTGGAATACAGTAGGTTTAACACCAATATAAATAAAGAATGAGTTCATTACAGTACCTTGAAGTGGTCTTTTGTTTTCTTTCACTAACGGAGCTCACGAGATTTTCTGCTGAGTTTTGTGTTGTGAAGTTTTCAAGTTTTGGGTGAAAGATTTGATGGATTATGGAACAAGGAGTGGCAAGAGCCTAAGCTTGGGGATACCCATGGAACCCCCAATATAATCTAAGGACATCTAAAAGCCAAAGCTTGGGGATGCCCCGGAAGGCAACCCCTCTTTCGTCTACTTCCATCGGTAACTTTACTTGGAGCTATATTTTTATTCACCACATGATATGTGTTTTGCTTGGAGCGTCTTGTATGATTTGAGTCCTTGCTTTTTAGTTGACCACAATCATCTTTTCTGTACACACCTTTTGAGAGAGACACACATGATTCGGAAATTATTAGAATACTCTATGTGCTTCACTTATATCTTTTGAGTTATATAGTTTTTGCTCTAGTACTTCACTTATATCTTTTAGATCACGGTGGTGGATTTGTTTTATCGAAACTATTGATCTCTCGTGCTTCACTTAGATTATTTTAGAGTCTTAAATAGCATGGTAATTTTTTTAAATAATCCTAATATGCTAGGTATTCAAGATTAGTAAAAACTTTCTTATGAGTGTTTTGAATACTAAGAGAAGTTTGATGGTTGATGATTGTTTTGAGACATGGAGGTAGTGATATTAAAGTTGTGCTAGTTGAGTAGTTGTGAATTTGAGAAATACTTGTGTTGAAGCTTGCAAGTCCCGTAGCATGCACGTATGGTAAACGTTATGTAACAAATTTGAAACATGAGGTGTTCTTTGATTGTCCTCCTTATGAGTGGCGGTCGGGGACGAGCGATGGTCTTTTCCTACCAATCTATCCCCCTAGGAGTATGCACGTAGTGCTTGGTTTTTGATGACATGTAGATTTTTGCAATAAGTATGTGAGTTCTTTATGACTAATGTTGAGTCCATGGATTATACGCACTGTCACCTTTCCATCATTGCTAGCCTCTCCGGTACCGTGCATTGCCCTTTCTCACATTGAGAGTTGGTGCAAACTTCGCGGTGCATCCAAACCCCGTGATATGATACGCTCTTTCACACATAAACCTCCTTATATCTTCCTCAAAACAGCCACCATACCTACCTATTATGGCATTTCCATAGCCATTCCGAGATATATTGCCATGCAACTTTCCACCGTTCCGCTTTATCATGACACGCTTATCATTGTCATATTGCTTTGCATGATCATGTAGTTGACATAGTATTTGTGGCAAAGCCACCGCTCATAATTCTTTCATACATGTCACTCTTGGTTCATTGCATATCCCGTACACCACCGAGGCATTCATATAGAGTCATACTTTGTTCTAGTATCGAGTTGTAATCATTGAGTTGTAAATAAATAGAAGTGTGATGATCATCATTTTCTAGAGCATTGTCCCAAGTGAGGAATAAAAAAAGAGAGAGAAAGGCCCAAAAAAATGAGAGAAAAAGAGAGAAGGGACAATCTTACTATCCTTTTACCACACTTGTTCTTCAAAGTAGCACCATAATCTTCATGATAGAGAGTCTCTTGTTTTGTGACTTTCATATACTAGTGGGAATTTTTCATTATAGAACTTGGCTTGTATATTCCAACAATGGGCCTCCTCAAGTGCCCTAGGTCTTCGTGAGCAAGCAAGTTGGATGCACACCCACTTAGTTTCTTTTGTTGAGCTTTCATATATTTATAGCTCTAGTCCATCCGTTGCATGGCAATCCCTACTACTTGCATTAACATCAATCGATGGGCATCTCCATAGATCATTGATTAGCCTCGTTGATGTGAGACTTTCTCCTTTTTTGTCTTCTCCACATAACCCCCATCATCATATTCTATTCCACCCATAGTGCTATATCCATGGCTCACACTCATGTATTGCGTGAAGGTTGAAAAAGGTTGAGATTACTGAAGTATGAAACAATTGCTTGGCTTGTCATCGGGGTTGTGCATGATGAGAGCATTCTTGTGTGACCAAAATGGAGCATGACTAAACTATATGATTTTGTAGGGATGAACTTTTTTTGGCCATGTTATTTTGAGAGGACATAATTGCTTAATTAGTATGCTTGAAGTATTATTATATTTATGTCAATATTGAACTTTTATCTTGAATCTTTCGGATCTGAATATTCATACCACAATTAAGAAGAATTACATTGAAATTATGCCAAGTAGCATTCCACATCAAAAGTTCTGTTTTTATCATTTACCTACTGAGGACAAGCAGGAATTAAGCTTAGATGCTTGATACGTCTCCAACGTATCTATAATTTTTTTTGCTCCATGCAATATTATCTTCTCGCTTTGGACATTATTGGGCTTTATTATACACTTTTATATTATTTTTGGGACTAACCTATTAACCGGAGGCTCAGCCTGCATTGCTATTTTTTTGCCTATTTCAGAGTTTCGCAGCAAAAGAATATCAAACGGGGTCCACACGGAATGAAACCTTCGGGAACGTGATTTTCGGAATGAACATGATCCAGAGGACTTGGACCCTACGTCAAGAAAGCTACCAGGAAGCCACGAGGTAGGGCGGCGCGCCTACCCCCCTGGGTGCACCATCCACCCTCGTGGGCCCCATGTTGCTCCACCGACGTACTCCTTCCTCCTATATATACCTACGTACCACCAAACGATCAGATACGGAGCCAAAAACCTAATTCTGCCGCCGCAACCTTCTGTACCCGTGAGATCCCATCTTGGGGCCTGTTCCGGATATCCGCCGGAGGGGGCATCGATCACGGAGGGCTTCTACACCAACACCATAGCCTCTCCAATGAAGTGTGAGTAGTTTACGTCAGACCTTCGGGTCCATAGTTATTAGCTAGATGGCTTCCTCTCTCTTTTTGGATCTCAATACAATGTTCTCCCCCTCTCTTGTGGAGATCTATTCGATGTAATCTTGTTTTGCGGTGTGTTTGTTGAGACCGATGGATTGTGGGTTTATGATCAAGTTCATCTACGAATAATATTTGAATCTTCTGAATTATTTTGTGTATGATTGGTTATCTTTGCAAGTCTCTTCGAATTCTAGATTGATCTTTCTTGCAATGGGAGAAGTGCTAGCTATTTCTAGCGCCGTTTTTGTTTTGTTTACTTTACTTTGCATCTTTATCATAAAAATATCAAAATATTATCTTATCATATCTATCAGATCTCACTCTCGTAAGTGACCGTGTAGGGATTGACAACCCCTTATCGCGTTGTTTGCGAGGATTTGTTTGTTTGTGTAGGTGCGAGGGACTCGTGCGTGGCCTCCTACTGGATTGATACTGTCGGGGAGGCTGATCGTACCCACGGACACCTATGGGACCGGCGAGCCGGGTCCCTTTCGGTTCGGTGGGGGGCGGAGATCGCATCTAAGAGCAGAGATCGAGGCGGCTAAAGCACGAGCAGCTTACCCAACTTCTCGGAGCTCTCCGGAGAGATAATACTCCTACCGCTGCTTGTCCGATTGATTGTGTTTTTGCTAGGGAGCGATGAGAGCTACAAAACCTAGCTCGAGAGTCTCCGGGTTTCGGATGAGCTGAACCGAATCAGCCGTTGAGCCTTCTCACGCTATGCACGGGCCTCCTTTTATAGGCTAAAAAGGGTCACCACAGGTGGCAACGTAGATGGGGTACAAATGGAAAAACAGTAGTTGGTACACCTACTTGTACAGTGTACAGTGTATCATACCTAACCCTGACGGCAGGGGACAAGGGCAATAAATGCCCGCCTAAGTCCCCTAAACAAAGTGCAAAAAGTGGCGTCACGGCGCCCACCGCCTGCCACGATGGTTTATCCTGTCGGGCCGCCATCACGCTGCTCTCCGCTGGCTGCACATCCTCTTGACACGCCGCGCTTGAAATGCCCCATGGCGACACGTTGGTGGGATGAGCTGGAGCGGAGATAAAGAGAGGTTGCTTGCTCCGGCAAGTGGCTTGCCGGGGCTGAATCCTTGTCGCGCCCGGAGGCTCGTCTCCCTCCGAGCTTTCCCGGCAAGCTCCTCTTGCCGGGGTCTTGTCTTCTGTGTGCCATGGATGGCCTTCCCGGCAAGATCCTCTTGCCGGGGCCTTGTTTCCTTGACTTAAAACACTTTGTTCTTGAATGGCTCCAAAGGGGCCATAGAGAATCTTAACGATTCCCTGGCAAGCCTTGCCGCGGGGTGCTACAACTGTCCGTGCACGAGTTCGGGATACTAGGGTACCCCTACTCTAGTACACCGACAGGAGCCCCCGGGCCTGGGCCACACACGGTGCCGAGCGCTGTTGGGCCAAGCCCAAAACAGTGCACGGGCACGCGCGGCTCAAATTACACCGTTACTTACCCCGGACCCACCACGTCCCTCGCGAACGGCACGCGTCGAACGCGGCGTCGTGGGAGAGATCGTGGGTGAGATTGTGGGGAAGTTCTTTATCCAGAAAGGGCGAAACGTCCGCCCCCTCCCTCTTTATAAGCAGAGGAAACAGGGGCATTCCGTTCCCCTCGCCATTTACTGCTTGAGCTCGAAAACCACCATTGCTTCCCCCTGCTTCCCAAGCCAATAGAGAGCACAGCTCCGCCCCTCGTCGCCGCCGTCTCCACCACCGTCGCCGGACATCTCCGCCGCCTCCGCCATGGCTCCGAAAGCCGACAAGGGGAAGGGCGTGAAGTCGGCCGAGGCGCATGTGCTCATGCGCAACGCAAGGAGCGGGCCCTCTTCGACCCTCAGCCGACGCAAAGGAGCTGCGGAGGGGTACTACCTCTTCGGTTGACGGAGACGGGCGCACCTGCCAAGACGAGGGTGATCTCCGCCACAGATCTCGAGAAGGTTTCTGTCGGGTATCCTTCTTCAAGGCTTTTTCTTCTCTGCCGGACTCTGCCCGCACCTTTTCAATTCTTTTGTGACATCATGAACACATATGGCCTCCGCCTCCTTGACTTCACCCCTAACGCCGTTCTCACCATGGCGTTTTCGCACACCTTTGCGAGAACTTTGTCGGAGTCCACCCAAATGTCGCCCTCTTCCGCTACTTCTTCATGCCCCGCCGAGAGAGGAGAGCCGCTTCGGAGGGATTGCTTGGGTCTCTAGGATCGGCAAGAAAGAAGCGCATTTGGAAGGGGAGTTCGTGAGCAAGTGGGACCAGTGGAGAGGCAACTGGTGCCGGATAGTTGAGGAGAACCCGCAGCTCTTCGATCGCCAGGCGGCGCTAAACCCCAATAGTGCGCGGCAACGATTGAGTAACTTACGCCGGAGGACGCGAGGCTGCAGATTGCCGTGACTCGGATCTTGCGCCTTTAGGCTTGCCGGACTAACCGTAGGGCGCAGCTTGGCGCAGACTTCGCCGGGCCGTGATTGCTCCCTTGCAGGAGAGGGGAGGCCTGCTTGGGAGTTCCAAAATGCGGCAGACATCATGAGGCTGCGCCTGGCCTTAATCGGAATTTCACCGTCTTGGAGTTGACGGCGATGCCGCAGGAGCTGTTCAAGCATGACCCCGAGCACCCCGAGTGGTTTAGGTTGCCGGAGGAGTCGTCCCCTTGTGCAACAACTCGCCGCTTGATCCGCATCCGCGCCATGATGCCGCCAGTGTGACTCTCATGGGATTGTTCCAACCTGGCAAGAGCCCTCCGACGACATCGCGGCGGTTCTTCGACAACTTGGAAGAAGTCGCGGTCCGCGCCGACGAAAGGTAAGTGGCTCACCGCGACACCACCGACCAAGAGATGGTACGCGATGCCACAAGGTTGAGGAGGCGGCAGATACTGCCGCTGGCCTTCGGTTCATGATGAGAGGAGGCAGAGGCAGCCGAGGCGGCAAGCCTTGCCGATCGAGAGGAGCTTGCTGGCGAGGAGGAGCAGACCGAGCCCGAAGTTGAGCCGAGCGAGCCAGCCGAGGACGCTTCTGCCCCATCGTCCAGCAACTTGCCGCAAACGGAGCCCCCGGCTCCGCCAAGGAGGCGTCTTCGGAGGGCCGGAGACGAGACGAGACGGCAGACGGAAGAACAATGAAAGATCTGCATGACGAAGGCTCTACTGCTGCAAGTTCTGTTGCGCTGCTGGAGCGCCCCACGTTGCTGCGATAATCGAGGCGGGATCCTCCCAGTGTCAGCTGCTACTCCCGCCAAGCGATCAAGGGAGCCCACTCCTCCGCCTCTTTGCACCGGAGGCGAGCCGGAATTTGATCTCTCTGCGCTCAGCTCCGACGAGGAGGAAGAAGAAGAGAAAGCCTCCATGCTGCGCTTGTATTTCTTCAATTTTATTGCTTCATCTTGAGTCTGACTAGCTTCATTCTGAACTCTCTTTTTTTCAGGACGCTGGCCCAGAGAGCGTCCAAAAGGGCCAAGACTCCGGTGGTTGTCGTCGAGGACGATCCCGCCAAGACCGCAGAGGAAGCGCCGAGACAACCTTGCCGGACCCGCAACCTTTCCTCAGAGCAGCCCCAGCGTAAGTGTTGGGTTACTTTTTTACTGTTAGGCGTGCATGGGTGTTTCTTCTATGCTGATATCTGACTTGTTGACTTATGTAGGAGCAGAGCAGCCTCATCACGAGGGTCCGGAAGCCGCCCCGAGATTCCATCTGCTTCAACTACGCCGCCAAGGGAGAATTCCCGCAAGGGAACGCTCTCCGCAAGGGATGCTTCTCCGACAAGGGAAGCCTCTCCGACAAGGCAGCGCCAAGGGCGATCCTCCGGTGGTTGAGACCGCGGCCATCGATCCCATCGCAGGTAATCCCTTGGCGAAAAATTTTCCTTGGGTTCTTCTTCCGCTTTTCTTTTTGAACATTTGCTTGATCGTTTTTGCTTTTTTCTTTGGTGATCGATCGCCGATCCATCTGCCGCAGAGCCGATGGAGACTGAGGTTGCCGGCGAGGAGGACGCGCGCGGCAACATTGACGACGCCGCCCCCATGGAAGAAGAGGCTGGTGCCGATGGACTCGCCGGCGAAGAGGCCGCTGAGGCTGCCGCCGCAAAGGCCGGCGAGGGGTCCGGGCGTCACAGCGACGCACTCGAGGCCGCAGGAGCGCCAGCGCTTACGCCGACCGCCGATCCCTCCGCCATCGATGCAGCGTCAGTTCAAGAGCCTCAGCCCGCGCCTATCCTCAAGGCCGCGACGGGTCTTCATCAAGCTCCCTTTGGGCGCCGAGCTCCAGGGCCCCGGTCGAAGGGGAGACCTTCGACGGAGAGCTGCTCGCCTCTGCTGGGCTGTCGCTGGTCGACGCGCCAAGCAGCAGTGGCGATTCTGAGGAGGAGCAGCTGTTGAAGAGGCTGCTGTCGCTCTACCGCGCCCGACAAGCCAAGTTGGAGTCCCGGGAGGCACTTGTCGCGAGGGCGGGAGCAGATATGGAGAAGCGCGCAGAAGAGCTCCGGGCCGCCAACCGAGAAGCTCTCCGGGACATAGCAGAAGAGCGCGCGCAGCTTTTTGAAGAGCGCACAGCCTTCATCCTTGAGAAGGCTGAGGTCGAGGAGCAGCAACGGCTTGCCGGTGAGAAGCTATCTGCGCAAGAAGAAGGCGAAATGGCGCAGCGGAAGATCAACTCCGGACAGCTATGGAGGAAGAGCTTGCACATGAAAGAGCAATCACTTGGCGGAGCGCTCAAGGAAGCAAAAAGACGCCGCTGCTGCCGAGGCCACCAAGAAAGAGCCGGAGACAAGGTTATGCAGCTGGAGGCCAACCTCCGTAAGAGCGGCGAGGAGCTTGACGCTACTGAAGCACGAGCGCGAGAAGGACGCCTACACTCTTGGCGAGTTGCAGGGCCGTCTTGCTGAGAAGATCAAAGAGCTCGACGCCGCCAAAGACTCCAGGGCTGATCTTGAGCTGAAGCTGACCACCTTGATGGCGACCCTGGACAGCGCCAAGGAGCGGGAGGTGGCCTTGCTAGAGAAGATCAAGACCGGCGAGGAGCTGCTAACGAGTGCCACAAACGCCCAGAACACCTTCAGAGAGAACGTGATGCAATCGGATGTAGGGTCTTGTGGATACTGCCGCCATCATCGACAAGGAGCTGACGGAGATTGGGATGGAAGATCTTGGATATTCCTCCGACGAGCATCTCCAGCCCAGCGCCAAGCTCAGCTTATTCTTCAAAGGCGTGTTGACGGCTCTCCGACGACTCCGGGCGGCGATCCCGAAGCGACCGGCCGAGGAGTCGCGCCAAATCTGCTCGGAAGTTCTCCAAAAGGTCTTTGGTGAAGGTGGCCTTCCGCAATCCGTGCCTCGACCTCACCAACGCCCTCAAGTCCTTGCCGCCGGATGCTGATGTAGAGGCGCTCAAGGCCTTTGTCGCACTCCATCGTGGGATGTGGTGAACAAAGTCAAGAGGGTTGAGGGCGACCGTGTAGACTAGGCCGCCAATTTTATCTTTCCCTTATCGCTGCTGATCATGTTTAAGAAAGCGATTTATTAGATATGCGACAAGTTATTTTGTAATATAACTTTATCTTAAGCAATGATTGCAATGTTATTTCCTCTACTTGATTCCTTCCTTTGTATGTTTATGCCCTACGCTTTTAGGGAACTTGTCGGTGCGGGCACCTTTTGCATGAAGCCGAGTGCGAACGTCAAGACCTTCTTGGCGTTGCCGCCGCAAAGCAACCTTGTCGCAACTAGCTGCAGCTCTCTTAAGTTGTTGAGCGGACTCGAAACAAAGTAAGGGCGCGACTAGCTACGAGTTGGTTCCTCCGCACGGTGTTTTCCATACAAAGTACTTATCGTTCGAGGAGAATAACTTAAAAAATTTAAAACTGGTTGCTCAAACTCTGGCAACTTAGCTTTTCCGTCATTTGCTTCCCGGCAAGGCTTGATCTCTTCGAGCGATACTTGGTCCACACCGTTATCTTCTCCTTCCCCCCCGGCAAACTTGTGTGCGAGGAGCCCTTCCCTTCTTTGAAGAGAAGAAAGAAGAGAAAATAAAGATATGGAGCCTCATGGCTCGTTAGTGCTTACCGGGTGTGGGTGCTGCACAAAGTGTCAGATAACATATGCAATATTATGGAGAAAGCATAAAACTGACAAGGTGTGCGGAACACATGAGCTTTACTTATGCACGGGTCCGCGCTCGCCTCGTACAAAGGATTACATGCAACATCGGCAAGACTTGTACAAAGGTGGTTGCCGGAACAGGTTCCGCAACCGCGCGCTTTATGGGTAAAACTTACGAAGATGCTCTATGTTCCGTGAGTTGCTCACCGAACGCCATCTTCGGTCTCAAGGCGGACAGCGCCAAAGCCTAGTGACTCGCTTCACCCGATAAGGGCCTTCCCACTTCAAGGCCAACTTGTTGGAATTCTTGGCGGACTGAACGCGCCAAGAACAAGGTCGCTTTCCTCGAGACTTCGCATTAACTGCGGCTTATGGTAGCGGCGCAAAGCTTGCCGATATCGAGCGGCTCAAACAAGAGCTCAAGACGATCTTCCTCAAGGAGCAGCGGCGTCATCTTGTCGCAGCTGCTCTTGCTCAAGCTCATCATAAGCGAGCACTCGAGGTGACCCGTATACGAAGTTCCGCGGGGATAACCGCCTCGCTTCCATAGACTAGAGCAAAAGGTGTACGCCGATGGCTCGATTTGGCGTCGCCCCGATCGACCAAAGAACCACCGGCAGCTCCTCAATCCAGTTTCTTCCGCAGACTTGTGCAGCTTGTCGAAGTCCCGGTCTTGAGTCCATGCAGCACTTCAGCATTTGCTCTTCCGCTTGACCGTTGCTTCTCGGGTGAGCAACGAAGCGGCACCTTTGGCGCCAAGATCTTGGACGCATCGCATGAAGGTGCGGCTCAGAATTGGGTGCCGTTGTCGGTGATGATCCTGTTAGGGATCCCAAGCGGCAAACAATTGACCTGAAGAACTTGATCACGATCAGGCGGTCACCTTCCTCATCGCTTCCACTTCCGCCACTTTGTGAACTTGTCGATGGCGACGCATGTACTCAAAGCCCCGACAGCCGGGAAGGGGCCGAGAATGTCGAGCCCTGCACGAAAATGGCCGTGATAAAGGGATCGTCTGGAGAGCTTGAGCTGGTGGTGAATCTGCTTGGAATGGAATCGGCACGCTTCACACTTGGTTACTTGTGCGGTTGCATCCGGAGGCTGTCGGCCAAAAGAAACCTTGCCGGAACGCTTGCCGGCAAGAAGTGCTCTTGCGCCAATGTGGTGACCACATATGCCTCCGTGTATCTCTCGCCAACAGCTTTCGTCCATCTTCCCGCAAATACACTTCAATTTCACACCGTTGAGTCTTCTTCAGACATGCAGGTCTTTGTCGACAAACCAGTACATACTTGACCGCCGGGCTACTCTTTCCGCTTCTTCTTGCTCTTCGGAAGTTCCCCGTCTCGAGGAAATGAACAATCTGTGCCCATCTTTGGAGCTTGCGGCTCGACAACAAGGACTAAAGGCAAATCTGCTGCCAAGGAACATCCGCTTCTACGGCAAGAACACGAGGTTCTGCCGAGCTTGATATTCCCGCAAGCTTGCCGGAGCAAAACTTGTCGGGAGCGTTTGTTTCAACGGAACAAACCCTAGGGCTTGTTGGAGCAGCATCGCTTCCTCAAAGACTCTCGGCGTTGATCTTGGGGACCTTCTTGGCGGCGGCTTCGGGGAGCTCTGCCGGAAAATAGTCGCCAGAGATCAACTTGCTCTTCTTGCTCTGCCCAGTTGACGGTGCTACAGTTGGTTGAGTCAGCTTGAGGACAAAGGTTCCTAGTTCCACAGGTAACTTAAGTGCAGCACACTTGATGTGCCATCGCCTATATCATTTTGAGCTCTTGGAACATGTTCCATTTGTAGGCCGTCAAAGTGTTCTTCCAGCTTCCTCACTTCATCAACATAAGCTTCCATCAACGGGCTCGATAACTCTTGTTTACTTGCCGGATGACAAGTCGTGAGTCACCCCGACAATGAGCTTCTTGATCCCAAGGTCCACCGCGATCCGAGACCGGCAAGCAAACCCTCATACTCTGCAGTATTGTTTGTTGCTTGCTCCTTGGGAAAGTGCGTCGACTCACGTACTTGAGGTGCTCTCCTGGGTAGCGACATAAGCGACACACACCAAGACCGGCGCCTTTGCAGCGAGAAGGCACCATCAAAGTACATTATCCACTCTCGCTTGCTTCTTTGACAGGCATGCTCGCCTGAAATCTCTTCATCCGGTGTTGGCGCCCATTCTCGCTATGAACTCCGCCAATGCTCGCTTTGGATAGTTGAAGTGCTTTCAAACTTGAGGCCAAAAGCTCGACAGCCCAAAGGCCCACTCGACAATCCTGCTCGTTGCTTCGGATTTTGGCAAGATCCTCTTGCCGGAAAGCGAGTGACAACTGTGATCTCGTGTGCTTAAAGTAATGGCGCAGCTTTCTTGAGGCCATGAGAAGACCGAAAAGCAATTTACGCACACCAGAGTACCTTGACCTAGCCCCGCAATAGGGAACCCGACAAAGTAAACCGGCTATTTGGACCATTCTCTACTGCACATTCTCACATTCCTGCGCAGATCCATCCTTGTCGGGACCAGAGCTTGTCGGAGAAGTGCCTTGCTTGTCGCTGGACGCATCTGCTTTGGTTGCCGGCTCATCCTCCGCCTCCCTCTCCGCCACTAACGTAGCACTAACCACTTGATTGGTTGCCGCTATATATAGCAGCAACTTCTCTTGGGGCTTAGGTGCGACAAGTGTTGAAGTGGAGGACAGGTATCTCTTTAAGTCTTGCAGCTGACCTCCGCTTCGGAGTCCATTTCATTGGACCTGCCTTTTTCAAAATTTTGAAAATGGCGGTAGGCGCTCAGCAGACTTAGAGATAAACCTGCCGAGAGCAGCCATGCAACCGCAAGTCTTCGTACATCCTTGACGCGCTTTGGTGCTTCAATTTGCTCAATGGCTTTGATCTTGTCGGGATTGGCTTCAATTCCCCCTGAGAGACGAAGAACCCGGAGAAGCTTGCGGAGGGGACTCCAAACACGCATTTCTCGGGGTTGAGCTTGAGGTTGATCTTGCGCAGATTTGCAAAAAGTCTCATCTAAATCTTGAACCAGAGTTGCTTCGTCTTTGCTCTTGACCACTATGTCATCCATGTAGGCTTCTACATTTCTGTGCATCTGTGGCTCAAAAGCTTCATGGACCACTCTTGCAAACGTTGAACCGGCATTCTTCAATCCGGAAGGCATCTGTATGAAACAATATGTGGCACATGGAGTGATGAATGCGGTTTTCTCCTCATCTTCTTCTGCCATGAAGATCTGATGGTATCCTGAGTATGCATCAAGAAATGAAAGCAAATCACATCCAGCTGTGGAGTCAACAATCTGGTCAATGCGCGGCAAGGGAAATGGGTCTTTGGGACAAGCTTTATTGACATCGGTGAAATCGATACAAAGCCTCCATTTCCCGTTTGCTTTACGCACGACTACAGGATTGGCCAACCACGTGGGATGGAGCACCTCACGACAAGGCCTGCCGCTTCCAACTTCTTGATCTCTTCGCGATGAATTCTTGGCGCCCAACGCTTGCTTCGACTTTACGCTTGACGGGTCGCAGATGAGGATGTATAGCTAAGTGGTGCTCAATTACTTTCTCGGGAACGCCGGGATGTCGGATGGTTGCCATGCAAATACGCCGACATTCGCCCATTGTGAAAGCAACGAGCCGCTTCCTAATTAGGGTCAAGCGTGGCACTGATGGTGAAGGTACCACCAGTGCCGTTCTCCTTGGCGGACACCTTCTTGGTTGCTGGTGGAGCTGTCATCGCCTTCTTCTCGCACTTGCCGGTGGAGCTCGATGGTGCGTCCTCGACGGTAGCGCAGCACTCCGAAGAGGTGCGCTTGCCGGAGTGGGCATCAGAACTCTTGTCGGACTTGGACTTCTTCTTCCCCCCGGGAGCTTCAGCGGCAAGTGTGTCTCGATCTGCTGCGGCTGCTGCTTCCCGGTAAATCTTGTGGGCGTAGATAAGAGCATCCTTCTTGTCGCCATGGACATAAATGACACTTATCGGGCCTGGCATCTTGAGTAAGTTGTATGCATAATGAGAGGCTGCCATGAACTTGGCAAGTGCTGGACGGCCAAGTATGCCATTGTAGGGCAATGGAAAATCAGCAACGTCGAACGTGACCCTCTCAGTCCTGAAGTTTAGCTCACTGCCAAATGTTACTGGCAATGTGATCTTCCCCTTCGCTTGCTCCTTCTGGATTGATTCCTTGGAATGTGCCAGCCTCTTCGAGCTCGCTGTCAGGGATCTGAAGCTTCTGGAGCACTGCGGAGGAGATCAGGTTCAAGCCGGCCCCGCCGTCAACTAGCATCTTGGTGACCTTGAGGTTGCAGATAGTCGGCGAGACTAACATCGGCAAGCACCCGACCGCAGTTATGCGATCAGGGTGGTCCTTAATATCAAAGATGATAGGCGTGCTGGACCATTTTAGAGGCTTGCGTGACTCTACGGATGGTTCTGCTGTATTTACTTCCGCATCCATCGCTTGAGTTGGCGGTGCGAAGTATGCAGAGAAGCACCACCGGCCAACACAGAGGACCTCTGGGCTTTCTCGAAACTCCCGCTCATCGGCTTCATCATCATCCATGTCTTCATCGCTATCGTTGTTCGCCCTTGTCGCAGCCGCTGGGAGGTCTGTCTCCTCTTGCAGCCGCTTGGCCTTGCTGGCCCTCCCCGCCGGGCGCTTCTTGCCAGCTCCTCCAAAGCACCTTCCTGGTCTTCTCCTTGTCGCGCCGTCAGACTCAGCTTTCATTGCTCAACGAGCTGCTCGACTTTCTTGCAACTCGAGGTCATGGCCCTTGGTGCGGTGGATCTTGCAATATCGCTTATTGAGTTGTCCTCGCTTGTCGGCGCATCACATACTGGTCGTTGGCGCCATGGCAACCTCCTTGCCGGAGCTACCAACTTTGGCTTTGTTGGCGGCACCTCCATTGCCGGACCGCTCGACAACCAGCACATCCTTGCCTTCTTCTTTTTCTCGTTGTTCCGCCGGGCTTTTCCTTGCCGAACGGTCTCCTCACCTGTCGGATCCCGCTTCGCATTCTCCCCGGAGTCTTCTACCTTCCTCGGTAGCGTGCACACTTGTCGGCCGTATGCATACAGCTCCATCGACGTCCTTGACTTTTGCACATCGCCATCTCATCCTCATTCTGCGGTTCCGCATGTTACGATGGAACGCAGCGATCACCTTGGCGCAGGTGGACATCCGGGATGTTGTAATGCACGCGTTGAATCTTCGGATGAACTTGCGCAGGATTCTCCTTCCTTTGGGCGGCAGATGAAGGTCACTCTCGGCCATGAGGTTTGTGGTCACCGTGAAGGCGCCGACAAACCGATGGCACAGATCTGCCCAAGAGGATATAGAGCCATCCGGCAAGTGCATGAGCCAAGATCTCGACGTTGGGTTTGAGTACCGGCCGGGAAGTAGTTGGCGAGGATCTTGTCGTTCGCCCCCGCAGCCCGCACCGCGATGGTGTAGATGTCGAGGAACTCCGACGGATGTGTCCTGCCATCATACTTCTCCGGCACATCCGCTTGAAATTTTTCTTGTCGGGCCACCGGACTTCTGCCGCAGCTCACGGGTGAACGCAGGGCAACCTACCGCGCACGGCAAGTCACCGTTCCCCTAAGCGCATGCATGTCGACGATGGGCCCGGCGTGCTGGTTCCGATTGACGCCGCTTCTCTCCGGCGCCGATGCGGATTCGAGCGTCTTCTTGTTGCCGTTCTTGAAGAACTTGGCGCCGATCACGGCGCGAGCTCATGCGGATCCGACGACGCCGTGGAGTCGCCGCCGAGGTGGATCCGGCGAGTTGGTGATCTTGGCCTTCAGGTGGAGAGTGCATGGTGGTTGCACCCCACAGGTTCGTCGCCGCCGGCTTGTGCCTTTGTCGTCTTCCCGCGGCAGCGATTGGTTGCCGGGAGCGTCGCTGTTGGCGGCCGATGAGACTTCGATGGTGGCCCTCCATTCGCCAACCTTGTCGGACGTCGGAGGGTAGTCCAGAGCAGTGAGCTCGCGCCAAAGCTTCTTCTCGCGTGGTGGGTGGCGGTGGCGAATGGTGCGAGGAGCGGATATGCTCGACTTCTATTGATGTTAGAAGGAGCAGTCCCCGTCCGGCGACCGTGCCTCGCTTCGCCAAGGCCAAAGATGTCGACGCAGCATGTCGGTCTCCACGCGAGATCCACCAGCTCGGCCTTGGTCCAACGAACGTATGGTGTTGTGGACACTGTGACGCTGTCGGTCTCGCGGCTCCTGGGATGGACGCGGTGAATGTCTGGACGCCGAGGTCTGCGCAGCCTTGTCCTTGGACTTGGCGGCATCGTGGGCTCCCTCGTCCACGTCCGTTCTTCCGCCGGCGTCTATCCCACCGCCTGATTGCTCCGGAGGCGGTGGGTTCAACGCGGACGGCTCTGCTGTCGCCGAAGCCTTCTTCTTCGGAGGCATGTTGTTGAAGATGCTGAGGATGATGAAGATGCGGCTCGTGTGAACGCCGGATCAGGTTCACACAACCTCGACGCCCCCTACCTGGCGCGCCAAAGATGTCGGGAGGCGATCGTACCACGGACACCTATGGGACCGGCGCAGCCGGGTCCCTTTCGATCTGGGGGTGGAGATTGCACGAAGAGCAGATCAAGGCGAAGCACACGAGCAGCTTACCCAGCTTCGGAGCTCTCCGGAGAGATAATACTCCTACTGCTGCTTGTCTGATTGATTGTGTTTTTGCTAGGGAGCGATGAGGGCTACAAAACCTAGCTCGAGAGTCTCCGGGTTTTGGATGAGCTGAACCGAACCAGTTGAGCCCCTTCTACGCTATGCATGGGCCTCCTTTTTATAGGCTAAAAAGGGTCACCACAGTGGCAACGTAGATGGGGGTACAAATGGAAAAACAAGAGTTGGTACACCTACTTGTACAAAGGTACGATGTATCATACCTAACCTCGACGGCAGGGGACAAGGGCAATAAATGCCCGTCTAAGTCCCCCAAACAGTGCAAAAAGTGGCCGTCACGGGCGCCAGCGTCTGCCACGATGGTTTATCCTGTCAGCGCCGCTTACCGCTGCTCTCCGCTGGCTGCACATCCTCTTGACACGCGCGCTTGAAATGCCCCATGGCGACACGTTGGTGGATGAGCTGGAGCGGAGATAAAGAGAGGTTGCTTGCTCCGGCAAGTGGCTTGCCGGGGCTGAATCCTTGTCGCGCCCGGAGGCTCGTCGCCCTCCGAGCTTTCCCGGCAAGCTCCTCTTGCCGGGGTCTTGTCTTCTGTGTGCCATGGATGGCCTTCCCGGCAAGATCCTCTTGCCGGGGCCTTGTTTCCTTGACTTAAAACACTTTGTCCTTGAATGGCTCCAGAGGGGCCATAGAGAATCTTAACGATTCCCTGGCAAGCCTTGCCGCGGGGTGCTACAACTGTCCGTGCACGAGTTCGGGATACTAGGGTACCCCTACTCTAGTACACCGGCAGATACCTTGGTTCTCAAAAACTGAGGGAAATACTTACGCTACTTTGCTGCATCACCCTTTCCTCTTCAAGGGAAAACCAACGCAGTGCTCAAGAGGTAGCAAAGATTACCTGGCAACAAGCTGTGTCTACGAATCCCTGGATATGGTGATTCATGAAACCCATGGTATGATGTGTAAACACAGTTCCCCCTGGCGAATGGAAGTTGCATAGCACGGTAATCATCGTCGGTGATATGATCGATGATTAGTTGGATGATCGGATAATTGAGCCCGAGGAACATGGAGTGCTTGTCGAGGATGTAAACCCGCCTCCAGTTGAATACGCCTGGCCCAGCGGAGCTGGGATCTTTCTCGAACACGAAGCAGCCATATCCATCAATGTCATGAAAGCCCCAGGCATTGTATTACATGTGGTTTGATGTAATGGTTTGGTCAATTTGGTGCGTGCAAATGAACATCAAATGACTGTCGTTAGCTGAACGAGCGATAAACCACCACCCATCGACTGGTATGATTCTGTGTCACGGAATCATGAAGGCCAGACGGCGTCTGCTGCAACAATTCAAATTGGAGACCAAAAGCACCAAAATAAAAAATCATGTTCATAGTATGTGTGGCATTAAGATTATTATAACAGTGACACATATCATAGACAGAGAATTGCAATGCCGTGGTCATAATCATACCCCAAGTTAAAAAAATAAGCCAATGGCTTTCATATTGTAGCAATATGTCATGGTTCAAACATCATGTAACACTGAGAGGAAAACAGCTATGACAGGGCCTACTCATATTCTACCATAGCACTTACTACTGCTCTCATATCAACTCTAAGCAATAACATGCGTTGTTATAAAAATCTTGGAAATAACATATAGCAATCATGATGTTATGCTCATAATATCTGTTCTAACAATCATTAGATGCCAATTGTTCTCATATCAACTCTAACAACAACATGTGTGGTCATAAAAATCTAGGAAATGAGAGGAACATATAGCAACGATGTGGTTATAGACATACTATCTATTCTAAATTTGTAACAATGAACAAAAGACGTATTCATAAGGTAAAGATGAGATGAGATAGAACAATTACACGACGATAAATTCCACCAAAGATAGGCAGCCAATATAAAGGCCGACGGGCGTAAACGATGACATCGTGCACTATAGCATCAGACAGAAATGTTGCCTCAATAGGATTGATGATGAGGCATAACCATGTATGGCGAGGGGATTCCAGATAGACTAATCCCATGTTGAATAAGGCAATGAACTTGTAATCCATGTAGTCTTCTGATGGCTTGGTCACTTCGCAGATTACAACTTTCAGCAAATAGAGGTCGAGCCAAAAGCTCGACGCGTCTCGTGCGTAGTAGGCAGGAGTGTCCGGCGGGCCGCGAGGCTCGATGGCGGCGGTATCCAACGTTGGAAGGGTGATCTCTCGCTGGGTGTAGATATCCACGAGATGCCACGGGGTACTGGATTGTTGGATGAGGACGATCCAGTTGGCCTTCATGCCCGTCCAGTAGTGGCCGCGCATGAAGGACGGGTGGATGGGTAGTGGTAGCATGTCGAGGGGCACCAGGGCGACCTCCGTAGGATCGTCAAGTCGGTGTCTGGGCCACTGCGAGGATCGGGCATTAGCGTTGTGGTGTCTTGAAAAGAGCCGGCCGGTTGCGGGCAGTAAACGGTACAAAGACACCGAGCATGCGGCTGATCTTGAGCAAGTCCATACGATTATAGATATGCTCCGAGAGAACATCGGGGAGGGAATTCCAATCGTGGCTCTGCGTGTCAGTTGGTACTGCCATAGGGTTTTTTAGGGCGCTGAGTGATTGGGGTTTTCGGTGCCTGCGAGCCAGCGGGGAAGTGGATTTAGCGGGCGAGCGAAGAAGCTGGCGTGTGTGGCCGAGCAGTAAGCGGGGGGAGATGGTACGTGCGAGCTACCAAGGAAGATGGCGCGGGCGCGGAAAGCAAAGGAGGGGGGGATGGTGTACGGTCGACGATGGGGAAGAGAGGAGGAAGAAGAGTGAAAGACGGGGAACAAAGTGCATTAAATCTCAATTCTACTACTACTACTACTACCAGGATATACCGTCCTTCGGGTTTAAATAGTTATGCTGATGACATGTGGGTCTACCTGAAGAGGGCCCATATGTTAGTTAATGGAGGAGAGAGGTACGTAGGCATATTTGCGGAAGCATGCTCCACCGGCAAACATGATGGCAGTACTGGGTAAGGCTGATTTAGTAACACCAACATGCTGGTTCGGCTTATTAATTAAGTGTCCCATCTGCTGCAGCGTGTATTGTCACTTCACTGTGAAGACTAGTTGAATAGTTCTCTCTGACCGTGATGGGTCGTGAAGACTTGTTATCTAAAGTATCCCTGTCGGGGTTTTGGTGCGACATATGCCAACGTGTGGCTTATCATGGTGGGGAATAGTAAGACGTCGCCGATGCCAGGAAGCGGGATAAGGCGTAGACACATACGCCGACAAACTTTACCCAGGTTCGGGGCTCTCCTAGGAGATAACAACCCTAGTCCTGCTCTGCGGGGTCTCCGCATGATCACTATCACAACAGGTAGCTACAAGTTTTTCCTTGAGCTATTTGCTAGAGGAGGAAGAAGGGCAGGGCTAGCTCTCTCCTCTCTCTATGTGTGTGGTGGTGTAATCTAAGGGTCTGAACCGTCTGCATGGGTGCCCTGGGGGGTTTATATAGGCATACCCCCCAGGGGTACAATGGTAATCTGGCCGGGTGTAGGCCCAGGCCGTCAGTGTCACATGTGGCCAGCTTCTCCGCTGGCTGCTGGGGCCCGCCGACTGGTGGGCCCCGCCAGCTGTCTTGTACTTGGCCGACAAGCCGCGCCCGCCGCTTGCGGGTCTTGCCAGCTGCTCATCACTGTAGCCGTGGTTCTAATGACGCTTGCTTTGTCCGGGAAGGTGTGGCTACAGTCCCGCCGGCTGGCGGGCATTCACTGTAGCCATTCCCCATCTCTTCTAGTTAATGGCGCACAAACTCCTAGGAAGGGGGAGGGCCGCCTTCTGGGTGCCGACCTCCCCCTTGGCCGAGTGGCCGAGGCTAGCCTCCTTCGGGCTTCTCACGGGAAGGTAGGGCCCGCCGCCTGCAGGCATACCGACAGCCCGTCATGGGCGCATGGTCCCTTCTGACTGGGATGATGTCACGAGAGGAGGGGCCATAGTGCCGCGCTGTGCAGGAGATCTCCGGCTGGTACGGCGCACTGTGGCCACGACCCGCCCTGGATTCGAGGGTGGCAGGCTTCGCTGTAGCCACGCCCCGTCTCGTCGTGCTTAAGAGGGCGCAGACTTTGAGGGCGCCTGGGGCCACCTGCTAGGAGCCGGCCTCTCTGGAGGCCGCCTGCTAGGAGGCGGCCCGCTTCGTGGCCGTCTTCTGGGGTCCGCCGCCGCCTTTCAGTACCGCCGGACCGCCGGCCTCAAGAAGGCGGGCGGTCAAGCTTCGAGGCTTGAGGGCGTGATCGGCCCCTGATGTCTTGAAATGCCATGGGGGGCAGATGAGGCTACCCATGGCCAATAACTCCGACAGTAGTCCCTGAAGTTGGTGGGTCACCGCGGCTGACAACGCGGGGTGCCCCTGCAGCTTCCTACTCTGTGTAGTACAAATTCCTTGTCTTGTCCGTCTTCTAGGACGCCGACTGCTAGGAGTCGGATGCGGCGGAGGGTCGCCTGATGGATTTTGAATCGCTGCGGCGGGAGCCTTGTGGCGGGCTAGCTAGGCATCTAGGCTTGACGACCGCCGCACGCGCGCCACGCGGTGTCATCCTACCGGGCCGGCCTACCAGCCCACGTGCGACGGGACGTTGCCGCAGGCCGGTGATGTCTACTACGCAACCTTCTTCTTGTAGACGTTGTTGGGCCTCCAAGTGCGGAGGTTTGTAGGACAGTAGCAAATTTGCCTCAAGTGGATGACCTAAGGTTTATCAATCCGTGGGAGGCGAGGGATGAAGATGGTCTCTCTCAAGCAACCCTGCAACCAAATAACAAAGAGTCTCTTGTGTCCCCAACACACCCAATACAATGGTAAATTGTATAGGTGCACTAGTTCGGCGAAGAGATGGTGATACAAGTGCAATATGGACGGTAGATATAGGTTTTTGTAAACTGAAAATATAAAAACAGCAAGGTAGCAAGTGGTAAAGGTGAGCGTAAAAGGTATTGCAATGAGTTGAAACAAGGCCTAGGGTTCATACTTTCACTAGTGCAAGTTCTCTCAGCAATAATAACATAATTGGATCATATAACTATCCCTCAACATGCAACAACGAGTCACTCAAAAGTCACTAATAGCGGAGAACAAGCGAAGAGATTATGGTAGGGTTTAAACCACCTCAAAGTTACTCTTTCCAATCAATCATTGGGCTATTCCTATAAGTGTCACAAACAGCCCTAGAGTTCGTACTAGAATAAAACCTTAAGACACAAATCAACCAAAACCCTAATGTCACCTAGATACTCCAATGTCACCTCAAGTATCCGTGGGCATGATTATACGATATGCATCACACAATCTCAATTCATCTACTCAAACCAACACATAGAACCTCAAAGAGTGCCCCAAAGTTTCTACCGAGAATCACGACGAAAACGTGTGCCAACCCCTATGCATTGGTTCATGGCGGAACCCGCAAGTTGATCACCAAAACATACATCAAGTGAATCACGTGATATCCCATTGTCACCACAGATACGCACGGCAAGACATACATCAAGTGTTCTCAAATCTTTAAAGACTCAATCGATAAGATTACTTCAAGGGAAAAACTCAATTCATTACAAGAGAGAAGAGGGGAGAAGAAACATAAGATCCAACTATAATAGCAAAGCTCATGATACATCAAGATCGTGCCAAATCAAGAACACGAGAGAGAGAGAGAGAGAGAGAGAGAGAGATCAAACATATAGCTACTTGGTACATACCCCGAGCCCCGAGGGTGAACTACTTGCTCCTCGTCATGGAGAGCGCCGGGATGATGAAGATGGCCACGGTGGTGAGGGTCCCTCCCAAGCAGGTGCCTAATAGGGTCCCGAGAGGTTTTTGGTGGCTACAGAGGCTTGCGGCGGCGGAACTCCCGATCTAATCTCTGTTCTGGAAGTTTTAGGGTACGTGGATATATATAGGAGCCGGAAGTACGTCGGAGGAGCCACGGGGGTCCCACGAGGCAGGGGGCGCACCCCCCACCCTCGTGGGCAGCCCGTATCTCCCCTGACGTGCACTCCAAGTTCCCTTGGTTGCTTTCCTTCCAAAAATAACTTCTCCAGTTGATTTCGTCCCGTTTCGACTCCGTCTGATATTCCTTTTCCTTGAAACACTGAAATAGGCATAAAAGCGACAAATCAAAATTTGGGCCTCTGGTTAATAGGTTAGTCCCAAAAATAATATAAAAGTGGATAATAAAGCCCAATATTGCCCATAACAAGAGATAATATAGCATGGAGCAATAAAAATGATAGAGACGTAGGAGACGTATTAGGCTTCCCCAAGCTTAATTCCTGCTCGTCCTCGAGTAGGTAAATGATAAAAAGAGAATTTTTGATGCGGAGTGCTACTTGGCATAATTTCAATGTCATTCTTCTTAATTGTGGTATGAATATTCAGATTCGAAAGATTCAAGACAAAGGTTCATATTGACATAAAGAATAATAATACTTCAAGCATACTAATAAAGCAATTATGTCTTCTCAAAATAACATGGCCAAACAAAGTTATTCCTACAAAATCATATAGTCTGGCTATGCTCTATCTTCACCATACAAAGTATTTAAATCATGCACAACCCCGATGACAAGCCAAGCAACTGTTTCATACTCTAACTTTTTCAAAACTTTTTCAATCTTCACGCAATACATGAGCGTGAGCCATGGATATAGGACTTATAGGTGGAATAGAATGGTGGTTGTGGAGAAGAAAAAAAGTGGGGAAGATAGTCTCACATCAACTAGGCGTATCAACGGGCTATGGAGATGCCCATCAATAGATATCAATGTGAGTGAGTAGGGATTGCCATGCAACGGATGCACTAGAGCTATAAGTATATGAAAGCTCATCAATAGAAACTAAGTGGGTGTGCATCCAACTTGCTTGCTCACGAAGACCTAGGGCAATTTGAGGAAGCCCATCATTGGAATATACAAGCCAAGTTCTATAATGAAAAATTCCCACTAGTATATGAAAGTGACATAACGAGAGACTCTCTATTCATGAAGATCATGGTGCTACTTTGAAGCACAAGTGTGGTAAAAGGATAGTAACATTGTCCCTTCTCTCTTTTTCTCTCATTTTTTTATTTGGGCCTTTTTCTCTTCTTTTTTATGGCCTCTTTTTTTTCGTCCGGAGTCTCATCCCGACTTATGGGGGAATCATAGTCACCATCATCCTTTCCTCACTTGGGACAATGCTCTAAAAATTGATGATCATCACACTTTATTTTTCTAACAACTCAACAATTACAACTCAATACTTAGAACAAGTATGACTCTATATGAATGCCTCGAGCAAAGGTACCGGATATGCAATGAATCAAGAGTGACATGTATGAAAGAATTATGAACGGTGGCTTTGCCACAAATACGATGTCAACTACATGATCATGCTAGCAATATGACAATAATGGAGCGTGTCATAATAATCGGAACGGTGGAAAGTTGCATGGCAATATATCTCGGAATGGCTATGGAAATGCCATGATAGGTAGGTATGGTGGCTGTTTTGAGGAAGGTATAAGGTGGGTGTGTGATACCGGTGAAAAGTGTGCGGTATTAGAGAGGCAAGCAATGGTGGAAGGATGGGAAAAAGTGTGTATAATCCATAGACTCAACATTAGTCATAAAGAACTTGAAAGCACAAGTGCTCCCTAGGTGGTTTTGGTAATTAATGTCAACATATCTCTTGTTGGACTAACACTTTTATCTAGTATATTTCAGATAAGTTCAACATTGGAGTGGCATGGACTAAAGGATGTGGAACTCCTTCAAGATGCTAAGGACAAAGGATTGGCTCAAGCTTCAAGCTCAAGACTCTTCATTCTACATTTCAGTGATCCAAGATCACATTGAGTCTATAGGAAAAACCAATACTATCAAGGAGGGATGAGGTGTTGCTTAATGAGCCTCTTGCTTCATGTGCTTAGTGATATGCTCCAAGAACCCTCAACCACTTTCTCACATCCACATATGTCCTAAACCTAAAGTCAAACTCGGCCCCACTGATTCTTTCTATCCGCGCCACCGAGTTTTGATGTCTTAGCCACTGCCACAAACCCTAGGCAAATCGGTCTCACCGATAGGGATCTCGGTCTCACCGAGATGGGATTGTAATCCCTCTGTGTATGTACATTATCAAAATCGGTCTCACCGAGTTTGAGCAATCGGTACAACCGAGATTACAATGCAAACTCTCTGGTTAACTTATTACCAAAATCGGTCCTACCGAAGTTTGATAATCGGTTCAACCGAGTTTGCCCGACCAACTCTCTGGTTAGCTAATTACCAAAATCGGTCCCACCGAGTTTGTGTAATCGGTCTCACCGAGTTTGTGTAATCGGTCTCACCGAGATTAGTTATGCCCTAACCCTAACCGAATCGGTCTCACCGAGTTGCATGTCAGTCCCACCGAAAATCACTAACGGTCACTAGGTTTACTAAATCGGTCCGACCGAAGTCTCATGAATCGGTCCCACCGAGTTTGGTAAATTGTGTGTAAAGGTTAGATTTTGTGTGGAGGCTATATATACCCCTCCACCTCCTCTTCATTCGTGGAGAGAGCCATCAGACTAAACCTACACTTCCAGCATCCTATTTCTGAGAGAGAACTACCTACCCATGTGTTGAGGCCAAGATATTCCATTCCTACCATATGAATCTTGATCTCTAGCCTTCCCCAAGTTGCTTTCCACTCAAATCCTCTTTCCACCAGATCCAAATCCTATGAGAGAGAGTTGAGTGTTGGGGAGACTATCATTTGAAGCACAAGAGCAAGGAGTTCATCATCAACGCACCATTTGTTACTTCTTGGAGAGTGGTGTCTCCTAGATTGGCTAGGTGTCACTTGGGAGCCTCAGACAAGATTGTGGAGTTGAACCAAGGAGTTTGTAAGGGCAAGGAGATCACCTACTTCGTGAAGATCTACCGCTAGTGAGGCAAGTAATTGTGGGTGACGGCCATGGTGGGATAGACAAGGTTGCTTCTTCGTGGACCCTTCGTGGGTGGAGCCCTCCGTGGACTCAAGAACTGCTACCCTTCGTGGGTTGAAGTCTCCATCAACGTGGATGTACGATAGCACCACCTATCGGAACCACGCCAAAAACATCCGTGTCTCCAATTGCGCTTGATTCCTCCAAAACCCTTCCCTTTACATTCTTGCAAGTTGCATGCTTTACTTTCCGCTGCTCATATACTCTTTGCATGCTTGCTTGCTATGTGTTGTGAATGTTAAACTTGTGCCTAAACTCCACTTAAACTTTAAAAAGGCTAAAAATTGCAACTTTGGTACTTAGTGTCTAATCACCCCCCCCCTCTAGACACCTTTTCTCAAGGTCCTACAAGTGGTATCAGAGCATTGGTCTCCATTTCTTTGGTTTAATCACCATTGGAGGAAGATGGGTGAGTCTACTTTGGGGAGTCTTAAACATAGAGTACCTATTCTTGATGAAGAGTATTTTCATGAGTGGAAAAATGAGATGCTTGTAATTTTCAATCAATATCATTTTAACAAGTACATCGCTAGTCCTTGTGCACCTTGTGTTGATCCTATGCATCCTACCCTTGATGAGTCAATTGACATGATTAGGAATGTTAGAACTGTTAATCTTATCACTAGAGGCTTGCCTAGAAACTTGATTATAAACCGCCTACTCTTGAGTGTGCCTACACTATATGGAAATTTCTTGAAGAACGATTTCTGATTATTCTTTGAAAAATCTTGATGAAATTCTCCATAAGTCTTTTGCCTTGAGTAAGTTGAATACTAGTGATCCTATGTTTGGTGATCGTCTATTTGAGCTTACAAACCTTATGCGTGTCAAAGGAAATGTTGGTATTATTAGTGATATTATTTCCGAAGCTATAAAAATTCATAGACAAGATCATTGTCAAAATCACTCTAACGAATCACCCTCTCTAGGATTTGATCCACCACATGACGATGTTGAACATGGATACTATGATGAGGATGATCATGGTGACTTCGATCTTGATGATGCAATGAGACACTTTGGTCTTATGGCAAATCTTCGGGGATATATGTCAGAGGAAAGGAATGGGTCCTTGATAAAGGATGTACCGATCACATGACCGGAGATAAAGACATGTTTCGTGAGCTTATCGATAATGATAGTCCTCGAAAGTATGTCACTTTCGGTGACAACTCAAAGGGTAAGGTGGTTGGCCTCGGTAAGGTGGCCATCTCACATGATAGCTCCATACAAAATGTCATGCTCGTTGAATCTCTTGGATACAACTTACTTTCAAAGATCTAGACTTGCTGACTTTGGTTTCAATGTCTTATTTACTGAAGTTGATTGCCAAGTGTTTCTTCGAGACAATCATAAAATGGTCTTTACCGGTATATGTAGAGGTGATCTTTACATTGTTGATTTCACTAAAAAGGCTCAACCTAAAACTTGCTTCATTGCTAAATCCTCAAAAGGTTGGTTATGGCATAGACGACTAGGTCACGTTGGCATGAGAAACCTTGACAAGCTTATTAAGGGAAATCATATCCTTGGAGTTAATGATGTCATATTTGATAAGGATAGACTTTGCAGTGCTTGTCAAGTAGGTAAACAGGTTGGAGGAAGACATCCCATGAAGAACATCATGACCACAAAGAGGCCACTCGAGCTACTTCACATGGATCTCTTTGGTCCCAACTCTTACAAGAGTCTCGGTGGAAATTCTTTTGGTCTAGTTACAGTTGACGATTTTTCCAGATTTACGTGGGTGTTCTTTCTCGATGATAAATCGCAGGTTCAGATCTTCAAAAACTTCGCTAGGAAGGCCCAAAATCAATTTGAAGTGAAGATCAAGAAGGTTCGCAACGACAACGGAACGGAGTTCAAGAACGCAAATGTGGACACCTTTCTTGACGAAGAGGGGATTTCACACGAGTTCTCGGCTACGTACACACCTCAACAAAATGGAGTTGTTGAAAGGAAGAACCGGACGCTCATCGAAATGGCGAGAACGATGCTTGATGAGTACAAGACATCGAAGCACTTTTGGGCAGAAACGGTTGAGAGACAAATTTTGTCATGCAACAAATCGCTTGTATCTTCACAAGCTACTCGGCAAGACTAAGACACGAGCTCCTCACCGTAACAAACCCCAAGTTGGATACTTTCGAGTATTCGGCTCAAAGTGCTACATTCTTGATAAGCATCATCGCTCTAAATTTGCTCCTAAGTCTCATGAAGGTTTCCTACTAGGTTATGGCTTCAAACTCTCACACATACCGTGTCTACAACAATTTCACCCGAAAGGTTGAAGAGACGGTAGATGTGAAGTTTGATGAATCTAACGGCTCACAAGTAGAGCAATTGCCAATTGATGTAGGAGACAAAGATCCTTCGGAAGCAATCCAAGACTTGTCTATTGGCAAGGTTCGGCCCAACGGAGGTGAAGGAGAGTACCTCGTCTGTCCAAGTGGAAGCTTCTACTTCATGACAAGGTGAACCAAGAGTTGACACGGAAGCATCCACAAGTGGGACACACCAAGATGAAGGAAATGAGGAAGTGCATCAAGATGAACGTCAACAACCTCCTTCTCCACCATGACAAGAGAACGACAACGCCAACAATGAAGAAGGCCAAGAAGAAGAACAAGATGAAGAAGATGTTCAACAAAGATCCAAGCAAAAGCTTTCACGAAGTTCGAGCAAGAATTGCTAAAGACCATCCCGTCCGAAAGCAAATCTACAATGATATTCAAACCGGAGAATCACTCGCTCTAAAACTCGTCTAGCTAACTTTTGTGAAAACTATTCTTTCATCTCTAGCATTGAACCTATGAAGGTCGAAGAAGCATTGGAAGATCCGGATTGGATAAATGCTATGCATGAAGAGCTACACAACTTTGAGAGAAACCAAGTTTGGACATTGGTTGAGAAGCCCGACAACAACCACAACATCATCGGTACCAAATGGGTGTTTCGCAACAAGCAAGATGAAGATGGACAAGTGGTTCAGAATAAAGCACGCCTCGTTGCCCAAGGCTACACACAAGTCGAAGGTATGGACTATGGTGAGACTTATGCTCCTGCTAGACTTGAGTCTATTCAAGCATCTTACTTGCCTATGCTAATCACCATGATATCACATTGTACCAAATGGACATTAAAAGTGCTTTTCTAAATGGTGAAATAGAGGAGGAAGTTTATGTTAAGCAACCTCCTCGCTTTGTCAATCCTAAGAAACCCAATCATGTTTACAAACTTCACAAAGCTCTTTATGGTCTTAAACAAGCTCCTAGAGCATGGTATAAATGCTTGACCAAGTTCCTTATTGAAAAAGGCTTTGAAATTGGGAAAATTGATTCCACACTCTTTACAAAAAGGGTTAATGGTGAACTATTTGTGTGCCAAATCTATGTTGATGATATTATATTTGGTTCAACTAACCCTCATTTTAGTGAAAAGTTTGGGAAGCTAACGTCGGAGAAGTTTGAGATGTCAATGATGAGTGAACTCAAATTCTTTCTTGGGTTGCAAATCAAGCAAACTAAGGAAGGTACTTTTGTCTCTCAAACGAAGTACACTAAGGACTTATTCAAGAAGTTCAATATGCAAGAACGCAAAGGTATGTCTACCCCCATGCCTACTAGTGGACATCTTGATTTGACCAAAGATGGTGAACCTGTTGATCAAAAGGTTTATCGCTCTATGATTGGTTCATTGTTATACCTATGTGCTTCATGTCCCGATATTATGCTAAGTGTGTGCATGTGTGCAAGATATCAAGCTGCTCCTAAAGAATGTCATCTTAAGGCTGTGAAAAGGATAGTGAGATACTTAATACATACACCAAATTTTGGCTTTTGGTATCCTAAGAGGGCCTCTTTTCGATCTTGTTGGCTACTCCGACTAGGACTATGCCGTAGACAAGGTTGATAGAAAGTCCACTTCGGTACTTGTCAATTTCTTGGTAGATCTCTTGTGTCTTGGTCCTCCTGGAAACAAAACTCGGTATCCTTATCCACCGCCGAAGCGGAATATATTGCAGCTGGTTCATGTTGTGCTCAATTACTTTGGATGACCCAAACTCTTAAAGATTATGGGATATATGTGAAACATGTTCCATTGCTTTGTGACAATGAAAGTGCTATCAAAATTGGTCATAATCCTGTGCAACATTCTCGAACTAAGCATATTGAAGTTCGTCATCATTTCATTCGAGATCATGTTGCTAAGGGTGACATTGATCTTAAGCATGTTCGCACCGAAAAGCAATTAGCGGATATATTCACTAAACCTCTTGATGAGAAAGTGTTTTGCAGGTTAAGAGGAGAATTGAACATCATTGATGCTTCGAACTTGGAGTAGAAACTCCATTGGATACATGCAAGACATGAGCTTATGACTAATCCCTGATATTTCTCTTATGATGAAAATCTTATGTCTTGGATATATTTGTATCTTGCATGCTATCTAACCCATGTAGGTACTTGGTTGAATCAAATTTCATGAGATTGTAACCTACTCACGTCTTGAGCAATCTCTACATCACCAAGTCTCTATACAAAGGTGGTTGAAGACAAGGAAGCACGAAACCATTTGAACATATCCTTTGACAAATTCTATGTTAAGCTTCATGATTGTCATTTTGGATACACAAGTGCTCTTCCTTGCAAGATCTGACCCATGTAGGTAGATGGACTCAAATTCCAAGTGGTGCTCCAAATTCTTGATGAACTACATCAACCTCGAGCAACTCACACAAGTTCAACTACATGGACAACATCACCAACCAAGGTATGTTATTCCATCTTAGAGAAGCTTTACTCCAAGTCATGAGCTAAAGCAACTCAACAAGAAGTGAATACATCAAGATGCTTAAACGAAAAATGGTAACCCCATTTTGAGCTTAAACGATGAGTATGACCTATGATCAAGTATTCTCACTTGACTCCTAAGTCAATATACTCTAACATAGGTGACTTCGTCGCCGACTATCTCTAGATGAAGTTCCCTTATGTTTTCTTCTATGTTTTTGCATTTGTCTCATGCATATTTGTTTCCCCTTTCAAAAAAAAACTTCATCTAGATTTCTTTCTTTTTGTTCTGCATTTTATGCATCCAATTCCTTGCAAATCTTTGTGAGATCTTATTAATCTAGTGAGCTGAGGTGACAAGTGTTTTCTTCATGATGAACTCGGTTACACCGAATTGTTATTTTCGGTTCAACCGAAAACTCTCGGTACCACCGAAGCATACCACTCGGTGCCACCGATTTCACAACAGGAAAAACAGTTTGCCACTTATTTTGTGTTTCATTTGATCCAGCTCCACTCAATGAATCTTGTCCTCTACAAGCATCACATTTTTATCATTACTTTCTGTTGTGACTCAAGGATCAAACCCATTCACGACAAATTCCAGAGGGAGAGAGAGAGATTACATCTTTATCAAGACCTTCTTGGAAATTGATGTCAAAGGGGAGAGAGAGATCACATCAAAGCTTATCATTTAGAGAGAGAGATCACCTCTCAGAGGGAGAGAGAGATCCTTCAGGGGGAGAAAGACAGATCTCCAAGGGGAGAGAATACTAGTAGAAAGTTTTTCTCAAGGATCCCGGATGCTTGGTGTTCAAGAGGAGAGATGCCACATGTCTTCTTGAGGGGAAAGTATCCCATGCTAGATTCAGGGGGAGCAAGACATCTAAGGGGAAGAGATCATTGAAATTCATTGCATATCTTTACTCTTGGGGACATGTCTAATCAACTGTGGTACCTAGTACTCACTCTCTACATGTCATCCCAGTCTTGGTATTTTTGTGGTTTCTTCTGTTTGCTCTGGCTAGTAGATGTATCTGTGTTATCTAACCTTGTTTACACAGGTTCATTCCATCCTAAGCCTGCTCAAGACTACAAGGTAAGTATATGCATCACAATCATGTGTATGAGGAATTCTTGCTGATGTACATACTGTTTGCAAGAAGGACTCATGGGCATGAAGGTATTTCCTTTAATATTTTTTTGCTCTGATGCATATGGCCAAGATACATGTAACACATTGCTTGCTCTATCATGGTTATGCTCTCACATGCTTCTATATTTCATATTCACATGATTGCATACATGTAGGGGGAGCCTATGCTTGTTACATGTATTTCCAAAGCTTTACTTGCTACTCTTTATATCCTTATCTAAAGCTTTGATGTATGTTGTCATCAATTGCCAAAAAGGGGGAGATTGAAAGCACAAGTGCTCCCTAGGTGGTTTTGGTAATTAATGTCAACATATCTCTTGTTGGACTAACACTTTTATCTAGTATATTTCACATAAGTTCAACAATGGAGTGGCATGGACTAAAGGATGTGGAACTCCTTCAAGATGCTAAGGACAAAGGATTGGCTCAAGCTTCAAGCTCAAGACTCTTCATTTTACATTTCAGTGATCCAAGATCACATTGAGTCTATAGGAAAAGCCAATACTATCAAGGAGGGATGAGGTGTTGCTTAATGAGCCTCTTGCTTCATGTGCTTAGTGATATGCTCCAAGAACCCTCAACCACTTTCTCACATCCACATATGTCCTAAACCTAAAGTCAAACTCGGCCCCACCGATTCTTTCTATCCGGGCGCCACTGAGTTTTGATGTCTTAGCCACTGCCACAAACCCTAGGCAAATCGGTCTCACCGATAGGGACCTCGGTCTCACCGAGATGGGATTGTAATCTCTCTGTGTATGTCCATTATCAAAATCGGTCTCACCGAGTTTGAGCAATCCGAACTAACGAGAGTACAAAGCAAACTCATAGGTTAACTTATTAAAAAAATCGGTCCTACCGAGTTTGATAATCGGTTCAACCGAGTTTGCCTGACCAACTCTCTGGTTAGCTAATTACCAAAATCGGTCCCACCGAGTTTGTGTAATCGGTCTCACCGAGATTACGTTATGCCCTAACCCTAACTGAATCGGTCTCACCGAGTCGCATGTCAGTCCCACCGAAAATCACTAACGGTCACTAGGTTTACTAAATCGGTCTGACCGAGTCCTGCTGAATCGGTCCCACCAAGTTTGGTAAATTGTGTGTAACGGTTAGATTTTGTGTGGAGGCTATATATACCCTCCACCTCCCTCTTCATTCATGGAGAGAGCCATCGACTAAACCTACACTTCCAAAGATCCTATTTCCGAGAGAGAACTACCTACTCATGTGTTGAGGCCAAGATATTCCATTCCTACCATATGAATCTTGATCTCTAGCCTTCCCCAAGTTGCTTTCCACTCAAATCCTCTTTCCACCAGATCCAAATCCTATGAGAGAGAGTTGAGTGTTGGGGAGACTATCATTTCAAGCACAAGAGCAAGGAGTTCATCATCAACGCACCATTTGTTACTTCTTGGAGAGTGGTGTCTCCTAGATTGGCTAGGTGTCACTTGGGAGCCTCCGACAAGATTGTGGAGTTGAACCAAGGAGTTTGTAAGGGCAAGGAGATCGCCTACTTCGTGAAGATCTACCGCTAGTGAGGCAAGTCCTTCGTGGGCGACGGCCATGGTGGGATAGACAAGGTTGCTTCTTCGTGGACCCTTCGTGGGTGGAGCCCTCCGTGGACTCACAAGAACTGCTACTCCTTCGTGGGTTGAAGTCTCCATCAACGTGGATGTACGATAGCACCACCCATCTAACCACGCCAAAAACATCCGTGTCTCCAATTGCATTTGCTTCCTCCAAAAACCTTCCCTTTACATTCTTGCAAGTTGCATGCTTTACTTTCCGCTGCTCATATACTCTTTGCATGCTTGCTTGCTATGTGTTGTGAATGTTAAACTTGTGCCTAAACTCCACTTAAACTTTAAAAAGGCTAAAAACTGCAACTTTGGTACTTAGTGTCTAATCACCCCCCCCCCTCTAGACACCTCTTCTCAAGGTCCTACAGAACTCATATACTTATTGCAAAAATCTAGAAGTTATCAAAGCAAAGTATTACGCGCATGCTCCTAGGGGGATAGATTGGTAGGAAAAGACCATCGCTCGTTCCCGACCGCCACTCATAAGGAAGACAATCAATAAATAAATCATGCTCCGACTTCATCACATAACGGTTCACCATAATGCATGCTACGGGAATCACAAACTTTAACACAAGTATTTCTCAAATTCACAACTACTCCACTAGCATAACTCTAATATCACCATCTTCATATCTCAAAACAATTATCAAGCATCAATCTTTTCTTAGTATTCAACACACTCATAAGAATTCTAACAAATCTTGCATGCTTAGCATATTATGATTATTTAAGCAAATTACCATGCTATTTAAGACTCTCAAAATAATCTAAGTGAAGCATGTGAGAGATCAATAGTTTCTATAAAACAAATCCACCACTGTGCTCTAAAAGATATAAGTGAAGCACTAGAGCAAACAACAAACTACTCCGAAAGATATAAGTGAAGATCAATGAGTAGTCGAATAATTATGCAACTATGTGAAGACTCTCCCATTTAATAATTTCAGATCTTGGTACTTTATTCAAACAGCAAGCAAAGCTAAAGAAAATAAAATGACGCTCCAAGCAAAACACATATCATGTGGTGAATAAAAATATAGCTCCAAGTAAAGTTACCGATGAACGAAGACAAAAGAGGGGATGGCTTCCGGGGCATCCCCAAGCTTAGGCTCTTGGTTATCCTTGAATATTACGTTGGGGTGCCTTGGGCATCCCCAAGCTTAGGTTCTTGCCACTCCTTATTCCATAGTCCATCAAATCTTTACCCAAAACTTGAAAACTTCACAACACAAAACTTAACGAAAATCTCGTGAGCTACGTTAGCGAAAGAAAACAAAACACCACTTCAAGTTACTGTAATGAACTAATTATTTATTTGTATTGGTTTTAAACCTACTGTATTCCAACTTCTCTATGGTTTACAAACTATTTTACTAGCCATAGAGTCATCAAGATAAGCAAACAACACATGAAAAACAGAATGTGTCAAAAACAGAACAGTCTGTAGTAATCTGTAACTAACGCAAACTTCTGGAACTCCAAAAATTCTAAAATAAATTGGTGGACCTGAGGAATTTGTCTAGTAATCATCTTCAAAAAGAATCAACTAAATATCACTCTCCAGTAAAAAAGTTTTAGCTAATCTCGTGAGCGCTAAAGTTTCTGTTTTTTACAGCATGATCATAAAGACTTCACCCAAGTCTTCCCAAAGGTTTTACTTGGCACAAATACTAATTAAAACATAAAACCACATCTAAACAGAAGCTAGATGGATTATTTACTCCTAAACAGAACCAAAAAGCAAGAACTTAAAATAAAATTGGGTTGCCTCCCAACAAGCGCTATCGTTCAATGCCCCTAGCTAGGCATTATGATTTCAATGATGCTCACATAAAAGATAAGAATTGAAACATAAAGAAAGCATCATGAAGAATATGACTAGCACATTTAAGTCTAACCCACTTCCTATGCATAGGGATTTTGTGATCAAACAACTTATGGGAACAAGAATCAACTTGCATAGGAAGGTAAAACAAGCATGACTTCAAGATTTTAAGCACATAGAGTGGAAACTTGATATTATTGCAATTCCTACAAGCAATTGTTCCTCCCTCATAATAGTTTTCAGTAGCATCATGAATTAATTCAACAATATAACCAGCACCTAAAGCATTCTTTTCATGATCTACAAGCATAGAAATTTTACTACTCTCCACATAAGCAAATTTCTTCTCATGAGTAGTAGTGGGAGCAAACTCAACAAAATAACTATCATATGATTGAAAATTAAGATCAAGATGACAAGTTTCATGGTTATCATTATTCTTTATAGCATAGGTGTCATCACAATAATCATCATAGATAGGAGGCATGCTTTCATCATAGTAAATTTGCTCATCAAAGCTTGGGGGACAAAAAATATCATCTTCATCAAACAACTTCCCCAAGCTTGTGGCTTTGCATATCATTAGCATCATGGATATTCAAGGAATTAATACTAACAACATTGCAACCATGCTCATCATATAAATATTTAGTGCCAAACATTCTAATGCATTCTTCTTCTAACACTTTGGCACAATTTTCCTTTCCATCATACTCATGAAAGATATTAAAAAGGTGAAGCGTATGAGACAAACTCAATTCCATTTTTTTTGGTAGTTTTCTTTTATAAACTAAACTAGTGCTAAAACAAGAGAAAAAAAGATTCGATTGCAAGATCTAAAGGTATACCTTCAAGCACTCACCGACCCGGTAATGGCGCCAGAAAAGAGCTTGATGTCTACTACGCAACCTTCTTCTTGTAGACGTTGTTGGTCCTCCAAGTGTAGAGGTTTGTAGGACAGTAGCAAATTTCCCTCAAGTGGATGACCTAAGGTTTATCAATCCGTGGGAGGCGTAGGATGAAGATGGTCCCTCTCAAGCAACCCTGCAACCAAATAACAAAGAGTCTCTTGTGTCCCCAACGCACTCCAATACAATGGTAAATTGTATAGGTGCACTAGTTCGGGCGAAGAGATGGTGATACAAGTGCAATATGGACGGTAGATATAGGTTTTTGTAAACTGAAAATATAAAAACAGCAAGGTAGCAAGTGGTAAAAGTGAGCGTAAATGGTATTGCAATGAGTTGAAATAAGGCCTAGGGTTCATACTTTCACTAGCGCAAGTTCTCTCAACAATAATAACATAATTGGATCATATAACTATCCCTCAACATGCAACAAAGAGTCACTCCAAAGTCACTAATAGCGGAGAACAAACGAAGAGATTATGGTAGGGTACGAAACCACCTCAAATTTATTCTTTCCAATCAATCTGTTGGGCTATTCCTATAAGTGTCACAAACAACCCTAGAGTTCATACTAGAATAACACCTTAAGACACAAATCAACCAAAACCCTAATGTCACCTAGATACTCCAATGTCACCTCAAGTATCCGTGGGCATGATTATACGGTATGCATCACACAATCTCAACTCATCTACTCAAACCAACACATAGAACCTCAAAGAGTGCCCCAAAGTTTCTACCGGAGAATCACGACGAAAACGTGTGCCAACCCCTATGCATAGGTTCATGGGCGGAACCCGCAAGTTGATCACCAAAACATACATCAAGTGAATCACGTGATATCCCATTGTCACCACAGACACGCATGGCAAGACATACATCAAGTGTTCTCAAATCTTTAAAGACTCAATCCGATAAGATTACTTCAAGGGAAAACTCAATCCATTACAAGAGAGAAGAGGGGTAGAAGAAACATAAGATCCAACTATAATAGCAAAGCTCATGATACATCAAGATCGTGCCAAATCAAGAACACGAGAGAGAGAGAGATCAAACACATAGCTATCGGTACATACCCTCGGCCCCGAGGGTGAACTACTCGCTCCTCGTCATGGAGAGCGCCGGATGATGAAGATAGCCACCGGTGAGGGTCCTCCCCAGCAGTGGTGCCTAACAGGTCCCGAGAGGTTTTTGGTGGCTACAGAGGCTTGCGGCGGCGGAACTCCCGATCTAATCTCTGTTCTGGAATTTTTAGGGTACGTGGATATATATAGGAGCCGGAAGTACGTTGGAGGAGCCACGGGGGCCCCACGAGGCAGCAGGCGCGCCCCCACCCTCGTGGGCAGCCCGTATCTCCCCTGACATGCACTCCAAGTTCCCTGGGTTGCTTTCCTTCCAAACATAACTTCTCCAGTTGATTTCGTTCCGTTTCGACTCCGTATGATATTCCTTTTCCTCGAAACACTAAAATAGGCATAAAACAACAAATCTGGGCTGGGCCTCCGGTTAATAGGTTAGTCCCAAAAATAATATAAAAGTGGATAATAAAGCCCAATATTGCCCATAACAGTAGATAATATAGCATGGAGCAATCAAAAATTATAGATACATTGGAGACGTATCAGCCGGGCCCGCCACCACCGGGCCTCGACACGCACACGGATCCGCTGCGGTCGAGGCTGGCGGTTGAGATCCCGCGCGCCTTTACCACGCGCCATCACTTTGTGGTAAACGTGGGGTCGTGGGCGCTGTTAATCCCACGATCCCACGCCCCGCCCCCTCGGCTTTGTAGCCAGGGGCTATAAGTAGGGGGAGGAGGGGAACGGTAGAGGCTCGCATGCCCTCCTCTCCCCCGCCACTTCTTGCCTTTTCCTCTTCTTCGCCGCCGCCGCACTCCGCGCTCCGTCGAAGTGCTGCCGCGGCTCGCCATCATCGTCGAGCTTCTCCTCTCTGAGCCCTTTCTCTGCTCCGCTGCGGGCTCGCACGCTCGTCACCTTCCCTTGTCTTCGTCGAGCTTGAGTCACCATGAAGTGCTCCGGCGACTAGTACGGCTCCAACGTCCACGAAGATCACCTCACGTTCCTCCGTGACACACGGCGGCTATCCGGAGCGGGCTACGTCGAGGTGCGCGTGCCGCCCGCCGCCGAGATCTTGCCGGCGCCGGAGGAAGGCAAGCGCGTCATCTTCCGCTCGCACTTCCTCCGTGGTTTCGGCCTGCCAGCGAGCGTCTTCCTCCGCTCATTCCTGACCTTCTACCGACTCCAGCCGCACCACCTCACGCCGAACATGGTGGTGCTGCCGTCGGCCTTCGTCACCCTCTGCGAGGGTTATCTTGGCATCCTCCCCACAATCGAGCTCTGGGGGGCCTTCTTCTACACAAAGCTCGGCATCACCGTCATGGAGGAGGCGGCCCAGTGCAGAGCTTTCATTGTAGTGCGGCGCCCGGGTGCTAGAAACACCTTTCCAGCCATCAAGCTGATACAGTCTGTCAAGCCGTGGCAGAAGTCGTACTTCTATGTGAAGAACGTAAACCCAGTGATCGATTTCGTCAACCTGCCACCTTATGTGGCCAGTCCGCCTGCCGAGCTCCGCACCAATTGGGGCTTCAAGCCGAAGCCGCTGTCGCCCGACGCCTCCGCAGCTATTACCTACCTCAAGGTGATGATGGAGTCGGAGGGCCTCAAGGCGTCCGACTTGCTAGTCGCCTTCGTGGTGCGCCTAGTCCTCCCGCTTCAAGGCCGGCCTCACATGATAAGCCAGATGAGTGGCCATCGCGACCCGTGCTGGATGTGCACCAATGAGATGCCGACTGCAGAGGTGGCCCACCTGGTGAACGAGATTGCCGACCTCAAGCTCAAGGAGGAGGAGTGGCGGTTCGAAAAGCGGACGTACTCCCGCGCAGATCCGCCGCCTATGGTAAGCTCTTGATTCTTTTCTTTCCCTCTTGTCGGGCTCTTTCTTGCCGACCGACCAGCTTGACCATGATGCAGATCCTCCCCTCCCAGCCGGAAGCCAACGTCGACTACCTGCCTGACCGGGATGTGAGCGACGCGGCGAACCCCGACTTGGGGGCGGCCGCCCTGGAGGACAACACCACAGGCGGTGGTGGCAGGGCAGGCGGCTCCGTTGGAGGAGGCGTAGAGGACTGGTCGGATGATGATGATGATGATGAGGAGGAGATGCCCTACCGTCCACCGCTTTGCCGAGAGGGCGGGTCCGAGCTCCTCAGCCGCGCCGACCGCACCAGGCGGTGGGCCGAAACGCCGAGGCATGCTGCTATTCGGCAGCCACCCCAAGAAGCCCAAGCACTCAGCCGCCGCGGCCAAGAACACGGCCGCCGCGACCAAGCGGCGTGAGGCCACCGCGAAGGCGGCCAAGTTCCAGAAGGCCCCCAAGCAGCCTCGGATGGTGTCAGCGTAAGTTTCCAACTTCTCTTGTGTCTTCTTTTATTCTTTTTTCTTGTCGGCTCCTTCTGAATCTCCTTTTTACCTTTTCCTTTGAGCAGGGCCGCGCTCTCTCTTGAGCGGTCACCCTCGGCCTCCGTCATCGGGGCGACGGAGGGATCCACCAACAACCGCCGTATAGACCCGACCGCCGATCTCCGGAGGCGCGGGAAAGGAATGCACGGGAGGTGCGGGAGGAGAAAGAAGCCGACGCCAAGAAGGCGGAGGCCGACAAGGCAGCCATAGCCAAGGCGGCGCAAGCGAACGCAAACACCGCGACCTAGGCCCAAGCTGATGCCGCGGCGAAGAAACGGGCAGAGGATGTCGCGCGCCAGCAGATCCCGCAGCTCGTCACCCCCCTGCGCTCTACGCAACCAGCGCTAGAGATCTCAGCGCTAGCTAGAGGAGCCGGTGATGAGCAGCCGGTCATGGAGAGGGAAGGCGGCAATGCCGTCTTGCCAGAGGTGGAGGCGCCTCCGCAACCGCCGACTGCGGATGCGTGGGGTAGCCAGGCGGCCGCCCCATTGGTGCCGCTAGCCGGAGGCGAGCTGGTGGTGGGCTCGGCTCCCACGGCCCGCACTCCAGTGCGCCGCCGTGTGGAGAAAGCGGCATCGGCGCCGAGGCCGATGGAGGTCGGGAGCGCCAGTTCGTCGGCCCCTGAAGCCGAAGCCACCAGCGCCGCGCCGACAGAGTGGGTGCACGGGGGCGGGACGAGCGCCTTGATCAAGGCGGCGCAAGATGTCCAGGCCGATTTCAAGGCCGAAGCCGCCGCCCTTTCGCAATGCATGAAGGCGTTCGTGAAGACGCGGGCCACCGTCCGGGTACGTAACTTGCTTTTTTCTTTTGATTCCTGTAATCTTTGGTGGGGGCACGCCAGCGCACCCACTGGGTGTAGTCCCCGAGTTCTGGGCCGGCTGCTGAGCAGGCGGCTTGGAACTTCATAGTGGATTCTGAGATCTGGCTCACTTCTCTTTCTGTTGCTTTGTTGCAGTACTACCACAACATCCGTGCGGCCAGCTTCAATGCCCATGTCCGGGAGCTGGACCGTCGGTCCGCCGACTTGACGGAAAGCCGGAGTAATCACTCCATCTTCTTCTCTCTGCGGGGGTGCGTCAGTGCACCCGCGGGCTGTAGTCCCCGAGATGCGGGCTGACTGCTGAGCAGTCGGCCCGGATCTCCCGTCAATTACTTCTCTTTCATCTCAATTGTTGATATCTTTTCTTTCTTGTTCTTGCAGAGACCAACACCACCTTGCAGCAGCAACTGGGTGAAGCCAACACCACGCTGCGCGCCAAGGAGGACGAGTGTAACAGGGTGGCCCAGGAGCGCGATCGCCTCATCAAGGAATTAGCGGACGAGGCGAAACTTCACAAGGCGGCCCTAAAGCAGGCGGAGGACAACGAAGCTCATCTCCTGGCCGAGTTCGAGACTGAGCGCTCGGGTTGGGCTGGGACGGAGGCGGCGCTGACCGCTGGTTATGGCCAGACCGAAGACATAGTCGATGGTGAGCTTTCTTCTCTTCTCTCAACTGCTGACTGTCGAGCGAGCCGGCTTCTAGCTTCTGACTCCTGACTTGTTGTTTTGCTTGTGCAGACTTCTTCCCCGGCCATTCCGCCGCTGCCAACCAGGCCATTGAGGCTCGCCGCAAGGAACGAAGGGCAGAAGGCACGGAGATTGCCGCCAACACCCCTCGGACCCTTGGCGAACAGCTCCTTAGTATTTAAGCTCGTCTCCAGCCAGCCCACCGGATGCTCCACTAGCTGCAGCGTGCTAGGGCTCAAGTGATCTCCGCCCTCTGGCTGACAGTAAGCCCCACGCACTCAATGGACCGCCGACCGGGTTGGAAGTGGTCGCCGCCGCCTTGAGGCGTGGAAGGCTCATGCCCGAGCGAGGGCGCGGCGGGCCTTAGAGTTCGCCAAGGCGTGGTATCCTGGGCTAGATCTAGCCCAGTTGGCCACGTTTCGGCAGGAAGCCGGCGCCGAGCTGGTGGCGGTGGAGCGTGCCCTCACTATTCGCGCAGCAGCGATCGCCGAGTATACCAACACCGGTGACTTCGTCCCTGAGCTGAATGAGAACGGCGCCGAGGCACCGCCAGAATGGTTCGGACTGAACCCGGATCATGGTGAAGACTCGGTAGAGAAAATCGCCTCCAGCGACAAGGGAGAAGACAAGGAAGACGAGGATGATGAAGACGGCGCGCCGGAGGTCGGAGCGGGCGGCCAGCGTCAACTCGACCGCGCCTCCAGCACCAAGCCACGCGCAAGCATGCCGACTGTTGCTGAAGGCGACCAAGCCGAGACTCGCCAGCCGGCGACTCCACCAGCCTGCGCCCCTGACTCCACCAACCTGCCGGACTCGCCTGCTGCTCCTTTGGTCTTGGCCGCCAATTTATCGTAGCTTTTCCTGCTTAGTAGTCTTCTCAACGAACTTTTGTTAAATTTCCACAATTCCACCCGCGGGGTGTATTCAAACTATGTTGAATTTTGGCCGAGGGCCTTTTGGTATGTAAATTATTTCCCGCACAAGCTGTGCTTTTGCCGAGTTCTGACTTTTCTTGCTTTTTTGTTCCTTGGCTTTTTTCCTTTGCCGCCCTCCCTTGGTTACGTACTTGCCAGCCGGACAGCCGCTCTACGGACTGTAGCCTGGTCAAGTACTTCACCATTTTTGGGAGGACAAGTACTTTGGCTGATTGGAATGTTGCAAGCTAAGTAGGAAGCCAGTCGGCCGGCTGCTCAGCAGCCGGTCGGTGAAGCAAGGTGCCGGCTTGTCCTATGTCAACTTTTTGGTCCTTAGCCATTTTTCATGTGAGCACTTGTTTCTTGTTTCTAACTCTTGCTAAGTTTAAGTCGCTCTCATGAAGCTGCAGCGTGTGGCAATCGAGGGCTTAGGTGCTGGCACATTACTTGTCCGACTGCAGGAAACACTGACATAGTATACATGGTAAGCCCCGCCGACCGGGTCGAACCCGGTTTCAGGCGGACGAATGAAATAACATATTCATAGGCATAATACTTACCATATAGATAAAAAGGGGTAGCCCCCGAGTGCTCCTCGAGGAACCCAAAGTCTTCGTACTTAATACAAAAGGTAGCGTGGTACATACTGCATCAACTGTAAAATCTTCGAAGGAGATTTGCATTCCATGGGCGCTATGTTTCCTTGCCGGAGTCATCCTCTTGCGCTACTCGGGCTTCTGGGCATCGATCAGGTAGTAGGAGTCATTGCCCAAGGCTTTGCTGATGATGAAAGGGCATTCCCAAGGGGCCGAGAGCTTGTGCTGGCCGGATGTTCGCTGGATCAACTGGAGCACAAGGTCTCCCTCTTGGAAGGATCTTGGCTTGACCTTCCGACTATGGTAGCGGAGTAGGCTCTACTGGTAGATGGCAGACCGGCTGAGTGCCAACAACCGGCCCTCTTCTAGCAGATCGACGCCGTCTTCTCGTGCTTCATTTGCCTCCGCCTCGATGTACATTGTGACGCGAGGTGAGTCAAACTCGATGTCAGTTGGGATGATAGCCTTGGCACCATACACGAGGAAGAAAGGTATGAAGCCGGTTGACTTGTTCGGAGTGGTGCGCAGACTCCAGAGGACGGCCGGCAGCTCGTTGATCCAGCAGCCGGCCGAACGTTCTAGAGGCTCGACCAGTCGGGGCTTGATTACGGACAAAATGAGGCTGTTTTCTCGCTCAACCTAGCTGTTTGACTGTGGGTGGGCAACGGACGCTAAGTCCAGTCGGATGCCCTGCGTCGCACAGAAACGGGCCAAGGCGCCTTTGGCAAAATTTGTGCCATTGTTAGTGATGATGCTGTGAGGTACGCCGTATCGAGTGGTGATGTCTGCGATGAAAGCCACAGCTGTCGGACCTTTTAACTTCTTGATTGGCTTCGCTTCTATCCACTTGGTGAATTTGTCCACGGCAACAAGCAGATGAGTCATGCCGCCGTGTGCTGTCTTGAATGGTCCCACCATGTCCAGTCCCCAGACGGCAAAAGGCTAGGCAAGGGGAATGGTCTTGAGTGCAGAAGCCGACAAATGCTGCTTGGAAATGAACTTCTGGCATCCCTTACATTTCTTGACCAAGTCTTTGGCATCTTCTAGAGCAGTCGGCCAGAAGAAACCATGGCGATAAGCTTTGGCGACAAGTGATCTTGAGGCCGCGTGGTGGCCACACTCGCCTTGATGGATATCCTTGAGGATTGCTTGGCCCTTCTCCGGCTCTACGTAGCGCTGGTTGCTACCTCTTGAGCACTGCGTTGGATTTCCTTAAAGAGGAAAGGATGATGCAGCAAAGTAGCATAAGTATTTCCCTCAGTTTTTGAGAACCAAGTATCAATCTAGTAAGAGGCTACGCGCGAGTCCCTCATACCTACACAAAACAAACAACTCCTCACAACCAACGCGATAAGGGGTTGTCAATCCCTTCACGATCACTTCATTTAGAGTGAGATCCGATAGATATGATAGGATAATATTTTTGGTATTTTGTGATAAAGATGCAAAGTAAAATTATAGAAAAGTACTAGGCAAAGGTAATAACTCAAGTGTTGGAAGATTAATATGATGGAGATAGACCCGGGGCCATCGGTCTCACTAGTGGCTTCTCTCAAGAGCATAAGTATTTTAAGATGGGTGAACGAATTACTGTTGAGCAATTGATGTAATTGAACATAGTTATGAGAATATCTAGGTATGATCATGTATATAGGCATCACGTCCGAGACAAGTAGACCGACTCCTGCCGCATCTACTACTATTACTCCACTCATCGACCGCTATCCAAAGATGCATCTAGAGTATTAAGTTCATGAAAATGAGTAACGCCTTAAGCAAGATGACATGATGTAGAGGGATAAATTCATGCAATATGATAAAAACCCCATCTTGTTATCCTCGATGGCAACAATACAATACGTGCCTTGCTGCCCACATCGTCACCGGGAAAGGACACCGCAAGATTGAACCCAAAGCTAAGCACTTCTCCCATTGAAAGAAAGATCAATCTAGTAGGCCAAACCAAACTAATAATTCAAGGACTTGCAAAGATAACCAATCATACATAAAAGAATTCGTAGAAGATTCATATATTGTTCATAGATAATCTTGATCATAAACCCACAATTCATCTGGTCTCAACAAACACACCGCAAAAAATAAGATTACATCGAATAGATCTCCACAAGAGAGGGGGAGAACATTGTATTGAGATCCAAAAAGAGAGAAGAATCCATCTAGGTACTAACTATGGACCCGAAGGTCTGAGGTAAACTACTCACACTTCATTGGAGAGGCTATGGTGATGATGTAGAAGCCCTCCGTGATGGATGCCCCCCATGGAGCTCCTAATGTGCCCCAAGATGGGATCTCGTGGATGCAGGAAGGTTGCGGCCGGTGGAATTAGGTTTTGGCTCTGTATCTAATCATTTGGGGTGCGTAGGTATATATAGGAGGAAGGAGTATGTCGGTGGAGCAACAGGGGGGCCCACGAGGGTGGAGGGCGCGCCTGGGGGTGCGCCTCACCTCGTGGCCTCCTCTTTGTTTCTTGACATAGGGTCCAAGTCTCTGGATCATAATCTTCCTAAAAATCACGTTCCCGAAGGTTTCATTCTGCTTGGACTCCGCTTGATATTCCTTTTCTGCGAAACTCAAATAGGCAAAAAACAGCAATTCTGGGTTGGCCTCCGGTTAATAGGTTAGTCCCAAAAATAATATAAAAGTGGATAATAAAGCCCAATAATGTCCAAAATAGTAGATAATATAGCATGGAGCAATCAAAAATTATAGATACGTTGGAGACGTATCAGGCATCCCCAAGCTTAATTCCTGCTCGTCCTCGAGTAGGTAAATGATAAAAACAGAATTTTTGATGCGGAGTGCTACTAGGCATAATTTCAATGTAATTCTTCTTAATTGTGGTATGAATATTCAGATCCGAAAGATTCAAGATAAAAGTTCATATAGACATAAAAATAACAATACTTCAAGCATACTAACTAAGCAATTATGTCTTCTCAAAATAACATGGCCAAAGAAAGTTCATCCCTACAAAATCATATAGTTTAGTCATGCTCCATTTTCGTCACACAAGAATGCTCTCATCATGCACAACCCCGATGACAAGCCAAGCAATTGTTTCATACTTTAGTAATCTCAAACCTATAAACTTTCACGCAATATATGAGCGTGAGCCATGGACATAGCACTATGGGTGGAATAGAATATGATGATGGGGGTTATGTGGAGAAGACAAAAAAGGAGAAAGTCTCACATCAACGAGGCTAATCAATGGGCTATCGAGATGCCCATCGATTGATGCTAATGCAAAGAGTAGGGATTGCCATGCAACGGATGCACTAGAGCTATAAATGTATGAAAGCTCAACAAAAGAAACTAAGTGGGTGTGCATCCAACTTGCTTGCTCACGAAGACCTAGGGCACTTGAGGAGGCCCATTGTTGGAATATACAGCCAAGTTCTATAATGAAAAATTCCCACTAGTATATGAAAGTGACAAAACAAGAGACTCTCTATCATGAAGATTATGGTGCTACTTTGAAGCACTAGTGTGGCAAAGGATAGTAGCATTGTCCCTTCTCTCTTTTTTTCTCTCTTTTTTTCTCTCTTTTTTTCTCTCTTTTTTTGGGCCTTTCTTTTTTATGGCATTTCTCTTTTTTTATTCCTCACTTGGGACAATGCTCTAGAAAATGATGATCATCACACTTCTATTTATTTACAACTCGTTGATTACAACTCGATACTAGAACAAAAGATGACTCTATATGAATACCTCCGTGGTACCGGGATATGCAATGAACCAAGAGTGACATGTATGAAAGAATTGTGAACGGTGGCGTTGCCACAAATACTATGTCAACTACATGATCTTGCTAAGCAACATGACAATGATGAATGTGTCATGATAAACGGAATGGTGGAAAGTTGCATGGAAATATATCTCGGAATGGCTATGGAAATGCCATAATAGGTAGGTATGGTGGCTGTTTTGAGGAAGATATAAGGAGGTTTATGTGTGAAAGAGCGTATCATATCGCGGGGTTTGGATGCACCGCTAAGTTTGCACCAACTCTCAATGTGAGAAAGGGCAATGCACGGCATCAAGAGGCTAGCAATGATGGAAGGGTGAGAGTGCGTATAATCCATGGACTCAACATTAGTCATAAAGAACTCACATACTTATTGCACCAATCTACAAGTCATCAAAAACCAAGCACTACGTGATACGTCCATTTTGCATCATGCTTTTATATCGATATTTATTGCATTATGGGCTGTTACTTCACATTATGTCATAATACTTATGGCTATTCTCTCTTATTTTACAAGGTTTACATAAGGAGGGAGAATGCCATACTGGAATTTTAATGGGAAAAGGAGCAAATATTAGAGACCTATTCTGCGCAACTACAAAAGTCCTGAAACTCCACGGAATATCTTAAAATAAATAAAGAAAAATCCTCGCCAAAGATGAAGGCCAGGGGCCCACACCCTGCTCACGAGGGTGGGGGGCGCGCCCCCTACCTCGTGGGCCCCCTGGTGGCTCTCCGACGCCCATCTTCTCCTATATGAAGTATTTCGATGAGAAAAAAAATAGGAAGGAACCTTTCGATTTAAACTCCGCCACCACGAGGCGGAACCTTGGCGGAACCAATCTAGGGCTCCGCAGAGCTGCTCGGGGGACACTTCCCTCCGGAGGGGGACATCATCACCATCGTCATCACCAACGCCTCCTCTCATCGGGAGAGGGCAATCTTCATCAACATCTTCACCAGAACCATCTTATCTCAAAACCCTAGTTCATCTCTTGTATCCAATTCTTGTCTCCAAGTCCGGGATTGGTGCTAGTAGGTTGCTAGTAGTGTTGATTACTCCTTGTAGTTGATGCTAGTTGGTTTATTTGGTGGAAGATCATATGTTCAGATCCTATATGCATATTATTACCCCTCCGATTATGAACATGAATATGATTTGTGAGTAGTTACGTTTGTTCCTGAGGACAAGGGAGAAGTCTTGCTATTAGTAGTCATGTGAATTTGGTATTCGTTCGATATTTTGATGAGATGTATGTTGTCTAGCCTCTAATGGTGTTATGTGAACGTCGACTACATAACACTTCACCATTATTTGGGCCTACAGGAAGGCATTGGGAAGTAATAAGTAGATGATGGTTTGCTAGAGTGACAGAAGCTTAAACCCTAGTTTATGCGTTGCTTCGTAAGGGGCTGATTTGGATCCACTTGTTTCATGCTATGGTTAGGTTTACCTTAATACTTTTGTTGTAGTTGCGGATGCTTGTAATAGTGGTTAATCATAAGTGGGATGCTTGTTCAAGTAAGAACAGCACCCAAGCACCGTCCACCCACATATCAAATTATCAAAGTACCGAACGCGAATCATATGAACGTGATGAAAACTAGCTTGACGATATTCCCATGTGTCCTCGTGAGCGCTTTTCCTATTATAAGAGTTTGTTCCGGCTTGTCCTTTGCTACAAAAAGGATTGGGCCACCTTGCTGCACCTTATTTACTTTTGTTACTTGTTGCTCGTTACAACTTATCTTGTCACAAAACTATCTGTTACCACTTATTTCAGTACTTGCAGAGAATACCTCGCTGAAAACAGCTTATCATTTCCTTCTGCTCCTCATTGGGTTCGACACTCTTACTTATCGAAAGGACTACGATAGATCCCCTATACTTGTGGGTCATCAAGACTCTTTTTCCGGCGCTGCCGGGGAGTGAAGCGCCTTTGGTAGGTGGAATTTGGTAAGGAAAAATTTATATAGTGTGCTGAAATTTACTGTCACTTGTTACTATGGAAAGTAATCCTCTGAGGGGCTTGTTCGGGGTATCTTCACCTCGTCCAGTAGAGCAAAGAGTTGCTCATCAACCCATCGAACCTATTGAAAATGAAACTCCTTTTGAATTTCCTTCGGGTATGATGGAAAAACCGCTAGCTAATCCTTTTACAGGAGATGGAGCGAAACATCCTGATGAGCACTTAATATATGTGGATGAAGTTTGTGGATTATTTAAGCTTGCAGGTATACCCGATGATGTTGCTAAGATGAAGGTCTTCCCTTTATCTTTGAAGAGAGACGCATTGACATGGTATAGGCTATGTGATGATACGAGATCATGGAACTATAAAAAGATTGAAATTGGAATTTCATCAAAAGTATTACCCTATGCATCTTGTTCATCGTGATCGCAATTATATATACAATTTTTGGCCTCGCTGAAGGAGAAAGCATCGCTCAAGCTTGGGGAGGCTTAAATCAATGTTATATTCATGCCCCAATCATGAGCTCTCGAGAGAAATAATTATGCAAAGTTTTATGCTCGGCTTTCATAATAATCAAACCATGCTCGATACTTCTTGTCTTTGGCTCTTTTATGATGAAGACTATTGAATTCAAATGGAACTTATTGGATAGAATTAAACACAACTCTGAAGATTGGGATCTCGATGAAGGTAAGGAGTCAGGTATGAAACCTAAGTTTGATTGTGTTAAATCTTTTATGAATACCGATATTTTCCGTAAGTTTAGCACTAAATATGGACTTGACTCTGAGATCGTAGCTTCTTTCTGTGAATCTTTTGCTACTTATGTTGATCTCCCTAAGGAGAAGTGGTTTAAATATCATCCTCCCATAGAAGTAAAAGTAGCTGCACCTATTAAAGTTGAAGAAAAGACTGTCACTTATAATGATCTTGTTGTTCCTACTTCTTATGTTGAGAAACCACCTTTCCCTGTTAGAATAAAGGATCATGCTAAATCTTCAACTATTGTTCGTAAAAGCAATATTAGAACTTATACGCCTCCTGAGCAAGTTAAAGTAGAACCTAATATTGCTATTGTTAAAGATCTCTTGTCTGATAATATCGATGGGCATGTTATTCGGGCTTTATGTGAAACTGCTAGAATTGCCAAACCTTGTACTAAAGATAAACATAGACCTGTGGTAGGCGTGCCTATTATTTCTGTTAAAATAGGAGATCATTGTTACCATGGCTTATGTGATATGGGTGCTAGTGCTAGTGTTATACCTTATGATTTGTATAAAGAAATCAAGCATGAAATTGCACCTGCTGAGTTAGAAGAGATTGATGTCACAATTAAACTTGCCAATAGAGATACCATTTCACCAGTGGGAATTGTTAGAGATGTTGAAGTCTTGTGTGGGAAAACCAAATATCCCACTGATTTTCTTGTTCTTAGTTCCCCACAAGATAGCTTTTGTCCCATTATATTTGGTAGACCCTTCTTGAACACTGTTAATGCTAGGATAGATTGCGAAAAGAATGTTGTTACTATTGGCTTGGATGATATGATTCATCAGTTTAATTTCTCTAAATTTAGTAAACAACATCGTGAGGAAGAATCGCCTAGTAAGGATGAAATTATTAGTCTTGCTTCTATTGCCGTACCTCCTAGTGATCCTTTAGAACACTATGACCATGAAAATGATATGTTCATGAATGAAAGAAGGGAAATAGATGAAGTATTCTTTAAACAGGAACCTATTCTGAAACACAATTTGCCTGTTGAAATCTTAGGGGATGCTCCTCCACCCAAGGGTGACCCCATGTTTGAGCTTAAACCATTGCCTGATAATCTTAAATATGCTTATCTTGATGAAAAGAAGATATATCCTGTTATTATTAGTGCTAACCTTTCAGAGCATGAAGAAGAAAGATTATTGAAAACTCTGAAGAAGCATCGTGCTGCTATTGGATATACTCTTGATGATCTTAAGGGCATTAGTCCCACTCTATGTCAACATAAAATAAATTTGGAAGCAGATGCCAAACCAGTTCGTGATCCTCAATGACATCTGAATCCTAAAATGAAAGAAGTGGTAAGAAAAGAAATACTAAAGCTTACGGAGGCAGGTGTATAATTTATCCTGCTGTCGATAGTCAGTGGGTAAGTCCTGTCCATTGTGTCCCTAAGAAGGGAGGTATTACTGTTGTTCCTAATGATAAAGATGAATTGATCCCACAAAGAATTATTACAGGTTATAGGATGGTAATTGATTTCTGTAAATTAAATAAGGCTACTAAGAAAGATCATTACCCCTTACCTTTTATTGATCAAATGCTAGAAAGATTATGCAAACATACATACTATTGCTTTCTAGATGGTTATTACGGATTCTCTCAAATACACGTGGTCGGCTAAAGATCAATCAAAGACTACTTTTACTTGCCCTTTTGGTACTTTTGCTTATAGACATATGCCTTTTGGTTTATGTAATGCACCTGCTACCTTTCAAAGATGCATGATGGCTATATTCTCTGACTTTTGTGAAAAGATTTGTGAGGTTTTCATGGACGACTTTTCCGTCTATGGTTCCTCTTTTGATGATTGCTTGAGCAATCTTGATCGAAGTTTTGCAGAGATGTGAAGAAACTAATCTTGTCTTGAATTGGGAAAAGTGCCACTTTATGGTTAATGAAGGTATTGTCTTGGGGCACAAAGTTTCTGAAAGAGGTATTGAAGTTGATAAAGCCAAGGTTGATGCTATTGAAAAAAATGCCATGTCCCAAGGACATCAAAGGTATACGAAGTTTCCTTGGTCACGCCGGATTTTATAGGAGGTTCATTAAGGACTTCTCAAAAATCTCTCGGCCTCTGACTAACTTATTACAAAAAGATATACCATTTGTCTTTGATGATGATTGTGTAGAAGCATTTGAAATACTTAAGAAAGCATTAGTCTCTGCACCTGTTGTTCAGCCACCGATTGAATTTACCCTTCAAATTATGTGTGATGCTAGTGATTATCTTTGTAGGTGCTGTTCTAGGGCAAAGAGTTGATAAGAAATTAAATGTTATCCATTATGCTAGTAAAACTCTAGACAATGCTCAAAGAAATTATGCTACTACTGAAAAGGAACTTTTAGCAGTTGTATTTGCTTGTGATAAGTTCAGACCCTATATTATTGATTCTAAAGTAACTATTCACACTGATCATGCTGCTATTAAATATCTTATGGAAAAGAAAGATGGTAAACCTAGACTTATTAGATGGGTTCTCTTGCTACAAGAATTTGATTTGCATATTGTTGATAGAAAGGGAGCTGAGAACCCCGTTGCAGACAACTTGTCTAGGTTAGAGAATGTTCTTGATGACCCACTACCCATTGATGATAGCTTCCTTGATGAGCAATTAAATGTTATAAGTACTTCTCGTAGTACTCCATGGTATGCTGATTATGCTAATTATATTGTTGCTAAGTTTATACCTCCTAGTTTCACATACCAGCAAAAGAAAAAGTTCTTCTATGATTTGAGACACTACTTTTGGGATGACCCACATCTTTATAAAGAAGGAGTAGATGGTTTTATTAGACATTGTGTACCTGAGCATGAACAAGAACAGATCCTACACAAGTGTCACTCCGAAGCTTATGGAGGACACCACCGAGATGAAGCGCACATAAGGTATTGCAATCCGGTTTTTATTGGCCTACTCTCTTCAAGGATGCCCGTAAGTTTGTTTTATCTTGTGATGAATGTCAAAGAATTGGTAATATCAGTAGACGTCAAGAAATGCCTATGAATTATTCACTTGTTATTGAACCATTTGATGTTTGGGGCTTTGATTATATGGGACCTTTTCCTGCCTCTAATGGATATACATATATTTTAGTTGCTATTGATTACGTTACTAAGTGGGTAGAAGCTATTCCAACTAGTAGTGTTGATCTTAACACTTCTATTAAGATGCTTAAAAAGTTATTTTTCCGAGGTTTGGAGTCTCTAGATATTTATTGACTGATGGTGGTTCACATTTTATTTATGGTGCGTTCCGTAAAATGCTTGCTAAATATGATGTTAATCATAGAATTGCATCTCCTTATCACCCACAGTCTAGTGGTCAAGTAGAATTGAGCAATAGAGAGCTCAAATTAATTTTGCAAAAGACTGTTAATGGGTCTAGAAAAGAATTGGTCCAAGAAACTTGATGATGCATTATGGGCCTATAGAACTGCATATAAAATCCTATGGGTATGTCTCCATATAAAATGGTTTATGGAAAAGCATGTCACTTACCTCTCGAACTAGAACATAAGGCATATTGGGCTATTAAAGAGCTCAACTATGATTTCAAACTTGCTTAGGTGAGAAGAGGTTATTTGATATTAGCCCACTTGATGAATGGAGAACCCAAGCTTATGAAAATGCCAAGTTGTTTAAAGAAAAAGTTAAAATATGGCATGACAAAAGGATACAAAAGCGTGAGTTCAATGTAGGTGACTATGTATTGCTATACAACTCTCGTTTAAGATTTTTTGCAGAAAAACTTCTCTCTAAATGGGAAGGCCCCTATGTTATCGAGGAGGTATATAGTTCCGGTGCCATAAAGATCAACAACTTCGAAGGCACAAATCCGAAGATGGTAAACAGTCAAAGAATTAAACATTATATCTCAGGTAATCCCATAAATGTTGAAACCAATATTATTGAAACCGTAACCCCGGAGGAATACATAAGGGACACTTTCTGCACCGTTTGAGACTCAGAAAAGGAATAGGTATGTGGTAATCGTAAGTAAACCGACTCCAAAACAATTTTTAAGGCAATAGTCCTCCGTTTTGGAATATTTAGAAAAATAGAAAAATAAGTGGCAGTCCGGGAAGGACACGAGGGCCCCACGAGGGTGGTGGGCGCGCCTTACCCCCCTGGGCGCGCCCCTTACCTCGTGACCACCCCGTGTGCCTTCCGGACTCCGTTTTCTTGCACAATACGTATTTTGATCGGTAAAAATTCATTATATATTATCCCGAAGATTTTGACTCCCGTATCACGCAAATCTCCTTTGTTCTTGTTTCGAGTTTGTTTTACGTCGGGGTTTTCAAGGTTAGGCATCATGTCGCCCCTTCCTCCAACAATGGTGACAACGATACTTGGCTAATGAAGATAGATCTGAAGAGGGAAGAACCCATGAAGATCAACAAGGATGAAAGGATCAAGAAGGCCACGGAGGATCAAGCTCCGGCAACAGAAGGAGCATATTGTTGCACTCAAGGGCATTATCCGCAAGTTGGAGGACCTCTTATGCTCGATGTGCGACTATCCATCACCTCCATCTTCACCAACAACAAAGGAGACATAATCACATGGGTATGGGCACTCCCCTTGGCAACTACCAAGCTTGGGGGAGGTGCCCCGGCATCGTATCATCACAATCTCCTACCTTTACCGTTTTTCTTAGTTCGATCCTTTTAGTAGTATCTTGATCTAGTAGAATAAAGTTATGGCATGATCTAGTTTTGAGTTTTGCTTTATGATCTCTATATGTAATCGAGTCCTTGAGTTATTTAAAACAAAACAGAGGCTCCCAGGACGCTCCCCCGGATTCATCCTTCGCTAGCCGTTCGATTTGGGTCAACGTGGTCTTTTTCTCGTTCCTGTCCATTGGATGTTCGCTGCAAATTGACTTGTGCCTTTTGACCGGGTGGTAGATCTTGGGCGGTGCATGACCTGTGGGCTCGCGATGGATTGGATGGTTGGGTGCCAGTTTGTTGGGTGCGTGGGGCAGCCAAACCTGCCGCGCCGGGTGGACGCGCTTTGGGTCCTGGGGAAGCCGCGAAGGGTTACCGGCGCATGTGCAACTGGCTTTTGCGCCCGCGCTTGTGTTGTTCTAATGACGAGTGGGCCAGTGCTGCTCCCTGTCCCGCTCATCAGCTGCCATGGCTAGGCACGTCTCGTGTATTGGGTATTTTCTGATTTCCTCGGTCAACCGCTCCTGGCGCGGCGCTTCTCACGCGCTTCCCGCGTCGTACGTCGTGGGAGTTACTGCGTCCTACGTCAGCTAGAGAGGGGGTGGGTCGACGCACGTGCACCTGGATTGTGCGCACGCGTTTGTACTAGCGCGATGATAGGTGGGCCGCTCCTGCTCTGGTCCCGCTCGTCGGCTGCTACTCCCGTGTCTAGTGCACGTGTACACCTTTTCTGTGCGTGGTGTTGCGTCTTCTCTGCATTTGGACTTTGGAGAGAGAGGATGGACTGCTGCCTGATACATGTGCTTGTGGGGGCCGATGCATCGTGCGTGCCTCACCTCCATCGATGCCGCGGCAGTTGGAGAGAGAGAGATGGACTGGCGCCTACGACGCGCTGGTCGACGCCGCGGCCGCCGCCCTCCGCGAGCCCGGGTGCACGGTGGCGCTCACGGACCTCCACCGCTGCCTCGGCGCCTTCAGCGAGTTCTGCGACCGAGCCGAGGGCCTCGTCCAGGAGGCCGCCGCTGGCCTCGGCCCCGCCGCCTCCCACGACGACGAGCTGTGCTGCACCGTGCACGCGGTCGACAAGGAACTCCGGGCCGCCGCCGCCGGCCGGGAGGAGAACGGATGGAAGAGGAGAAGAATCGCCCTCCGACCACGCCATTGGCAGCCGAGGACAGAAGCACAATCGATCTACCTCGTCTCTTGTTGAGGTGATATTCATCCTTCTTGTTTTTTTACATGTGATGTTCATCGTTCCTCTTATTTTCTTGGTTGATGTGCTAATCGTTTTAGTCATCTAGAAGATGATTGAAAAACTGTGACGAGAAAGGAGAGATGGACTCGGATATTTTGCCTCGTCGTGTCGCATGGTGGCCGAGATGCGGCAGCCCCATGCTCTGTTCCGATGGGCCTCCTCTGCTCGATGGTTGCCGCTGGTTGAGGTTCGTCCTTCTCTGGTTCACATGTTCTTCGCCGCTGCTTTGGATTCGTCGTGCTAATTTCGTATGTTTGCCTTCATTTCGTTCATGCGCAGTTTGGTACGGTTTCTTGTTGTCGCTTGCGGCGAGCCTTGTGTCCGTCTCTCCTTCTCATTGATGTTAGTCCACTCCTCTTATGCTTGCCTATAGAATGTTTGATGAAATGCGTGTGTGCTGACGCTTGTTCTACGGTTCAGACTACTTCTCCTGTCACTGGCGCTTCTTCTTCTCGTCCGTCCTGCTGCTTACCCAACATGCTTCTGCTTGCTGCCTCGGATAAATAGGCCGTTCTGTTGCTTCTGTGACCGGCGAGTGTTCATTGCATGCCTGTGTGTCGTTGTGCTCTGACCTTTTTTTTGTATTTCGCAGGTTGTATGATCTTTTCTGTCGCCGCGTTGTTCGACTCATCAAGGTTTTCTTCTTTTCTTTCTACTACATGTGTGCGTGTTTTACTTTCAGTATCTTATGTGTCTTGCTGTCTGCCTTGGTAATCTTTTAAATATCTGTATGTCGTGCTGATCGTTTAAATGTTCCGGATATGGTCGGGCGTTGTGTGCTGTTCATTCTCGTGCTGCTTATATTTCGTGTATACGTGTGAGCAGGATGTGTACGCTTGTTTCCGTCCATGATGAATCTTTGGTAGGACGATTCCTTCCTTGGTTTCTCCTATTCCAGATTCAAGTTCCCAAATTAGGATACTGTTTTTTTCGGTGTGTCTTTTACAACTTTCAGTTTGACATATGAGAGGGCCTGCAGAAGGTGATCAAGCAATGGAGACCTAATTCGTGAATCTTGCCACACGCTGACAGGAAGGGAGAGGCGAGAGAAAGTTAGGCCAGGAACAACCATTCTTGTCTAAATAATTATCGTGTTAGATATCACATCTCCAGAGAAGTATAGGATCCATAGGCTAAATGTGCTTATATACATATGTTTTGCCATTTTAAGTAAAGGATCTGGAGGTTCCCTGTAGGCTAGAGTTGCTTATGTACGTATGTTGTGCCATTGTACATTTGAGCCCTATGGTGATGATCAATGCGAAATTGCGTCTTCCAATGGCTTTTGAGTTGACAAGCATTTAAGGGTTCTTTACTTGCCAGGATAAGTGTGTTCTCGACTTGTTGTGTCTCTGCATTCTCTCTCAGCGGTCATGTTGGTTCCTGAGCACCATTGGTAAGAATTTGGTTAAATTTTGTGTTCACTTTCTTCACTGCTTCATATCCAAAAATTTCATGTAATTGATTCCATGTCACTTTTGTGGAAAACTGAAAACTATGATGATTTGCTTGCAGATTCTTTAACATTGAAGAATCAGATTTGGTGCTCAGACCTGAAATTCAGAAAGAAAGAAAGAAGCATTTGCTAGGTTCAACAAACGACGACCTTCACTGGTGAGGATTTATATACCTATAACAGAACACTTCCTCAAGCTAAAGGCTTCTGTAACATGTAACATCTGAACTCTGTTTGTGCTAATAATTTTTTCAGCCATTGTAAAAGGCCATGTTGCACAAGTGTTTCGGGTTTCAATTCAGGGAGGTGACACCTTGATGAAATATTTGTTCTACAGTAGGTTAGTACAGACTTATTGGATCATATTTTCCACAAGTATGTGAGTATGTCCACCACAATGAATCATAACCCTGAATTGTTATTAAAAAAACATATCTGTGAAACCTTACATTTGTTACTGTTCCTGGCATACAGTCCGTGCTTTTGTCTTTAGGAACTTTACATCATTATCTTGTTTAAGCATCTAGAATATATATCTTCAGTAACCTATTTAACAATGCTTTTCAGCTTTTTTCCATGTTGTAACATACTTCCTGTGCTGTGTAATAATCTACTGATGGCCAGTTACAGCTCCATTTCATCATGGACATTGCATATGATGTTCTTTATTCTCAGCGAAGCAAACATCTCATTTGTTTCTCATATATTCTCTACAAAAACTAGGCGTTGCTGAAGCTGGAGTCATGATGACGTTAGTAACCTTGGTGGTGCTTCTTATACGGCAAACCAACTGTCAGATGTTGCATATAGGAGTATTGTGGAGCTAATAATATTTGAATATGAGCTAGCCTACTATTTCAATTTGAGTTCAAAAATTACAAATGTCAGTGTTTGTTTTCAGTTATCAATCTTCTTCCCTTCTCCTTTTTTGGGTCACTTTTGATAGCTCCATTCATTCTGTACATATTAGTTGCCGCCTCAAGCCTTGGCTATTTTCTAGACTAGGCCTCAATTTGCTGGAAAATGCAGTCTTCATTTACTGAGTTATATTTTTGTCTTGCTTTCTTCCAGATCCCTCATACAGTAGTTTGGAAAAAAATCTATCCAATGGTGATGATGCATGAGGAGCAGCAAGGTCATGATCCATGAAGCCCTATGTTCTTTTCCTCACCGGTGAGTTTACCTTTTTATGGTTGGATGCCAAGTAGCCAAGCAGACGCTTTTTCGTAGATTAGTTTGCTTAGTTTCATATGTTGAACTGCGTTATCGAGTGTGGTGTGTAGGCTCTTTCTAGATTGCTCAGCAGGCGATCAACGCGACACATGTGGAGGCTATGAGAGCTATGAATGGCATCGGTCTTGTCATTCTTATGAGCAGGAGCACGGGCCACATTACTCTTCATGCCACTCTAAGCAGCCAGAGGTGTTGACTGCTGCTTGTATCCTGAGATTGATATCCACGTTGAAGGGAAGGGAGACATGTTTGAGTTCCTGTATGAAAGGATAAAGAAGAAGGGGCATGCTGTCGTGGTTGTTGCTGAAGGCATTGGTCAGGAGTTGATTACCCGGATTGATTACCAGAGAGCATGATGTTCCTTGATGTTGGCCTTCTTCTATAACGTTTACATGCAATTCTCCTCCATGGTTAAGAAAAACCAATTTTAATGTTTTGTTTCTTTGATGGTTACTCATTTCTCTTACCGATGTTGTATCAAAACAATTGTATTTTCTTTGAAGGCCACTTGGGCTCATTTTTTAGGAGAATGAGATGTGCGATAAACTACTCTGAAATGTTTGGTTCGCTTCAAACAATTTATTAGCTAACTAATTTTGGCTGCTGTTGCACATGATACAATTGTACTCTGTTGTTGCCATCTTGCCTTTTATGTGAGCTTAAGCACACAATCAATTAAACTTTTACTAAGTTTTTACCGTGTTTATTTGCTCAAACACAGTTATTGAAAAAATGCAAATACTTTTAACAGGTACATGGTTTTAAATGGGAGCCATTTGGTGCAACGGGCATGTTATACAAATATGTTTTTTTGGCACAACGGGTTATACAATTTTTTTTCAAACTCCGATTTCACAACATGATAGAGATATTTTCGATATAGTATGGTTTAACACATGGTCTTTCTATTACCAGTATCAAATATGTTCTTGTAAAATGAAACTATTTTCATCGACAACATGGGTTTAGTGGGTCTCTGCGCCGCCATTTGGCGCAACGGGTCAACTAGTATATAATAAAGATTAGTGTTGAGTCAAGGGCTTGATTATTTTGCCATGATCTTGGGTGTATAATAGAAGAAAAAAAATAAAAAAAGAAACAAAGAGTTCATATTGATCTTATTGAAAGTAATGGCTTCACATAGAAAGAGTATGATGATTAAAAGTTGTTGGGAGTTGGCAGACATAACTTTGGTCATCGTTGCAATTAATAGGAAGTAATAAGGAAAGAGAAGTTTCACATATAGCTATATTATCATTGACATCTTTTATGATTGGGAGCACTCATTAAAATATGACATGCTAAAGAGTTGATGTTGGACAAGGAAGACAACATAATGAGTTATGTTTTCTTATATCTTAGATAAAGTATGTTGTCATGGATCCTCTAACGTGTTGAGCTTGCCCTTCCCCCTCATGCTAGCCAAATTCTCAGCACCAAGTAGAGACACTACTTGTGCTTCCAAATACCCTTAAACCAGTTTTGCCATGAGAGTCCACCATATCTACCTATGGATTGAGTAAGATCCTTCAAGTAAGTTGTCATCGGTGCAAAGCAATAAAAATTGCTCTAAATATGTATGATTGATTGGTGTGGGAGAAATAAGCTTTATACGATCTTGTGATGTGGAAGTAATAAAAGCGATCGCATAATAAAGGTTCATATCACAAGGGGCAATATAAAGTGACGTTCTTTCGCATTGAGATTTTGTGCATCCAACCATAAAAGCGCATGGCAACCTCTGCTTCCCTCTGCGAAGGGCCTATCCTTTATTATTATCTTCTACCTTATGCAAGAGTCACGGTGATCTTCACCTTTCCTTTTTCAATTTTATCCTTTGGCAAGCTCGGCATGTTGGAAAGAACATGATATATATATATATATATATATATATATATATATATATATATATATATAATTGGATGTAGGGAGCATGAACTATTATTGTTGACATTACCCCGAGGTAAAAGGTTGTGGGGTAAAACTATAAGCCCATATCTTTCTACGTAATAGGTTAAAACTCCGTAACCACAAGTATTGCGTGAGTGTTAGCAATTATGAAGGACTAGATGATAGTTGAGTATGTGGACTTGCTTTTAAGCTCTGACATAGGCTCTTTCCGATGTTATGATAAATTGCAATTGCTTCAATGACTGAGATTATAGTTTGCTGGTGCTCAATAAGGTTTCTGATTCATACTTTTGCATTGTGAGTAGATCATCACTTGAATATAAGTAATCATATGACAAAATCTATTTATGTTCTTGTTATGAGAATAATCACGATGCCTTCATGTCCCAGTATTTTATTTTTATCGACGCCTCTACCTCTAAACATGAGGACATATTTATTGTTATCGGCTTTTCGCTTGAGGACAAGCGAGGTCTAAGCTTGGGGGAGTTGATACGTCCATTTTGCATCATGCTTTTATATCGATATTTATTGCATTATGGGCTGTTACTTCATATTATGTCACAATACTTATGGCTATTCTCTCATATTTTACAAGGTTTACATAAGGAGGGAGAATGCCGGCAGCTGGAATTCTGGGCTGGAAAAGGAGCAAATACTAGAGACCTATTATGCGCAACTCCAAAAGTCCTGAAACTCCACGGAGTATCTTAAAATAAATAAAGAAAAATCCTCGCCAAAGATGAAGGCCAGGGGGCCCACACCCTGCTCACGAGGGTGGGGGCGCGCCCCCTACCTCGTGGGCCCCCTGGTGGCTCTCCGACGCCCATCTTCTCCTATATGAAGTCTTTCGATGAGAAAAAAATAGCAAGGAACCTTTCGGGACGAAACTCCGCCGCCACGAGGCGGAACCTTGGCGGAACCAATCTAGGGCTCGGCTGCAGCTGTTCTGGGCCGGGGACACTTCCCTCCGGAGGGGGAAATCATCACCATCGTCATCACCAACGCTCCTCTCATCGGGAGAGGGCAATCTCCATCAACATCTTCACCAAAGCACCATCTTATCTCAAAACCCTAGTTCATCTCTTGTATCCAATTCTTGTCTCCAAGTCCGGATTGGTGCTAGTAGGTTGCTAGTAGTGTTGATTACTCCTTGTAGTTGATGCTAGTTGGTTTATTTGGTGGAAGATCATATGTTCAGATCCTATATGCATATTATTACCCTACGATTATGAACATGAATATGCTTTGTGAGTAGTTACGTTTGTTCCTGAGGACAAGGGAGAAGTCTTGCTATTAGTAGTCATGTGAATTTGGTATTCGTTCGATATTTTGATGAGATGTATGTTGTCTAGTGTAGGACCTTGAAGTATGTCTAGAGGGGGGTGATTAGACTACTTGACCAATAAAAACCTAACCTTTTCCCAATTTTAGACTTTGGCAGATTTTAGCTATCTTTGAACAAGTCAAGCAATCTTCACACAATTCAAGCAAGCATGCAAAGAGTATATTGGCAGCGAAAAATAAAGCATGCAACTTGCAAGAATGTAAAGGGAAGGGTTTGGAGGTCGCAATTGGAGACACGGATGTTTTTGTCATGGTTCCGATAGGTGGTGCTATCGTACATCCACGTTGATGGAGACTTCAACCCACGTAGGGTAGCAGTTGCAGTGAGTCCACGGAGGGCTCCACCCACGAAGGGTCCACGAAGAAGCAACCTTGTCTATCCCACCATGGCCGTCGCCCACGAAGGACTTGCCTCACTAGCGGTAGATCTTCACGAAGTAGGCGATCTCCTTGCCCTTACAAAGTCCTTGGTTCAACTCCACAATCTTGTCGGAGGCTCCCAAGTGACACCTAGCCAATCTAGGAGACACCACTCTCCAAGAAGTAACAAATGGTGTGTTGATGATGAACTCCTTGCTCTTGTGCTTCAAATGATAGTCTCCCCAACACTCAACTCTCTCTCACAGGATTTGGATTTGGTGGAAAGAAGATTTGAGTGGAAAGCAACTTGGGAAAGGCTAGAGATCAAGATTCATGTGGTTGGAATGGAATATCTTGGCCTCAACACATGAGTAGGTGGTTCTCTCTAACCGGTAAGTTGGAAGTGTAGGTTTGTTCGATGGCTCTCCACGAATGAAGAGGAGGTGGAGGGGTATATATAGCCTCCACAAAAAAATGTAACCGTTACACACAATTTACCAAACTCGGTGGGACCGAATCAACAAACTCGGTCGGACCGATTTAGTAAACCTAGTGACCGTTAGGGTTTGATTGGATCGACATGCATCTCGGTAGGACCGATATGGTTAGGGTTAGTGCATAACGTAATCTCGGTGAGACCGATTACATACAAACTCGGTGAGACCGATTTTGGCAATTAGCTAACCAGGAGAGTTGGTCGAGTAAACTCGATGGGACTGATTCGCTCTTTCGGTGAGACCGAAAAGTTCTGAAAAGGGAAGCAGAAAGTTTACATTGCAATCTCGGTGGGACCGATCGCTCACTTCGGTTAGACCGAAACGTTACGAAGGGAAACAGAGAGATTACAATCCCATCTCGGTGAGACCGAGATCCCTATCTGTGAAACCGATTTGCCTAGGGTTTGTGGAAGTGGCTATGACATTTGAACTCGGTGGTGCCAGATAGAAAGAATCGGTAGGGCCGAGTTTGACTTTGGGTTTAGGTCATATGTGGATGTGAGAAAGTAGTGGAGGGTTTTGGAGCATATCACTAAGCACATGGAGCAAGAGGCTCATTAAGCAACACCTCATCCCTTCTTGATAGTATTGGCTTTTCCTATAGACTCAATGTGATCTTGGATCACTAAAATGTAAAATGTAGAGTCTTGAGCTTTTGAGCTTGAGCCAATCCTTTGTCCTTAATATTTTGAGGGATCCACTTTCATCATCCATGCCATGCCAATGATTGAGCTTTCCTGAAATATTCATCTTGGAATAGTATTAGCTCAATGAGCTATATGTTGTTATGAATTACCAAAACCACCTAGGGATAGTTGCACTTTCATCTAGCCTCTAGTGGTGTTATGTGAACGCCGACTACATAACACTTCACCATTATTTGGGCCTAGAGGAAGGCATTGGGAAGTAATAAGTAGATGATGGGTTGCTAGAGTGACAGAAGCTTAAACCCTAGTTTATCGTTGTTTCCGTAAGGGGCTGATTTTGATCCACTTGTTTCATGCTATGGTTAGGTTTACCTTAATACTTTTGTTGTAGTTGCGGATGCTTGCAATAGAGGTTAATCATAAGTGGGATGCTTGTTCAAGTAAGAACATCACCCAATCACCGTCCACCCACATATCAAATTATCAAAGTACCAAACGCGAATCATATGAACGTGATGAAAACTAGCTTGACGATATTCCCATGTGTCCTCGGGAGCGCTTTTCCTATTATAAGAGTTTGTTCCGGCTTGTCCTTTGCTACAAAAAGGATTGGGCCACCTTGTTGCACCTTATTTACTTTTGTTACTTGTTGCTCGTTATAACTTATCTTGTCACGAAACTATCTGTTACCACTTATTTCAAGATTTGCGAGAGAATACCTTGCTGAAAACCGCTTATCATTTCCTTCTGCTCCTTGTTGGGTTCGACACTCTTACTTATCGAAAGGACTACGATAGATCCCCTATACTTGTGGGTCATCACTACGCGCATGCTCCTAGGGGGATAGATTGGTAGGAAAAGACCATCGCTCGTCCCCGACCGCCACTCATAAGGAGGACAATCAAAGAACACCTCATGTTTCAAAGTTGTTACAGAATGTTTACCATACGTGCATGCTACGGGACTTGCAAACTTCAACACAAGTATTTCTCAAATTCACAACTACTCAACTAGCAAGACTTTGATATTATTACCTCCATATCTCAAAACAATCATCAAGCATCAAACTTCTCTTAGTATTCAAAACACTCATAAGAAAGTTTTTACTAATCTTGAATACCTAGCATATTAGGATTTAAGCAAATTACCATGCTATTTAAGACTCTCAAAATAATCTAAGTGAAGCATGAGAGATCAATAGTTTCTATAAAACAAATCCACCACCGTGCTCTAAAAGATATAAGTGAAGCACTAGAGCAAAACTATATAACTCAAAAAATATAAGTGAAGCACAAAGAGTATTCTAACAAACTCCAATTCATGTATTGCTCTCTAAAAAGGTGTGTACATCAAGGATGATTGTGGTAAACTAAAAAGCAAAGACTCAAATCATACAAGACGCTCCAAGCAAAATACATATCATGTGGTGAATAAAAATATAGCTCCAAGTAAAGTTACCGATGGAAGTAGACGAAAGAGGGGATGCCTTCCGGGGCATCCCCAAGCTTTGGCTTTTTTGTGTCCTTATATTATCTTGGGGGTGCCATGGGCATCCCCAAGCTTAGTCTCTTTCCACTCCTTGTTCCATAATCCATCAAAATCTTTCACCCAAAACTTGAAAACTTCACAACATAAAACTCAACAGAAATATCGTGAGCTCCGTTAGCGAAAGAAAACAAAAGACCACTTCAAGGTACTGTAATGAACTCATTCTTTATTTATATTGGTGTTAAACCTACTGTATTCCAACTTCTCTATGGTTTATAAACTATTTTACTAGCCATAGACTCATCAAAATAAGCAAACAACACACGAAAAACAGAATCTGTCATAAACAGAACAGTCTGTAGTAATATGTAACTAACGCAAACTTCTGGAACTCCAAAATATCAGCCAAAATAGGACGACCTAGGCAATTTGTTTATTGATCAGCAGCAATTGGAATCAGTATTTTATCACATTCTGGTGATTTTTAACAATTGTTTTCGTGAACAGAAAGTTTCTGGAAATTACGGCAAGATCAAATAACTATCATCCAAGAAGATCCTATAGGTTTAACTTGGCACAAACACTAATTAAAACATAAAAACACATCTAACCAGAGGCTAGATCAAAGATTTATTCCTAAACAGAAGCAAAAAGCAAAAAACAAAAATAAAATTGGGTTGCCTCCCAACAAGCGCTTATCGTTTAACGCCCCTAGCTAGGCATAAAAGCAAGGATAGATCTAGGTATTGCCATCTTTGGTTTTAGGGAAAAAGAGAGCAAACTTGTTATCTATGGAATTAATATTTCTATTTTGACAAAGTACATGGTCATTAATGGTAGAAGAAAGATTAAGAATGTTGCGGAAATTGGCATCTAGGCTAGCTTTTATCTCTTTAATAGATTCATTTTGGTAAGAAAGCAAAAGAGATGTGATTTCAGCTTTCTCGTTAATGGGGTGCCCAAATATAGTTTTCATCCTCTCATAGGTATCTATGGGGTCCCCTTCAAGAAAACCCTCTTCAAAAATAGAATCTAAAACTTGTTTGAACGAAGCGGGAAACCCAACATAAAAGCTTTTTAAGTAAACCTCAATTTGATATTGGGGTACATAGCTAGTTCGATCCCAATGAGCCTATCCCAAGCATCTTTCAAGATTCATCGAGTAAATAACGAAAAATTCGAATCATCTTCATCAAAATTACTAAGGTTCTCATTGATAACTCCGGCAAGTTTTTCCATAGCATTCCGATTTATGAGTTTAGATAAGATAGCAGGATTGTCTAAAGCACTAGAACTTGGGAGAGAACCCCCAATTCTTTTTGGTTCCGACATGGGGAGGGAAAAGCGAGCGAAAAGAGGAGAGCGGAAAAGAGAGGGCGAATAAAACGACAAGGGTGAAGTGGTGGAGAGGAAAACGAGAGGCAAATGGCAAATAATGTAATGCGGGAGATAAAGGATTTGTGATGGGTACTTGGTATGTTGACTTTTGCGTAGACTCCCCGGCAACGACGCCAGAAATCTTCTTGCTACCTCTTGAGCACTGCGTTGGATTTCCTTGAAGAGGAAAGGATGATGCAGCAAAGTAGCGTAACTATTTCCCTCAGTTTTTGAGAACCAAGATATCAATCCAAGAGGAGGCTACGCGCGAGTCCCTCGTACCTACACAAAACAAATAACTCTCGCAACCAATGCGATAAGGGGTTGTCAATCCCTTCACGGTCACTTACGAGAGTGAGATCTGATAGATATGATAGGATAATATTTTTGGTATTTTTGTGATAAAGATGGAAAGTAAAATAAAAGCAAAGTAAAAAAGCAAAGGAAATAACTAAGTGTTGGAAGATTAATAAGATGGAGATAGACCCGGGGGCCATAGGTTTCACTAGTGGCTTCTCTCAAGAGCATAAGTATTTTACGGTGGGTGAACGAATTACTGTTGAGCAATTGATAGAATTGAGCATAGTTATGAGAATATCTAGGTATGATCATGTATATAGGCATCACGTCAAGAGACAAATAGACCGACTCGCCTTTTGCATCTACTACTATTACTCCACTCATCGACCGCTATCCAGCATGCATCTAGAGTATTAAGTTCATGAAAACAGAGTAACACCTTAAGCAAGATGACATGATGTAGAGGGATAAATTCATGTAATATGATAAAAAAAAACCCATCTTGTTATCCTCGATGGCAACAATACAATACGTGCCTTGCTGCCCCTCATCACACCGGGAAAGGACACCGCAAGATTGAACCCAAAGCTAAGCACTTCTCCATTGCAAGAAAGATCAATCTAGTAGGCCAAACCAAACTGATAATTCGAAGAGACTTGCAAAGACTGTCGGATTTCGGGTTCCGGCAGACCCTCTAGGTTCGAACTCTGGGGTGCATGCGGAGATCTCACCTCCAACCTACCTACACCTCGTCGCCTCGCAAGGATCTAAACTACACAAAGAGCAACACAAGGGACACAAGGTTTATACTGGTTCGGGCCATCAGTGTGGTGTAATACCCTACTCCAGTGTGTGGTGTGGTGGATTGCCTCGAGGCTGATGATGAATCAGTACAAGGAAGAACAGCCTCATGAGGGTCTGTTCTTGGCCGGTCTGACGAATCGCTAGGGGAGTTCGGCCGCTTCTCCCTCTCTCTATCTCTCTCTCTCTAGATTTCCTCTACCACGTAATGCGTGGCTAGTCCTATTTATAGGCAGAGGCCCCGGCCTCTTCCCAAAAATTGAGCGGAAGAGGCGCCAACAATTGGCCATTTTGAAGGGGAACATCTAGTACACTTATCTGACTAAAGTCGGTCCTCGCTTGCCATAGACTCCGACGGCGACGCCGGGCTTGGGCTCCACGATGACCTCCTTCTGCCGTTCACTGGTCTTGGTCTTGTTGCAATCAAAAATGGTTGCCTTTGCTTGATACTCTCGGCCTGCGCTTGCCTCCTTTGCACCAAAGAGGAAATGAGGACATCTTGCAGCTGGGCGCACCTGGCGCCCTTGGTCGTCATGGCTTGCGCCATGGGCACCTCGTGAGGTACCCCGCCTTGATCTCTCCGCCTCCTCATGAGCCAGCCGACGAGGCTGCCTCGAGGAAGCTTCTGTCGCCCCAGCCTTCAGGCTTGGCCTCGCGAGGGTCTTGAGCTTGTGCCGATGAAGATGGGACGTCTGGCCACCCCTTTGAGCCACGCCCAAGAGCCGCAGAGCTGAGCAAGTCCGGACACCCCGTTCCCTGCATCGCCGACAGTAGCCCCGGGGCCCAAGGCGCGCCTCGACTTGGCTTAGCAGAGAAGCGAAGGGCAAGCAGGCGAGCGCCAAGGGCTCCCCAACAGCCTGCGGCCTCGGGTGCCTTCGTTGCTGATTGATTGGACGTGCCGTCCTGTTCCCCACGCCTCCTTATTTTGCGCTTGACTAGGCGGACTGTGGTTGCACAGTCATCCCTCTTCTCGCCGCTTTCGGCGTCTCCTGCTCTTCCTCCTCTCGAAGCTCCAGTCCCCGCTTCCAATCCAATCTCGAATCCTCCCCTTCGCCGCCATGGCTCAAGCGAAGAAGGGGAAAGGGAAAAAGCATGTGCCTCCGCCCCGCTTGCCGTCGCTGACGGCTCCTGCTGTCGATCGGTCGATCATACTCAATCGAGAAGGCTTGGACAAGGTCAGTTCTGCCCTCGCCACCATCTTCAACGAGTGCGGGAGGACGACGGTCTGGCCCGCTTCTCACTTCTCCATTGATGTAATAGTCACCGAGGTCCGGTATTTCGGCATGACGTAGGGCGGGACCAGTTCCCCCGCACCAATTTCTTCAACGCTGTGCTTTCCCATTACCAGATCCACATGATGCATTTGGGTCCCGAATCCATTACTCTTCTTGCAGTTGCCGCTTTTGTGCGAGGCGATGATGGGCATTCCTTCTTGATTGCTGTTTTTGCGGCACTTCTTCTCTTTGCGCCTCAGCGACCCCGCCCAATGCTCGGGGTGCGTGAGCTTCATTGCCACACCAGAAACAACGGCTTCAGGAATTGATTTCAGCCTTCCTCCGCCCGCGCCTGGGTTCCGCGAGCGGTGGCTGTATGTAGACGTCGGGGTGCCCAGCCCCCTGCTTTCGAAGCCAACATTACCCGCTATCCCCAATTCGGGATGGGACCAGGAGACGCTCACGAGCCCAGAACTCGTCTTTGTCTGGCATCGCTTCGCGTACTTGAGGGCGCTCGGCGTGACGGTGCCCAAGGTGGTGAAGGAGTTCCTCCTATGCCGCATTGCCTGTCGCCCAGCGCCATTCCGCGGATGTGGGCTCTTCGCGGCGTGAAGACCGCATGAGGCTCCGGGAGGAGGACTGGCGCTGAAGTCTTTGAGGAGAAGGTTCTCATGATCCCGATCGGGACCCTTCCCTGGCAAAGAGATCCGGCAAGGGGTGCCTCATTGTACCTTTGCTCGAATAGGGGTGATTTCGTGAAGCGGATGCCCGGCCGATGAATGGGGCTGCGCCTGCAGGCCTCATGGGACATCGTGAGAATCCAGTTGTGGTGGTTGCCCTTCCGGTTGTGCACGGTGGTCCTTCCTCGAGTGGTGGAGCAGGGAGGCAAGGGCCACCGGGGGCTGAGGGGGCCTCCGCCGGGATGACTACGCCAGGCGGCACTCTTGGGCGGCTCTTGTGGCTCAAGCCATGGGCGGCCAGCATGCGTTGAACCGCGGCCCGCGGCTCCCGTGGCAGAGGCCCCTGAGGCCCCGGCTGTCGGATTTCGGGTTCGGGCAGACCCTCTAGGTTCGAACTCTGGGGTGCGCGCGGAGATCGCACCTCCTACCTACCTACACCTGATCGCCTCGCAAGGATCTAGAACTACACGAAGATAACACAAAGGGACACAAAGGTTTATACAGTTCGGGCCACCATTGTGGTGTAATACCCTACTCTAGTTTGTGGTGTGGTGGTGGATTGCCTCTGGGGCTGGTGATGAATAAGATAAGGAAGAACAGCCTCGCGAGGGTCTGTTCTTGGCCGGTGCGATGAACTGCTAGGGGGAGTTCAGTCGCTTCTCTCTCTCTCTCTCTCTCTCTCTCTGCGATTGATCTCTCGATGCCTCTACCCTGTGAGTGGCTAGTCCTATTTATAGGCAGAGGCACTGGGCCTCTTCCCAAATATTGAGCGGGAAGGGCGCCAACAATTGGCCATTTTGAAGGGGAACATCCAGTACACTTATCCTAACTAAAGTTGGTCCTCGCCTGTCAAAGGCTCTGGCGGTGACGCCCGGCTTGGGCTCTACGATGACTTCCTTCCTGCCGCTATGACGGTCTTGGTCTTGTTGCACCGAAGCTGGTGCCTTCGCTGATGCTCTCGCTGCGCTTGCCCCTTTGCACCAAAGAGGAAATGCAAGGAGACGCTACTTGCGGGCTGGCGCTCACTGGCGCCTCTTGGTCATCATGGCTTGCGTCATGGGCACCTCGTGAGGTACCCCGCCTTGATCTCTCCGCCTCCTCGCGAGCCAGCCTGACGAGGCCGTGCCTGAGGAAGCTTCCCCTCGTCCGCCCCGCGAGGGTCTTGAGCTTGTGCTGATGAAGATGGGCGTTCTGGGCCCACCTTGAGCCACGCCCGGGCAGCCGCAGGTAAACAAGTCCCAGGTACCCCGTGCTCCTGAATCGCCGAGCAGTAGCCCCGGGCCCAAGGCGCGCCTCGACTTGGCTGAGCAGAGAAGCGAAGGGCAAAGTCGCGGCGCCATGGCCCTAACAGCCTGTGGCTCGGGCGCCACATGGCGGTTTATTGGTGGCGTCCCCTGTTCCCCTTGCCTCCTTATTTTGCGCCCAGCTAGGCGGACCCATGGTTGCACACAGTTATCCCTCTTCTCGCCGTTCGAGCGCCTCCTGCTCTTCCTCCTCTCGAGCTCCATTCTCCGCTTCCAATTCGAATCCTCCCCGTTCCTGCCGCCATGGCTCGACGAAAAAGAAGGGGAAAGGGAAAAGATCTGTGCCTCCACCTCGCTCGCCCGTCGTCGGCCTCCTCTGCATCGATCGATCAATCATACTCAACGAAAAGGCTTGGACAAGGTCAGCTCTGCCATCGCCACCATCTTCAACGAGTGCGGGAGGACGACGGTCCGCCCGCGTCTCACTTCTCCATTGATGTAACAGTCAGTGAGGTCCGTATTTCGGCGAGGCCTGTGGGCGGACTGGTTCCCCCTTTTCCACTTCCTCAACGCTGTGCTTTCCCATTACCAGATCCACATGATGCATTTGGGTCCCGAATCCATTACTCTTCTTGCCGTTTTAAACTTTAAATGTCTGCGGCGATGATGGGCATACCTCCTTCGGGCTTGCCTTCTTGCCACTCTTTTTCTCCTTGCGCCTCAGTGACCCCACCCAATGCTCGGAGTGCGTGAACTTACCGCACTGTAACAAACAGCGGCTTCAGGAATTGATTTCAGTCTTCCTGCGCCCGCGCCTGGGTTCCGCGAGCATTGGCTGTATGTGGATGTCGGAGTGCCCAGCCCCCTGCTTTCAGAGCCAACATCTCCCGCTATCCCCAATTCGGGCTGGGGCCAGGAGATGCTCACGAGCTCCCGGCTCGTCTTCGTCTGGCGTCCGCCCGCGCGTTCTCGAGGGCGCCGATGTGACGCCCAAGGTGGTGAAGGAGTTCCTGTTATGCCGCATTGCCCCTCTCCAGCGCCATTCCCGCCGGATGTGGGCCTTCAGCGGGCGTGAGGACTGCATGAGGCTCCAGGAGGAGGACCTGACGCCTGAAGTGTTGAGGAAGGTTCTCAGGATCCTGACCGGGGACCCCTCCCCTGGCAGCATCCGGCAAGGGGGTGCCCTATTGTACCTTTGCTCGAATAGGGGTGATTTTGTGAAGCAGATGCCCAGCTTCGACAAATGGGGGTTGCGCCCCGCAGGCCTCATGGGGCCTCGCGAGAACCCAGCGGTGGTGACTGCCCTTCCAGTCGCCCACGGCGGTCCTTCCTCGAGTGGTGGAGCAGGGAGGCATGGAGCCACGGAGGCTGAGGGGCCTCCGCCGATGACGACGCCAGGCGGCACTCCGAGGTGGCAGCTCCCCGAGGGCCGTGACCTGCCGCGGGGTGAAGGCGTGAGGCCGCTGCCCTGCGGCTCCTGTGGTCGAGGCCCCGAGGCCCCAGCTACCCCTTCTTGGTGAGGGCGACTGGGCGGCATGCGCCAGACAACGCCTCGATGCTGGTCGCCTTGATGCTTCTTCCTTGCCGCATCTCTTGACCTCACTGGCTGAACTTCCACAGGCCTGCGTGGACTTCAAGGCTCTCCGGAAGAGAAGGGAGGCCTTGGGCGACGATTACCCTTGCCGCCTGCTGAAGCGTAGGAAGTATTTCGCCATTGATGAGTAAGCCTTCCCCTTTCCTAGTTCCTTATCTTCCCGTTGCTTTGGCTGATCCTTGCTCTGCAGGGCCTTCTGACGAGCTCACGGAGATGGTCGAGGAGCCATCCCCCAGGCTTCGCCTTTCCACCGTCTTCGAGCGCTCCGAGCTCAAGCAGAGCCCTTGTGGTGAGGCCGGCTGGAGAGGTGAGCCATCCTGTGGCGCATCGTGGCTCTGCGCACCTCGCGTCCCTCCTTCGCGAGCCTTCTCGGGGCATAGCCAGCCTGCCTTGGGCTCCTCGTCTGGTCGTGGATAGCGATTGGCTGAGGTCGGCCCTTCGTTCTTCGTTCGGGGACGAGCCAGCCCTAGGCCGGGCTTCTGGCGGGGCGTGCCCGGCCATCACGAGGGCGCCAGCCCCCAGCCCCCTGCCCAGAGGGGGAGTGCTGATTCGTGGCCCCCCGCGCTTACTTGGGGCGGATGATGACACAGAGGACGTGCTCGGGCGCGCCAGGGAGCGCCGTGCCCTTCGCCAAAGGTTTCTCCAGAGGGCGGCTGAAGCGGTGAACCGGCTTGGCGTAGAGCTTGCTGACGAAGACGCACGCCTTGAAGCTAAGGGCCTGCGCCTAGCTGAAGAGGGGCGCAAGCTGAAGATGGCCGTTGCCCTTGCGCGCCACCAGCGCGACCTCGAAAATGAGAAGGCCGAGGCGCCACCGGGCGGCCTTACGGGAGGCCCGTTCTGCCGCCGAGGAGGCCCGGAGGCTGACCGGGCTGGCGTGAGGCGGCGGAGGAGCTGGGCGCGGGAGCTCTGTGCCCGAGCAATTCCTGGAGCAGCAGGTGGAGCTGCGTGAGACGGCCCTTGCGTCGATGAAAGGGGCTTCGGTCGACCAGGCAGAGCTCCAGAGGCGTGAGGAGGCACTGACGCTGGAAGCTGCTGAACGCGCCCGTGACCTCGAGCAGCTGGAGACAAGGGAGCGCTTGGTGGCGCAGGCGGAGGACAATGTCGCTACGCGCGAGGTTCGAGTCCTATAAGAGGTTGATCGCCAGGTGGCGGCGGCCCGCTTGAACCTCGAGCGCGAGTTCGAGGAGAGGCTTGGGTTGATCAGGGCCGAAGCGGAAGGCCGGACCGCCGCTCGAGAGCCAAAATTTGGATGAAGTGACGCGCGGGGCTGATGCTTCCCCGGGCTGCCCTTGGCACGGACAGAGGAGCTGACTACCTCCCGCGCTGAGGCACTTCTTCTCCATCAACGGGTGGACGAGGCTGAGGCCGTTGCGTGGCAGAACGAGGACGAGATACGCCAGCAGTGGATCCTGGAGCACGAGCATGGCCCCATGCTCTCCACGCTCCGGGAAAGAGCTAACACGGCCTTGGGCAACATCTGTGAGGCAGCCGTTGGGGAGCCTCACGCGGTTAACTATGCTGGTAACCTCCAGTTCTTCACTGATGTGGTGACGCAGCTGGAGGCGCGGTCGGGCAGAGCCAACAGGTTGGTGGAGGAGAGGAGCCGCGCCTGCCAAAGGCGCCGCTTTTTCTCGCGTCTTCACCATCTTGAGAACATGGATCCCAATCCGACTTTGATGTCGCCATCGCCTCTGGTACCCCTGTGCCATCCGAGACGACTTGGCGCATTGGGTGGAGGACAACGTGGATGCCCTCGTCAGGGCCTTCGCTTCTGACAATGACGGCGTGGTCGTGGCTGCTGATGAAGGCGGCGTGGTGAACGGGCCTGATGCCGCTGACGGCAACGAGGAGAGCGATGGCGAGGCCAAGACGCCAGCCGACGCATCTGGGGAGGTGCCCTTGAGGATGCATTGGGGGATTTATCTGACTGATCGCGTGTTGTTCCTGTTTCCTTACCCTGCGTAGATAGAGTTCGGGCTTTGCCCTGAAGGTTGTAAGAGCATTTTGGGAGGGGGAGCCCCTCATGTAAAAACTTGCATTCAACGTATTAGTAGATGCGATATCACCTGTGACGCTCGCGCCAAGTGGCTGGCTTTGCGACGAGCTGGCTGGCTTGTTTATCTTCGACCCGCGTGGGCCCCGAGATAGCCTGCGGAGGGCTGTGGTGTTTCGAGTGTCTCCTGAACGAGCCCATTGAACCTGTAATGAAAACCTCCTGAGAGGGCGTGGTGACGGTAGTCCGGGCTGCACGCAAGCTAGGCTTGGCCCGGCTCATGAGGGGCTCACGAGGGAGGCAACCGAGGCAAAGTGGTAACCAGAACGCGAGAGATTGCTCAAACGAGATTAAACACCCCTTCCCCGAACACACACAAATCTCAAGCTCAGATCCGACTTAAATCCAAACGGGGGAAAAACGACAGCCAAGGGGAAAAGCAAGGAAAGCAGAAAAGGCCGCGTCCGGCACCTAGTCTAGTCTTGGACGTCTTCTCACCAGCGCGGAGCTAAGTGCTGCCACTGGCGTGAGGGAGCCTCAGGCCTCGAGGCCGGCACCTCGAGACTCCGGGCGTGTGCAGCCCCACTCATTATTACGTGAGAGTGTCACGGGGCGGCGAGCTTCACAGGCACTGGGACTTCTTCACAGGTACCGTCCTTGCTTGATATCGCCAGATGAGGGCCCCGCCTTGCACCACACTCTAGTGCCACCGACGACGACCGGAAACCAAGGACGCCGTCGATGGGGTAGAGCGGTCGCCAGCGGTTCCCCCGACGACCACGGGTCCTCTGCCAGGGGTAGGCCCTGAGGCACCTCCGGCAGAGGGCCTACCCTCGAGGACGCCTTTTGTTCCGAACGCCAAGCAGTGGTGATGCGGATCGGCCCCTCTCCTGCAGCCCCCAGCGCCCTCCTCACGAGGGGTAGGAGACTACTGGATTGGGGCAGCCGTCGCCCGCGACGCACTGCACCTCCTGCGATCCATGGTTAGCGATGCCTACTCCTGCGAATTAGCGGTGCCCGATGTCGATGCTTCAAGCCCACACCGACGGGGCTTTCCTGGGCTCTGGAAGAGCTTCAGCTTCTTGTGCCTCGTCCCTCAGCTCGGGCCGAGGAGCGAGCCATGTTCGTCCTCCCGCTGCGTGCCCTTGATCCATCATGGGGCACGACTTTCTCCGGGCCGCCATCCCGAATGCTGCCACCAGTAGTGCTCCGCAGCCACGCAGTTCTGCTTGAGACGCCCGGCCGGGGTGGTAGCCTTGTGGCCCACCGGGGCCGTGGGTCGTGGCGAGTCCTTCACGGGTCAGGGGCGGAGGCAGCGCCGGGCCGGGCCCGGTGCACACGGGCCCGGCCGGGCGCTAGGGTAGCCTTGAAGTCCGCCTCGAGCCGCGCGCGCTGAGGGGCCTCCGTGTGGTTCCGCCACAGGCCCGAGGTGGTAGTTGGGTGCAGCGGTGAGCCCTCTGTGGCGGGCGAAGCCAGAGCTCTGCCACCCGCTCCAGCAAAGACGTCATGGCCGCCTTCTAGTAGCCTCAGACAGTAGCTCTCGGGCCACCGTGAGCGCTGCCCTTGAGTTCCTTTGCCTCCCGCTGGGTGTGTACGCGCCGTGGCTGGCGGTGGCTGGAGGCCCTCGCCACGATCGCGCCTACATGCGTGAGAGCTGTTGCCGTCGACTGCCGCTCACAAGGCCAGTAGTCAGCTGCGGGATCATGAGATGCCTGGGTATGGGGTCAGCCTGGGCGCAGCGGTTCTCATGTATGGCTACACAAAGAGTAATACCCTACTCTAGTGTGTGGTGTGGTGGATTGCCTCAGGGGCTGATGATGAACTATACAAGGAAGAACAGCCTCGCGAGGGTTCCGTTTCGGCCGGGTGCAACGAATCGCTAGGGGAGTTCGTCGCTTCTCCTCTCTCTCTCTAGATTGCCTCTGCCCTGTGGCTGGCTAGTCCTATTTATAGGCAGAGGCCCTGGGCCTCTTCCCAAATATTGAGCGGGAAGGGCGCCAACAATTGGCCATTTTGAAGGGGAACATCTAGTACACTTATCCCGACTAAAGTCGGTCCTCGCCTGCCAAAGACTCTGACGGTGACGCCGGCTTGGGCTCCACGATGACCTCCTTCCGGCCGTTCAGCTGGTCTTGGTCTTGTTGCACCGAAATGGTTGCCTTTGCTTGATACTCTCACCTGCGCTTGCCCCCTTTGCACCAAAGGGGAAATGAGGACACTTTGGCGGGCTGGCGCCCGCTCGGGCGCCTTGGTCGTCATGGCTTTGCGCCATGGGCACCTCGTGAGGTACCCCACCTTGATCTCTCCGCCTCCCTCGCGAGCCAGCCTGACGAGGCCGTGCCCGAGGAAGCTTCGTCCGCCCAGCCTCATGAGGCTTGCCCCTCGCGAGGGTCTTGAGCTTGTGCCGATGAAGATGGGCCGACTTGGGCCACCCTTGAGCCACGCCACAGGCATGAGCGAGCAAATCTGGGTACCCGTTCCCAGAACGCCGACAAAGACAACCAATCATACATAAAAAAATTCAGAGAAGATTCAAATATTGTTCATAGATAATCTTGATCATAAACCCACAATTCATCGGTCTCAACAAACACACCGCAAAAAGAAGATTACATCGAATAGATCTCCGCAAGAGAGGGGGAGAATATTGTATTGAGATCCAAAAAGAGAGAAGAAGCCATCTAGCTACTAACTATGGACCCGAAGGTCTAAGGTAAACTACTCACACTTCATTGGAGAGGCTACGGTGATGATGTAGAAGACCTCCGTGATGGATGCCCTCCGTGAGCCGAACAGGCCCCAAGATGGGATCTCGTGGGTGCTGTAAGGTTGCGGCGGTGGAATTAGGTTTTGGCTCCGTATCTAATCGCTTGGGGGTAATGAGGTATATATAGGAGGAAGGAGTACGTCATTGGAGCAACAGGGGCCCACGAGGGTGGAGGGCGCTACTGGGGTGGTGGGCGCGCCCCCTCACCTCGTGGCCTCCTCTTTGTTTCTTGACGAGGGTCCAAGTCTCCTGGATCATAATCTTCCTAAAAATCACGTTCGAAGGTTTCATTCCATTTGGACTCCTTTGATATTCCTTTTTTGTAAACTCTGAAATAGGCAAAAACAACAATTTCCGACTGGGCCTCCGTTAATAGGTTAGTCCCAAAAATGATATAAAAGTGGATAATAAAGCCCAATAATGTCCAAAACAGTAGATAATATAGCATGGAGCAATAAAAAATTATAGATACGTTGGAGACGTATCACTGGTATACACCAGTGACGCTGCGCCTCACGAGTTCCCTGTTGACGATGGTGTATGCTACTGCCCGAGGTTGCACCTGTCGGGCCGAAATCTCATTAGCTGGCAGCTCTTTGTTCACCAAGAAGTTGAGGATGGGCTGAGTCCATGATGGTGCGGTAACTTCCTCCACTGTCAGCAACGCTACTTGTATTGGGGTGGTTGGGTTGGGAGGTGGCGAGTTGGAGTCCGCCTCCGCCTACTGTGCCATTGAAGTCCCCGAGCCGACTGCCGCAGTCCCCAGGCCAGGATCTGAAGTGCCCGGGCCGGGTGCGACTTCTGCAGTCCCCGAGCCGCCTTCCGAAGTCCCCGAGCCGACTGCTGTGGCCTTTGAGTTGGATCCGACTGATTTAGGAGCAGCTGGCATGAAGATAGAATCTGATTCTGGCGAAGGCTTGATGGACGGCTTGAGGAGGCGCTGAAGGGAAACGCCGGCTAGTATGGCTTGCCGGGTGGAGCCAATCCGTGCCAAGGCATCTGCTTGCTCGTTGTTGTATTGTGGCACGTGAAGGAACTCGCACCCATCAAAATATCCGCTGAGTTGCTGGACGAGGAAGCGGTAGCTTGCCATGTTTACATCCTTGGCGTCCCGGGGCCACGACGATTGTTGGACCACCAAGTCGGAGTCACCATAGCACGTAATCCGGCCAATGCCGAAGCTCTTTGGCAAGCTTCTGAGTCCGTACTAGTGCCTCATACTCGCGCCACATTGTTGGAGGCGACAAAATGGATTTGGTAAGGTGTATCCGAGCTTGTCGCTTTGGGAGAGGTAAGGACGATGCGGTGCTCCCAAACTGCAAGCGCATCTTCGAATCCATCAAAGTGCATCTGCCATCGGGTGGAGTCCGTCATGGCAGTACCGGGTCTCGCCCAAATAATGAGGAAGTCGGCCAGCTTGGGACTTGATGGTGAAGTAGGCTGGTAGAAGATGGTGGGAGCCAACTCGATGGCCCATTTTGCCACTCGCCCGAAGCATCTCGGTACGCCTATGATCTCAAAGAAGCGGAGCGGTGCAAACAACCGTGATGGGGTGCTCTTGGAAAATATGGCTTTTTAACTTCTTATGGTAAAGTGCACGCTGTGAAAGCATCTTCTCGTAGTGGGGGTAGTTCTGCTTGGAACCCGGCAACACTTCACTCAAGTAATACACCGTCTTGGACCGCGCAGTAACTTGTCGCCTTCCTTGCGCCAACTACTATGACTTTGCTGACCACCCGGTGGTGGTGGCGGCGTAGAGGAGCATGGTTTTAGCAGCCGCAAGCATGTGACAGATAAAGGCATGGTCAATATCTTCTTGAGCTGGAGAAAGGCCCTCATTAGCCTTTGTCATTCCGCCAAGTGAGTGGTTTTCCGTGAGTTGGTACAGGGGAAGGCCTTCTTCGCCAGCCGATCGATGAAGCGGTTGATGGATGCCGTAGCTGGTGAAATTTCGACATCTCTCACCGGTAGGCTTTCCATCCTCTCTCGATGGCCTTGATCTTCACAGTGGTTGCACTCGATGCCGTCTCAGAGACCAGAAGCCGAGGAGCTGGCCTACGGGGTTGGTACCAAACACGCACTTCTCCTCGGGTTGAGCTTGATCTCGAAACCAGCGCAGATTTTCAAAAGTCTCCTTGAGATCTTCAAGAGGGTCCCATGCTTCTCCGCCTTTACCACAACATCGCCCACATAGACGGCATGCGTTTCGCCGAGCTGCATGAGGAGGCACTTCGCATGCAACATCAAACGCGGGCGCCAAAGATTCCTCAAGACGAATGTCATCGTCAGGTAGCAGAAGGCTCTGAACGGTGTGATGAAAGAGGTCTTCACCCTATCAGCCAGGTTCAACTTGATCTCGTGGTACCCTGAATATGCATCCAAAAAACTCAATACCGATCCGGGTCATGGGAGTCTATCACTTGGTCGATCCGGGTGGCAAGGCTTAATGGATCTTTGGGGCAAGCTTTGTTGAGGATGGTATAATCAATACACATTCGCCACTTGTTGTTCTTCTTTCAAGATAAGGACTAGGTTGGCCAGCCAATCTAGATAGAATATCCATAATGAAGCCGACCGCTAGGAACTGGCTATCTCTTCACCGACAATTCTTCTCTTCCCTACAGCGCGTGGAGGTTGTTGATCGGTTTGGCGTCAGTCGGACGTGTAGCTTGTGCTCGTGTCGGATTTCGGTTCCGGCACCTCTAGGTTCAATACCTTTGGCGTGCACGGAGATTTTCTGCCTTCACCTACCTCGCGCCTACCGCTAGGATCTAAGCTATGAAAAGAACAACGCAAGAGACACAGTTTATACTTAGTTCGGGCCACCATTTTGGTGTAATGCCCTACTCTAGTTTGTGGTGTGGTGGATTGCCTCTTGGGCTGATGGTGATGAATAATACAAGGAAGAACAGCCTCATGAGGGTCTCTGTTTGGCTGGTGCGATGAACTGCTAGGGGGAGTTCAAATCGTTCTCTCTCCGGCTTTCTAGATGATGCTCAGGATCGCCATCCCTCTACCCCTGTGGGTGGCTAGTCCTATTTATAGGCAAAGGCCCCGGGCCTCTCCTCAAATATTGAGCGGAAGAGCGCCAACAATTGGCCATTTTGAAGGGGAACATCTGCACACTTATCCTCACTAAAGTTGGTCCTCGGCCGTCAAAGGCTCGTGGTGACGCCGCTTGGGCTCCATAATGACTTCCTTCCCGCCGCTGTAACGGTCTTGGTCTTGTTGCAATCAAAATGGATGCCTTTGCTTGATGCTCTCGCCAAGCGCTTGCTCCCTTTGCACCAAAGAGGAAAGGAGGACACTCACGCGGGCTGGCGCCCGCCTCGGCGCCCTCGGGTCAGGATGGCTTGCGCCATGGGCACCTCGGTGAGGTACCCGCCTTGATCTCTCCGGGCCTCGCGGAGCTGCCTCGGGACGAGGTTGCGTGCTCGAGGAAGCCCCAAGGTCGTCTGCCTTCACGAGGCTTGGCTCCCTCACGAGGGTCTTGAGCTTGTGCCGATGAAGATGGGGCCGTGCTGGGCCTCCCCTTTGAGCCACGCCTGCAGTGCAAGTCTGGGGACCCTGCCCTTGCAGCCGACAATAGCCCCGTGGGCCCAAAGGCGCGCCGGACTTATGAGCAGAGAAGCTGGCAAGGCGCAAAAGCGCCAAGGGTTCTAACAGCCTGCGGTTCTGGGCGCCAGCAGTGGCGTTGATTGGACGTGGGTGCCCCGCTTTCAATGACGCCTTTGGCAATCGCGCTGAATTGACAAGTCCCTCGCATGCAAAGCGGGTCATGATTACCAGGATCGTGGAGGTCGATGGTTGGCCTCCTCCGCTTATGGCACGAACGCTGCGGCCCTTCTAGTCCATCTCTTCGCTTTTCTCCTTCTTCTCCATCCTTGCCCTTGCTCCACCTTGCTGCACGGTTCGAGCCCATCCGCCGTTCTCCGCGAAGAGAAGGGAAAGGCTCCCGAGAGGGGTCCCGATCCGCTCAGCTGAAGAAACGGCTAGCCCTCTGCCACCGAGATGAGGGCGCCCGGCAGGAGGCGTCGAGGCCCTGGTACGAGCGGCCACCGCTAGGGTTCCCGCTTCCCTTGTACGCCCGCATTGAGGGCCCTGAAGGAGTTGATGCCGAGCGCCATGGGTGACGCCGCCGTCGGCGCCGGTGGGTCACGAAGGTGTGCGTTGTTCCCCCTGGAGTCCATGCCGAGGGCTCCTCCCGAGAGTTTGTGCTCCACGCCGCCATGCCTCCTCAGTCTTGGATTCGCCTTCCTCCCTCCTTTGCCTTCAAGGATTCCGCAGAGGATCTCTCGAGCTTGGCTGCAACCACGCCGGTTGCAAAGCACTTTGCGACCGGGACAGAGGTCGCGGTCGTTGCCCCGGGCGAGGTCTTCATGACTCAAGGCTGGGGCGAGATCACCCGGGTCTGCGGGGCGAGGGGCGCCCTCGCGATCCATCTGGAGTACGACGGCGCCTCCGCGATGTTCTTCAAGGTGTTCGACATGGAAGGACGCCGGCTGGAGTGCTGCCCTAGGAGAGGTGGTCGGGGCCCTGCCACGGCGAGGACTAGGCTCGCCGACCGCTCCCCTGGCAGCTCCTCAGGCGGCGGAGGCTTCGGAGGATCCAGCCGACTCACGAAGCCTCTTCAGGCCCTCGGAGACGAGCTGACGATGCCACGAGCCTCGAGCATGCGCTGCTTCAGAGTAGTATGGGTTCAGCCGCCGCCAGCCTCGGGATCTCGATGAGGTTGGCGCCGTGCTTGACGGCCCAATGTTGATGATGGCATCTCTGCGGAGGCAGGTTTAGCATGCGTTTTCTAGGATCTGCTCCCCGCGAGGAATCAAAAGCGCGCCTGCGGGGGCTTGTAAGGTGCCTGTGGTCCTGTTTGTTAATATAATCCTTGCCATGGAGTAGTGCAAGATGCTCATTCCGCCTTTTGCTTAGTTCTCCTTTCGAATCCTCGCGAGGGCTTGGCGCTTCAGCATCGACAGTGTCCTGGGCCCCAAGGCAAGCTTCACTGCCGGTATGCTGTGTCGCGATGCCGTGGTCAAGGCCAGGAGGTGAGCGGCCCGGTCCCAGTAAGAGCCCCGAGTCACGATGCTCAGGAGGTCCCTTTAGCGCTCAAGAAGCCTTTGTTCGGTGAGAAAGGAGAGCGACGCTGCTAACACGGGATTGCATTGGAGTGCGGGACGGTGCTGCGTAGCTAGTGTTTCCGGAGGGTGACTTATCTCGAGAATCGTGAACCGCTTCGGGTGCGATGCTAGGGTCCGCACATCGGCAAAGCGTAGGGGTTGCTCGGCGAGGTCCCCGCGGCCTTCTCCCTCTCTCGCCATTGCTCCCCTTTCGCTCTACGCCCTCGGGTCCTGGCCTCGAGCTGGTCTCAGCTGGCCGGTATGCTGTTGCGGCGCCATGGTCAAGGCCAGTGAGGGTGAGGGCTGGAGAGCCAAGAGAGCCCATGAGTCGCGATGCTCGTGTACCCCCCTTTAACGCAAGCGTTCGCGGCGTAGAGTGAAGAAGACGCCATGAGGGCCTCGCCCGGCGCTGCTCCTTGAAGGGATCCTCGCAGCCCATCATAAAAAAGAACAAGAGTCCGCTATGACAAGCGACGGTCACCAGTGGGTTGCTTTGAGGGGTGACGAGGCAATCAAGGCTGACGAGGTGGTGCCAGGCGGGCTGCCGCGCTGCAGCTCAGCCATTCAGGTTTGTCGGCGTTGCCAGGACGGGACCCATGCGCATAGCCGCCGTGTCGCTGATGAGCAGCTCCATCAGCTTGGTGTCAGTTGAGCGGGCAACTAGGTAAGCATGTTAATCACGAAGAAGCTAGTTCATTTAGATAGATGTAGCTAGGCAGACATCGCTGGGTCTCGCCCGAGCGGCTTGGGGATGATGCAGCCCGAGGGGCGCCCCCAACAAAGTAAGCTGCGAACATGAAGTAAAAGGGATACACGCTACAGGGACGGACCCACGCCGGCCCGGGAAGAATGCAGCCTGGGGCACTCCCACCGGAAATGAAACTCAAGGATGTCACCTGATAACGTTGAAGACGAAGGGGTGTTGGAGCAGCAGAATTGTGGGCTGCGGAAGCCGATCTCACGAGCCCCAGGCCCGTGGAGCCTTGGAGGCTCGGGAGGCACCGTGGCTCCTAGTGGACCATCTCCATCTCCGCCAGATCATGGACGCCCGCCTCTGAGCCTGTGATGCTCCCATGAGGCGTTGGTATGTGGCGGCCGCATTCGCAAACCGTAGGGCATGAACGTAAAAGGGCTGGGGCGGCTCTTCGTAGCGCCCACGCCGTGAGGGCGAGGCGCTCTGAGAGGCGGCTCGGTTGAGCCTTGGGATGTCGATGCAGACACAAGAACCCACCATCCTCGCCTGGATGGGGGAGCTACGACGGTAAGCGGCGGCTGCCGCTCATGATTCTTGACTCTTGCAACTCCTGCGTGATTCTACTGACGAACTCCTGAGGGTTTGGCCCTCCTTGCTTTGCTCCTTCCTGAGGGAAACGTGCTCTGAAACACGCCTCCAAGTGGTGCCCAAGCGCCTCCCTCGTGACCTTAGCAAGGTCGGTGGCCCTCCAGGAGGGAGCCCCCGAGCCTTGCCCAAGGAGAGCGCCGCGCCTTCCTATGCGACAGAAGGAGGTGCCCCGAGCAGTCTCGCGGACCACAGGGCCTGCCTCCCGAGGGGTCGGGCCTGGCGATGTCTTCTTCTTCTTGGGGCGGTCCTGTGGAGCCCCCTGCTCCCCCGATCCGGGTCTTCCAAAGGATGCGGCTCGAAAGCTCGCCTCCGTGGAGCACATCGCTCTCTCTCTTCGCAGGGCACCGTGATGACTCCGCCGCTCGGCATCTTGAGGACGCGTAGCTGTGATGGGTCATGGCCATGAACTTGGCCAGCGCTGGGTACCCAAGGATGGCGTTGTATTGCAGGCGGATGTGGGCGACGTCGAAGTCGATGAGCTCGGTGCGGTAGTTGTCGCGCGCCCCGAAGGTGACAGGGAGGCGGACCTACCCAATCGGAACCGTGGGGCCATTGGTGACCCCGGAGAAAGGCTTGGTTGGCTGAAGCTGATTGTAAGGCACTTGGAGGTTGTTGAATGTCTCTACGGACAGGACGTTGAGCCCCGCCCGCCATCGGCGAGGGTCCCGGTGACTAGCACGCTGTCGGCGATTGGGGAACAAAGCATTGGGAGGACTCCGCCGTGGCCGCCAAGACTTGAGCTGATCCGCTGAGCTGAACGTGATGGCGCATGCCGACCACCTGAGAGGGCATGCGGCCTCGAGCTTGGGGAGGACTGCATTCACTTCGCGGGCGAATTGCTTGAAGATGCGTTGGGAGGCTGGGGCTTGAGCTCCGCCCAGATGCGCGACGCATGCTGCCCCGGAAGCCCCAGCCCCTTTCTGTCCGATGATGGTCCTCGCTTCTCCTTGGCTGTGGTGGCAGAGGAGGAGAGGCTCTGCGCTTCCTTACTGCGACGATCCTCGCGAGGCTGATCCCTCCAGCCTCCCCTCACGAGGCTGATCCGCCAATGATCCTCACGAGGTCGGTCGCGCCACCCTTGGCGAGGGCCGCGGTCCTCCCCAGCCCGCTGCTCCTTCCTCCTCCTCGGTCGTAGCCCCTGGCTGCGGTCAAGGCCGGCCACGATCCTCCTTCTCGCACGGCCAAGCTCTTGACATTCGCTGGTGTTGTGGGTGTGGAGGTCGGTACACATGCATCGGGCTGCCCTTGGAAGACTCGGCTGATCTCTCGCCCGCTTGGTGTGTGGTTCTACCATGAGCACGGCAGCCCCTTTGGCGCTTCACATCCTTGGCCTTGGGTTTCTTCTCTTCTGGTCTGGCCGGGAGCTCAAGGAGGGAAAGACGCCTTCCTCACCGCGCACTTGGTTGCCAAGTTGAACAGCTCCAAGGAAGTGCATGTGTCTTCATGCATCGCCACTCCTCCTTCATCTTGACGTCAGGCACACCGTCGGAGAAGGGCTGAGATGATGGCCTCCGGTCACCTTGGGAATCTTGAGGCGCGCATTGTTGAAGCGCTGGATGTACTTCTCTGAGGTCTCCCCGTTGCTGCTTGAATCACGGTGCATGTCGCTTCACGGCAGTTTCGCCGGTCGCGAGTACCTTGGAAGTTGGCGATGAAGCGGTGCGCATCTCGTCCCCTGTGAGGAGATCGTGCGAGAGCGAGGAATTCAGGAGCCAGTGCGGGCCCGTCCTTGAGTGCCATAGGAAACCAGTTCGCCATGACCTTCTTGTCCCCGCTGGCAACCGCGATGCCCAGCTCGAGAGCTGGAGGAACTCTGCAGTGGTCGGCCGCATCTGTCAGCAAGGTGGCAGGTGTGGCTTGAATTGCCGGGCCACGCGTATGCTGCGCAGCTTCGGTGGTGAAGGCACGGCAACTTTCGCTGTGGACACGGAGGCTTTAGTGACGAAGAGCTCGGTCTTGCAGGTCTCCATGCGCTGCAGCCGAGCATGGCCAGGGTCTTGGCGTCTTTGGAGCGGAGGCGTGGTCATGACGAGCCGGAGCGAGGAGCACTTTCGGCAGACTTCTTGTGGGCGAAGGGACCTCTTTGGCAGCTCTGCTCTTGCCGTCTTGGCGCTGGATTTGGGCCAGGCCAGGTTTCGCCAGGCCACGCGCTTTGGGGCTGTGGCGCCTTCTTGAGGGGGAGGCGGGCTGAGGCATCCCTCGAGCTTCATCGCTCAAGACAGTATGGGCGCGATCAGCAATGGGAGACTGACGGCGCTGGGGAGCCCCGGGCGCCGGACGAAAGCTCGGGCGACGCCGGTAGTCGAGCCACTCTTCGTAGATGTCGCCGACTGGCGGTAGAGCAGGAGCTTCGTTTGTCATGATGGCCTTAGCTCGAGCCTCCATAGAAGCGCCTGGTCTGAGGGACGTAAGAAACCACCATGAGGGGCGAGTGAGGGAGTAGCAGTCTGGCTGTCTTGCCTACGGACGGATGCTAGGGGACGATGCTTGTTGCTCGTTCCCGCCCGGGCCGGTGGCGGTGTTGATCGGCAGAGGGGCAACGACGAGGGGGCGTGACGGGGCCGTCTGGCGGGAAGCGAGCGGCCCGGCGGCGCTGTAGCCCGACGAAGCGTCGAACATGGATGCGGTGGTCAGGCGGAGAACAGGGCGGGCGGAAGACGCGAACTCGGCGCACCTACCTCGGCGCGCGCCAAATGCTCGATTTTACAGGTTCCGGCAGACCCTCTAGGTTCGAACACCTGGGGTCCGCATGCAGATTTAGCCCTCTACCTACTCGCACCTCTCGCCGCCTCGCTAGGATCTAAGCTATGAAAAGAACAACGCAAGAGACATGTAGTTTATAGTAGTTCGGGCCACCATTGTGGTGTAATACCCTACTCTAGTTTGTGGTGTGTATTGCCTCTTGGGCTGATGGTGATGAACAATACAAGGAAGAACAGCCTCGCGAGGGTCTGTTCTTGGCTGGTGCGATGAACTGCTAGGGGGAGTTCAGTCGTTCTCTCTCTGGCTTTCTAGATGATGCTCAGGATCGCCATCCCTCTACCCTGTGGGTGGCTAGTCCTATTTATAGGCAAAGGCCCTGGGCCTCTCCCCAAATATTGAGCGGGAAGGGCACCAACAATTGGCCATTTTGAAGGGGAACATCTGGTACACTTATCCTGACTAAAGTTGGTCCTCGCCTCTGTCAAAAGGCTCTGGCGGTGGCTTGGGCTCCACGATGACCTCCTTCCTGCCGTTCTGCTGGTCTTGGTCTTGTTGCACCAAATGGATGCCTTTGCTTGATGCTCTCGTCAAGGCTTGCCTCCTTTGCACCAAAGAGGAAAGGAGGACAACTGCACTGGTCGGGCGCCTCGCCTCGGCGCCTCTACGTCATTGGGCGGAGCTTGCATCATGGGAACCTCGTGAGGTACCCCGCCTTGATCTCTTCGCCTCAGCATGAGCTGCCAAATTGACGAGGCCGTGCTCGAGGAAGCTCGGCTGTTGCCCGCCTCAGCAGGCATGGCCCTCGCAAGGGTCTTGAGCTTGTGCTGATGAAGATGAGCCGTGCTGGGCCTCCCCTTGAGCCACGCCGCAGGCCGCAGGTAGGCAAGTCTGGGGACCCCCGTTCCCAGAACGCCGACACTCGGCGAGATCCGTTGGAACACCTGGCATGTCCTTATGAGACCATGCAAAGATGTCCCGATTCTCACAGAGGAAATCAACGAGCTCGCTTTCCTATTTGCTATCGAGGTTTGTACCTACGATAGCGTACCTCTCTGGGTGCTCCGGGTCCAATGGTATCTTCTTTGTATCCTTGGCCGGCTTGAAGGAGCCTTCAGCTTCCGACTCCTTGGGATCAGGGGATATGTCCGGCTGCTTGCCGGCCATGGCCACAACCCGGTCAAGGAGTCTCTTCTCGCAAAGCAATCACAAGTGGGACTCGCCCGACCGTCATTTGTTTAGCTGACAGCAGATGACTTCTTGTAATCTTCGGAGATGGTGACGATCCCTTTGGTGCTTGGCATCTTCATCTTAAGGTAAGCATAGTGCGGTACTGCCATGAATTTGGCTAAGGCAGGTCGACCAAGCAGTGCATGGTAAGGGCTCTAGAGGTCAACTACTTCAAACCAGATGGGCTCTCGGCGGAAATGAACTTTGTCTCCAAAGAGGACATCTATCTTGATCTTGCCGATTGGTGAGTGCGAGAGGCCGAGTACTATGCCATGGAAGACAGTCCAACTGGGCTGGAGCTATTTCTGTTTGATGCCCAACTTCTCCATGGTATCGCGGTACAAGATGTTGATGCTGCTACCGCCATCTATCAGGACTCGGGACAAGCGAGTTGCACGCCTCTGTAGCAAAGGTGGCATCCAACACCTGAGCGTAAGAACCCGGAGAAGGCATTACTTCCGGGTGATCAGCTTGGCTCCAACTGATTAGCTTTTCTGACCAAAGGCATGAACTTCGGGGCTCAAGATGGCTACACCATTCACCTCTCGAGGATCTGTCAAGGCGTCGTGTTTGTCATCAGCCCACGAGTGAAGACGACGAGGCTCCTTGTTCTTCCTGGGTACTCATCTTGGATGGCAGCAATTGGCCGGGCACTTTGTTGTAGAGGAGGAGGTGGCGGCTGGTCAAAATAGTGAGCGGAGGAGGCGAGCAATCCTTACGCCCTAGAGATTCGGGTGAGCAGTTGACACTTCCGAGTGGTGTGGTTGATCGGCCAAGGGCCGTGGAACTTGGGCGCATAAAGGGATTGCTCATAGGAGAAGGCGGGCAACCAATTTGACTTGCCGCCCTTCTGACGCTTGGGAGCGGGCTGCCCATCTGGCTGCTAGTCTTCGACTGTCGTCACCTGCCGGCTGGTGGAAGACGACGGTGGGGCCTTGCACTGCCGCCGACTGGTGTCACCAGCCGGAGTCCGAGGGGCCTGGGGAGCCACTTTGCCGGAAGCATCAACTTGAATCTCCGCCTTCATGGAGGAGTCGGCCGTGGCATACTTGTCGGCTATGATCAGCAACTCGTCGAGGGTTGCCGGCTCGTCACAGAGGAGTCGGTGCTTGAGCAGGGTGCCTTCTCTACACCCGGCAGTGAAGTACTCGATATCCTGCACCTCGTGCACACCTTCGCAAGAGTTTCATACCTTGGCCCAACGTGTGAGATAGTCACGAGTCGATTCGTTGGGGCCTTGGACGCACAAGGAGAGTCACGGGCGGGCTTCGGGCGGCCGCCAATGCGCATGGTGAAGTTGCGGATGAAGGCTTTAGTGAAATCTACCCAGCCTGTTGATGTCGCTAAGCTTCAGTTGTTCAGCCATGTCCGGCGGTGCCCTCGAGCATGAGCGAACATACTTACATCATCAACACACGCTTTGTTGTCGCTATGCTGACGGCCATGGAGTAGTCGACCAGCCAGTCTTCCGGCTTCACAGACCCGTTGTACTTGGGCTTGTCTCTTGGGAGCGTGAACCCCTTGGGGAAGGGTTCATCATGGATACGGGGGCCGAAGCAAGGCGGGCCCAACGCATCTTCTTCTTCTAGCGACTGGGATCGATTGAGATGGTCGATCCGGTGGCAAGCATCATTCTCTCCGATTCCTTCTCGGGGGCCAAGCCGGCCACCGAGACTCGGATGATCAACAGGCGGCGGGGAGACGCGCCTTTCTCTGTGCTGAGGAGGTTGATAGTCGCCCGGCCATTCCACCGCCGTGGCGGCCGCCTTGGTCGCGCTTCAATGGAGATGTGCGTCGGCTGCGCTTGCAGCCGCTCTTGTCTAAATCGTCATGCGGGTGCCGCGATCGTCGTCCGAGATGTCGTGCCTTGATCTCGGCGAGGAGGCGGTCGTCGTTCCGCCGGTTGGGTGCTTCGGGCGGTAGCTTCTTGCTTGGCGGCCCGTCAATGAGTCACCGGACGTGTTCGCCATGTGGCGACGCTCGTCACCCTCGAGGTTGTCCAGCTCTCTACTGCCTCCTGGGCAGCTCGTTTGTTTTCCATGGGCGTGGCGTAGACAAGGCGGTCTGCCCCGAACATGCTGGCAATGGCCATGCCGTGTTGCCGGACCGCGGATCGGGCTGGTCCCGCCAGAGCTCATAAGTGCCGCCAAGGCCTTGTCCATCTCGCGCTGGTAAGCCTCCGAGAGGTGTCTCATGCTGGCCAGCTTCTTAGCGCTCTCACGAGCAAGACACGACGAGCTTCCAGCGTCTCGGCGTCGGCATCTTCTGCAATGGGTGCAGACAACTCTCGTAGCGTCGCCTCGAGCGAATCTCGGGCGCCGTCAGCGGAAACTCCATCGTGGCTGATGACGAGCACCTCCGTGATGGTGCTACCACCGCTATCGGTGCGAGGGAGAGGGTCATCGATGACCACCACGTTGGTGGGGAACACGTCGAGTGACGCCGTGTCGGAGTCGATGAGCATCGGGTCGGTGAAGCTGATCGACTCCAAGTCGAAGGCCGACTCGTTGGCAATGTGGAGCTGGTCGAGGAGGCTGACGAGGCGGCTCTCAGGGCCATCTGTGCCTACGTCGGATGCGGGCTCGTTGGAGAGGCGGATCTTGCCAACAAGGTCAGCGAGGCAGCTCGCCGTGCAGGCGATCTCCGGCGCAAAACAAGGCGTCGCCGCATAAACACCGTTCGGCATGCCAGCCAAGCGCTTCGCCAGGAAGGAAGAGGGTTCCCGTCCAGAATAGATCTCCGGACGATGGTGCACCTAGCCCCATGGTGGGCGCCAAATGTCGGGGTTTTGGTGCGACATATGCCAACAGGTGGCTTATCATGGTGGGGGATAGTAAGACGTCGCCGGTGCCAGGAAGCGGGATAAGGCGTAGACACGTCACGCTGGTGAACTTTACTCACAGTTCGGGGCTCTCCTGGAGATAACACTTAGTCCTGCTCTGCGGGGTCTCCAGATGATCACTATCTCAACAGTAGCTACAAGTTGCTCCTTAAGCTGTTTGCTAGAGGAGGAAGAAGGGCAGGGCTGGCTCTCTCCTCTCTCTATGTGTGTGGTGGTGTAATCTAAGGGTCTGAACCGTTTTCATGGGTGCCCTGGGGGGTTTATATAGGCATACCTTCCCAGGGTACAATGGAAAGTAGCTTGGTGTAGGCCCATGCCGTCTGATGTCTCGTGTGGCAGCTTCTCAGGTTGGCTCTTGGGGGCCCGCCGGCATTTGGTGGCCCTCGCTGGCTGTCTTGTACTTACGACAAAGCCGCCACCGCTCCCATGGTCTTGCTGGCTGCTCATCATCAATGGCCGTGCTTCTAATGACGCTTGCTTTGTCCGGGAAGGCGTGGCATACCTGATCCTGCTTTGGCGGGCGTTCACTGTAGCCATTCCCCATCTCTTTTGGTTAATGGTGCACAAACTCCTAGGAAGGGGGAGGGCCGCCTTCTGGGTGCCGACCTCCCCCTTGGCCGACTGACCGAGGCTAGCCGCCTTCGGGCTTCTCACGGGCAGGTAGGGCCCACCGCCTGCAGGCCGTACCGGTAGCCCGTCATGGGAGCATGGTCCCTTCTGACTTGGGTGATGTCACGGGGGAGGGTGATGGTGTCCTGGACTAGGGGGTACTCACCACGTCGTCTCCCGATCAGTTAGATTGGGCCGAGGACCCCATGGCCACATACTTTCGTGGGCCGCCTGGACAACCCCCGCGCCAGATACAAGGAAGACTCCACAAGACTTGGCGCCCAAGACAAGGACTCTCCTAAACCCTAGGCCTCCGTGTCTTATATAAACCGAGGTCGGAGCTAGTCAATAGACAATCTCATATTCATTAATACAATCTGCGTGGTAGATACATGTACTCAGACTACACCCATATGAATACAATCAAAAGCAGCATGTAGGTATTATCTCATCAAGAGAGCGAAATTGGGTAAAACTCGCAGGTGTCCATGTTACCATCTCTCCAAGACGCCTAGCTTAGGACCCCTACTACGAGATACGCCGGATATTGAACCGACATTGGTGCTTTCATTGAGAGCCTGCTAGGTGTTCGTCGTGGATCGATGGGATGATCAGGTGATGTTTTTTCAGTAAGATCGGTTTCATATAGATGATCTTTTTTGCAAAATCATGGCGGCCGTGTCGTACTACTTTGCCTGAAGTTAGATCCGAATCAAAAAATTAGCGACGGCCGTGTTCAAGGTTCTCGCAATGTACGGATCCGGAAGTTCGCGCCATGTGGCTGGAGATCACGCACGCCTACCCCTGATACACCAAGGCTGACAGGAACTCATCTATGCGGAAACCACAGGGAGATCAATCCTTCCCTTTTTCCTTTATTATTTTATTAAGTATGGAGGTCAGCTACACATCTAACCTTTGGTGTCTCCCGCTGCACCTTTTTCACGGAGATTGATTTGATCCTCGTGGTGAAAAGTAGTACTATAGTATCACTTGAAGCCGCATTTCATTAGTTTACTAGTAGTTTCTTGTGAAGACCAAGCTACGCATTAACGCCAAAATAAAAATAGGTGACATTGTTCCTGTTACTCAATTTGTACCGTGCAAATTGCTTGTTCCAGTATTTTCCTGTTGTTTGTCTTGTCTTTTTGTATACGCAAGTCACAGCTCAGCTAACGTGATGGTCCGACCTATTTTCCGTTCTCGGTGCGATGAACACCGTGTTTGGAATCTGCACTCTTTATGACGAGTTGGAACTTCGGTCATGCCTTCATTGTCCCCCGCCGATGGTCCGCGTTGAATCGACCTTGACTGGCCATACATTACCACCCTGCCGAGCACCAACGCCCAGGTTTTATTTTTCCTAACTATTCGGTTAGCTCCCAAAATTATTGCACACAGAATATTTTCTGTTGTTTTTGCAATGCATTATTTTGCGAGGGGCATTTTGTTGACATTGTGCACGACGCCGTGGTCTAGCCGGGCGCCTAGCCATCATCGAGGTTGGTCAATTGCGTCGACATCGGCCGCCGCCCACAACGACGCCATACCATCGAACAAAACCTCAATGCTCAGGCCATATTTACCAACTTTTTTTACATCGCATAAATTAATTATGCACCTTTTTTCACTATTATTATTTCTTGGTTGCACTACTTTGTGTATGCAGGCAATCTATTTAGGTTGGGCCACGCTAACACCTCGGCAAGGCGATATCGTCCTCCCGCCGACGTTGACCAAGTCGTCGCGTCGCGTCGACGCGGGTCCCTGTGTCAACTTTTCCACATTATCGCGGCTCCATCAATTTGCTGTCGCCCCGGCCATATCTCTTTCATTATTTACTTCACTTATATTAATTAAGTAGAAGAATTTTTTATATATACATTATTATTTGTCATTACTTTTGGTTTGCACTATTTTATCTGTGCAGCCAATCGACTTAGACTGAGCCGCGCTGGAGCCATCTACCCAGTCTGAGGTTCGGGCCCTCTGTCGACCATATTGTCTTGTCGCCTTGGCGCGCTGCCCTATGTTGGCAACCCCGCGTCGTCGCTTCGTCAACCTATTCAGCCGGAGACTCCGGTGTCACCCGCCGATCTGCTCCATCACCGCGACTGGACTGGGGGCTTCATCTTTTCGGAGTGCCGAACTCTCTTCTCGGTCACCTCGGGACCAGCCTGGGGGCTAGAACCTTGTCCCGCATCAAGCTCGGACCGCGTCATCAATACCGAACACATTAACTAGCTAAGTCGCTTTCATGCTAAAAAACTTTCAGTTTTAAATTTTGTTCGGTTCGGCCAAGAATTATACCTTTTTGGCAGAAAGTTGTTTATGAAAAAATCCCCTGTCATAACCTTGTTTGTTACATACAAATTCAAACACCCAATTCACTTGGGGGCTTCCTTGAGGAAGCCTTTCCTCTTGCATATGATTATACTTGTACGGCTTCGTTCCTTGTTCGTGTATTACGCCACAATATGCACCATATTGACTTAAGCGATTTGCAAGCTGGGTTGCCTCGCTCCTGTGTTTACCCTACGTTCCCGATTGTTGGCTAAGGAGTAAAGGGAGCACCTCTGTGATTGTCACGATCGGGTCATCTCGAGCGGACCTCGAGGGTAGGTGAAGCCGAAAGCTAGCGCTCTTATTGTTTTCAATTATGGTCGGCACACAACGGAACTCATGAGTACAAAAAATCTATTGCACAAGTCTCATACTAACAATAAGCACCGAAGAAAGGATCGGTGGGGGTACTATTTTCTTTGAAGATGCTTCTTACACTTTGTCAGTAATATAACATAAGTTCCCCGAGCGCGCTTTTTCTATTACAGCCTTATGGCCTGATTGCCTGGTTATCGGAAACACCGTTGATATTCTCGACAGGTGGAGTACGCAACACTTTTCGGTCCTTGACCGAAGAGGGAGAAGCCGACGGTCGGTTAAGACCCGTTTAAAGTTCGGGTGAACACAGATATGATACAAGTACTTTGGTACATACGATCATTATACATAAAATTCTTTTACCCAAGTCACTTGGGGGCTCTTAAATTTGCATGAGCCGTTTTACAATAATTTTTTCTTCTCAATCGCTGCAAAGTCTATTTCTGTCACTCCTTTTTCGACGCGAGTGTGTGGTCAATAGCCGGGTAGCCTGACGAGAAACACCCCGCCTTCGGATAGAGAGGTTGAAGCCGAAGGCTGACCCGCTTGACGTCTTGAGATAGGATGCGTCATGTTAAAGCATGACAGAAGCACTTTTTTTTATCTCAGACCAATTTTTTGTATTGGCACCGAACACTTGATCTAGTTCCGGACGTCAAGTTTTTCCTAGGCTTTTTGGTATTCAAGCCTATGGCACTTTTAAACAATTTGTGTGTTTCAAAGATAAGTCTCATGATTAACGCGGACACCTTTAGAGATTCGACAAAAACATTCTCGGATATTGCTATATATGCATTGGTTTCGAATTGTGTCTTCGGTCAATAGTTGGGTTGCCCAGCTCCTGTGCTTGCCGCCTACGTTCCTCCTTGTTCGGCTAGGTGTGTGTCGGTGTCAAAACCGGCGGATCTCGGGTAGGGGGTCCCGAACTGTGCGTCTAGGCGGATGGTAACAGGAGACAAGGGACACGATGTTTTTACCCAGGTTCGGGCCCTCTCGATGGAGGTAATACCCTACTCCCGCTTGATTAATATTGATGATATGGGTAGTACAAGAGTAGATCTACCACGAGATCGAGAGAGGCTAAACCACAGAAGCTAGCCTATGGTATGATTGTTGTTCATCCTACGGACTAAAACCCTTCGGGTTTATATAGACACGAATAGGGTTAGGGTTACACAGAGTCGGTTACAATGGTAGGAAATCTACATATCCAGTATCGCCAAGCTTGCCTTCCACGCCAAGGAAAGTCCCTATCGAAACACGGACGGAGTCTTCAATCTTGTATCTTCATAGTCCAGGAGTCCGGCCAAAGATGATAGTTCGGCTGTCAGGACACCCCCTAGTCGAGGACTCCCTCGGTAGCCTGAACCGGGCTTCAATGACGGCGAGTCCGGGCGCGCATTGTCTTCGGCATTGCAAGGCGGGTTCCTCCTCCGAATACTTCATAGAAGGTTTTGAACACAAGGATAGTGTCCGGCTACGCAAAACAAGTTCCACGTACCACCGTAGAGAGAGAATAATTTTTGCACAGATCCATTGACGTATTTCGTGGCGTGACATCACACCACGGCCAAGCCTTTATTGAATCGTTTTCTTGTCCCACCTCGGTGGCGTTTAGCGGCGGTTTCCTTGGCACGTCTTATCAAAGCGTAGATCGTGCCCCCCTTATTCCGGGATTCTCATCAATACAGACGTGGGTAACCCAAGCTGCGCCATTGATTGCGGCGCTTGGGAGGCAAACGAAGTTTTACCAAGCTGGTGGGGGCGCGCTTAACCGTCCGGAGTCCATATAAGGGGATAAGGATCCACCTGTCTCCATCTCGCCCTCTTCCTCCTTTGCTTATCCATTCCTGCACTTTTCGAGCTCCAGCGCCCAAGTCCGCACATCCTTCCTCAACCTTCTCCAGCCATGTCCGGAGGCGGGAGGCAAGTGGATGGCCTCCTCCGTCACGGAGGAGCACATCGAAGGCTGCGGGAAGCCGGATACTTGTCCGGCGACATCGCTGCGTGTTGACTTCGCCAACAAGGGGCAGCTCATCCCCACCCCAGGCCCCATGAGAGGGTGGTGTTCCTCACCACTTCCTCCATGCGGACTAGGTTTTCCACTTCACCCATTTGTCCGGGGCTCATGTTCTACTACGGCCTGGATTTCCATGATCTGGCCCCAAACTTCATCCTCAATATCTCGGCGTTTATAAATGCGTGTGCGACTTTCTCTCGCATCCAGCCCCGCCGGTTTATGGTTGAAGGCGTTTAGCGTCAAGCGAAGATAGTGGACGGCCGACGGTAGTGCGGAGGCGCCATGGTGGGCGAGATGCCCAACGTTACATGGCTTGAGGGCTCCTTCGTGGAGACCATAAAGGGTGGCAATCGGGTGGTTCTACATCACCGAGCCGCGACCCCAAATGGTAGCGGCCCAATTCAGATCTGGCTTCCCCACACGGCTCACATCATGGAAAGAGATGGGCACGGCGTGGGGTGATTGAAGAGTGACCGGACTCCAAACTGCGTCCAAAACCTGGTGGACAAGAAGCTCAAGCTTGTTAACATAGTCGAGTTATGCTCATCCGCCGGATTCTCCCATGCCAACAACGGGCCTTCAATTTGTGGGAGTTTGATCCGGCACGGCACGGACCTTGAGCGGCTCTTGACACTACGCACGAAGATGCACGGAAGGTGTCTTTATTCAAGGGTGCTTGAAGCTCCGCATCCGCTAACGAAGATCGCGCGATTTCGCTGCGTCAAGCCAGCGAGGTAAGTTATTTTACCCTTTATGGGACTCTTTTTCATAGTTTGACTCTATGCGGGATCTAAAACTCCTAACCTCTGGCAGGGCTGGCTGAAGGCGTCGGACAGATTAACTATCCAGCTCCTTTGCGGAAGGCCAATGAGACGCCGCTTGCAATGGGAACAGGGCTGCTTTGGATTCCGGCACCCACATAGTCTTGGGAGAAAGAAAACCCGCGGGGACTCGAAGGAGTGCACCAGGCGCCAGTGTCGTCGGACTCATCGTCCGGCGACTGAGGCGGACTCCTCTCGTGAAAACGAGGAGGAGGAAAAAGCCTCTCCCAGTGAAGGAGAGAAGAAAAGAAAGGCCGCCCCAAGCTGGGGAGGCGGAGGAGTCAGAAGGAAGAACCCTTCCTCCGGACGTCTCCACCAACGCCAACGACGGCGATTAGGAGTGGCCCTCGAGGGCCAAGCCCCTGGCGAGATCGTAAGTGTCCGGATACCCATGGTTTTTTTATTCATTGCATAGTGTTCTCTAATGCCGAACAATCATGCAGCCCGCCCAAGGGCGAGCTCGCCGCTTCGTCAAGCGGGTCCCTGAATTCGTCCGAAGTGGAGAGCACTTCTCTTCCGGCCGCCTCCTCGCCTCGCGCCGCCGACGACGCCGAGGTGGGGCCTCAAGAGGGGCCTGGTCAAGAGGAGGTGGCGCAGCAGGCGCCACAAGGAAGCCTCCCCAGGACTCGAGGCGAGCGAGGAAGCGAGACCCCAGGGCTCTAAGCCCGACCCTTGTCCGGACTCCATACCGGAACCTTCAAGCGGTTCGAAGTCCGCCAAGCGGCCCTTCAGTAAGAAGGGTAAGACGCCGGTGTCCTCCGTCCAACCGAGGCATCGGATAGCTCTTGGAGGTGCTTAACAGCGCCTCCATCGAGGAGAGCACCGCACTATTATGAGTGTGGTGATCCGAGAAAGTTCGATCCGCCAAGAGCGGGCTGGCCGAAGCTCGCAACAGCCTTCTAACAGGCTTTGAGGTAAGTTTTCAATATATGTAAGAAGATTACCGCATAGGCAGTAGCCCACGATGCTTAGTTCGGTGTTAGGAGAGAAAAGCCGGACAGAGGATCTAAAAAGATATACGCAGGAGTCTAACATAAATATGTCAATATGGGAATGCAGGTTCTGTTCTTGACCTCTACCCCGCCTCTATTCATGCGGAGGTCAATGCATTGAGCGAGCCTCGGCGGTCCGAGAACAAGCTCGGACTTGCCAAGAAGCAGCTCGAGGACAAGGATGGTAAGTAATACCTTATTAAAGTAATACCTTATAGAAAGGATTTGGTTGCAAAAATGACAGGAATAACGTGAGTATTGCAGGGGCCCACGAGCGAGGTGGCGACCACTGAAGGAAGCGGTGACAGCTCATGGCTCGAAAACAAAGCATGGGCGCACCGAGCGAGAAGAAGGGAGGCGCAGGCTGGCGGAGAATGCGGCAAGAGCTCCGAGGCTCTCGTGGAAAACACGAGGGTTTGGGCGTGACTTCGAGACCGAGAGTCCGAGCGTGCCTCGGCTCTTGAGAGTGCCAAGGCTGCTAAGGCCGAAGCCTAGAAATCCCTCCAGGAGATTGAGGCGATGAGCAAGATAGCGGTGGGTAAGGCATTCTTTATGCAAAGCAAGAATGTAAAAGTCAATTATCTGTTACTTACCCGAATCTGGAGCTCTCCAGGAGCCTTCGCAGATCTGCTTGATGTATCCGATGCACGCGCTTTCTACCAAGCGAAGAGGGAGCTCGACGGAGAAGGTGTTTTGGTCTCAGTATCTGAGGCCGAACACCAGTGCCCTTGGCGACCAAGCTGAAGCAATTGGTCGAGACTCCACAAGGTCGCCGAGCAGGCCATGAAGGGCCTTATAGCTCGGTTGTGGCCAAATGAGGCCATGCTTGGGAGCTACTCGCCGGGCTAGTCTTGGTGGTGGGCCTGTCCATGGATCGAAGTCATCAAGCGCTCTGTCGTATTGAAGGTGCCCGTAGGGCCTTGCAGTGCCAAGGTACACTCGGGGCAAGCTGGGCCTTGGAGAAATTTGGTGACGGACAGGCCACCACGGGTAAGGAACATCGCAAGCCGAGAAGTATTATGAGGGCGGTCTGAAGGTGCCCGTCTTATAGCGGTGAATGCTCCAAAGATGTAACATTTGAGTAGACTACGCATTTGTTATCCTGTCGCTTTGAAAACTTTTTCATATGCGCTAAGCAACGCTTTTGAATTTAAAATATTACCTTCTGTGCGGCCGTTTATCAAATTTGAGAGATGGCGAGTCGTTGGCTTCAGCCCCCATGCCACGAGTGCTGGGGTGTTCGGGATAAACTTGAGCGCTGTTGTTCCCATTCTTGGGTCCTTCGAGGGCGCTCAGCGCATAACGAACCGAGCAACCGGACTATAATGCTTGACCACTCTCACTTAGCCATAGAATTCTATAATTTTAAATTTCGGCGAAGCCCCTAGTATTCGGAAGACCGAGTTCGGGGTGCTATCCACGCCTTGGTCGGACAATGCCAGTTCCTCACTCTAAGTGGCATAAGTCTTTAGGGACTCGAAGAAACCTCTCGAACAGCGACCGGCTCTCGCCTTATCATGACGGTCAATTTTAGCTTTCTCCACTGAGGTGCTCAACCCAGCTCAACGGGGCACTGTCGCAGTGGTTCTCCCAGCGCTACCTTAGCCGATATAACGGAACGTAAGGTACCAAAACATGGGAGCCGGGCAAACCCAACTATTGACCCAAGACATGATTCGAGCCGATGCATATAATGCTATAAGTTCGGGTGCCGCACTTGTGAAAGTGTTAGGACTTGTCACACCATGTTTTTGGGGTACATAGGCCCCGGTGTGGTGGCTGTACCAAATTAATGGGTTGCGCAATGTCATAGATGAACATATACAACGGAAAGAATGCAATATTAGGCAAGAGCTATATATTGTTTATTTAAAAGAAAGCGCAAATAAAAGCGAGCGATACAAATTTGGCGATAAGCAAAGTGCAGGACTTTTGACATGTCCCCCTTCGAGGGGTAAGTTTGCGGTGTGGTATGTAAAAGCAGGTGTCTTGCTTTCGTAATAGAGACCACTGGACACTTGGCGCAGTTTTCTGCTTCCACGGCTGTTGTATCGTGTATTAAGCACGAATGCCGGACAGGGCTACGGAGAGCAGTCACGAAAGTAAAAAGAAAAGAGAAAAAAGGAATAAAAAAAGGAATGACACAAACGGAGCCCCTAGTGCGGTCTAGCCGCATTACGGGCATGCCGTGGTCGTAGCCCGTCCCCTATGCCCATGGTGCTTCGTGAGCGCAATTACGTGCGGCGTAGTACTGGCCAGCGAGTTCGCGAGGGCTGGGGTTGGGGCCGCATTACTCGCTTGTTCGGAACGTGCCAGGCGGTCTTCTTGTAGGTTACTCGGGCGCAGCTTGATAGTGTTCGATTGTTTATTGGCGGTTGGAGGATTGCCTTAAGAGGCTGTTACGCACTTACGCGCCAGGCGCCGTATGCTCCTCCGTTCGGAGGGCGTTCGGTTTTCCATTGACCGTGATTACGCCTCGAGGGCTGACATCTTGAGCTTGAAGTGCAGCGTAGTGCGGCACCACATTGAATTTTGCGAATGCGGTTCGCTCGAGCAGTGCGTGATAGCCGCTGCGGAACGGGACTATGTCGAAGATTAACTCCTCACTCTGGAAGTTATCCGGGGATCCGAAGACCACTTCAAGTGTAACGGAGAACTGTCTGATTGGCCTCTACACTTGGAATGGCGCCTTTAAAGGTCGTCTTTGTGGGTTTGATTCTTGGCGGGTCTATGCCCATTTTGCGCCTTTGTATCACGATAAATCAGGTTCGAGGCTTTGCCGCCGTCCATCGGGACTCTGGTGAGGTGAAATCCATCAATAATTGGGTCAAGAACCAATGCGGCGAAACCGCCGTGGCCGGATGCTAGTGGGGTGGTCCCTTGATCAAAAGGTGATCGGGCCGGAAGACCATGGGTTGAACTTAGGCGTGGCTCCATCGCATATCGTCCCTTAGTGCATGCTTCCGCTCCCTTTTGGGTATGTGGGTTGCGTATATCATGTTCACCGTCCGCACTTGTGTGGGAAAGCCCTTCTGTCCTCTATTGTTCGCGGCCGGGGCTCTTCCTCGTCATCGCTATGCAGCCCCTTGTCGTTGTTTTCGGAGTTTTAGCTTGCCTGCTTGCTTGAACACCCAACAATCCTTGTTGGTGTGGTTGGCTGGTTTTTCGGGGTGCCATGTATACGCACAAGCGATCAGTATTCGGTCCAAGTTGGGCCGGGCCCTGGGTATTTCTTTTGAATGGCTTCTTCCGCTGGCCGGTTTAGAGCCTCTGAATTCGGCATTCTTTAGTCGTATCTTGACATTGTCACCGGGTGTCTTGGCGTTTATGCTTGTTGCGGCGTGACCTGCCATTGCTGTCCTTGGTATCCGAACTACCGGGGTGTTTGGCCAAGTTGTTGCTTCGAGCTAATAGCTGTCCTCTCCCAGCATAAAAGCGGGTCATGAGTGTGGTGAGGGCTGCCATGGATTTCGGCTTTTCTGTCCTAGGTGCCGGGCTAGCCACTCGTCGCGGATGTTGTGTTTGAAGGCTGCTAAGCGCCTCTGCGCATCCGAGACGATCAACGATCTGATTTTTCTTTGTTAGGAACGCGTCGAATTATGCGGCCGATTCTTACATTTGCTGAATTATATGGCTAAGGTCATCGGCCCACGGTGGTCGCACATATGTGCCACCTGGAAGTTATCGAGGAATGCGGCTTCGAGGTCCTCCCAACAACCGATTGACTCTGGCGGCAAGCTGTTGAGCCAATGCCGAGCTGGTCCTTTAAGCTTGAGTGGGAGGTATTTGATGGCATGTAGATCATCAGCGCGGGCCATATGTATATGGAGGAGATAGTCCTCGATCCTGACCGCAGGATCTGTGGTACCATCGTATGATTCGATATTTACGGGTTTGAAGCCCTCGGGGATTTGATGATCCATTACTTCATCATGAAGCATAGTGGGTGTGCGTCGCCTCTGTATTGGGCTATATCACGACGTAGCTCATATGAGCTTTGTCTACTGTGTTCGGCCCGGCCGGGGTTGCTGTATCCGGCATGACGGTAATCACCCCGAGTCATTGGGTGCCCACACGATCTGTAGATCGATCTTGCTTGCTTTGCCTTATCCTCCAGTATATCTGGCAAGTCCGGCGCGTTCTCCCGTGCCTTGGTACTTTTTGAGCGGCGTCGGGGCGTGGCTTGAGCGGAGGGCCGAGAGGCTTCTCTGTCGCTGACCAGGGGTGGCGGTCTGCCATGTCGTCTTGGTGGTGACGCGGGTGCTTCCTCCTCCCGATCGAGGCAACGGCCTGCGTTTGGGGTAGCTTTTGGAGGGGCGTTCGAGTTAGTACTCTTGGCTGCAAGGACTTGGTCCATTTGTCGGCTAGCGAGTCTTAGTCAGCTTTAAGCCGTTGCTGCTTTTTCTTGAGGCTGCTTTCCGTGGCCATGAGCCTGCGTTTAAAAGCAGCTCTTGTTCGACGGGATCCTCAGCAGCGAAGAATTAATTAAATGCGTCGTCGAGGCTTGCCTCGTCTTGAGGGGGCGCATAATTATCGTCCTCTACCTCTCTTTACGCCGCCTTTGTCGTGCGGACTTGCTTTTCCCTCCTCCTGTGCTGAGTCCTGCTGGAGGGGGTCGTCTTCAGCACTTTCCGGGGTATTATTGTCTCCCGTGCCGGAATCACCGTTTTTACTGTGGCGGGATTTAGAGCGGCGCCCACGTCCGGGGAGCTTAGGTTGTTTCTTGGAGGGTCATCCTCTGCTGTTCATCGCCATTCCCATCTTTTGGGATGTCCACCATGTATATGTCATATGGCGAGGTGGCCTTCCGGTGCCCCATGGGCGGCTCTTGATCGTCTCCGGCACGTCGTCCATACCGTCGATGTCTTGGTCGAAGTCGAGCATGTCGGTTAAATCATCGGCAGTGGCTACAAAGTGGGTGGTGGGTGGGCATTGAATTTCTTACGTCGTCGAATCCCAACCTTCTGACCGTAGTTTGGCGAGGGCTCCTGACAAAGAGAGAGACTTTAATGAGTTCAGGATATCGCCAAAGGGCGAAGTCTTGAAAGACGTCCGCTGGCGGTGAACTCCATAGCTGGCGCCTGTCGGATTATTTGGCGGTAGCGGGAGTTTAGTCCGGAAAGGAGTCCGACACACTGGAGTACGAGCCGCCAAAAGGGCGAGGGATGGTGTTGGCTCAATCGCCCGTAGAGATTTCAGCCCAGGCGGTGTCAACCAACCGTCCTCGATCGGCGAAACCGGCTCCGGATTAAGGGTCGGGCGGGCTGGTGCAGCCTCCGAGGGCCTTTGACCGTGAGAGCTAGATCGTACCCATCGAGACGGTCACGACACACTCGGCCGTGGCTCGAATCCGTCGAAGATCAAGTCTCCGCGGACACCGCCGTATAGTTCAAGTTTCCAAATCTGACTGATGGCGAGGGCATAGCTTTCAATCTGCTCCGGATGGCCTAGCGAATTGGCCGCGGTGCAAAGCCGCCGCGAATCACGAAGATCTGTCCGGGGAGAAAAATCTCACCACGAATTGCGTCGCCGCGATGATTGAAGGAGCCATCGGGCCTATAGGCGGCGACACGGAGGAACTCTGAATGAAAGCACCAATGTCGGTGTCAAAACCGGGCGGATCTCAGTAGGGGGTCCCGAGCATGCGTCTAGGCGGATGATAACGAGGAGACAAGGGACACGATGTTTTACCCAGGTTCGGGCCCTCTCGATGGAGGTAATACCCTACTCTGCTTGATTAATATTGATGATATGGGTAGTACAAGAGTAGATCTACCACGAGATCGAGAGGCTAAACCCTAGAAGCTAGCCTATGGTATGATTGTTGTTAGTCCTCTGGACTAAAACCCTTCGGTTTATATAGACACGAATAGGGTTAGGGTTACCTGCAGTCGGTTACGATGGTAGGAAATCTACATATCCGTATCGTAAGCTTGCCTTCCACGCCAAGAGAAAGTCCTATCCGGGACGGGGACGTAGTCTTCAATTTTGTATCTTCATAGTCCAGGAGTCCGGCCAAAGATGATAGTTCGGCTATCCGGACATCCCCTAGTCCAGGACTCCCTTAGTGTGCAAAAGGAGAACCACTGCGATTGTGCTTCCAGCTTGCATGGTTAAGCACGTGAGTGGAGAAAGCCGAAAACTGACTGTCACAATAAGCGTAAATCGGTCGGTTGATCCGATGGTATGTTAAATGATGGGCCGTTCATAACATTGGCGAAGTGTTTACTGACTTGACCTAGGCTGTCGCGAACACTAACCGGGGCTACTAATTGGCCTCCCAACTTTAAGCTCCTATGACTAAGTGAAAGTTATAAAGCCCGCACATCTGATTGCCTCGTTTCTACTAACACAACCGCCGAACGCAAGAGCGTCGGCTAAGGGTTGTCTTGTTATTGCGGAAACACCTGCGTAAGTATCTACAAAGGGATAGAAGCCGACGATGGGCCACTTTCAAGCGATAAACGGTCGCAATAGTAGTCAAAATAAACATAGAATTTGGGAACTTTCCCGAACTAACTCCTCAATATTTTTCTCACGATCGGAGGTGAGGTTTCATGATCATGGTTGGCATGACAACCCAAAGAAAGGAACCGATAAGCGGGACTATTTTCTTTGGAAGATGTTTCTCACATTAAACAGTAATACAACATATCTCTCTGCGTACCTTTGTTTATAAAACCGTATGGCGGATTTCCTTGTTTGTCGTAAATCTTTGCCCTTGTAAAGGCTTTATAAAAGTAGAGACAAACACTCCTCGACTCTCTTGGCCAAGGAGGTGGAAGCCGATGGCCGGTCAACAAAGTTTTGTACAATGCGGATCCGAGCATTGATGATGTAAAGTATTTGGATACATAGAATCATTACACATAATTTGTGATTTTACTTTGGATATCGATCCTTAATTGACACCCGTTACTTACATTAAGGCTCGAGACTCTTGGGCTTCGTGCTTATTATTTACAAATATTGAAAGGATACATCGATCCCCGATGCGGTGTTGCCACCGACCAGTGTCTCGGGGAGCTCCGCATTGACAATCCAATGCCGAGCAATTTAAAGTGCAATATAGTTTTCGAGGAGATTATTATCCTCGGGTTGGTCGGCCGCACCCAACTTTGAGTCTCGAGGACTTTTCATACCGTGTTTCTATTCCTAAGTATCTTTGCCGAGGCTGAGAATTGATCCTCGGGCTGATTTTGTGAATCAACTTTGAGTCTCGAGAAACTACTAGGGTCAGCGGTTTGATTTTTCCTTCAGGTGCATCCGGATATTAGGCCAACACGCACCTCGAGACTCTTGGCTATACATCTCAGCAGAGATTACATTGCACAATTTGAAATTAAATTCATAAAAATCAGCCCATGGACGAGGTGGTGTACTACCTCGGATACAGTCCGGCGTTGGTGCTCAACTACAATAGACACCCAGGGAGCAGTCGGCATAAAGCTCGGACGCCAGTGGTTGGCTCCGTAGAGGGCATTTCTGGCATTTAGCTTGGCTAAACTCCTTCGACTTTTTTAAGCCAAGGTGATCTATGACACCTCAGATATAGTCCGGCATTGGAGCTCAGATATAGTCCGGCGTTGGAGCTCGGATACAGTCCGGCGTTGGTGCTCGGCTGCAAAAGATACCTCAAATGCAGTCCAGCGTTGGAGCTCGGATGCAAGAGGACACCGCCGCACGGGGACAACTTCAAACCCGAGGTGGGCGTGAAAATAACAAGGCATTGATAAAGGCCGGAAACTTAAAGGGGCTCCTCGGATAGCCGACGTGTAAACTCTTCGGATGCACTTTGGTGATCCTCAAGATCGAAGATGGGAATATTTGTTGAACCAGTTTTCAAGACCGACGACCGAAGATGAAGAACCGTTCGGAAGAATCGAGGAGCGTCCCCAACTTGAAGACCGGTTCGGGGGCTCTTTGACGGTGTCATCGGACTGGGGGTCCTCACCACGTCGTCTCGATCAGTTAGATTAGGCCGAGGACCCCATGGCGCATACTCGTGGGCAGTTCGGACAACCCCTGCCGCATACAAGGAAGACTCCACAAGACTTGGCGCCCAAGACAAGGACTCTCCTAAACCCTAGGCCTCCGGTATCTTATATAATACGAGGCCAGGCTAGTCAATAGAGAATCTCATATTCATTACTACAATCTCGTGGTAGATATATGTACTCTGTACTACACCCATATGAATACAATCAAAAGCAGCATGTAGGGTATTATCTCACCAAGAGAGCCCGAAGCTGGGTAAAACCCCGTGTCCATGTTACCGTCGCTCCAAGACGCCTAGCTTAGGACCCCTACTACGAGAGACGCCGGATACTGAACCGACAGAGGGCCACAGTGTCGCGTCGTGCAGGAGATCTCCGTTTGGTATGACACACTGTGGCCACGACCCGCCCTGGATTCGAGGGTGGCAGGCTTCGCTATAGCCACGCCCCGTCCCGTCGTGCTTAAGAGGGTGCAGACCTCGAGGGTGCCTGGGGCCGCCTGCTAGGAGCCGGCCTCTCTGGAGGCCGCCTGCTAGGAAGCGGCCCGCTTCGTGGCCGTCTTCCGGGGTCCGCCCGACTTCCCGTGACGGCAGCTTGGACCAGCCGGCCTCAAGAAGGCGGCGGTCAAGCTTCGAGGCTTGAGGGGCGTAGTCGGCCCCGATGTCTTGAAATGCCATGGGAGGCAGATGAGGCTACCCATGGCCAATAACTCCGACAATCCTATGCCTATACGCTCATCCTGTCCAACAAAATGAAACATTGGCCAAGGCACCCGGCGCCAACAATGTAGGAGTACTAGTACTATCTCCTTTCCGGTTTATAGGGTTCAATTCAAAAATCTCATCAACCAAGGTAGATGATGAGTGGTGGAATAATTTTTTTAGTTTGCAAAAACACTCAATTAATGCACTCGTTTTCCTCAAAAAATTATGTTTACCAATGCATTAATTTTGTGTCAAACTTTGACCATCTACTCCCTCCATCCAGGTGAATAAGTCTTCTTTGGTTGTGCATCGTGACCAAGCAGGGAAAACAAGAGAATTTAATGTTTATTTGCTACTCCCTCCGTTCCTAAATATAGTCTTTTTAGACATTCAAATGGAATACAACATACGGATGTATGTAGACATATTTTAGAGTGTAGATTCACTCATTTTGCTCTGTACGTAACCACTTGTTGAAAGCTCTAGAAAGACAGATACCCCGTATTTGGGAACAGAGGGAGGCTTTTACTCCGTATTTGGGAACAGAGGGAGTATCACCATATGGAGGGAACAGAGGAAGCTTGAAATATGAACATGTCAATGGGAGGAGTAAAAGCCTCATGCATGCATGCATGCATGCAACATGCAACACTCACATGTACACATGGGCCATACGCATAACACTCACACACCCATGTGACACACAACACACGATGCAACACACACGCTCGCGCTCAAGTGCTCAACCTACTCCCTACGTCCGTGAAAGACTTTACATTTAGAGATTTACACGTTGACCAGGGCATAATTAACGCCCAAAAGTAGCAGACTTATGTGTGCATGCGACCATTGAGAGAAGAAGATTAGATGAAGATTGTTGCATGCTGTAATTAAGCATGGACATGTAGCCTATAGCCAGAGCACAAGTTGGTGCAATAGTCAACCAATATCGATTTAGATTAAAAGCTAAATGCATTGGAAGTGTAGATGTACACTCTTTGTTTTTGAGCCGATGTACACTCTATGTTGGAAGACTGAGGGAGTACATGTGCATGCACTCACATACACTGCCAGGGTGGTTCCCACGCAAGGGTTGGACTCCTGTCGCGCCTACGTAAAGTTTTGTTTAACTGATTTCTTTGCTCTGCCAAATGACAGGTGGGACCCAGAAACCAGGTGACAATTAAACCAGTCAACAAAGTACCACGTTGACTATGTGGCCGATCAGTTGGGTGCAATACGGTGCTCTACCATGAGCTAGTGATTGTATAATCACCGCAAAACTATGTATAGTGACCATAAAGAGCGTATTGTTACATACGTTGACCGCCAGTGTATTTTTCTCATTTAAGCCTTATTAACCGGAAAGGACGTAGTATGAACTAGTACTAGTACTACTTTGATGTGTCCCGTCAACTCGCCGAACGAGGAGAGGCTTGAATACTACGCATCTCCCTCGCCAACACACGCGGTGGCTCGCATGACGAGGAGAGGGTTTTGACTACAGCGCCCTCTCCCTCTCCCTCTCCCTCTCCCTCACCCTCACCCTCGCGGTGGACGTGCAGCCGATTCAATCGGTGTCGATTGCGGAAGCATATTATACTTTGTAGTATCATCATTGTTGGACCTTCCGAAGAGGCGAAGAGCCAAGTGCAAGGTTCACACGAGTACGAACTGTTGAACCTCCCGAAGAGGCAAAGAGCCAAGCGCAAGGTCTTATAGGAGTTGTCATCCTAGTAGGAATATACTACAACTATAGCGAACGATGCTACTGTATGATGCCGCCACGTCACCTATATCCAAAGTTGTGCCACCTTTTTTTCTCAAAGAGCGAGTTAGAGTCCGTGCATCAACCACACAAGTTGCACGTCTGAGATAACACATTTACTAGTAATAAATTCTAAAGGACAAATGCCAGTATGCCACATAAGTTCATCTCCAATTCATGTGATAAATTTGTGCACGACTAGTCTACATATATTCACAGCGCTACCGTTCACAATTTACGATACCCCACTTACACATTATAGATGGGCTACATGTTCTCCTCCGGGTTCCAATCCAGTGTTCTTCATGGATTGCACGATCCATAGCGGTGGGCAACGGGAATCATTGTCGCAGCTTTCTAGTCCGATTCCACACGATGGAGACTCATCCAAGCTGAAGCGGCATAAATTAGGGATAGTGTTTCCTAGCATGTCGTTCATCCGGTGGTGCGCACTGAAGATACAACCATGCTTCATGAACGGCACGCCTCCGGTGTCGTGCACGGGAGGTGGCATCCGCTTCACAATGGGGTAGCTGTCCCCAATGAAAAGCGAGTACTCTCCAAGAGTGTTCCTCGGCACCCATGTAGCATCACGGGGGTCGAACTCCGCCCCGCTCATATGGTACATGCGGCATCTCGAATCTGGACACATGGTGGCGTACATAGTCAAGGTGCATAATAATGTTGTGCTCAAATATGGCGGTCGATGTCTTGTGTAGCAAATAGTACTACTCTGTATAGAGGAAGTAGAATAACTTGCTTATTATATATAGCCACTCTTGGCTACATGGATGAGATAGTAAGACATGGAAAAACAAAAATGGTGGCAGCTAGTGGGTTCAAGTCTTTAAGGGCCTAGCTAGCTATATGTGTCCTCCAAGGAAAAGAGTACTCCTACTAGTACTAGTAAGTAGTACAACAATGAAAGAGAAGGCGAGAGGGTTAAAAAATACAATACTAAATGGAATACCTGGGTAGATGGTGACGGTCCGATCGTGGAAGATTGTGTGACCATGTTGCACATCAGTGGTACCATGGGTAACGACCGCTAAGATAGTTGATCCCAATATGCCAAAGTCAGCTACAAGGTTCCAGGTTAGACCGAATCGCGGATGCAAATGGACATCCAGGATCGGCAATCTTATTTTGAACGGGGGATGACTGGTCCCTGCAAAATAATGGAGTACCGTTAGGGATGCAAATGATGGTTTGTGCATTCCGTTTGTAATCTCCCGTACCGTAGGATGGCAACCAGATGAAACAAGTCCCCTGGCTTGTCATCGCAAAGATGCAACCTAGATGGCGCATGGCGTCTTCGAACATGTAGGGGTACAAATCTGCCGTGGCCAACATGCGCCAGCCTTTGCCGTTATGCCTCTTGCATTTATGGCAATCCTTATGTCGAACACCGCGATGAGATAGTAATCGTCGTAGCCGTGTTGCTTTGTCGGCGGGCCCGCAATTGCTATCTTCTTCAATCTCATGTAGGCATCATCTTACGTATTCAAGCCCAGCTAGTCTGGAAGACCGATCCCAATGGTGGGGAAGGGGTCTACGGGAACGTCCGCACTGCTATGGATGTTGTGCAAAATGATGGTGGTATCTGGCCGGAGGTATGCAAGCCAATCTTCGTTGGCACCGACCCAGACCTATATATAAGACGGTGGGCAGCGGAGAAATTACGGGATGGAAATGGAATAACTAAGTACTACATGATCAAACTCCATGGTGGCCTGCTCATCGGACAAAAATCGACTACCTCTCAATGTCGACAACTCTAAGCGGAGTCAGCGTGCAACCATGGCCAGGGAGCGGTGGACTGTTCGAAGGATTGTCCCATAGAAAAACCTTCTCCTCGAGGACGCATGGAAGACCAACAAGCATGGCCTTTTCCCAAGCCTGTTTAAGCACCGCCTTGAAAAAGTTGGTGCAAGAAGCACCGAGTCTTGTGCCGGTGAGGACGTCGAAGCGGCATGCGATTACTCCCAGAGGATCGTCGTCCAAGGTCTCCCAGCCCCGACGAGGAGGAGAACCGCCTGGCGAATCCATGCGAGCAGCGACGAACTGCCTTCTCTTGGGGAGGGAACCGCGAGGAGGAGATAAGAGCGTAGTAACCGCGAGGCCTCGTCCCTTCAAGCTGTAGCTCCTCGATCGTTCCTAAGCGAAGGGGTGAGGCTATTATTTACTACGTACTCATACTGTAGCAGTACTAGTAGAGTACTACTTTCTCAACTAGTAGTGCGATGTACTGTACTTCTAGTATAGTGCACCAGTTTTGAACTCTTGAATCTCAGGGCCAAGGAGCTACAGTTGGAAGTGGAGGGTAGTACTGTTCTCTAGAACCATCGTTGTACTATCAATGCAGGGAAAGTACACCTGCGTAGTGGGTACTCTCGGTGCTCTATTCAAGCGCGTAGCTGGCCTACTCAGCCGCTCCTCTCACGCACACACTAGCAGCCTGTTTATCAGCGACGGTTACTGCGTCGGCAGAACATTTGAGTTATTTGATACAGTGAGACTAGGCTTTTCGCTTCCATTTGTGGAGGTGTAATGGATCTCGTCGAACTTTGTTAGTAGTTCCTTCTTTATGAATGAGATGAGGCAAAGCTTTTGCCTCCGTTTCAAAACAAAAAAAATCATGTCAAGAGGAATTTCTTTTATAGAGCCGATAATGGAGTGAAGTCCATGAGTGCAATGCCACAAGCTACAGAGTAGTAGAGTACTAGCACTTTATGTATAGAGCCATATTGCACAGTTCCCAATGATGCGCCAGGCTTTTCCGGCTCCTCGAGCTTAATTGGGAGGCGCTAGTTTAAATATGCTACTAGCTGATGAGGAAGCTACAAGCAAGGTGCGGCTAGGGCGAGCACGCGAGCCACGAGATGATGGGAAGGAAAACCCGTTCACGTGGCTGGGCTACCCAGTGCACCCAGATTGTGGTGCGACACGTCCGTTCGACTTCAAAATTCAAACTACCCGTGTACAATATTGGCTCGCAGCAAAGTTACTATTTTAAAAAAGGATGTCGTGCGTTCGGCTGGGATCGAACCCACAAAATGAGGTATACACTCCCGCGACCACTAGTAGTACTCGTTGGAGTACAATGCAACCTAGAATGGCCTTTTGTCGCTAGTAGTACATTGTTCCTTACAAGAAACCACTAATAATGCCAAGAAACTACTACCACTTGCATACGTGGCAGACTTAAGATAAGACTACCTTATCAACCATTGTACATACCCTTACCAACTAGCCCTACCAAGAAACAACTACTCTACAAAGTGCCGTTATAGGCACTTTTCAACCCATGTCGCCCCTTAAGTCAACGCCTTCTATTCGACCGACAAGTTAACCGTTGACTTGTGGGACCTACATGTCAGCCTCCACAAAAATCCCCGAGTGACCTCCTACCTCCGGCCCGTCCACCTAGTCATCCTCGGCCATGGGATGCAGCTATCGTCGTTGGTAGAAGGCGAGGTAAAAACCACCGGCGGTCCGGAGCCCATCTTACGGCAGCCCGGATGCCAGCTCCGTCCGGCGCTCGCGGCCTCTAGCTAGACAAGATAGCTCCGTCCAGCTGCTTGTCTGCAAGGTTTGCTAACTAGATTGGCACGGCGGCGCGGCGGCTTGCTCGCGCGCGTGCCATGCTAAGGCCAACCATCTGGCTCGAGCGAAGGCCAGCACGATGGCTTGCTCGCGCGTGAGTCACGCTCGGGCTAGCCTGCCAACCCGTGCGGAGGCCAACGCGGCATCCGGCCCGATCCGGCGAGGCGACCAACTTCGCTCATCACCGGCGCCACCGGCGAACACGCATCAAGATCTTGTTTGAAGTAATGTTCAGGAAAAATAATGATCTGAGGGGGAATAATAGGATAGAAGGTGAGATGTGGGTCCCTCATGTCAACGGTCAAACAAAATGTGTTGGTTTAAGCTGCCTCGTCAGCACGGACGTGCGGGCCAACCCTGTCATAAACGGGTTTAAACGAGCCTAATCGGCACTAGGTAGTAGTTTTTGGCGTGGACTAAGAAATTTTGGGTATGTTTTTGCTATTTTTTGTACAATAGTTTCTTCCTATGGCTGGTTGAAAGTGGTAGTTTTTTGTTAAATACTCTAATATTGTAAGTAGGAGTGAACGTTAAGCTTTGGAAGCCAATAAGCAAGGCTAGTTACATAGTGCCTATGTGTACATGATTGAAAGTAAATATCAACCATGAGTGACTAATATCTTGATGGGAAACTCGAAACTATGGAAATAATAGCATTTTTTGCATGGTTGTAAATACTAGCAATGTTCACGTGCGTTGCAAAAGATCATAATTAGAATAATACTTATTCACAAACTTGATACAAAACACTCTAATTTTGATATACATATATCACTAGAGATATATTATGTTTCAATCAGAATATATTCCTTGGGCTGTTTTGGTGAGGTGAGGGAGGGGTGTGGTTGGTTTTAAGATACTAATTATGGGTTTTTCTGTAAATTGGTAAAGAAGTGGGATGTTGGTGAGAAAAGGCAACAACTTACCTCACAGTCGTTAGATGTAGATCTAATGAGTCAGAAATGACGGATGGCAGACACACCATCATCACCAACTTAGTCTTCTGTAGGGGTACTAGCAAGATGTCCGTGCATTGCACGGAACATCAAGATGCATTTTTTATAAAACACTTTGTTGTGATTGACCCATGTGGGAGTAATCCCATGTGTAAAAACTAATGATATCTCGAGAAAGAGGAGATAAGGTGAAGAGGAGTGGGGCGTGGTGGTGATTGGTGGTTGGGTGGCGGAGGCATGGGGATGGACGACGCCGGCAGCGGCCACCAGGCCAGTTTGTTCCAGAGGCTTCCTTTTTTAATTGCTCAACAATGAGGTTGTTGGACATAAGGATGAATGAGGGAAAGGCCTTGTCTGCAAATGTGGAGAGAGGTGCGGGTATCTTTTAGTTTAATTTCCATCCGTCAGATATAGATCGGACGGTCTATATTGCAAGATGGCACGCGTACCATCATCACCAACTCGGTTTTTTATAAGAGAAGAAATATAAGTATGGAGATACAAACGTATTACCGATACTTGTTTCCGCAAACTAGGATCTACATTCTATTCAACGGCTTAACATGTGGGGCCTTAGCACAATGACTTCTCGATTGTGTAAAACAAAGGTTTTTCCGTCGCCGATAAGGAGGGGGTGACGGCGGCGCACTTTCGGATTTCTCTTGTCCTAGTAGTCATACTAGGTGGTCTACGCACATGTAGATTTATTCTTTTTCATGTCTCGTGTTCGCCCGTCTTGCCACATTTGTTGATGAATAGACGATAAGTTATTCACGGGGAAACCCTTGTTGAGCGTGTTTGCGAGAGAGAGAGACAGTGTGCGTGTGTGATATGTATAGAGATTGAGGCAATGATAAGAGATTCTTTGTGTCTATGTGTGTGGAGGATAGAGAGAGACATGTACATGGCTCTTTGTGTTGTGTAATGTGGAGACACATAGACATAATCGAAGTGTGAGTGTGTGAGATACACATGCGGACATGGGGAGAGATGTGTGAGTTAGAGAGATGGAGAATTTTGGTGTGCATCTGAGCTAGAGAGGGGGGGGGGGGATATATACATACCTAGAGCTGGAGAGAATATGCAAGGGTGTGTGTCTTAAAAGAAGGATCTAGATAGATGGGTGTTTGTGCTTGTCTGTGTGTGTTTGTGTGCGCGTTTGTGTGTGAGAGGGAGTGTGTGTGTATGTGGAGTAGAGAGACCACTAATGATGTGAACCTAGTATAAGGGAAGGGGGAATGGTGTGACATGTGTGTCAAAGAGAGACAAAGGCATGTGTAGTAGCGGGATAGCATGGAGTGCGGCGGGGAGGCGAACTATTTGGAAGAGACATCTAGTGTGTGGGAGGGGGTGTGAGAGCAAGAGAGAGAGAGAGAGAGAGAGAGAGCGACGGAGAGAGAGAAAGAGAGAGAGAGAGAGGAAGAGAGGGGGGAGAGAGGGGTCGTTTGTGTCCATAAGGGGCGTATAGAAAGGGAGACAATGTTGATGTTGTTCGAAATTGGCCTCTGTACGGAGACACAAGGGAAGCGAGTCATCGTGTGTGTGATAGGGACTTCATGAAAGATCTAGAATAGATGGTGTAGAGAACAACGTGCGAGATTGAGAACGATGATACAGTAGGGAGCTATGGAAAGAGTCACGGTATATATGTATAGAGGGACGGAGCTGAGGCGGGTCCGCATGTGGGAGAAATAGAAAGAGGAGAGTGGTGCACAAGGAGAAAAAGTGTGCTTGTTTGCACTGGGGTGGTGTGTGAGGTGAGTGTGCGAGAACCACATAACTAGGGAGATAGACATTTGGGGGCGATGTTTTGTGTGTATGGGAAAGATACACTCTACATAGTGCATGTGCTTGGGAAAGAGAGATGTCGGGAGACCTAGAGAGTGGGGGAAGAGATGTGTGCATGCCCGAGAGACAAAGTGATAGAGACCTATATTGGGGTTTGGACTTTGGAAGAGAGGGGGTGTTAATGTGCTCGTGTGTTCGTGTCAAAGGGAAGAGCGACTTCGTGTGTGGGGGTGGGGGGGGGGGTTGGCTTCAGATAAAGAGTGAGGTGTCTATATTTGAGGGACTTTAGCGTAATTGAGATACATATGGTCAATAGTGTGTGCACTCATGGTTGATCAATTATTTTCACAGATTGGACTATGAGATAATGATACCTTTGAACATGCGTGATATACCTTGATATACTAGAATTACAAACCTAAGATTGGAATTTTGGAATTCGACTGCATCATTAGCTTTCGTAATTCATTTAAACGGAGGTACATTTTTAAGCCGGGATTTCGTGATTTCAAATTCATATATCAAACATAGAGATATACACATACGGGCATGTTCAAACTTTATAATCATCCACTTTATTCATACACATACACATTTTTGCTTTTGTCATCATATTTAGGATAAACACATTTGGAATTTCATTTGAATTGGACCGCATGATGGTATTTTGCTTGTACTAGCTCAATGATCCATATTTGAATTGAATGGACAATCTAAGTTTCGAGTTGGAGACATTGATTTTCAAAACTTGCACTTTTTTGCGTGCAAAACAAATAAATTCTCGGCCATGATATCATAGTCGGTCGTACAAGAGCAGAACACTTATAATTTCAGGCGCCAAAAGCTTTCAAACTTCCCGCTCACATCGAAATATCTCGCGCCTGAAAGTTTAGCCCTGTGATATTCCTGTTTTACCCCTGCCACATGAACGAAAAAGGGCTGCTTTGGTAACTCCATCGTTTTCCCCTCTTTGCCACCAACATTCTTCCCAAGAGCCCTCCCCTTCCCTCCCGACCCCCCAAACCACGGCAAACCGCCGAATCTAGTCCTCCGCCACAATGGTGGACCTCACACCGCCGGATCTACCCGCCGCACCTTGGAACCCCAACTACCAACTCACCACTTCACCGAGCCGCTTGAGCGATCGGGTTTGTCCACCGCTCCAGATCTCCTTGACCGCCATCATGGTCCACCGCACCGGATCTACTTAACCGGCGCCCTTGGCCACCACAGTGTAGGCCCTTCACTGACTCCCTCGTCCGCCCCATCGCTGGCCCTTCATACAAGCCCTCGTCCGCCGCAACAGATCCACCTTACCGACAACACTGTACACCGCGCCCACCGAAGCCTTCGTCCACCGCACCAGACCCGCTCCACGGACGCCATATTCAACTCCACCGGCCCTGCATTACTGACACCGCAGCCTCATCAGGTTATTTCGATTTGTACTACTTTGGTTTTTCTCTTCTTTATCCTGCAACTGTTCACTTACCATAGATGAGCTTTCTTGTATGTTGACAGGCGCCGCAACCGAAGCACCGGAGCCACTTCAGCGACAGCGACAGCCGGCCCAAACTCAACTGCAACACGAGCACCATCGACGATCCTTAGCTATCAAGTATGACAATGATACCCATATGCCGCCGAGAATCAGGTACTATTATCCAACGGCCGGCGCCTACGTTCACTTTCTTAGCATAAGCACCGCACCTTTGAATTTCTTCAGGGCATCATTCAATTTTTCATGAGACACGTTATTACGCTTGCACCGTAGGGCCATACTTACAGCGATGAACATGTTACATGTGCTAAATTACATACCGGTGCACATATAGTTAATATGCTTTAGTTTTGTCCTAAGTATCACTTTGTACTTCCTAGATATCACTGCCTACTATTTTACTTTTTGCATGCTATATTTATGATAATGGTGTTGTTACGATGCCACTGTTGGTTCCATCAGACTGCTTCATGTTCTCTATGCTTAATTACACATCAACAAACTAGCATGTGGTTCCGCTGCTTTTTGTTTGTTTTACCCAACATTTTCTGATGCTAGCTATTACATCACTGCTCCGAGCCTCTGTTCATTAATTTTGTGTGTGTTCTTGATCTTCCCAAGTTGCATGACTAATTTGATGCTTCTATTAATTATGGAGCTGCCAACCCCATCAAGCAAAATATTTGTTCTTTTGGGGCTGGCACCTCGAACAAGCATAAAAATAGAGTGAAGCAGATATATTGTGTAAGCACACACCCTTCTTTCATTAGTTTAGATGAACCATTGATGATCAATTCGAACCAGTGCATGCGATTAAAATTAATTTTACCCAAATAGATGGCGTAGAATAAACTACAACAACTAGATTTGCAACCACGTGATGCTGACGATATCTTCAAAGATACAGCAGCGAGGCTTCACAGCAACATATGGTAAGCCAGTGTGTTTTAGTACACGTGAAATATAATGCGTGTGGGCTGCTTTCTTAGCTTGTGCCCTCAACCTGTAATCCCACAGAATTACAAATAGTTCAGTTGTCTGCTTTGCTGTATTGCTTGATTCGAATGCTTGTTTGTTACTTGTTAAGCTATACGAGTTGGCCAATATGTCGTGATTCTGTACTATCGTAAAAGAAATGCATGCCTAGTTCATTTGAGTCCTTAACTTTTCCTCACGAACTTCATCACAAGAATGTCTTCGTAGTTTATATGAGGCCACACTGTTAAGTGCTTTCTCACATAATTTCAACTTCTTAGATGCCTTGGCAACTTAAATATAGAGGTGGTACACTCCCTTTCAAGTTTCATCTTACCATTTTAATTTCTTTTTGGCTGATGCTGCTTCGAACCATTTAAATATAGCTTTCCATTATCGGCAATAATTCGTATGTCGTTTACCATGTAAGCTTACTTCCTGGATCATGCGATAACTATCTCTTACTTATGTCGGTGGAAACCTTTAGGGATGCCGTTAGCACTAGGACACAATGTATAGCCCTAGAATCTATTTGTGGAAGCAGTGCGCCATCCATGTTACCAGATGGTAGTAGTTCAGAGGCAACACCGCCGGAGAGCAGTCTGAGCACAGATTTTATAGTTCTTGAGGCTCTACTAGAGGCAGAAAGAGATGGTGTGGCTGCCATGAATGAGGTAATCCTGATCTTGAGGCTGGAAATTATGCAATTAGCTGCACGCATTATGCAAGCAACCCAAGAATTGGAGGAAGTAAGAATGTTGCATTTGAAGGCGGAGGAGGTGTTATCTTCTTACGCTTATCTGAAGCCCATGTAATCCAAGTTCTTCTTTAGATACCAGTTGAAATAGTCATTATATTATTGTACTAGCATGTTGTGTCATATCTCTGAATGGATTATGTTGTAAGACCCCCTATGTTGTCCATGTGTTGTAATGATCCGAATTTTTTAGGCGAGGTAATCCTTAGTACTTGTATGATTAACATAAGGTGAACTATTTTTCGTGTGAGAATATTGTATTGGATGAAATAACTGTTTGACTCAAAGTGTATCCAACCTACTGAATTCGAAGATCACGGCATTTCTAAATCATAATCATATATAAAGGTGGAATAAATCTTTGTTGTGGTTTTGAAGAAATAAATAACAAAACGTAGAATTATTTGTGGATATTCATAATTGAATACAAATTGGATTCGAATTTAGTTGCGAGGGCCCAGGGCAAACATGAATGCTAATTCTCCCAAGTTTTGAACGAAGCGGCTAAACACCCACTATCATTTGTGGGCTGCCCGGAGCAAGTGTTTGCGAGATGGAAATTAATGTCTACCCCTGACACTTGACATCCTTATCGACCGGATTTACACTAATGTCGATAGGGGTAGACTAGTAACTTCAATCAGATGTGACACAACCTCCTCTGAGCCCGTTCAGACACGGTGGGCGCCAAACGTGGGCGGCAAACCACATTTGATTCAAGCTCGTCCGAAAGAAATGTGTCTCTCCCTCCATTTCCCCATTCATACACGGTGGGCGGCAAAACAAACACTCCTCATCCAAAATTGATGTAAGCTAATATTTTAAATAGGCGCAGATGTGTAACTTCACTCAGATGTGACACAATCGCCCTACCTATCAGCCCCATTCAGACACCGTGGGCGCCAACCGTGGGCGGCAAAACACACTCTCCTCGCCCGATATCGCTACCAGCAAATATTTGGGAGATGCGAGATTACCGTCCTATCCCCAACCGACGTGTTGTCCGAAATTTTAAACGGGGGATAAGTTCGTAACTTTCCCACACTTCAGACAAGCGCGTCCCAAAGTTTGAGATCCCCCCTCCCCTCATTTCCCCATTCATACACCGTTGGCGCCACAACAACCTCCCCACTGCGGCCAGCCTCCTCCGTCCACCTCCCCATCCTCCACCTTGCCGGAGCCGCTACCCCTACCCCATCATCCACTTCAAGAGATGGACGTCTCTCATCCACGGTGTCAGACCAGGATCCTTTCATCTCGTCCTCTCGCTTCATCGGCGCCATCGTCCATCTTACTGTTGCCGCTCCTACGACCGCCTCTTCCACGACAACAGGATTTATCCCCCGACCCGGCCATCTGCCGTCTAAAGTCTTCTTCCCCGCTGCCGATAGCCATCGCACCCGCAGTACCCTCAATGTATCAGTAGGGGCCTACATGGCGTCGCAAGAGAGGTGGTACTCTTCCATACGTGCTTAAGTTATTGATCTCACCCGGAAAAGAGATCGTAAATTGTTTACTGTACTTTTCTTGTCCATACCAAATCGTAGTGGCTAGTTGAAAGCAAACATTGGTTCTTGATAGCTTTGTCCAGTTTGCACCTTCAGTTCTGCCATGGCACGGTCACTATACTCGTAAAGTTTATGGTTTCCCCCCTTTATATTCACTACCATCATCGTAGGTGCTTCGTGTCGTGCTAGCACTGCTCCTCAAGACCTTAACCCATCAAGCGAAACAACATGCCACTCATAATTCCAAAGCTTAGGTGTTGAAATACGAATCTGATATGATGCTCATATTACTAAAACAGAGAATGTTTAATTGGTCACCTAATGTTCCTCTATTCGTTTCGAAAAGCATGTGCGCCACCCACTGGTCCAGCTAGTTCCACTTTCCTGATTTTACTCTTGATGCTTAGGGTTTCCCCTTTTATCTACTCTACTACTTTCTGTCCTACTAGCATTACTCCACCCTTCAAGCTAAACAACACAACACTCAAAATTCCAAAGCTTAGTTGTTCAAATATGATCGTGATATGATACTGATATTACTTAACAGACACATTTAATTGGTTAGCCAAAGTTCCCACTTGAGTTTCCAAATGCATGTCACGACATATAGAGAGACAGCAGAATTGCATTTCTTTGTCACTTATTGAATGTACTTTCTTGTCCACACCAAATCTTAGTTGTTATTTCAAAGCAAACATCGGTTGCTAACTACCCTTTGCGCAGTTTGCGACTTCGGATCTGCCATCCCACCGCCCACGGTGAACACTATACTCATCATGCTTACGGTTTCCCCATTTTATGATGACCACGATCAGCCTACGTGGTTCGTGTCGTAATAGCACTGCTCCACCCATCGAGCTAAACAAGCTTAGTTGTACAAATTCAAATATGATATTATGCTGATATTAGTAAAACTGAGAGATGTTTAATTGGTCAGCTAAATGTTCATACTTTAGTTTCGAAATGCACGTGAGCCACATATGTATAGAAAGACTTGTAATATCTTCAATCTGCTTGCTCTTCTGCTCTTCTTTAAGATGATCCTCTTCTCTTCTTTACTAAGTATGTTCCTTGTTGGGAAGAGTAGCAGAGACATTTGCGGTCGAATTGTAGAGATAGCACAAAGTGGTTTACAGGGAGGCAGTATTGGATTAGAATCACTTCTGCATTACAAAGATAATCTCACTTGTTTTTATGTTTTCATGCATTTCAGGTATTGAACATTATCAAAATGAATATGAGAATGGGTGCACGAGAGGAATATTGCGGAACAATCCACTGGCTAACAAACTTGGCATGGTGGAGGATGGCCTATCTTATTCACCCATCAAGGTGCTTGCTCTAACTTGGCAAGGTTGTATTGGTCGCACATATTTTGCATCTGACCTCTTGCATTACTTCTACTTTGTTACACCATCTGCTTAGTTTAAGCATCATATATGAGTATATGCCATACCTATCCATTTTCTGTACCTATTCCATGTGTCATCATACTATGTTTTTCTAGTCAAATGTTGTTCTTTCATAATAGATGTCCAAAAGGAAGAGGGTGAGTGCAGATCCTCAAGGAGTACAAACTAGGTATTTGGAAAAGGTAGTGATACTTGTTAAATCAGATAGATCAGCAGCCACAGAAAACACATGCCCAACTGTACCACACTTTACCCCTACCCCACTGGCCAAACCCTATTAGAACTGCTGAGAGCCCAGCGTCAGGTACTGTCTATAGATATCAATTCAAAATTTGAACTCCTAAATTTCTGCATGTGCCTTACCTTCTCTTGTATGAAAACTAATTTCAGATGAATCTCCTTGCTCAAAGGATCATAGGATATCACAACAATACCAGGCTCTGCATTGCTCTTGTCAGTACCTCTTGCCCTCTGTCAGCATACTTACACTCATTGCTGTTTGATTATGTAGCATCACTGTAAATGTTCGCTTCTTTATCCTCCCTTTGCTTGAAATTATAAGATCTATATTTACTCTTAGATGAATGTAGAATTAACACAATGGTTATGAAGTTTTGGATTGCTCATGTAAGTACATGTTGTCATGTACTCGCTCATGTCGAATTAATTGTTGATCAATTGGATGTATTTAGAACTTAATAGTGCTAGATACATCCATTTGAGCGACAAGTAATAACGGACGGTGGTGGTATTACTGTACTTGCATCACGAGATAGTTGATTGTCTAGCATTACTCTGCATCTTATCTGCACTGCCCTCCAGTTTCTCGAAATTATCATATCTACATTTTCTCTTACCAAAATGTTGAATAAAGCCAATGCCACTGCACACGTTGATGTCTGCATTCCTCTTGTCAGTACCCTTTTCCTTGTAGCCCTGTACTTAATTAATTTCTATTTGATTATGTATCATCACCGCACTGAGCTTCATTATCCTCTGCTTTCTTCCAATATTATTTGATCTATATTTTCTCTGTGAAAAATGTAGTATTATGGCTACGCTTATAGAGAATTTTCTTTGGGGAATTTATTGAATTATCCTTCCATCAACATGGACAAGGGCTTTGTCCAGCCCATGTTAACATGTAATGTAAGTTCGTCCTTCTCAAGCCTTCAAACTTTGTTCTAGTATAGATTTGGATAGGCATCATTTCCTCCACTGCTGTTTACTTTGCTATTTACATCTGATTGGATGTTTGCAACAACTACCAGTTTTAAATTGTAGTTGTAAAAACATGTTCCTTATGTAGAATGTATCCATTTATTTGCTTATATAATTGTGAAACCTGTTACGTGTCTCCTTGTTTCTCTTTCAGAGTCGTATCTCTTATGCCGTGCAGAACTTTAGGGAAGATAGTGAGCCAAACCATATTGAGGACAGCTGATGACCCCAAGGTCCTGTCTTGATGAAGACGGTGAGTTGAAGCTACTCACCAAGAGGGTGTGAGGCAACCTCGTGCATTCGCTGCCTCAATCAGTTCGACTTCTTCGCCTCGACCTAAAGCAGAAAGGCTTGCTTCAGCTCAGCTCCGACTTGAAGTCAAAGATGCAATGAAGATGTCAGAGGACTGCCTTGTGCACTATGGTGCCATAGAGCTAGAGATGGAGCATCTATCATTGACAGAACTGAGGTCTCATCAGCTTGTTCGACCGCTATGGGTCTGGCCTCGGATGTGCCTAGTGCCTTCAAGTGCTCTCGGTTTTGTATATTCTTTTTATGCCGCTTTTATATGCACTTTGGTGGCGACCTTTGATGCCCAAAGGTATGTAATCATGACCACTTTGGCGCTTTTATTATCACCGGTAGCGAACTTTGATTCCAAGTGGATGTAATATGCCGTAATTTCTTTATTGTATAGTCTAGGTTTATTCTTTATTCTTTATTCGGTATGCTGTAATTTAGGCCTGAACGTTCAGTGGATCTCAGTGTTGTCGGTCTTCAGGCCGGCCCGTTACTCATATGGGCCAAAACGTGGGCCTATAGCCATCTTGGGCCATTAGCAGGTCTAAACCTATAGTAGTTTCCCGCCTTTAACAGTCGAGTAAAGTTCTAGCCGGTGGGCAGAGAAGAGAATACCATGGGCTTTTAACGGGCTAAAACCTAGATTGGGCTAGCGTTGAGCCGAAAAATTCATGGGCCAATACAGGTCGAAACCGCCTAAGGCCCATGTTTGGCCCAAATAGGACGAGCAGTTAACAGGCCAAAATATATCTCCGGCCTGTTTGGCCCAATAAAGTTATGGGTTTTAAGCAAGCCGGTATCTATGCAAGTCATAGGCCTAAAAGTATCACGGGCCATTATCAGATGGGCTCTAAGCGGGCCGGATTCAACACAGGCTGTAATTATGCCCAACTGTTACACGGGCCATTAACAGCCGATAGGGCCGATTGGGCTGAAATTTATCCACGAAGACTACGGGCTGTTAAGAGGCCTAAAGTTACTTTGGACAAGAAATAGCCCAGTTTCTGCATGGGCCGTTAAATGGCCTAAAGTTAAACCGGGCCAACAACATCCCAGATGCACCACGGGCCGCTAACAGGCTGAAAGTATTATCGGGCCGAACTGGTAACGTGCATTTAACAGGCTGAAATACAAACTTGTCTTAGAATGGGCCCAGAAGAACATTGGCTTGTTAACGGGCCAGATCCGATATGGGCCGTAATTTGGCCCAAAACACGGCAGGTTGTGAACGGGCCTGATCTGGTATGGGCCTCAATTTGACCCAAAACATGGCAGGCTGTTAACGGGCCAGCCCACTAGTGTGTGAAAAAACATGGTGGGCCTTTAGCTGGGCCGGCCTTTTCACCGGAGTGGGCCTCTGTTGGGCCGTGCCACGTGTCGACGTATCATAGGCACCTCGTGTCCAATGATTGGATGACATTTGTCCCAACGGTGAGCCAACACGTGTTTCCTCCGGCCAATGACAATTTTACACGTGGAAAATCCTCATTGGTACGGGCTGTTAACGGGTTATCGGATCCAAAACCGAACCTGATGGCTTAACGGCGACCCTTACGGTGGATGCCACGTGTTGGTCACCCTTGACGAAAGCACTTCTATGACGCGTGATTTATCGTCATGGAAGTGGACACTTCCATGATGATAATTTTGGTAATGTCATGGAACACTTCTACGACACAGGGTATGACTATCTTGATTCTATCATAAAATCGTCATGGATGTACATGCATGACATAAAACGTGACCTACTGTGACAAACACGTATCATCACGGAAGTGTCTTTTTTTTGTAGTGTCGCGGTGGATGAACAGTCGCAGGTGGAGGCTGGAGGAAGTCGACGGTGGATGAACAGTAGCAGGTGGAGGCTGGAGGAAGTCGACGGTGGATGAACAATAGCCCGTGGAGGCTGGAGAGAGGCAGTAGACGGTGGATGAACAATAGCCTGTGGAGTCCCGTTTTGCAGTACACCACACCCCTCCCGATGAACAGGACCCCGTTTCGACCGTAGGCGCTCCAACACAAGTCCGTTTCCTCCGTTTTGCGGTGCGCCACACCCCTCCCAATCAACAACACCCCATTTCGACCATAGGAGCTCGAACAGAGGTTCGTTTCCTGTCACAGCCTGATTTTTGGCCCTTTCTTTTTCTTTTGCTTTCATGAGATTTTTGATTGAATTTTCTTTTTCCGTGGCTTTGTGGTCTGGAAACTGAAGAAGATGCCCTCTTCTTTATTTTCAGAGTGGCTTGTCATCCTCAAACCCTTCCCAAAACCTTGCCATTTCCATCTTGGACCAAACCCTAATATTCTTTTCCTTGGGAATATTCCTTTTTCTATTAAAGGAATAATCCTTTTTGCCCTAGGTTGTGAAGCAACCTATATTTACATCACTCCTAAAATTCCCAAATAATTCTCATAAATTGTTTGGGTCATATCTTCCTAAAATATGGCAAAATATTTCATTGTCCATGTTTCCTGTCATGCTCAAATAATTCATTTCCTATTTTATCCTGAATGGCAGATTGTGAAGCAAGTGCCATTTATCTTTGCCCATTTGACCCCAAACTTCTTGGACATCTTTTCCCGTCGAAATAATTGCCTCATGACAAAATTCAACTTAATTTGCCTAGTAAATATTCCTGAGCAATTTTTCAAAGTTCATGTCTGAGGGAATTGGTTGTGAAGGAAGTACTAGCTAGGCATATCCAAATGAGTTGGAATTTATGCATGACCTCAATATCATCATATCATAGCCCTCCACCAAATTTGAGCTCATGCAATGCATCCATGTGAGCACAGCTTCAAATCTTTGTTTCTGTCCAAATTTTTAGTTAATGAAGCAAGTATATTTTATATTGCTCCATTATATCTGAAAAGTTTCCTAAGCCTTATCCTATCCATATAACTTATCTCCACAAAATTTGGGCTCATTTCATCTAGTCATTTTCCCTCAAGATTTTTCCCAATTTTCTGGAAAAAGAGGATAGCTATGAAGGAAGTACCATTTTGGCTTGGCCAAATGGCATGAAAACTTTATGGCACCCTCATATGACCATTTCATCAGGCCCTGACCATTTTCAGCTCAATCCAAGCTAGTATGTGAGTGCCACTTCCTCATTTCCAAATCTGGTCAGTAGGGCATTTCCTTCAGCAAGTGCTAGATAACTTCATTATTTTGAGCTGAAACTTTGCAGAGGGAATTATCGTAGTGAGTGATAAACCCCTGCCGAAGCTCAGTCTAATCCTCCCGACCAATCTTCTTCAGAACGTTATGAACACCTTGTTGTGCACTTGTATTCTTGCTACCTGTGACCACACCAGGGATCATTATGCTTGTTTCTCTCCTCCTTGGCATCACCCTCTGCACACCTTGTCTCCCAGACAAGATTTGGCCGATCCGAGCATGAGTTAGCATCGTGTGCACGCGGTGACCACCGCCCTGGAACGCCATGGACGCGAGCTGAGCATCGTTTGCTTCGGGCCCCTCCTCCTCTCGTCGTCTTCGCGCGCGTGAGCGTGTCTAACAGCTAGCACGCGTCGTCGCCATCCTCCTGGACCTCTCTCCCCCTCCCGAAACCTCCTCGCTGGCGCTCGTCGCCGTGCGCACACGGACGCGCTGTAGCCGACCTTCGTCTTCTCCTCTGTTGCATCTTCCTCCTCTTGTCCCCGAGCTCCACTCGTCTCCGTGACCTCTGCGGCTCGTCCGTTCCCTCCCCCGTCGTCTACCTTCGAGCCCATGCATGAGCACACGCTGATCAAGGGCGACGCCTTGACTGGCCATGCCTTCGCACGGCTATATATAGCCCCTCCTCGTGGCTTTCGAGCACTCCAGCAGCCTCGCCTCACTCCAGTAGCCCTCCTCGACCACTCACCCAAGCTCGAGAGCCTCTCCTCGCCGTGATTGACCGCCATGACCGCCGCGGCCTCCCTCCTAAATTAGCTCAAGCCCGAGCCCCTCTCCTCCTTCTATCACCACCAGTACACCACCTAGTCCCCGAAGATCCTCCCCATCTACTCCGTTCGTCGCCGGACAAACCGTAGCTCCAACCCCATCCAAGCCCAAAGCCACCGTCCGCCGCGGGTGATGCCCCGCTCGCCTTCGACCTCTCCGGCGACTGCGTCACCCATATGCGGGTCCGCCTCTGTCCCCTGAGTCCAACGGTAGGTCGGGCGTCGCCGTTGGTGGCCGGAGGCTGGCCTGACCGGCGCCCGTCCTCTGCTCACTGGCCGTGCGGGCGAAGCGAGAGGAAGCGAGGAAGACGACGACACCCTCCCCCGCCCGATGGGTCCCATGAGTCACCGCTGGCCCGATTGACCCGCCCTCGGCGGCGTGGATTAGTGGAAGCGATTTCCCGAATCGTTTCGCTAGATGGCGTAAAGCAGCGGTTGCGGGCGGAATGCGTTTTCACTTCACCGAAAGCGTATTTCCTTAAGTGCATGTTCTGTTTTCCAGCCGAGGGCCTTTTTGTGAGGACTTTTCTTATAGGAAGGTCCCTCGCAAAAAACTACTATATCTTTTTACCCGTAACTCCTATTGAGGTGAATCCAGCGCCCACATCTTCGTCTCTTCGAGCCCGAACTTTTGGTACCATTTTCACTATGGTTTGACATATTGGAAGTTACCATTTTCCCCTTGCCTCTAATCAGCCCCTCCGAGAGAGAGTCTTCTCCGGTGAATCTTTCCGCGGCTTCACCGCACTTCTCCCCGGAGCCTTCTTCATTCCCAGGCAAGCCACAACCACCATTTGCATGATAGCCATGCAGTAGCATTGGTTTTCAACTTGAATCTTTAATAACTGTGTGCTCGTTTTGCTACTGCTGTCATTAGTTCGGTTACGCTTATGGATCGGTGGTTACCGTCATGCCATGTTTTCTTGCACTTTGTTATTAGGTTCTACCTGCTAGTATTACTTTAATATGTCATGCTTGATAGTATTACATGTAGATGTTGGTGATGGTCTACGGTGCATGACAATCGTCTGTTCCGAGTACCGTTATTATGCATGTTCTTTTGCACCCAGTTGGTTAAATGCTTGCATGGTAGTTTTACCGTTATGTCATTGCATGGTATTTATTGTTGATGCTAGTGGTCATGTTATGCTATGAGTAGTGTTATACTTGTGATATTCATGCTTGTCATTATACCATGCTCAGTTGGATATGATTCATTGTTGATATGGATGATAGTTATGTTGTACCCCATGTTGATATCATGCTCATGCATTGTAGTTGCATCATGTTATTTTTATCATGGCTCGGCATATTGCATTCAAGTTTAACCGGGTTAAATTGAACTTGAACAACTGGTGGCTGAGTCATGGTGCCACCATATCGAGCTGACCAGTGCAACCACGCTTACCTTTATGGGAGGTCCTAGCTGGATCTATTGTCATGCATCTTGCCGGTGCCTCCAACTAGGGAAGGTTATGGGCGCGCACTACCGTGATCAGGTAGGCGGACATAAGCCTTGTGAGCCCGAGTTTGGTTATGTGCACATGTCCCCGTTTGGGACCGTTTTTGTTTTGCCAGTTCAGTGGCCGTTGGTGCCTTTGGTAGGCACGGGGCCACCCAGGACTTAGCCTAAAGGGGAGTTGGTCGGAGTGGCCGGGAGAGTGTCATGGCGGTAGATCGGTTTTGTCGGAATGTCGTTGGTCCATACGTATGGGAGTGCGAGGCCATGGGTTTCGTGGTGTGGGTAAAGTGCGCTACCTCTGCAGAGTGTGTGTGTTAAATCTATCGATAGCCGCGCCCGCGGATATGGGCCCAGTTCGTAGTCGGTCACACTATGGGTCAACAGTAATGATAATAATTTGATTAATAACAATCCCAGTTCGATGATGAAAGAAGTTGGTTGATATTTATGTGATCATGAGAGGATCACCGTGGTATCGGAGATACCGCGTTGTGGATATTTGTGGTGTTATGCGAGAGTCAAAGGAAAAAGTCAAGCTCCTTATGGTCATGAATGATTACTATGGTATTGTTAATACCAAGCTTGATTGGGTCCCGAGATAGATCGTGTGATGTCCGTGATGGTAAGTTTGTGCAGGTGATGGTTACGAGGTAACCCGAGCAGAGTAAGTTGGTGCATGATAGCGTCATCATGTTGCATGCTAGTATTATCATGTTCGTATGTTCATGCCATGCTCGTATTGTTCTAGCTGTATCAACTAGTTCATGCTTTGATTGATCTGATAGCATCATGTTAATCCTTGTTAACCTGTAATTGCCATGTTGTTGTCTGTCTTGATTGCTTTGGTTGCTGAGAGCTTGCAAGTACATTCAATGTACTGACCTAGCGTGTCATGCCAGTTTGCAGGTCATGCCGGATTTGATTGCTTGTTTGTCGTGGATCCTTTGTTTGCGAGCTAGGATAAGCATTCCAGCCAGAGTCCCTGCGGAGTGGAGTTCACCACCGTTGTCGTTGTTCTGCTGCTAGAGTTATTCCACTGCGTCGAGTTGTTCTGCTGCTTGCATGGAGCAACCGTGGCAGGTGTAGTGCCGTTGTGCCGATATAATCCCATTGTACCCATATAGCTTGAAATAAAGAGCTGATTTGTTCTATGCTAAGCAGTGCCGTATTCCAAAAGACTTCTCCTCGATCTCTGGGCTGGAATACGTGGCGTTCCGGTTTTCTCTGAGCCGGGGTGCCACATTTCCTCCGTTCTGTGGTACACCAGGCCTCGTTTCTGTTGTTCCATCCAAGCCGGTTGGCTCCCGATGAACACGACGCATTCCGTTGCCTCCCGATGAACACGACGCAGTTTCTCCGTTCCGGCTCAGTCGGTTGGCTTCCTATGAACAGGACGCCATTGCTGCCGTCCGTTGCCTCTCCATGTACATGAGCTCTAGTCTTACGTATGTGTGGGTAGGCATTCGAGACCCCGCCCGTATGTACGCACGTGGCCGTATTTTTTTGCATGTGGTTGTATGTACGTGTACACGGCTTAGAAGGGACTACCTAAACTACTACGTCGGGGCTCTACTACTACATGTGTGGCTTCTTGCTCGGCAACGGTTCATCGTTGCAGAGAGCCGATCGACCAGTATGTACGTACACGTTCGCGATCAGACAGACAATGTTACGTACGCTTCGACTTGGTGGGTCCCAGCTGTCAGGGAGGATAAGGACGCACTTCCTTGCGTGCGAAGATATAGCAGGTGAGTCCCGACTATCAGGGGGAGGAATCATTTTTATTTTGCGAGTAATAAGGAGGCACTTCCTTGTGTTCGAAGATGTAGCTGGTGGGTCCAGCTGTCAGCCTCATAGCCTAAAGTCCTCTTCCGATGGCTATCGTTCGTTGACCTCATTGACCACGAGGCACCGAGAGCATCAAGGTGGTGGACGATGGCGAGGCCTAGGAAGGGAATGGAGCAGAGCCTGAGAAGATGAGGCAGGTGGATGCCCACGTAGAGGGGAGTATGAGGGTTCACTGGTTCGGCTGCGGCGTAAGGCTGTCATCGCCGGAGAATAACAGGGGGTGTGTGTGAGTAGAGGGAAGGCCTGTCTAGTCGTAGTATGGTCGGTCCGTGAGGCTTGCGCGGCAGCACAGCCGGCCATGGGAAACAGGAGTAGGCGGTACGGCGGGCGCTGCTTTGGGTGGCTGGAGCAAGAAGGCCAGAGGTTGAAGACGCAGCACGGCCGTTGATTTAACATCCAACAGTCACTGCAGCTAGAATTGTTTTGACTAAGTTGACAGAGCTCGTATGCGTCAACTTAGTTGGCCCACAAGTCAGCTCCAAATTTGGTGGGTCCCAGCTAGCAGGGGGAATCATTTTTTTGTTCGTAATAAGGTGGCACTTCCTTGTGTGCGAAGATGTTTTGTGGTTTTTTATTTCTTCTTTTTCGAGTTAGAATAAAAACAAAACAATTTAGCATCTTTCGTACAATCTATTCGCGAAATGGATCATAAAAAAGCTGGTGGGTCCCAGCTGTCAGGGAGAGGTAATTTTTTCCGCATTATAAAGGTAACACTTTTTTGCGTGCGAAGATGTAGTTGGTGGCTCAAACCTGTCAAGGGGGAAATCATTTGTTTTCGCATAATAAGGAGGGACTTGCTCGCGTGCGGCCATGGGCCATGTGGGTCCATATTGTCAGCCACTCCACGTACATACCTCTTCCGATGGCTATCGTTTGTTGACAAAGTTGACCACGCCGCGCCGACAGAACCAACATGGTGGACGATGGCGAGGCCTAAGAAGGGAACGACCCGAAGTCGGCGAAGACATAGCAGTGGATGCCCACGCGGAAGGGAGTACGAGGGTTCACTAGTTCGACTGTGGTGTGAGGCTGCCGTCACCGAAGAATAACAGGAGGTGTTGGTGAGTAGAGAATGGACTCAAGGGTGATGGGAGTAGGGTGGGCCGGTGATGCCTGCGTGGTGATGTCTGCTAGACTACGTCGGTATTTCCCCAAAGACGAAGGGATGATGCAGCACAGCAACGATAGGTATTTCCCTCAGTGATGAGACAAAGGTTATCGAACCAGTAGGAGAACCAAGCAACACTACGTAAACAACACCTACACACAAATAACAAATACTCGCAACCCGACGTGTAAAAGGGGTTGTCAATCCCTTTCGGGTAACGGCGCCAGAAATTGGCAAACAGACGTGAGAGAGTTGTAATAATTGATGGATCGAACACCAAATAAAATAAAGTGCATCAAGGTATTTTTGTATTTTTGGTTTAATCGATTTGAAAATCAAAGCAAATAAAATAGATCGCAAAGGCAAATATATTAAAGAAGAGACCCCGGGGCTAGATTTCACTAGTGGCTTCTCTCGAGAAAAGTAGCAAACGGTGGGTAAACAAATTACTGTTGGGCAATTGATAGAACTTCAAATAATCATGACGATATCCAGGCAATGATCATTATATAGGCATCACATCCAAGATTAGTAGACCGACTCCTGCCTACATCTACTACTATTACTCCACACATCGACCGCTATCCAGCATGCATCTAGTGTATTAAGTTCATGGAGAAATTGAGTAATGCAATAAGAACGCTGACATGATGTAGACAAGATCTATTTATGTAGAAATAGACCCCATCTTGTTATCCTTAATGGCAACGATACATACGTGTCGGTTCCCCTTTTGTCACTGGGATCAAGCACCGTAAGATCGAACCCATCACAAAGCACCTCTTCCCATTGCAAGATAAATAGATCAAGTTGGCCAAACAAAACCCAAATATCGGAGAAGAAATACAAGGCTATAAGCAATCATGCATATAAGAGATCAAAAGAAGACTCAAATAACTTTCATGGATAAAAAGATAGATCTGATCATAAACTCAAAGTTCATCCGATCCCAACAAACACATCGAAAAAAGAGTTACATCATATGGATCTCCAAGAGACCATTGTATTGAGAATCAATTGAGAGAGAGAGGAAGCCATCTAGATACTAACTACGGACCCCGAAGGTCAACAAAAGACTACTCACGCATCATCAGAGAGGCACCAATGGACATGATGCACCAATAGACTGGATGTCTTCTGGTCCAAAAAAATCCACAAAAAGTTTCGCTACGTTTGGACTCCGTTTGGTATTGATTTCCCGCGATGTAAAAAACATGCAGAAAACAACAACTGGCACTTGGCACTATGTTAATAGGTTAGTACCAAAAATGATATAAAATGACTATAAAATGATTATAAAACACCCAAGAATGATAATGTAACAGCATGGAACAATAAAAAATTATAGATACGTTGGAGATGTATCAGCATCCCCAAGCTTAATTCCTGCTCGTCCTCGAGTAGGTAAATGATAAAAACAGAATTTTTGATGTGGAATGTTGCCTAACATGTCATCTCATATTCTTTTCTTTATAGCATGGATATTTGGACTTTTATATGGTTCAAAGCAGTAGTCTAGTTTTGACATGAGACTTAAATACTCAAGCATATCAACAAGCAACCATGTCTTTCAAAATATCAAGGCTAAAATAAGTTATCCCTAGCCCATCATGCTCAATCATTGATCCATTCATGAAACACACTCGCATATTAGCTACACCCAATTCTCAAGTACGAGCATTGTGCACCTTAGTTGGTGCTTTATAAGAGAAGATGGAGACTCACAAAAAATAAAAATTTCATAAAGTAAAATAGGAAGGCCCTTCGCAGAGGGAAGTAGGGATTCGTAGATGTGCCAGAGCTCAAAACAAAAATTGAGAGATAAAAACATTTTGAGAGGCGTACTATCCCATCAACGAAAAAGACTTAGAGATCCCAACACTTTCCATGCTAGATATATCATAGGCGGTTCCCAAACAGAAAATAAAGTTTATTCCTTTTTCAACCATACTTTCACTTTCCATGGCTAACCGTATCCACGGGTGCCTTCCATACCAACACTTTCCAAGGAATTTATTATTTGACAACATAAAGTAAATTCATTTTTCATTTCGGGACTAGGCATCTCTAATACATTTGACTTACTCTCGTGCAATGACAAGTGAATAAACAATCATCGTGAGAATAACACATCTAGCATGGAAAATATTGGCCATCCCTCACCGCCTCGCAAGCGGTAGAGCACACAAAAGAGAAATTTATTTTGAAAATTAGAGATGGCACATACAAATTTTCTTAGAACAGCAAAAAATACTGCATATAGGTACGTATAGTGGACTCATGTGGCAAAACTGGTTTAAAGGATTTTGGATGCACAAGTAGTGATCATACTTAGTGCAAAATGAAGGCTAGCAAAAGATTGATAAGCGACCAACCAAGAAACGAATAATCTCATAAGCGAGCATTGAGCATAATTAACATCGAATAATGCACCACAAGTAGGATGTAATTTCATGGCATGACTATTGACTTTCGTGCTTGCATAGGGAATCACGAACCTTAACACCAATATTCTTACTAAAGCATAATTACTCATCAACATGACTGACATATCACATCATCATTTCTCAAAACTATTACAAGGAATCATGTTTATTTTGTCCAATGGTCTTCATGAAAGTTTTTATTATTTCCTTCTTCGATATCTATCACTTTGGAACTAATTTTCATGTGTTGCTTTTGATAAGCTCAAACAAATATAAGTGAAGATCATGAGCATAATATTTGTTTCTCTCAAATTAATTGAAGTGAAGCAAGAGAGAATTTCTTGAAAATGTTACTAACTCTCAGATAGATCTAAGTGAAGCAAGAGAGAATTTCTTCAAAAAATACTAAAGCACACCATGCTCAAAAAGATATAAGTGAAGCACTAGAGCAATTCCACAGCTCATAAAAATTTAAGCGAAGCATAGAGAGCAATTCTAACGAGTCATGGCATAATATTGGCTCTCTCAAATATGTGTGTCCAGCAAGGAATCAAGACTTAAAACAAAAAGAAAACAAGCAAATACTCATATCATAGAAGACGCTCCAAGCAAAACTCATATTATGTGACGAATAAAAATATAGCTTCGAGTAAAATACCGATGGTTGTTAGAAGAAAGAAGGGATGCCACTCGGGGCATCCCCAAGCTTAGTTGCTTGCTTCTCTTTGGATAATATCTTAGGATGCCATGGGCCTCCCCAAGCTTAGCCTCTTCTTACTCCTTATTCCTTCATCCATCATAACATCACCCAAAACTTGAAAGCTTCAATCACACAAAACTCAACAAAACCTTCGTGAGATCCGTTAGTATAAGAAAGCAAATCACTACTATAAGTACTGTTGCAACCCATTCATATTTTATTCTTGCATTATATCTACTGTATTCCAAATTTTCTATGGCAAAAAAATCTTCAAAAAAAAACATAAGAATCATCAAAACAAGCACACAACGCAAAGAAAACAGAATCTGTCAAAAACAGAACAGTCTGTAGTAATCTGGATATTTTGAATACTTCTGAAACTCAAAAAATCCTGAAAACTTAGGACGACCTGAGCAATTTGTATATAAATCTTCTGCAAAAAGAATTGGTATTTTATCGCGTTCTGGTTAAAAATAAAATTATTTTCGTGAGCGTGAAAGTTTCTGTTTTTCAGTAAGATCAAACAATTATCACCCAAGAAGATCCTAAAGGCTTTACTTGGCACAGACACTAATTAAAACACAAAAAAACACAATTATAATAGTAGCACAATTTTGCAAACACTCAAGAATAGAAAGCAAAAAGCAAAAATAAATTTTATTCATTGGGTTGTCTCCCAACAAGCGCTATCGTTTTACGCCCCTAGCTAGGCATAAAGCAAAGGATCTAAGTTTTGTCATCTTTGTTTCGAGATCCATAAGATGACCTCATGATTGATTCATATGGTGGCCTAATTCTTGTTATAGGGAGGTGCTCCATACCCTTCCTTAGTGGAAATTGGAACTTAATATTACCTTCGTTCACATCAATCACGGCAGCGATAATGCCTAAAATCGGTCTACCAAGAATAATTGGACAAGACGGATTGCAATCAATATCAAGAACAATAAAATATATGGGCACATAATTCCTATTTGCAAGAATAAGGACATCATTAATTCTTCCCATAGGCTTTCTAATAGTAGAATCCGCCACAAATTTAAAGAACATTCTTCAATATCGGTAAGACCAAGCACATCACATAAATATTTCGGAATTGTAGAAACACTAGCACCCAAGCCACACAAAGCTAAACATCATAATTTTTAATCTTAACTTTGATAGTAGGTTCCCATTCATCATGTAATTTTCTAGGAATTTGAACTTCTAATTCCAACTTTTCTTCTAAAGCTCTCATCATAGCATCAACAATATGTTTAGTAAAAGCTGTATTTTGTTCATAAGCATGGGGTGAATTTATCATGGATTGCAACAGAGAAATACAATAAATCAAAGAGCAACTATCATAATTAAAGTCTTTGTAATCCAAAAGAGTGGGCACATCACTAGTTAAAGTTTTGACCTCTTCAAACCCACTTTTATCAATTTTCTCAACAAGATTTTCACCCTCCGAATTACCAGGACGTCTTCTAACTAAAGTTGACTCTTCTCCATTCTCTTTCTAATCAATCTTAATTTTACTAAACAAGGAATCAATAGAAGAAACACCAATCATTTTAAGATCTTCATCCTTTTTATGAAAGCAATCACTAGAAAACGCTTTTTCTAAAAATTCTCTTTTAGCTCTAAGTATAGCGGTTTTTTTCTTACTTTCGTCCATAGAAACATAAAGAGCTTTAATTGATTCCTCAACCTTAGGCACAAAAATTTTCATCTTGAGATTTTCTAGATCATGAGAAATTCTATCAACACTTCTAGAGAAATCATCAATCTTATTCAACTTTTCTTCCATTGTAGTGTTCAGAACATTTTGAGTGTTGATAAATTCTTTAATATTATTCTCAAGATCAGAGGTGTTCCTATTATTATTGTAAGAAGGATTTCCATAGGAATTACCATAATTATTAGAGGAATTACTAGGAAAATGCCTAGGATTAAAATTACCTCTATAAGCATTGTTATTGAAATTGTTCGCAAGATAAAATTCACATCTACGGCATCACTATTTTGCTCAATCAAAGTAGATAAAGGCATATCATTGAAATCAATAGGAGCACTTTTACTAGCAACCAATTTCATAAGAGTATCAACTTTTTCACTCAAAGAAGAGATTTCTTCAACCGAATTAAATTTTTTACAAGTAGGAGCTCTTTCGGTATGCCATTGTGAATAATTTTCCATAATATTATCAAGCAATTTGGTGGCTTCACCCAAAGTAATTTCCATAAAAGTACCACCCGCGTCAGAATCTAAAAGATTACGAGAAACAAAATTCAACCCCGCATAAATTTTTTTTATGATCATCCAAAGATTTAACCCATGAGTTGGGCAATCCCTTAGCATCATTTTCATCCTTTCCCAAGATTTTGCAACATGCTCATGCTCAAGTTGCTTGAAATTCATGATCTGGGTTCTAAGGAAATAATTTTTCTTGATGGCGGAAAATACTTAGTGATAAAAGCATCTTTGCAATTATTCCAAGAATCGATACTATTGCGAGGCAAAGAAGAAAACCAATTTTTGGCAGAATCACGCAAAGAAAACAGAAATAATTTCATCTTCACAACATCATTGTCGACATCTTTTTTCTTTTGCATATCGCATAATTCCATGAATGTGTTAAGATGGGACGCGACATCCTCATTAGGAGTACCGGAAAATTGATCTTTCATAACAAGATTCAGCAAAGCGGTATTAATATCACAACATTCCGCACTAGTGGCGGGAGCAATCGGAGTGCCAATAAAATTATATTTGTTGGTATTTGAGAAATCACACAACTTGGTGTTCTCTTGAGTCATGGTGACTACGCAACAAGATTGCACTCAAAAACAGATCCGACAAGAAAACGACGAACGAAAAAGAGGGCGAATAAAACGACAAATTTTTGTGAAGTGGGGGAGAGGAAAACAAGAGGCAAATGGAAAATAATGTAAATTGCGAGGAGATGAGATTTGTGATTAGGAACCTGGTAGATGTTGATGATCCTCCCCGGCAACGGCGCCAGAAATTCCTTTTGAAGTCTGCTAGACTACGTCGGAATTTCCCCAAAGTGGAAGGGATGATGCAGCACAACGATGGTAGGTATTTCCCTCAGTGATGAGACAAAGGTTATCGAACAAGTAGGAGAACCAAGCAACACTACGTAAACAACACCTGTACACAAATAACAAATACTCGCAACCCGACGTGTAAAAGGGGTTGTCAATCCCTTCGCAATGTGACCTTGAGAAATTGGCAAACGAACGTGAGAGAGTTGTAATAATTGATGGATTGAACGCCAAATAAAATAAAGTGCAACAAGGTATTTTTGTATTTTTAGTTTAATAGATCTGAAAATAAAAGCAAATAAAATAGACCACAAAGGCAAATATACTAAAGAAGAAACCCGGAGCGTAGATTTCACTAGTGGCTTCTCTCAAGAAAAATAGCAAACGGTAGGTAAACAAATTGTTGTTGGGCAATTGATAGAACTTCAAACAATCATGATGATATCCAGGCAATGATCATTATATAGGCATCACGTCCAAGATTAGTAGACCGACTCCTGCCTGCATCTACTACTATTACTCCACACATCGACCACTATCCAGCATGCATCTAGTGTATTAAGTTCATGGAGAAACGGAGTAATGAAATAAGAATGATGACATGATGTAGACAAGATCTATTTATGTAGAAATAGACCCCATCTTGTTATCCTTAATGGCAACGATGCATACATGTTGGTTCCCCTTCTGTCACTGGGATCAAGCACCGTAAGATCAAACCCATCACAAAGCACCTCTTTCCATTGCAAGATAAATAGATTAAGTTGGCCAAATAAAACCCAAATATCAGAGAAGAAATACGAGGCTATAAGCAATCATGCATATAAGAGATCAAAGAAGACTCAAATAACTTTCACGGATAAAAAGATAGATCTGATCATAAACTCAAAGTTCATCCGATCCCAACAAACACACCGCAAAAAGAGTTACATCATATGGATCTTCAAGAGACCATTGTACTGAGAATCAAACGAGAGAGAGGAAGCCATCAAGATACTAACTAAGGACCTGAAGGTCTACAAGAGACTACTCACGCATCATCGGAGAGGCACAAATGGACATGATGCACCCCTCCGTGATGGTGTCTAGATTGGATCTGGTGGTTCTGGACTCTGCGGCGGCTGGAATTGATTTTCGTCGATTCCCCTAGGGTTTCTAGAATGTTGGGGTACTTATAGAGCAAAGAGTCAGTTCGGGAGGGACCCGAGGTGGGCACAACCCACCAGGGCGCGCCCTGGTGGGTTGTGATCCCCTCGGGGCACCCCCCCCGGGCGCTTCTCCAGCCCATTGGATGTCTTCTGGTCCAAAAAAATCCACAAAAAGTTTCGTGACATTTGGACTCCGTTTGGTATTGATTTCCTGTGATGTAAAAAACATGCAGAAAATAGCAACTGGCACTTGGCACTATGTCAATAGGTTAGTACCAAAAGTGATATAAAATGACTATAAAATGATTATAAAACATCCAAGAATGATAATATAATAGCATGGAACAATAAAAAAATTATAGATATGTTGGAGACGTATCACGCGGCAGCACAACCGACCACAGGAGGAGGTAGCAGGCGGTACCGCCGGCGGTGGTTTGGGCGGCTGAAGCATGAATATCCGAGATTGAAGAAGCACCACAGTCGTTGTATGGACATCCAACAGCCGCTGCTACTAGAATCGTGTGTTGACTATAAGTTGACAAAACCTTGCGTACGCGTCATCTTAGTAGGCCCACAAGTGACCATCACATCTGTGGTAGAGAACATATAGCCCATTTGCGATTTGTTATAATGTACAACTCATTTTTGAATTCTAATGGAATTACTCAGCCCATTTACTGTTTGTTAAAATCAAAACCCACTTTCTAGCTAGGACAATGGTTAATAATTTCAAAAAACCGCTAAAAACAATTCAACAAAATTTCTCACATTTTGATGGGATCCGAAACATTTTTTATCTCGAAATTTCGAGTCAAGTTAAATATAATTTTAAAATAATTTGTAGTAGGTAAAAATCCAATGAAATTTTGCACGCGCAACAAGTAATGAAATTAAAAAATTTAAAATCCAAAATTAGTAATTTTGAAACCAATTACCTGTTCGGTGTGTGTTTTTTATATTTACACCAAATTTTTATAACTACAGACCATTTATTATTTCTTAAAGCCCATTTTCTTGGTAAGTCTAATGCGGGGCAAAGAATAATAAGTTTACCTGGGTTGGGTATTCCACAAAAAAAAGAATAGTTGGGCTAGCCACTTTCACATTGAAAAATTAATATCAGGGATGGGTATCTGGTCGACATAAAATAATAGCCTAGGCTAGACGGGCCACAGCCCGCCCAGTTGATACCCTAGTCCTCTGAACAACAACAAAAACATCGCTTAAGAAAAACTCTGCTCACACCTCAAAAAACAAACACTGCTCGAGCTGCTGGGTGATACTTCTCCAACGTATCTATAATTTTTGATTGTTCCATTATCATTCTTGGATGTTTTACAATCAGTTTATAGCAACTTCATATCATTTTTTGGGACTAACCTATTGACATAGTGCCCAGTGCTAGTTGCTGTTTTTTGCTTGTTTTTTACATCACAGAAAATCAATACCAAACGGAGTCCAAACGTAGCGAAACTTTTTGGAGATTTTTCTGGACCAGAAGACACACGATAGGCCAAGGAAGTACCAGAGGGGGGGCTCTGAGGATAGCACAACCCACCTGGGCACGCCTGGTGGCCCAGGCGGGCCCTGGTGGGTTGTGCCCACCTCGGCCGCCTCCCGCACCACCTCTTTGCTCTATAAATACCCTGAAAATCCAAAAACTCTATGGGAGCTGTCGGTGTACTAGAGTAGGGGTACCCTAGTATCCCGAACTTCGTGCACTGGCGATTCTGACACCAGCGGCAAGGCTTGCAAGCGACCGCCAAGATCCTCCGTGGTTCCTTTGGAGCCATTCAAGAAGAAAGTATTTAAGCCTAGGAGACAAGGCCCCGACAAGAGGAGCTTGCCGGGAAGGCGATGAGGCGACAAGCTTCCGGACAGCGACAAGGCAGCGACGGCATGACAAGGCGCTTGCTGGGAGCTACTCACTCTTTTCCTCCGCTCCAAAGACATCCAACAACGTGCCATACAGGACCCTTCCAAAGACGTGGCGAGAGGTCATGCAGCCAGGGGTGCGTGGTAGAAAGCGGCGCCGACAAGATTTCCATCGTGGCGAGCGGTGGCGCCCTGACGGTCCCTTTTTGCACCTTTGTTTGGGCGACTTAGGCGGGCATTTAATGCTTTTGTCCCCTGCCGTTAGGGTTAGGTATGATACACTTTGTCGCATGCTTTGTACCAACCTCATGAGTCCTTTTCCATTTTTACCCTTGCCTATGTTGCCACCTGTCGGTGACCCCTTGAGCATATAAAAGGAGGCCCATGCGCAACGTAGAAGGGGGTTCGGTTCATTCGAAACCAGAGAACACTCACGCTAGGTCTTGTAGCTCTCAGCGCTCCCTAGCAAGAATACAATCAGACAAGCAGCAGTAGGAGTGTTATCTCTCCGGAGAGCTCCTTGTTGGGTAAACTGCTCGTGTGCTTCGCCTCGATCTGCTCTTCTGCGACCTCGCCCCCCACCGAACCGAAGGGGCTCGGTCCGCCGCCCCATAGGTGTTCGTGGGTCCGATTAGCCTCCCGACATCTTTGGCACGCCGGTAGGGCGTCGAGGTTGTGTGAACCTGATCCGGCGTTCACCACGAAGCTGCATCTTCATCATCTTCATCGACATGCCACCGAAGAAGAAGGCTTCGGCGGCAGCGGATCCGTCCACGTCGAACCCACCACCACCGGAGCAAACGGGTGGTGCGGTAGACGCCGGCGGAAGAACGGACGTCGACGAGGGAGCCCACGACGCTGCCAAGTCCAAGGACAAGGCTGCGCAGACCTCGGCGTCCATACATTCACCGCGCCCATCTCCGGAGGCCTTGCGGACCGGCAGCGTCATGGTATTCACGATGCCATACGCTCGTTGGGCCAAGATAGAGCTGGTGGATCCGGGATGCTCAAGACCAACATGCACGCCAACATCTTTGGCGCGAAGCGAGGCACGGTCGCCGGACGGGGATCGCTTCCTTCTAACATAGATAGAAGTCCGAGCATATCCGCTCCTCGCGCCCGTTCGCCACTTGCCGCCCGCCACTCGGCAGAAGCTTTGGCGCGAGCTCAACTACTCTGGATTACCCTCCGACGCCGACAAGATCGGCGAATGGAGGGCCACCATTCGAGTCTCATCGCTTCGCTTAACGGGCGACACCTCCACGGCAGCCGAGTACATCTCGCCGCTGCTGGATCGCCAAGCACGAGCCGATGGCGGCATTTAAACCCGATGGGGTGCGACCACCATGCACTCTCTCCACCTCGAAGGCCAAGATCGCCCGACTCGCCGGATCCACCTTGACGGCGACTCCACCGCATCGTCGGATCCACGAGCTCGCCGCGATCGGCGCCAAGTTCTTCCTGAACGAGCGGCAAGAAGGCGCTCGAACTTCGAATCGGCGTCGAAGAGAAGCGTGGCGTCAATCGGACCCGGTCGCGGCTGGGCCCTCTGTCGACATGCATGCGCCCGGAAGGAACCAGCGACTTGCCGTCTGTGATGGAAGTTGCCCTGCGTTCACCCGTGAGCTGCGGCAAGTCCAGTGGCCCAGCAAGAAAAATTTCAAGCCTGACGTGCCAGAGAAGTACGACGGCAAGACACATCCGTCAGAGTTCCTCAGCATCTACACCATCGCGGTGCAAGCTGCCGGGGGACGAGACGACAAGATCCTGGCCAACTACTTCCACCGGTACTCAAACCCAATGTCGGATCTGGCTCATGCACTTGCCGGACAACTCCATATCCTCTTGGGCAGATCTGTGCCATCGGTTTGTCGGTGCCTTCACGAGCGACCACAAACCTCATGGCCAAGAGAGCGACCTTCATCACCTTTCGCCCGAAGGCGGGGAGAGCCCCTAGCGCAAGTACATTCAGAGATTCAGCCGTGTACACTACAACATCCCGGATGTCCACCACCGCCATGCGTAATCAGCGCATTCCATCGAACGTCACGGAACCGCGGGATGAGGGAGGAGATGGCGATGTGCAAGATCAAGGACGTCAGTGAGCTATATGCCCTGGCCGACAAGTGTGCACGTGCTGAGGAGGGGAGGAGACTCCCCGGGGAGAATGTAGGAGCAGGAGGATGCGATAGTGAGGAGACTGCCCGGCAAAGAAAAGCCGGTGGCGAAACAATGTAAAGAAGAAGGGCAAAGATGTGCTAGTTGTCGAGCAGTCCGGCAGCGGAGGTGCCGCCAAGAAAGCCAAAGTTGGAAGCTCCGCAAGGAGGTTGCCGTGACACCAATTGCGGTCAGTGGCGGTCGCCGACAAGCGGACGGCTCCAACAAACGATCTTGCAAGATCCACCGCACCAAGGGTCATGACCTCCAGAGCTGCAAGAAGGTCGAGCAGCTTGTCGAAAGCAGAAGGCTGAATACGAAGCGGCCTGACAAGGAGAAAGCCAGGAAGGTCTTTGGAGGAGCTGGCAAGAAGCGCCCCGGCCGGGGAGGACGCCGCGGCAAGGCCAAGCAGCGGCAAGGAGACAGACCTCCCCGCGGCCGCGACAAGGATGAAGATGACGACAGCGATGAAGATATGGAAGATGACGAAGCCGATGAGCAGGAGTTCCAAAAAGCCACAGAGGTCTTGTGCGTTGACGGCGGTGCTTCTCTGCATACTTCACACCGCCAACTCAAGCAGTGGATGCGGGAAGTCAATGCGCGTGAGAACCATCCGTCGAGTCACGCAAGCCTCTCGAAATGGTCTAGCACGCCTATCATCTTTGATATTGAGGACCACCACGATCGCATAACTGCGGTCGGGTGCTTGCCGATGTTGGTTTCACCAACTATCCGCAACCTCAAGGTCACTAAGATGCTAGTTGACGGGCGGGCCGGCTTGAACCTGATCTCCTCTGCGGTACTCCGAAACTCCAGATCACGATAGCGAGCTCGAAGAGACCGCACATTCAAGGAATCAATCCGGGAAGGAGCAAGCCCGAAGGGAAGATCACGTTGCGGTAACATTTGGCAGCAAGCTGAACTTCAGGATCGAGAGGGTCACTTTTGACGTTGCTGATTTTCCATTGCCTTACAATGGGATACTTGGGCGTCGGCACTTTCGCCAAATTCATGGCGGCCTCTCACTATGCATACAACATCTTTGAAGATGCCAGCCCGATAAGCGTCATCTCTATCCACGGCGACAAGAGGGATGCTCTTATCTGTGGCAAACAAGATCTACCGGGGAAGCAGCAGCCGCATGCGGATCACAAGACACTTGCCTTTGAAGCTCCGAGGCGAAGAAGAAGGCCAAGTCCGGCAAGAGTTACGATGCCTACTCGGCAAGCGCACCTCTTGAGTGCTGCGCTACCGTCGAGGACGCACCATCGAGCTCCACCGGCAAGTGTAAGAAAGGCGATGGCGGCTCCACGAGACCAAGAAGGTGTCCGCCAAGGAGGACGGCACTGGTGGTACCTTCACCATCAGTGCCACTCTCGACCCTAAATAGGAAAGCGCGCTCGTTGCTTTCCTGCGGGCGAACGTCGACGTGTTTGCATGGCAACCGTCTGACATCCCCGGTGTTCCTAGGAAAGTAATTGAGCACCACCTAGCTGTCTGTCCTCATGCGCGGCCCGTCAAGCAGAAAGTCGAAAGCGAGGCGGTGGAGTGCCAAGAATTCATTCTTGAGAAGAAATCAAGAAATTGGAAGCGGCAGGCCTTGTCGTAGGAGGTGCTCCATCCCACGTGGTTGGCCAATCTCGTAGTCGTAAATGCAAGGCAAGCGGAAATGGAGGCTTTGTATCGACTTTACCGATGTTAATAAAGCTTGTCCCAAAGACCCATTTCCTTGCGGCGCATCGACAGATTGTTGACTCCACGGCGGATGTGATTTGCTTTCATTTCTTGATGCATACTCAGGTACCATCAGATCTTCATGGCGTAAGAGGATGAGGAGAAAACCGCATTCATCACCCCATGTGGCACATCTTGTTTTGTCACGGATGCCTTTCGGGTTAAAGAATGCGGTTCAACATTTGGTAGAGTAGTCCATGAAGCTTTTGAGCCACAAATGCACAGAAATGTAGAAGCTTACATGGATGACATAGTGGTCAAGAGCAAGGACAAGACTACTCTGATTCAAGATTTAGATGAAACCTTTGCAAATCTGCGCAAGATCAACCTCAAGCTCAACCCCGAGAAGTGCGTGTTTGGAGTCCCATCCGGCAAGCTTCTCGGATTCTTCGTGTCTCAGCGGGGAATTGAAGCCAATCCCGACAAGATCAAGGCCATTGAGCAGATTGAAGCACCAAAGCGCGTCAAGGATGTACGAAGACTAGCCGGTTGCGTAGCTGCTCTCAGAAGGTTTATCTCTAGGTCTGCTGGTAGCGCCACCGCCATTTTTCAAAATTTTGAAAAAAGGCAGGTCCAATGAAATGGACTCCGAAGCGGAGGCTGCGCTTGCGAGACTTAAAGAGATACCTGTCCTCCACTCCAACACTTGTCGCACCTAAGCCACAAGAGAAGTTGCTACTATATATAGCGGCAACCAATCAAGTGGTTAGTGCTGCGTTAGTGGCGGAGAGGGAGGCGGATGATGAGCCAACAACCAAGGCAGATGCATCCAGCGACAAGCAAGGGACTTCACCGGCAAGCTCTGGTCCCGACAAAGATGGATCTGCAGCGAGGAATGTGAGAAGGTGCAGAAGATGAATGGTGCAGCGCCCAGTTTACTTTGTCAGTTCCCTCTTGCAGGGGGCTAGGTCAAGGTACTCTGGTGTGCAGAAATTGCTTTTCGGCCTTCTCATGGCCTCGAGAAAGTTGCGCCATTATTTCCAAGCACACGAGATCCGCGATCGTCACTCGCTTTCCGCTGAAGAGGATACTGCAAAATCTAGAAGCAACAGGCAGGATTGTCAAGTGGGCACTAGAACTGTGAAGCTTTGGCCTCAAGTTTGAAAGCACTTCAACTATCCAAAGCAGAGCATTGGCGGAGTTCATAGCAGAATGGACGCCAACACAAGATGAAGAAGAAATTCGAGGCGAGCATCCCGTCAAGGAAACAAGCAAGAGTGGCTAATGTACTTTGATGGTGCCTTCTCATTGCTGCAAAGCGGCCCGGTGAAGCGTGCTACTTGTCGCACTCCACGGAGAGCACCTCAAGTACGTAGTCGGATGCACTTTCCCAAGGAGCAAGCAACAAACAATCTTGCAGAGTATGAAGGTTTGCTTGCCGGTCTCGAGGATCATAATAGACCTTGGGATCAAGAAGCTCATTGTCGGGGTGACTCACGACTTGTCATCCGCCAAGTGAACAAGAGTTATCGAGTCCGTTAATGGAAGCTTATGTTGATGAAGTGAGAAAGCTAGAAGAGCACTTTGACGGCCTCTGAGATGGAACATGTTCCAAGAGCTCGAGCGATATTGCTGATGGCTCGTCGAAATGCGCTGCAGCTTAAGTTACTGTGGAACTGTGGAACTTTGTGCTCAAGCTGACTCAACCGATATGTAAGCGCCATCAAGCTGGGCCGAACAAGAAGAGGAAGTTGATTTCTGGTGACTATTTTCGGCAGAGCTTCCGGCCGCCGCCAAGAAAGTCCCCAAGATCAAGGCCAAGAGTCTTTGAGAGCAGTCTGCTCAGACAAGCCCTAGGGTTTGTTTCGTTGAAAGCGAGCGCTCCCGACAAGTTTTGCTCGGCAAGCTTGCCGGGAACGTCAAGCTCGCTGAACCGCGGGTTCTTGCCGTAGAAGAGGATGTTCCGCAGCAGCAGTTGTGCCTTTAGTCCTTGTTGTCGAGCCGCATAGCTCCGGCATGGGCAGCAGATTGTCCATTTCCTTGAGCGTGAGAACTTCACGAAGAGCAAGAAGAAAGCGGAAAGAGTAGCCCGGCGGTCAAGTATGTACCAGTTTGTCGACAACACCTTTATGTGAAGAAGACTCAGCGGTGTGAAATTGAAGTGTATTCACGGGAAGATGGATGAAGCTGTTGGCGAGAGATACCGGAGGCATATGTGGTCACTACATAGGCGCCAAGAGCACTTGCGGCAAAGCATTCGGCAAGGTTTCTTTTGGCCGACAACCCTCCGGGATGCAAATCGCACAAGTAACCAAGTGTGAAGCGTGCGGTTCCATTCCAAGCAGATTCACCACCAGCTCAAGCTCTCCGTAGACGATCCCTTTATCCCGCCATTTTTGATGCGGGGCTCGACATTCTCGGCCCCTTTCCCCGAGCTGTCGGGGCTTTGAGTACTTATGCGTTGCAATCGACAAGTTCACAAAGTGGCGGAAGTGGAAGCGATGAGGAAGGTGACGACAGCGGTCGACAATCAAGTTCTTCAAGTCGATTGTTTGCCGTTTCGAAATCCCTAACAGGACCATCACCGACAACGGCACCCAATTTACGAGCCGCACCTTCATGCAGTACGTCCAAGATCTTGGCGCCAAGGTCTGCTTCACTTCTGTTGCTCATCCGAGAAGTAACGGTCAAGCGGGTCACCTCGAGTGCTCGCTTATGATGAGCTTGAGCAAGAGCAGCTGCGACAAGATGACGCACTGCTCCTTGAGGAGGACCATCTTCAGGCCGCTGTACGAGCTGCTCGATACCAGCAAGCTTTGCGCCGCTACCATAGCCGCAAAGTTAATGCCAGAAGTCTCGAGGAAGGCGACTTTGTTCTTCGGTAGCGCTGCTCAATCCGCCAAGAATTCCAACAAGTTGACGCAAGTGGGAAGGCCCTTACCGGGTGAAAGCGAGTCACTAGGCTCAAGGCCGTATCCGCCTTTTGAGACCGAAGATGGCATTCGGTGAGCAACTCCTGGAACCTTGAGCATCTTCGTAAGTTTTACCCGTGAGGGCGGTTCTTGGAACCTGTTCCGGCAACCACCTTTATACAAGTCTTGCCGATGTTGCATGTAATCCTTTGTACAAAGCCGGTATGAGACCCGATGCATAAGTAAAGCCAATGTGTTCCGCACATCTTGTCGATTTCATGCTTTCTACTCTTTATTTTTGCATGCATTATCTGACACTTTGTGCAGCACCTACCACGGTAAGAAATAACGAGCCATGAGGCTCCATATCTTTATTTTCTCTTCTTTCTCTTTCTCAAAGAAAGGAAGGATCCCTCGCACACAAGTTTGCCGGGAGGGAAAGAGAAGATAACCATGTGGACCAAGCGTCGCTCGAGGAGGTTTAGCCTTACCGGGAAGCAAACGACAGAAAAGCTAAGTTGCCAAAGTTTGAGCAATCAGTTTTAAATTTTTTTAAGTTATTTTCCTCGAACGACCGTACTTTGTATGGAAAACCTGTGCGCAGAGGAACCAACTCGCAGCTAGTTGCGCCCTTACTTTGTTTCGAGTCCGCTCAACAACTTAAGTGAGCTGCGACTAGTTGCGACAAGGTTGCTTTGCCGGAGGCAAGACCGCCAAAGAAGGCTCTTGACGTCTCCAGACTCAAAGACTTTTCAAGGCCAAGGTGCCTGCGCCGGCAAGTTCCCTAAAAGCGTAGGGCAAAAACATACAAAGGAAGGAATCAAGTAAAGGAAATAACATAGCAATTACTACTCGAAATAGAGTTATATTACAAGATAGCTTGTCGCAGCTCTAATAGATCGTTCTCCTAACATGACCAGCAGCGACAAGGAAAAGATAAAATGGGCGGCCTAGTCCACGCGGTCGCCATCAACCCTCTTGATCCCGCTCACCCTGTCCACAATGGGTGCGACAAGAGTCTTGAGCGCCTCCACATCAGCATCCGGCGGCAAGGATTTGAGGACGTTGGTGAGGTTGAGGCCTGGATTGCGGAAGGCCACCTTCATCAGCACCTTTTGGAGAGCTCCCGCGCAGATCTGGCGCGACTCCTCGGCTAGCTGCTTTGGGATCTCTTCCCGGAGTCGCCAGAGGGCCGTCACCACGCCTTTGAAGAACAAGCTGAGCTTGGCGCTGGGTTGGAGGTGCTCGTCGGAGGAATATCCAAGATCCACCATCCCCAGCTCCGCCAGCTCCCTATCGATGGCGGCGGCAGTATCCACGAGACCCTCGGTCCAAAGGCTCCATGTTATCCCCCGAAAGTATTTTGGGTAATGGCGGCTTTTCGCCCGGCCAGCGCCTCGTCGGCCTTGATCTGCTCCCTGGCGCCATCTAGCGTCTCGGTCAGGGTGGTCAGCTTCAACTCGAGATCTCCGTTGGAGTCCTTGGCGGCGCTGAGCTCCTTGCTCCTCTCGGCGAGACGGCCCTGCAGCTCGCCAAGAGTGTAGGCGTCCTTCTCGTGCTCATGCTTGAGTGCGGCAAGCTCCTCGCCGCTCTTTTTCAGGTTGGCCTCTAGCTGCGTCACTTTCGTCTCCAACTCCTTCTTGGCGGCCTCGGCGTGTGGCGATCGCCCTTCGCTTCCTTGAGAGTCCCGCCAAATGTACCGCTCACGGCAGCAAGCTCCTCCTCGTGGCTGTCAAGATTGACCTTCCGCTGCACCAGTTCGCCTTTCCCTAGACGGACAGCTTTTCTCGGCGGCAAGCCTTTGTTGCTCTTCGACTTCACCTTCTCGAGGAGGAAGGCTTTGCGCTCCTCGGCGAAGTCGCTCCCGCTCCTCTGCCAAAGACGGAGAGCTTCTGATTGATGCCCCGGAGCTCCTCCGCGCTTCTCTATGTCCACGCCCGCCTTCGATATAAGCGCTTCTCGGGAGGCCAGCTTGGTTGTCGAGCGCGGTAGAGTGACAGCGATTTACGCAGCGGTTGCTCCTCCTCGGGCTCGCCATCGCCGCTTCTGCTGCTGCTCGCGTCAACCAAGCGTCGGCCCGTGAGGCGAGCAACTCTTCGTCGAAGGTTTCTCCTTCAACGGCGCCACAGGAGCTCGAAGCCGGGGAGTTTGATGAAGACGCCGTCGCCGGCCTTCAAATAAGTGCGGGTCAGGGGCTCTTTGGAACTGGCCTTTCTGCGGTAGCGGCGGAGGGATCGGCGGTCGATGTAGCGCCGCTGCCTCCTGCAGCCCTGTGGCCGTCGGCGATCGCTGCACCCTCGCCAGATCCTGCGGCAGCAGCCTTGGCGGCCTCTCCGCCGGCGGATTCATCAGCGCCGGCTCCTTCTCCGGCGACCTCGGTCTCCATCGGCTTCGTGGCAGATGGACCAGAAGACCGGAAATGGAAGAAAAGTCAAGCAAATATTCAAAAGAAGATCAAGAAGAAGCCAAGGGAAGTTTTCAAGCAAGAGGAGTACCTGTGCTAGGATCGTGACGCCCTTGCCGGAGAACTGTCCCTTGCCGAGATTTCTCCCTTGCCGGGAATCCTCCCTTGGCGGAGTAGTCAAGCATCGCATGTCGGGAGCGGGCCTGCCCTCTGGTGAGGCTGCTCTTGCTCCTACACAAACCGTAAGTCGAGATATCAACAAAGAAGAAGCACCCAAGCACGCCTAACAATGAGGAAGTAAACCAAACACTTACGCTGGGGCTGCTTTTGAAGAATGGTTGCCGGGTCCGGCAAGGTGGTCTCGGGCGCACCCCCTGCTGTCGCGGTGGGATCGTCCTCGATGACTATCACCGGGGCCTTGGCTCTCTTCGACTCTCTCTGGGCCAACGTCCTGAAAAGGAAAGGGTTCAGAATGAAGCAAATCAGATACAAGACAAAGCAACAAATTTGAAGAAATACAAGTACAGCACAGAAGCTTACTCTTCTTCTTCCTCGTGAATTTGGCAGCGGAGAGATCAAGTCTGGCTCGCCTCCGGTGCGACGAGGCGGAGGAGTGGTTTCCCTTGACCGCTTGGCGGGAGTTGCAGCGGTGGCACAGGGAGGGCCCGCTCCGATTACTGTCTGAGCAGCGTGAGGTGCTCAGCGGCAGCAGTGCTTGCCGTGGTGGAAGCGCGTCGCCTTGCGCTGACGGCTGTTAGCCCGTCTGCCCGCGTCTCGGCCTTGCGAAGACGCCTTCTGGTGGAGCTGGGGGTTCCGCTTCGCGGCAAGCTGCTAGATGGTGGGAGGAGGCGCCCTCGGCTGGCTCGCTTCGACTTCGGCTTCGAGTTCGGCAAGCTCCTCCTCGTCGGCAAACTCCCTTCGCTCGACAAGGCTTGCCGCCTTGCTGCCTCTGCCTCCTCCACGGTGAACCGAATCGCCCGGTAGCAATCAGCCGCCTCTTCCAACCTGGTGGCAATCGCAGCGCATCTAAATCATCGATGGTGTCGCGGGTGAGGCTCTTCTGCTCATCGGCGCGGATCGACACTTCTTCCAAGCTGTCGAAGAACACCCGCACGACGTCATCTGCAGGCTCTTGCCAGGTTGGAACAATTCCATGCGAGTCGCACAGCGGCATCATTGCACGGATGCGGTCGAGCGAGGAATTATTGCACAATGGAACGACTCCCCTCGGCAACCTGAACCATTCGGGATGATCAGTCGATGCTTTGAACAGCTCCGAAGCATCGCATCCAACTCCAAGGCGGTGAAATTGAAGTTGAGGCCCGGGCGCAGCCTCATGATATCCGCCGCCAGACTCGAACTCCCAAGCGAGGTCTCCTCCTTCCTCACGCAGGGCGTCACGGCGAAGGAAATCTGGCGCCAACGGCGCCTTACAAAGGAGTCCGCAGCAAGCCCGAGGCGCAGGATCCGGTGACAGCAATCTTCAATCTAGCATCTTCCGGTGCCAAGTTGCTCCAATCGTTGCCGCGCACTATTGGGGTTTGGCGCTGGGCGGTAAAGGGCTGCGGGTTCTCCTCTACAATCCAACACCAATCTGCCCTCCACTCTTCCCACTTGCTGCGGAGCTCTCCTTCCAGATGATAGGCTTCTTTCTTGCCGATCCTTGAGATCCAAGCGATTCCTCCCAAGCAAGGGCTCTCCTCTCTCAACTCGAGGCATGAAGAAGTGGCGGAAGAGGGCTACGTTTGGGTGGACTCCGACAAAGTTTTAGCAAAGATGTGCGAAAACTGCCATGGTTAGGAGACAGCATTGGGGTGAAGTCAAGGAGGCGGAACCCGTAGGTGTTCATGATATCGCAGAAAAATTCAGAGAAGGGCGGGCAGAGCCCGCACTAGAAGAACAGTGCGAAGAAAGGGTACCCAGTTGGGGCTAATTCCGAAGCAGCAGCGGGAGTACCTTCGCGGCATGCTGGATGCGCCAGCGTCTCCGTCGACGAGAGGTAGTAGTTCTCCCTCGGCTCCCTTGCGGCGAGCTGGGGGAGATGGCCCGCTCCTTTCAAGCGCCACGAGCCGCGCCTCGACCGACTTCACGCCCTTCCCTTGTCGGCTTTGAGACCATGGCGGAGGCGGTGGGGAGACCGATGGCGTTGGTGGTACTGGGTGGCGATGGAAGGAGCGCTGCTCTTCTCGACTTGGGAAGAAGGGGAGCAGCGTAGTTTTTTCGAGATTGGACTGACAAGCTGGCGAGGTGGGCGGACTGCCCCTGTTTCCTCTGCTTATAAAGAGAGAGGGGGCGGACGTTTCGCCCTGCCGAATAAAGAAACCACCCACGATCTCTCCCACGATGCCGCATTTGACGCGTGCCGTTCGTGGAGGGCGTGGTGGGTCGAGGTGAGTTATGGCGTAAACCAGGCGCGTGTGCCCGTGCCACCTGTTTTGGGCCTGGCCCAACAGCGCTTCGACACCGTGTGTGGCCTAGGCTCGGGGCTCTGTCGGTGTACTAGAGTAGGGGTACCCTAGTATCCCGAACTTCGTGCCGCGGGCAGATTAAAGACCGCGACAAGGCTTGCCAGGCGACCACCAAGATCCTCCGTGGTTCCTTTGGAGCCATTCAAGAACAAAGTATTTAAGCCTAGGAGACAAGGCCCCGACAAGAGGAGCTTGCCGGGAAGGCCCGGTGAGCGACAAGCTTCCGGACGCGACAAAGGCGACGGCAGCGGCAAAGCGCTTGCGGCGAGGAGCTACCACTCTTTTCCTCCGCTCCGGCACATCCAACAACGTGGTCGCTTCAGGACCCTTCCAAAGACGTGGCAGAGGTCGCGGCAGCCAGGGTGCGTGGTAGCAAGCGGCGCCGACAAGATTTCCATCGTGGCGAACGGTGGCGCCCTGACGGTCCCTTTTGCACTTTGTTGGGCGACTTAGACGGGCATTTAATGCTTTTGTCCCCTGCCGTCGGGGTTAGGTATGATACCTTGTCAGACATGTAGCTGTACCAACCGCGAGTCCTTTTCCATTTTACCCTTGCCTATGTTGCCACTTCGGTGACCCCTTGAGCATATAAAAGGAGGCCCATGCGCAGCGTAGAAGGGGGTTCGGTTCATTCGAAACCGAGAGAACACTCACGCTAGGTCTTGTAGCTCTCGGCGCTCCCTAGCAAGAATACAATCGAACAAGCGGTAGGAGTGTTATCTCTCCGGGAGAGCTCAAAGCTGGGTAAACTGCTTGTGTGCTTCGCCTCGACCGCTCTTTCGCGACCTCCGCCCCCATCGAACCGAAGGGGCTCGGTCCACCGCCCCATAGGTGTTCGTGGGTCCGATTAGCCTCCCGACATCTTTGGCGGCGCGCCCGGTAGGCGTCGAGGTTGTGTGAACCTGATCCGGCGTTCACACGAGCTGCATCTTCATCATCTTCATCGACATGCCACCGAAGAAGAAGGCTTTGGCGACAGCGGATCCGTCCACGTCGAACCCACCACCACCGGAGCAAACGGGTGGTGGGGTAGACGCCGGCGGAAGAACGGACGTCGACGAGGGAGCCCACGACGCTGCCAAGTCCAAGGACAAGGCTGCACAGACCTCGGCGTCCAGACATTCACCGCGCCCATCTCAGGAGGCGCGGGACCGACAGCGTCATGGTATTCACAGTGCCATACGCTCGTTGGGCCAAGATAGAGCTGGTGGATCCCGGGATGCTCAAGACCAACATGCACGTGGAACATGCCGGGCGCGAAGCGAGGCATGGTCGCCTCGGACGGGGACCGCTCCTTCTAACATAGATAGAAGTCCGAGCATATCCGCGCCTCGCGCCGTTTCACCACCGCCGCCCGCCACTCGAGCAGAAGCTTTGGCGTGAGCTCAACTACTCTCGGATTACCCTCCGACGCCGGACAAGATCGACGAATGGAGGCCACCATTCAGTCTCATCAGCCGCTTAACGGCGTCACTCCACGGCAGCCTAGTACATCGCTGCCGCGGCAGGACTGCCAAGCACGAGCCGATGGCGACGAAACCCGTGGGGGTGCGACCATCATGCACTCTCCACCTCGAAGGCCAAGATCGCCGACTCGCCGGATCCACCTCGACAGTGACTCCACCGCATCGTCGGATCCACGAGCTCGTCGCGATCAGCGCCAAGTTCTTCACGAACGAGAGCAATAAGACGCTCGAACTCGAATCGAGCGTCGAAGAGAAGCGCGGCGTCAATCAGACCAGCGTGCTGGGCCCTCTGTCGACATGCATGCGCCAGGGGAACCAGGCGACTTGCTGTACGCGGTAGGTTGCCCTGCGTTCACCCGTGAGCTGCGGCTAGTCCAGTGGCCCAAAGAAGAAAAATTTCAAGCCCGACGTGCCGTAGAAGCACGACGGCAAGACACATCCGTCGAGTTCCTCAAAGCATCTACACCATCGCGGTGCAAGCTGCCGGGACGAGACGACAAGATCCTCGCCAACTACTTCCTCACCGGTACTCAAACCCAATGTCGATCCTGGCTCATGCACTTGCCGGACAACTCCATATCCTCTTGGCAGATTCTGTGCCATCAGTTTGTCGGCGCCTTCACAGCGACCACAAACCTCATGGCCAAGAGAGCGACCTTCATCTGCTCGCCTGAAGGAAGGAGAGCCCTGCACAAGTACATTGAGATTCACCGTGTACACTACAACATCCCAGATGTCCACCCTGCCAAGGTAATCAGCGCTGCTCCATCGTAACGTCGCGGAACCGCAGGATGAGGGAGGAGATGGCGATGTGCAAGATCAAGGACGTCAGTGAGCTATATGCCCTGGCCGACAAGTGTGCACGTGCTGAGGAAGGGAGGAGACTCCCCGGGGAGAATGTAGAGGCAGGAGGATCTGATAGTGAGGAGACTGCCCCGGCAAAGAAAAGCCGGCGGCGAAACAACAGAAAGAAGAAGGGCAAAGATGTGCTAGTTGTCGAGCAGTCCGGCAACGGAGGTGCCGCCAAGAAAGCCAAAGTTGGAAGCTCCGGCAAGGAGGTTGCCGCTGACACCAATTGCCAGGCTGTGGCGGTCGCCGACAAGCAGGACGACAAGTAGGGGTACCCTAGTATCCCGAACTCGTGCACGGGCAGTTGCAGCACCCCGCGGCAAGGCTTGCCAGGCGACCGCCAAGATCCTCCGTGGTTCCTTTGGAGCGATTCAAGAACAAAGTATTTAAGCCTAGGAGACAAGGCCCCGGCAAGAGGAGCTTGCCGGGAAGGCCCGGTGAGCGACAAGCTTCCGGACGCGACAAGACGACGTCATGACAAGGCGCTTGCAGCGGGGAGCTACCACTCTTTTCCTCCGCTTCCAAAGACATCCAACAACGTGTCATACAGGACCCTTCCAAAGATGTGGCGAGAGGCTGTGCAGCCAGGGGTGCGTGGTAGCAAGCGGCGCTGACAAGATTTCCATCGTGGCGAACGGTGGCGCCCCTGATGGTCCCTTTTTGCACTGTTTGAGCGACTTAGACGGGCATTTAATGCTTTTGTCCCCTGCCGTCAGGGTTAGGTATGATACACTGTACAGGTAGCTGTACCAACCGCAAGTCCTTTTCCATTTTTACCCTTGCCTATGTTGCCACCTGTCGGTGACCCCTTGAGCATATAAAAGGAGGCCCATGCACAACGTAGGGGGGGGGTTCGGCTCATTCGAAACCAGAGAACACTCACGCTAGGTCTTGTGGCTCTCAGCGCTCCCTAGCAAGAATACAAATGCAGACAAGCAGCAAGAGGAGTGTTACCTCTGGGAGAGCTCAAGCTGGGTAAACTGCTCGTGTGCTTCGCCTCGATCTGCTCTTCGTGCGACCTCCGCCCCCCACCGAACCGAAAGGGGCTCGGTCCGCCGGCCCCATAGGTGTTCGTGGGTCCGATCAGCCTCCCCGATAGGAGCCGACGAAACATAATTCCAGCGGCCGCAATTTCCAGAAACCACAGATCCAATCTAGACACCATCACGGAGGGGTTCATCATCCTCATTGGTGCCTCTCCGATGATGCGTGAGTAGTTCATTGTAGACCTTCGGGTCCGTAGTTAATATCAAGATGGCTTGCTCTCTCTCTCTCTCTCTCTCTCTCTCTTTTGATTCTCAATACAATGGTCTCTTGGAGATCTATTTGATGTAACTCTTTTTGCGCTGTGTTTGTTGGCATCTGATGAACTTTGAGTTTATGATCAGATATATTCTATCCATGAAATTTATTTGAGTTTTGATCTCTTATATGAATGATTGCTATAGCCTCGTATTTCTTATTCGAATCTTTGGTTTAGTTAGGCCAACTAGATCGATTTTTCTTGCCATGGGAAGAGGTGCTTTCTGATGGGTTCAATCTTACAGTTCTCAATCCCAGTGATAGAAGGGGACATGACACATATGTATCGTTGCTGTTAAGGATAAAAAGATGGGGTCTATTCCTACATGAATAGATCTTGTCTACATCATGTCATTGTTCTTATTGCATTAGTCCATTTTTTCATGAACTTAATACACTAGATGCATGCTGGAGAGCGGTCGATGTGTGGATTAATAGTAGTAGATGCAGGCAGGAGTTAGTCTACTAATCTTGGACATGATGCCTATATAATGATCATTGCCTGGATATCATCATAATTATTTGAAGTTCTATCAATTGCCCAACAGTAATTTGTTTACCCACCGTACGCTATTTTTCTCCAGAGAAGCCACTAGTGAAATCTATGGCCCTCGGGTCTATTCTTTATCATATTTGCTTCGAGATCTATTTTTATTCGCTTTTATTTTCATATCTATTAGTCCAAAAACCCAAAAATACCTTGTTGCAGTTTTTTGTTATTTAGTTTATTTCGCATTTCCGCGAGATCTATTTATCAGATCTACTACAAATTTATCTATCTTTTTACCCGGGAGGGATTGACAACCCCTCTTACGCGTCGGGTTGCAACTATTTGTTCTTTGTGTGCAGGTACCGTTTAATTAGTGTTGCGTGGTTCTCCTACTAGTTTGATAACCTTGGTCTCACCATCGAGGGAAATACCTACCGTAGCTGTGCTGCATCATCCCTTCCTCTTTGGGGAAATACCGACGTAGTTCAAATCGCATCAAAAGGAATTTCTGGCGCCGTTGCCGGGGACACATCATCAACATCTATCAGGTTCCTAATAAAAATCTCATCTCCTTGGAATTTACATTATTTTCCATTTGCCTCTCATTTTCATATCCCCCACATCACAAAAAAATTGTCGTTTTATTCGCCCTCTTTTTCGTTCGCCGTTTTCTCGTCAGATCTGTTTTCGTATGCAATTTTGTTCATCACTTTTTGTCGTTATGGATAGTTCTTCCTCTATTGCATGCACCCCCGATAACGAGGTTCTTAACTTCAAACAAGGGGAGGAGAGAATTTAAAATATGCTTGGTATAGGATTTGCAATTCTCATAATAGATCTTTTCGTAAGCAATCTACCGCTGTTCGTCTTCACTGTTTTTATGTGGGCATCACTACTTGGTATAGATTTGTCCTTGATACGATTACCAGTGGGAATTTCTTGATGTGTCCTTCTCTAGATGCTTTTAATGCCATGGGAAATCTAGTGGGTTCACCACCTCTCATGATTAATGAAACAACTTTAACTCTTGAGCATGTTATGGAAAGGCTAGAAGCTATTGAAAAGAAAATGGTCACTGAAGAAAACATTGAAAATTTGGATAAAAGGATGCATAATCTTGCTAATAGAATTGGGTCAAAAGCGGGAGATGCTCTTAAGGTACTAAAAGAAAAAGAACCGCATTCAACGAGAGAATAGAGGAGAGCCCCGCTAGAATTGATAACTTGGAAGAACTTTTTAGTAATTTAAACATGGCTTTTTCTTCCGCTAAAACTATTGAAAAAACTCCAGTAAAAGTTAGCAAGATTACTCAAGTCACTAAAAACAAGGGTTCAACTTCTAATAGTAACAAAGAAGATCTTAAGATGCTTAGTATTCACCCCGATTTTGTTGAAGTGATAAAAGACCCTACTTGCAAGAATGAATTTTTCAAACTTGTTCCAGGAGTATTGTTATATAAAATTAGTATGCTATCTATATCTTTGAAGAATTCTAAGTGTTTTATTGAGGAGTTGGAAAATAGGAAGAAAGATGACAACACTTAGATCTATGCATTATGCCTAGCTAGGGGCATAAAACGATAGCGTTTGTTGGGAGGCAACCCAATGAATAGAATTTATTTTGTCTTTTTCTTTCTGTTCTTGAGTGTTTGCACAATTATGCTACTGTTATGATTGTGTTTTTTATGTTTTACTTAGTGTTTGTGCCAAGCAAAGCCTTTGGGATCATGTTGGGTGATAGTTGATTTGATCTTGTTGAAAAACAGAAACTTTTGCACCCAGTAAAATAATTTTAATTTATCAAAGAAGCGCGATAAAATCCTGATTTTTGTACACAAGATTGATATAAAAATTGGCCACGCGGTCCTAATTTTTAGAATTTGTGGAGTTATAGAAGTATTCAAAGTTTTCAGATTGCTACAGACTGTTTTGTTTTTGACATATTCTGTTTTCTTTACGTTGTGTGCTTATTTCGATGAATCTATGGTTTGTATTGGAGGGTATAAGCCATGGTAAAGTTGGAATATAGTAGATATAATGCATAAATAAAATCTGAATGGGTTTGCAATAGTACCTAGAGTAGTAATTTGCTTTGTTATACTAACGGATCTCACGGAGGTTTTGTTGAGTTTTGTGTGATTGAAGTTTTCAAGTTTTGGGTGAGATTATGATGGATGAAGGAACAAGGAGTAAGAAGATCCTAAGCTTGGGGATGCCCATGGCACCCCAAGTTATTATCCAAAGAGGAACAAGCAACTAAGCTTGGGGATGCCACTCGCCTCTTTCTTCTAACGACCATCGGTCTTTTACGTGGAACTATATTTTTAATCGTCACATATCATGAGTTTTTCTTGGAGCGCCTTGTATTATTTGAGTCTTTCTTTTTTTTAGTCAAGTATCCTTGTTGAACACACCTATTTGAGAGAGCCAAAATTATGCTATGATTTGTTAAAATTGCTCTATGTGCTTCACTTTAATCTTTTTGAGCAATGGAATTGCTCTAGTGCTTCACTTATATCTTTTTGAGCATGGTGTGCTTTAATTTTTTTTGAAGAAATGCTCTCATGCTTCACTTAGATCTATTTGAGAGTTAGTAAAATTCTTAAGAAATTCTCTCATGCTTCAGTTAAATTATTTTGAGAGAAGAAAATTTTTATGCTCATGTTCTTTACATACATTTGTTTGAGCTATCAAAAGCAACATATGAAATTGGTCCCAAAGTGATAGATATTCAAGAGGGATATAATAAAAACTTTCATGAAGATCATTGGACAAAATAAACTTGACTCCTTGTAATAGTTTTGCGATATGATTATATAATATGTGAGTCATGTTGGTGAGTAATTATGCTTTAGTAAGAATATTAGTGTCAAGGTTTGTGATTCCCTATGCAAGCATGAAAGACAATAGTTATGCAATGAAATTACATCCTACTTGTGGTGCATTATTCGGTGTTAGTTATGCTTAATGCTCGCTTATGAGATTTTCCGTTTCTTGGTTGGATGCTTCTCATTCTTTTGCTAGCCTTCACTTGTACTAAGTGGGATTACTACTTGTGCATCCAAAATCCTTAAACCCACTTTTTGCCTTATGATTCCACTATACCTACCTATATGCGGTATTTTCGTGCCGTTCTAAGCAAATTTCTATGTGCCATCTCTAATCTTCAAAATAAATTTCCTTTTTGTGTGCTCATACCGCTCATAAAACGGTAGGGGTGGCCGATATTTTTCCATGCTAGATGTGTTATTCTCAAGATGAGTGTTCATTCACTTGTCATTGCACAAGAGTACGACAAAGGTATTAGGGATGCCCAGTCCTGAAATATGGTGTCAAATAATAAATTCCTTGGAAAGTGTTGGTATGGACGGTACCCGTGGATTCGGTTAGCCGTGGAATGCGGATGTATGGTGGAAAAAGGAATAAACTTTATTTTCTGTTTGGGAACCGCCTATGATAAATCTAGCATGGAAAGTATTGGGAACTACTCGATCATTTTCGTTGATAGGATAGGCATTTCACCCAAAATGTTTTATCTCTTTCCTTTTCCGCTTTGAGCTCTGGCACACAAATCCCTACTTCCCTCCATGAAGGGCCTTTCTATTTACTTTATGCAATTTTTATTTTTTATTTTGAGTCTCCATCTTCTCTCATAAAGCACCAACTAAGAGGCACTATGATCGTACTTGAGCATTTGGTATAGCTAATATGCGAGTGTGTTTCATGAATGGATCAATGATTGAGCATAATGGGCTAGGGATAACTTGCTTTAGTATCGATATTTTGAAAGACATGGTTGCTTGTTAGTATGCTTGAGTATTGAAATCTTCATGTTAGAACTAGACTATTGCTTTGAATCATTTAAAAGTCCAAATGTCCATGCTACAAAAGAAAAGAATATGTGATGAACATGATAGACAACATTCCACATCAAAAATTCTATTTTAGCATTTACCTACTCGAGGGCGAGCAGGAATTAAGCTTGGGGATCTTGTCGTCTCCAACATATCTATTATTTTTTATTGTTCCATGTTGTTATATTATCATTCTTGGATGTTTTACAATCATTTTTTAGGAACTTTATATCATTTTTTGGGACTAACCTATTGACATAGTGCCCAGTGCTAGTTGCTGTTTTTTGCTTGTTTTTAACTTCGCAGAAAATCAATACCAAACGGAGTCCAAACGCAGTGAAACTTTCTGGAGATTTTTTTCTGGACCAGAAGACACATGATGGGCCAAGGAAGTACCAGGGGGCTTCGAGGAGAGCACAACCCACCTGGGTCTTCTCGGGGGCCCAGGCGCGCCCTGGTGGGTTGTGCCCACCTCGGTCGCCTCCCGCACCACCTCTTTGCTCTGTAAATACCTTGAAAATCCAAAAACCCTATGGGAGTCGACGAAACACAATTCCAGCCGCTGCAAGTTCCAGAAACCATTGATCCAATCTACACACCATCACAGAGGGGTTCATCATCCTTAGTGGTGCCTCTCCGATGATGCGTGAGTAGTTCATTGTAGACCTTCGGGTCTGTAGTTAGTAGCTAGATGGCTTCCTCTCTCTCTATTGATTCTCAATACAATGGTCTCTTGGAGATCTATTTGATGTTACTCTTTTTGTGGTGTGTTTTTTGTGATCCGATGAACTTTGATTTTATGATCAGATCTATTCTATCCATGAAAGTTATTTGAGTTTTTAATTGGGACAAGTTTTGGTATAAGCTTCTTGCAAAACCGGAGATTCTCTCAACAAGCCTCATGGTTCCGAGAGGGAGCGTGTCACCTTTGTGTGCGAAACGATATACGCTGCCTCCCCCTGATTTTCTTTACAGAGGCAACATAGAACTATATGAGTGCCCTGTTAAATTATGGAATTATTCCAGGTTCGTTTGGCCTTTTTTATACACTAGCAATACATGCCCGTCCGTTGCAACGAGAGGAAAAAAGCTTCTTTCATACACACATCCGGCAACATTAGCCAACAATATTCTTAAAAAAATCTTTATTGAAAAAATTTCAAACAATATGAAAATCAAGTTTAACATAAAACCCGTATCAACAGTTTAATGTGCATCATCATATAGGGGTTGGTAGTGCACTGCGCAAAACAAAGAAGATGATTATGTACCTGTTTTAACCTTTAGGATATGGTAGTTGATAGGAATCAACAACCCCTATAGTGCCAATAATAGATTATGTGAGAGCATCAAACTATCATATCTACTAAATTTGAATAGGGTAGAAAACATATATAATAGACATTTATTAAATGCCCCACATAGAGAAGATATTAATTAAGTTTACATTTTGTTAAAATTTGGAATTATTCCGGGTTCGTTTGGCCTTTTTTTATATATTATTGAGTTTTCTGGACATTTAATGTGCATAATTCAAATTTGAACTGCAAGCACATGCTCCGGTGCACAAAAGTTGGTTGAAAAATCACATGTGTGTCCATGGGTGAATTTCTAGGTCCCATGCAAGAAATGGGAATGAAATTCAAACATCTGGGCGTCATGACTCGGCCGAGAACATTGAGAAACTTGGTTTTTAAATTCCTGTAAATCCAAAACTTGCTTGGAAATCATGAAACTTGACATGGTGTCATGTCATGGCACTAACATGTTGTGGTAAAAAACTTGGCCGAATTGGAACAAGTTTTGGTATAAGCTTCTTGCAAACCGGCGCTTCTCTCAAGAAGGCTCGTGGTTCTAAGAGGGAACGTGTCACCTTTGTGTGTGAAGCGATATACGCTCCCCCCCCCCCCGATTTTCTTTATAGAGGGCAACATAGAATGAACTATATGAGTGTCATCTTAAATTTTGGGATTAGTCTGGGTTCGTTTGGCCTTTTTATACATTAATTGAGTTTCTGGTCATTTAATGTGCATAATTCAATTTTGAACTACAAGCACATGCTCTAGTGCACCAAAGTTGGTCAAAAATAACATGTGTGTCCTTGGGTGAATTTCTAGGTCCCATGCAAGAAATGGGAATGAAATTCAAATATCTGGGCGTCGTGGCTCGGCTGAGAACATTGAGAAACTTGGTTTTAAAATTCTTGTAAATCCAAAACATGCCTGAAAATCATGAAACTTGGCTTGGTGTCATGTCATGGTACTAACATGTTGTGGTAAAAAAATTGGCCGGATTGGAACAAATTTTGGTATAAGCTTCTTGCAAACCGTAGCTTCTCTCAACAATGCTCGTGGTTCTGAGAGGGAACGTGTCACCTTTGTGTATTTAAAGCGATATACGCTGCCCCCCCTTGATTTTCTTCACAGAGGCAACATAGAACTATATGAGTGTCGTGTTAAATTTTGGAATTATTCCGGGTTCGTTTGGCCTTTTTATACATTAATTGAGTTTCTTGTCATTTAATGTGCATAACTCAAATTTGAACTACAAGCACATGCTCCAGTGCACCAAAGTTGGTTGAAAAATCACATGTGTGTCCTCGGGTAAATTTTCTAGGTCCCATGCAAGAAATGAGAATGAAATTCAAACATCTGGGCGTCGTGGCTCGGCCGGAAACATTGAGAAACTAGGTTTTTTAATTCCTGTAAATTCAAAACACGCATGAAGATCATGAAACTTGGCTTGGTGTCATGACATGGCACCAACATGTTGTGGTAATTTTGTTGTCCGATTTGCGAAGGCGCACAGATTAACAATCAACAAAGTCATTTTGGAACAAGTGTTTTCACGTTACAATCAGAAACACAAGTATTATTGAAACCATGGGCGTTCTACTTACCATTTACGTGCCGCCACGCGTCCCTTTTTTTATTAGCTAGGAGGCGCCGTGCAGGGTAGCTATTTGAGTACGGGAGGCATGCGATCAGACCCCTGCGCGTGCTTATCGGGAGGAGATCCCTTTGACCTCCATCTGCCGCCCACCTCTCTCCAAAGGTCTCCATTAATGGCGCCCGAGCCCTTGTTTAATGGTGTGGCTATGTCTCACTCGACTGAGATTTAAGAGAGAAAAAAGAAAATTTTGAAAAAAAAATTGCACGGATCTTGATGTAAGATCCGACGGACCTACATAGCATCTACTGCGACTTATAGCAAGATTGATGAATATATAAGGACGACGACAGTGGATAATAATTGTCTTACATAATTAGGAAGATAATTAAAAAAGCCACGTGCGCTATGCCCGAAATACACAAGGGCAAAAGAAGAAGGAAGACAACGATTTGGCTCGCTGATCTCTACTTTCTTGATGCGTTGCTGTAGGCCACGGGAACTAGTATCTGCAGCGAGCGGCGATGAGCTCTTTCGTGTCCTCAAGACGCTGCTTGAGAGCACCCATGGATTCCTCCACCAGCCTTTGGTGCTCGATGCAGAGCATGTCATTCTCGTCCATAGGTTTCTTGACGATGACGCCGGTCCTCTCCAACTAGGCATTGGTCTCCTCCTGCTGCTCTGCACTTCGGATGATCTTCGCCCTCGGCAGGTCGGGCTCGGCCCGGAGCTTCTCATTGCCCTCCCTTAGTTGACAGATGACGCCGGTAGCCTGTTCAAACGAGGCTTTCATGTTGTCCTGCAACCTCGGCCAGCCGGAGATCTTATCCATCTGGCTATGGACGATCGCATGCATGTGCATGTAAGAGTCGTCGCCTGCCTGCTAGAAATTTTCCCAGGCCACCGCGGCGTGGCGGGACATCTCCGCTGCATTCGCGGTGCGGCGGGACATCTCTACTGCTTTCGCGGCGCGGCCGGACAAGTCTGCTGCATCGACAATGCGGCGGGACCTTTGTGCTGCTACTTCCGCACGGTGGGACATGTCAGCTGCTTTCGCGGCGAGGCGGGACATCTCTCATGCTTCCGCTTCCATGCTCGCCTCTCCCTGGTGGTAATCTCTCGACCCAGAACTCACGCTGGCCATGGCGAGCGCAAAGGGAAGGATGCTGAATGACTTGTTTGTTTTTGTGGATGAGGAGTTGAGGAGGAATGTGCAGTCATCTTGGCATAGTAGTATTTATAACCGAGTACTAATACGCTCCTAAGTGGGAAACAATTTAGGTCATGATCGGTATGAACAGGTTTGCAATTAAATATAGTGTGGTAGTAATTTGGAATGTGACGCTATGCAAGCTCAAAATTTATTGATGGTTCTAGTTTCGAAGTGCGGCACTATTTCCGGATGGCGTCGTGGGCACGTGTTCTTGGCCGTGGTGTAGCATGGTACTTCTTTTTATACTGCTATGTACGTGCAATAACTGGCACCGTCAGATACATATCTTACGATTATTGGGGCGTTCTACGGGAATAGCCTTGTGGCGAGCTATAGACTAGTCTTTTTTTCTACCTCGACACATATCATCTCTCTCCCTCTTTCCCACGCACACACCTATTTCTCGGGACTTCTCGCACGCACCATATCTAGCTCCCTAGGTAGATGCCACCCACATACACTTGTACTCTGACTTTAGTACGTTATACAAGAAGAGAAGAGGTGCATGCATGCACTCGTCCTCTCTCACACACGCATCTGTAGCAACAAATTGTAGTGTTCTCAACCATCCGATTGGCTCTATCATAGGTTTCCCGTTGCTCCTTGGCATTGAGATTGAGAAGTTTAAAAAGTGGAGGCTAAGCTGGAGGCGCGAGGTTTTGGTTAATGTACGGGCCGCACACGACACCAACACGACACGAGCTTCGTATATGCAGTCTTGTGATCGGGTGAGTTGTCCAAGTATAGAAACAACCAGGCCCTCCTTGGTATCTGTGCCTCGACTTATGCGTAGAGAAATTAGGATCGGAGGGAGTACTACTAGTAGTAGTACTACTTTGATGTGTTGCGTCAACTCGCACAAGTATGCAACACTTCCTGAACAAACAAGCATATAAGTTGTTATACTTCTTACCCAAAGGATCTTTATATCCAACAGACACAAAATATCCGTTCGACTGGTTGAAATCACTTTAACTGCTGATCTGATGTCGAAGTAATTGTTGCATCGCCACCAAAACCCACCATCTCTTAAGCTAAAGTAGACGGAGCTAACCCCTATATTAGCATATTACTAAGATAAACATAAGGCACTGTAGAATCATTTAGGTGAGCTTGTCAATCTGAATGTGGAGGGACACCGTCCTCGACAACCCAGCCCCGGCGAGCCGCTTGGGAGGAACTGTGAAGGTCAACTCCTTCACGGCAATGTTGCCGGGATCCTTGCTGCTTGTCACCTCCATTTCCACCTTGACGGCGTCGGTCCTGCCTTTGGGCTCCCCCGGCGGGCCGTTCGCCCATAGCTCGGCCATGTAGTGCGCCAGTGGTGCGCCCCCGCTCTGATGCAGACGACCGACACGGCGATAGGCGTGCCGATGTCGAGCATGCCGCCGACCAAGAAAAACGCGCGGCCATCCTCCTCTGCGAACAGCAAGAGCCGTGGCTCCGACAGTGGCCTTGCAAATTTGGAGCACCTTGCCATATCTTGGATCTGTGCACGGGCATGGGATGCACGCGGTCTTGATGTGGTGGGAGAGTGCCGGTGGGCCTTCGTAGCCACAGACGGGCATGGGGCATTTGCAGGGCGTGAGCAGACACACGCTTTGGTGATCAGCGAGCTTGTGGTAAGTACGTAGAGCCCACAGCTTTCGGGCGGGCACTCCACCCTCACCGAGGAGAGGACGGCTGATACATCTCCAACGTTTTTCCTAACGCTTTTCCTCTTGTTTTGGACTCTAATTTGCATGATTTGAATGAAACTAACCCCGGACTGACGTTGTTTTCAGTAGAACTACCATCGTCTTGTTTTTGTGCAGAAATAAAAGTTCTCGAAATGGAACGAAACTTTGTGAGGAATTTTTATATAATAAATAAGAATTTCTGGAGCCAAGACCTACCAGAGAGAGGCACCAGGGTGGGCACAACCCACCAGGGCGTGCCCCCCTCTCCTGGCGCACCCAGGTGGGTTGTCCCCACCTGGTGGCCCCGCAGACCCTGAAACCGATGCTACAAAATCCTATTTTCCAGAAAAAATCAAGCAGAAAGAATTATCGCGGTCCAAGAGACAGAGCCGCCGTCACCTCCTGTTCTTCATGAGGTGGCCAGATCTGGAGTCCGTTTGGGGCTCCGGAGAGGGGGATCTTCGTTCTTCGCCATCACCAACCCTTCTCCATCGCCAATTCCATGATGCTCCCCACTAGGAGTGAGTAATTCCTTCGTAGACTCGCTGGTCGGTGAGGAGTTGGAGGAGATTCATCATGTAATCGAGTTAGTTTTGTTAGGGCTTGATCCCTAGTATCCACTATGTTCTAATATTGATGTTGCTATGACTTTGCCATGCTTAATGCTTGTCACTTTGGGCCCGGGTGCCATGAACTCATATCTGAACCCTTTATGTTATCACCATTATATCAATGTTCTAGATCCGATCTTGCAAGTTATAGTCACCTACTACGTGTTATGATCCGGCAACCCCGGAGTGACAATAGTCGGGACCACTCCCGGTGATGACCGTAGTTTGAGGAGTTCATGTATCCACTATGTGTTAATGCTTTGTTCTAGTTCTCTATTAAAAGGAGGCCTTAATATCCCTTAGTTTCCAATAGGACTCCACTGCCACGGGAGGGTAGGACAAAAGATGTCATGCAAGTTCTTTTCATGAGCACGTATGACTATTTACAGAATACATGCCTACATTATATTGACGAATCGGAGCTAGTGCCGTATTGCCCTAGGTTATAAGCGTCTCATGATGAATATCATCCCACAAGTCACCGATCCAATGCCTACAATTATCTTATATTGTTCTTGCTAAGTTACTACTGCTATCATCATCATTACACTTGCTACAAAACTATCGCTATCCTTTATTACCGTTACCGTTCTTTGCTGCTACTATTATCAAAACTATCATACTAGTTTGCTACTGATCACTTTGCTGCAGATAATTAATCTCCAGGTGTGGTTGAATTGACAACTCAGCTGCTTATACCTTCAAATATTCTTTGGTTCCCCTTGTGTCGAATCTATAAATTTGGGTTGAATACTCTGCCCTCAAAAACTGTTGCAATCCCCTATACTTGTATGTTATCAAGACCTTTTTTAAATTGCCGTTCTTTGGGGAGCATAGCTATATTTGTTGAGTCACTTGGGATTATTATCAATTCATCACGATGAAGAATCTGAAGGATGCCAAGACTAGGATATTTCCCTCAAAGACGAGGGGAGGTAAGGAACTGCCATCGATTACGCTTTAGATTCACCTATACATTATAAGTAAACTTGCAACACCACCACATGCTATTAATTCTGATATGTCACAAGTTACTGATGATGCTACTTCTGCTATGGATAATTATGATGATGCTAGTACCTTGCTTGATAACGATGATGTGCCACTTGGTGGCTTTCTTGATAAACAAATTGCTAGAGTAATACAACATGATGTTGTTGAATCTGATGATGAGCTTGAAACTGAAACTCCGGAAACACCTGCTAGAACTAGCCCTTCTAGATATGAATTGCCTAAGGTACCGGAAGGTTATGTTATGAATGAGGAGACAACTAGAGATATTCTTGCTTGCACAGATAGAGATGATCTAGAGAAATTATTATGGAAGTATACAGAAAAATCTCCGAATGCTAGAATGAAATATGATCCTAAGTTTGCTACTTCACTTATCTTTATTGATGATAGGGATTATGAATTCTCTGTCGACCTAGAGTTAATTACTTTGGTTGAATCTGATCCTTTCCATGGTTATGAAACTGAAACTGTTGTGGCACATCTTACTAAGTCGAATGATATAGCCACCCTTTTTACTCATGATGAGAAAACTCGTTATTACTTTATTCTCAAATTATTTCCGTTCTCATTAAAGGGTGATGCTAAAGCTTGGTACAATACTCTAGGTCCTGGTTGTGTGCGTAGTCCCCAGGATATGATTTATTACTTCTCTGAAAAATATTTTCCTGCTCATAAGAAACAAGCTGCCTTATAGGAAATATTTAACTTTGTGCAACCAAAGAAGAGAGTCTCCAACAAGCTTGGGGGCTTTGCCGATTACTTAATGCTTTGCCTCGATCATCCTCTTAAGAAAAATGAAATACTTGATATCTTCTATAATGGACTAATCGATGCTTCTAGGGACTTCCTAGATAGTTGTCTTGGTTGTATTTTCAGGAAGGAACTGTTGGGCAAGCTGAAGAATTATTGAATAATATATTGAAAAATTATGATGATTGGACCATTCGTGAACCACCGCCTAAACCCACTCCGAAGAAGAGGGGTATATTATATCTCAGTCCTGAAGATATGCAAGAGGCAAAGAAATTATAAAGGAAAAAGGTATTAAAGCCGAGGATGTTAAAATTTTACATCCTATTGAAGAGATACATGGGCTTAATACACCACCACTGCCTAAGGTGGTAGAGGTAAATTCTCTAATGAAGTTCAATGATAATGAAAATCCTCAGAATATGCATCCAAGCCAATGCCTTTATGAGTTTGGAAATTATATTAGAAAACAAGATCACTTCAATGCAAATGTTATGAAACAATTGAAATACAATTCTGATATGATTGCTCGCTTGAGTGACTTGTTATTTAGAATCTCAAATGATGTTAGACGTGTTGGAAAACATGCTTCTATGGCTCAAACTCAATTAGAACAAGTTGCTAAATCTCAAAGAGAATTGCTTGATGAAATGAATAATAATATACATGACTTTGCTGTTAAAGTAGCAACTAGAGGAGGTAAAATGACTCAAGAACTACTTTATCCTAAGGGACACCCAAAAATAATAGAACAAGATTCAGAAAGAGTAAACACTGATGCACCTAGTCCTTCTAGAAAGAAAAAGAAGAAGAAAAATGATAGGACTTTGCATGCTTCTAGTGGACCTAAAATAGAAAAACCTCCTGATAATGATAATGAAACTTCTATCTCTGATGCTGAAACTTAATCTGGTAATGAACACTCACCTAGTGATAATGAAAAAGATAATGATGAGGTTCATGAAGATACTCAAACAAATAATGAAAAAGAACCAGACAATGATTGTGAGATAGAACCACCTGTTGATCTTGATAACCCACAACCTAAGAATAAAAGATATGACAAAAGAGACTTCATTGCTAGAAAACATGGTACAAAAAGAGAACCGTGGGTTAAAAAACCTATGCCTTTTCCACCCAAGTCAACTAAAAAGAAAGATGATGAAGAATTTGAACACTTTGCTGAAATGCTGAGGCCAGTCTTTTTGCGTACTCGCTTGACTGATATCGTGAAAATGCCTCCTTATGTGTCGGGGTAATTGACTACGGGTACCCTGAAGACGGCAAGACAATATTCCAGACATCGGGGCTAGAAAAGCCCCTCAGTCCGACTATCCAGGCCAACTCGCCACCCGGCCTGCTGCCCCAGCCAGCTGACTGCCGACTGCGCCAACCAGCCGGCTGCCCGAAGTCAACCGCCGACACCGACAAGACGTCTGTACCCGGCACTGTTGAAGAGTAGTAGTGGTGCCATCATGTACAGTGTCACTTGTCCCTGGACACTATTCATGAAGTGACCCAGGGGACAAGCATGACACCCCCACCATGCCTGTAGCTAGCTAGCTCCCATGCCACTACTTAGCTTACTCTCTAAGCTAGCTCCCACTATATATATGAGCATCCATCCATCCACCCAGGGAGGACACACCCACACACGCATGCATGCTCAGGCACATGCAGCCACAATGGCTCCCTGGAGAAGCACTCCACGCTCACACACTTGTGCTCATATGCATATACGAGATCAGGTGCCCATTGCACTGATCCCAGATACATCTCCAGGAGCAACTCTGTATCCGATATACCATATATACTCAGACATGCAGGAGTAGGGGTATTATCTCTCCGGAGAGCCCCGTACTTGGGTAAACCTACCGTGTGATATTCCGGCAGCGGTCTTGTCCTCACACTAAGCCACCTTGTGGCATCTGTCGTCTTGCGCCCCCCGTGAGAATATCCCGACATTATGCAAAGTATATGAAAGACATCATCACCAATAAGAGAAAAATACCGGAAGCTGAAATCTCCACTGTGCTTTTTAATTACACTTTTAAAGATGGAGTACCTAAAAAACTTGGAGATCCGGGAATACCAACTATACCTTGCTCTATCAAAAAGAATTATGTGAAAACTGCTTTGTGTGATTTAGGAGGCGGGTGTTAGTGTTATGCCTTTCTCTTTATATAAAAGACTTGATTTGAATAAACTCACACCTACTGAAATATCTTTGCAAATGGTCGACAAATCAACCTGCCATACCTATCAGTATTTGTGAGGATGTGCCCGTTGTTGTTGCTAATGTTACTATTTTAACTGACTTTGTTATACTTGAGATGCCCGAGGACGACAACATGTCGATTATCCTTGGTAGACCCTTCTTGAATACTGCAAGGGCTGTTATTGATTGCAATAAAAGCAAGGTCACTTTTCATATCAATGGAAATGAGCATAAGGTGCACTTTCCGAAGAAACAATTCCAAGTGAATGGTATTAATGTTATTGAAAAATCTCCGACAATCACTATTGGAAGTTTTCAAATACCTCTACCTACTATCAAAAAGAAATATGAAATGCTTATTGTTGGGGATGTTCATATCCCCATTGAGGTAACTTAGTGATTAACGAAAGTTCTTCGGTTTCATGCTAATCGAAAGTGGTTGTTAATAAGACCTGATCAACCTTATTAATAGACCATTTTGAGCGGTATGAAGTTGATGAATTTAGTAAGCACTACCTTACATTCCCTACTTTTAGTTTTTGTTTTTATTAGTTAAATAAAATAAAATGCCATGTTTTGTCTGCTTTTACGAATTTCCCGTGCAATAAAAAATGACCCAAAAATGAAAGTTCTCAGAATGCCCTGAAAATTTAATACGATTTTTTTCTGAATATTTAAGAATTTCTGGTGCCAATAATATCAGAGGGTGATGCACCAGGTGGGCACAACCCACTGGCGCTGCCAGACCCAGCGCCTCGGTGGGTTGTGGTCCCCACGTGGCCCCTCACTTATCTCTTCGCACCACATCATGACCTACCTCCAGAAAAAAAATTCTCCATTGCTCTCTCACCCGTGTTCTTGCTCTCAAACCCGCGGATTTCGATCTCTTTGCTCGAAGCTCACTTTCCGAAACTATTTCAGGGGATTGTTGCTTGGTATGTGACTCCACCGTTTGTCCAATTAGTTTTTGTTTTAGTGGTTTATATTTTGAATAATGAGCTACTCTTGGTGCTGCTGTAGATGAGCTTGCATGTTGAATTCTCAGAGTTATAAGTAGTTTGAATGCTTGCTATGGCCTCTATGTATCCCTATGAGTAGTAGCTATCAATATTATAAAGTTTTGTCGATAAATTTTTGTCACCCAAATTTTTTTAGAAAATTGTACGTGAACACGATGAACCTTTTTGGCGGGAGTTCTTCGAGGAGGCGATCCTCAGGGGCATCTTCTAGTGATAGCTCCGCTCGCCGGCCTTATGTTGAACCAAGTGAAAGTTCTACATGAGATGCTGCTACCTCTTGAGCACTGCGTTGGTTTTCCCTTGAAGAGGAAAGGGTGATGCAGCAAACTAGCGTAAGTATTTCCCTCAGTTTTTTAGAACCAAGGTATCAATCCAGTAGGAGACTACACGCAAGTCGCCTCGTACCTACACAAACAAATAAGAACCTTGCAACCAACGCGATAAAGGGGTTGTCAATCCCTTCACGGCCACTTGCAAAAGTGAGATCTGATAGCGATAATAAGATAAATATTTTTGGTACTTCTTATGATATAGATTGAAATTAAAGATCGCAAAGTAAAATAGATTGGAAACTTATATGATGGAAAATAGACCCGGGGGCCATAGGTTTCACTAGTGGCTTCTCTCAATATAGCATAAGTATTACGGTGGGTGAAAAAATTACTGTCGAGCAATTGATAGAAAAGTGCATAGTTATGAGAATATCTAGGCATGATCATGTATATAGGCATCACGTCCGCGAAAAATAGACCGAAACGATTCTACATCTACTATTATTACTCCACACATCGACCGCTATCCAGCATGCATCTAGAGTATTAAGTTCATAAGAACAGAGTAACGCATTAGGCAAGATGACATGATGTAGAGTGATAAACTCAAGCAATATGATATAAACCCCATCTTTTTATCCTCGATGGCAACAATGCAATGCGTGCCTTGCTTCCCTAACTGTACACCTTTGGGAAAGGACACCGCAAGATTGAACCCAAAGCTAAGCACTTCTCCCATTGCAAGAAAGATCAATCTAGTAGGCCAAACCAAACTGATAATTTGAAGAGACTTGCAAAGATAAAAATCATACATAAAAAGAATTCAGAGGAGAATCAAATATTGTTCGTAGATAATATTGATCATAAACCCACAATTCATCGGATCTCGACAAACACACTGCAAAAAGAATTACATCGAATAGATCTCCAAGAAGATCGAGGAGAACTTTGTATTGAGATCCAAAGAGAGAAAAGAAGCCATCTAGCTAATAACTATGGACCCGAAGGTTTGTGGTAAACTACTCACACATCATCGGAGAGGCTATGGTGTTGATGTAGAATCCCTCCATGATCGATTCACCCTTCCTCTGGCGCCTTGAAAAAAGCCCCAAGATGGGATCTCATGGGTACAGAAGGTTGCGGCGGTGGAAATAGGGTTTCGTGGTGCTCTCGGATGTTTTCGGGGTATATGAGTATATATATATGCGAAAGAAGTCGATCAGGGGAGCCACGAGGGGCCCACGAGGGTGGGGGCGCGCCTAACCCCCCTGGGCGCGCCCTCCTGCCTCGTGGACTCCTCGTTCCTTTCTTGACGTGCACTCCAAGTCTCCTGGATTGCGTTTGTTCCAAAAATCACTCTCCCGAAGGTTTCATTCCGTTTGGATTCCGTTTGATATTCCTTTTCTGCGAAACACTGAAATAGGCAAAAAAACAACAATTTGCACTGGGCCTTTGGTTTGTAGGTTAGTCCCAAAATACATAAAAGTGTATAATAAAGCCCATTAAACATCCAAAACAGATAATATAATAGCATGGAACAATCAATACTTATAGATACGTTGGAGACGTATCAAGCATCCCCAAGCTTAATTCCTGCTCGTCCTCGAGTATGTAAATGATAAAAATAGAATTTTTGATGTGGAATGCTATCTAGCATAATTTTCTATGTAATTTTCTTTATTGTGGCATGAATGTTAAGATCTAAAAGATTCAAGATAAAAGTTTAATGTTGACATAAAAATAATAATACTTCAAGCATACTAACTAAGCAATTATATCTTCTCAAAATAACATGGCCAGAGAAAGTTCATCCCTACAAAATCATATAGTTTGGTCATGCTCCATTTTCGTCACCCAAGAATGATCTCATCATGCACAACCCTGATGACAAGCCAAGCAATTGTTTCATACTTTAGTAATCTCAAACTTTTTTCAACTTTCACGCAATACATGAGCGCGAGCCATGGTTATAACACTATGGGTGGAATAGAATATAATTATGGGGGTTATGTGGAGAAGACAAAAAAGGAGAAAGTCTCACATTGACGCGGCTAATCAACGGGCTAGGGAGATGCCCATCAATTGATGTCAATGCAAGGAGTAGGGATTGCCATGCAACAGATGCACTAGAGCTATAAATGTATGAAAGCTCAACAAAAGAAACTAAGTGGGTGTGCATCCAACTTGCTTGCTCACGAAGACCTAGGGCATTTGAGGAAGCCCATTGTTGGAATATACAAGCCAAGTTCTATAATGAAAAATTCCCACTAGTATATGAAAGTGACAAAACAAGAGACTCTCTATCATAAAGATCATGGTGCTACTTTGAAGCACAAGTGTGGAAAAAAGGATAGTAGCATTGTCCCTTTTTATTTCTTTTCTCTTTTTATTTCTTTTCTCTTTTTTTGGGCCTTTCTTTTTTTTTGGCCTTTCTTTTTTGGGGACAATGCTCTATTAATGATGATCATCACACTTCTATTTATTTACAACTCAATGATTACAACTCGATACTAGAACAAAATATGACTCTATATGAATGCCTTGTGACGCCCCCGATTCAATCGTACACTAATCATACACGCAAACGTGTACGATCAAGATCAGGGACTCACGGGAAGATATCACAACACAACTCTAAAAATAAAATAAGTCATACAAGCATCATAATACAAGCCGTGGGCCTCGAGGGCTCGAATACAACTGCTCGATCATAGACAAGTCGGCCGGAAGCAATGGTATCTTAGCATGACATAAGTTAAACAAGATTGCCTTAAGAAGGCTAGCACAAACCGGGATACAGATCGAAAGAGGCGCATGCCTCCTGCCTGGGATCCTCCTAAACTACTCCCCGGTCGCCGCCGCCCTGCACGTAGTAGTAGGCACCTCCGGTGTAGTAGGAGTCGTGGTCGACGGTGGCGTCAAGCTCCTGGGCTCCAGCATCTGGTTGCGACAACCAGGTAAAATGGAAAGGGGGAAAAGAGGGAGAAAAGCAATCGTGAGTACTCATCCAAAGTACTCGCAAGCAAGGATCTACACTACATATGCATGGGTATCTGTGTAAAGGGCAATATCGGTGGGTGAATCTGCAGAATCTCGTAATAAGAGGGGATAGCTAGTCACGTCAAGACTACGCTCGGTAGCCTCCATCTTGCAAAAGATCTAGAAGAGAGTAGATGGTAAGTTCACCAAGTATCATCGCATAGCATAATCCTACCCGGCGATTCTCCCCTCGTCGCCCTGTGAGAGCGATCACCGGGTTATATCTGGCACTTGGAAGGGTGTGTTTTATTAAGTATCCATTTCCAGTTGTCATAAGGCCAAGGTACAACTCCAGGTCGTCCTGTTACCGAAGATCACGGCTATTCGAATAGATAAACTTCCCTGCAAGGGTGCACCACACAACCCAACACGCTCAATCCCATTTTGTATGACACACTTTCCTGGTTCATGCCCTGCCTCGGAAGATCAACACGTAGCAGCCCCACCTAGGCACAACAGAGAGGTCAAGATGCGGTCTAAATCCTATGGCGCAGGGTCTAGGCCCATCGCCCATTGCACACCAAGATGTTGCGAATGCGGCCGAAGCGCACCTAGCCTCCCTTATACAAGAGTAGGCGTTCGGTCCAATCCGTAGCGCCGCCAGGCGCTGACGTCACGAAGGCTTTGGCTGATACCACGACGCCGAGTGCCCATAACTGTTCCCGCGTAGTTGGTTAGTGTGTATAGGCTAGTGGCCAGACTCAGATCAAGTACCAAGATCTCATTAAGCGTGTTATCTTGAAGTAACCGCGAACGCCAACCAGGGCCAGGCCCACCTCTCGCCTAGGTGGTCTCAACCTGCCTGCTGCTCCGCCATTAAAGTAACAATGGGGCCATCGGGAACCTGTGCCCACCTCTACAGGATGGAGCCACCGCCTTCACCCCCATCTCCGAACAACATCATAAATCATGAATGATTATAAAGTATATAGCATATGCCCGTGATCACGGCCCAGTAGTATAGCATGGCAGACGGACAAGAGTGTAGGGCCACTTATGGAACACTAGCATCCTATACTAAGCATAGGATAGCAGGTAAAGGTATCAACAACTGTAGCAACAATGACAGGCTATGCAGTGAGAATAGGATTAACCGAAAAGCAAAGAATGCTACACTACTCTAATGCAAGCAGTAGAGAGAAGGAATAGGCGATATTTGATGATCACGGGGGGGGGGGGCTTGCCTGGTTGCTCTGGCAAGGAGGGGTCGTCAACACCATAGTCGGATTGGGTAGTAGTGGCGTCGGTCTCAGTGTCTAGCGAGAGAAGAGGGGGAAGAAACAATAAATATAATGCAAACAAATGCATGACAATGCATGACATGACAATGAGCGTTGCTAGGTGTGCCCTAACGCGGTAGTAGGTGATACCGGTGAAGGGGGAAACATCCGAGAAAGTATTCCCGGTGTTTCGCGTTTTAGATAGATGAACCGGAGGGGAAAAGTTACGTGTTTGCTATGTGATACGTCTCCAGCGTATCTATAATTTTTGATTGCTCCATGCTATATTATCTATTGTTTCGGGCAATCTTGGGCTTTATTTTCCACTTTTATATTATTTTTGGGACTAACCTATTAACCGGAGGCCCAGCCCAGATTTGCTGTTTTTTGCCTATTTCAGTGTTTCAAAGAAGAGGAATATCAAACGGAGTCGAAACGGAATGAAATCAACATGAGAAGTTATTTTTGGAAGGGAAGCTACCGGATGGACTTGGACTCTACGTCAGGAGATACGGGAGGTGCTAACGAGGGTGGGACCCCCCAGGGCGCGCCCCCTACCTCGTGGGGCCCCCGTAGCTCCCCCGATGTACTCCCTGTACCCATATATACTCTTGTACCCTAAAACTTCCAGAACGGAGATTGGATCAAGTTACTCGCCGCAAGCCTCTGTGATCCACGAGAAATCAATCTAGGCCCTCTCCGACACCCTCACGGGAGGGGCCATCATCAACGGAGGCCACGGAGGAGTATCCGGAGGGCCATCATCATCATGAAGGCCAAGGACCAGGGGTGGAGGCCATGGAGGAGGAAGCACAAGGGGAGAACCTCTCCTCCTCTGTTCCGGCATGCCGAGTGCCATCGGGAGGAATCATCGCCACGGTGATCGTCTTCATCAACATCACCATCATCATCACCATCCTCATCTCTTTTACGCGGTCCACTCTCCCGCACTTTTGTAATCCCTACTTGAACATGGTGCTTTATGCCACATATTATGATCCAATGATGTGTTGCCATCCTATGATGTTTTGAGTAGATATCTTTTGTCTTTGGGTTGATTGATGATCTAGATTGGTATGAGTTGTATGTTTTACTTTGGTGCTGTCCTATGGTGCCCTCCATGTCGCGCAAGCGTGAGGGATTCCCGCTGTAGGGTGTTGCAATACGTTCATGATTCGCTTATAGTGGGTCGCTAGAGTGACAGTAGCTTAAACCCGAGTAAGAGGGATTGTTGCGTATGGGAATAAAGAGGACTTGATGCTTTAATGTTATGGTTGGGTTTTACATTAATGATCTTTAGTAGTTGCGGATGCTTGCTAGAGTTCCAATCATAAGTGCATATGATCCAAGTAGAGAAAGTATGTTAGCTTATGCGTCTCCCTCATATGAAACTGCAATAGTGATTACCGGTCTTGTTAACAATTGCCTAGGACAATTCCGCACACCGGTCCACCATTATTCCACACTCGCTATTTATAATACTAAGTAATTTATTCTAACTTTATGATAACATCACCTACTTTTATGTTTTAGCTCTCCGTTACCATGCAAAGTTATCCTCTTCATACCCACAACGTAGTTTTATTTCCCGTTTCTAGTTAGAAGCAAGCGCTCCGCACGAGAGTCGTGTCGATGGCGTATAGGGCTTGATGAATATTGATCTTACCTTTAGCTCCTTGTGGGTTCGACACTCCATACTTATCACTTCCACCTTTTGGAGAGTGCTACGATGATTCCTTGCACTTGGGGATTATCACTATGCTAGGGACGTGTGGCGGATTTAACGGGCTGCGATCCGGATTCGTCATGCTATTGCTCGAGCAACTTTCATGTACAAAGTATTTTCATCCGAGGTACGGTTTATTTTATATTAATTGTCAAAGTTCTAAATTTACTAGATTTTTGGAATATATATATATTCAAATAAAAAGGGGGTATTTGCTACGGGTACACATAAGTGTACCCAGGGGTTGCGACTATGGCTGACCAGTGGGTCCATTGACTGAGTCAACTAACCAGCCAGCAGAGGCTGACTGGTGGGCCCCTGCTGAGTCAGCAGGCCGACGTGTCAACCTTATCCAGTTAAATAGTGGCATGGACCCACATGTCACACACAATAGACCTAATCAGGTTTATTTTTATTAAGCAGAGTTTAATTAAAGGTGGGCCCGACACGTCAGTGACTGCTAATGTTTTAGTTTTTGGTTCAATTAGTCCTAAAACTAAGTGCTACAGAACCGGCCCCATGAGTCAGTGACTCAGGCCGGTTCAAGACTGGTGGCGCGCCGGCGGCGACGCACTGAACCTTGTCAGAAGAAGGCCACGGTGGTCCAAAATGAGCGCGTTTAGGCTCGTTCGAGAGTTGGTCCACGTGCGGATCTGCTGGGAGTGGAGCTGGTCCAAGGGTCCGCCGGATTCGAGGCCGCCGATGAGCTGTGGCGAAGACAGAGGCTCGCGGGCGCGGACGGTCACCAGACGCGGAGAGGCGCGCCCAGACGGGGATGGCCGCGATGACTGTGGGCGTCCGGCCGCGGTGCACGCGAGCAACGGTGGAACAACGAGTAAAGCAGGGGGGAAGAAGGGGGCACGCAGTAGTAGCTCACAGTGAACAGGGTTCGGGGAAAGCTCGGGTAGGCCGTCGGCGCCGTGGCAGAGCGACAAGGAGGAGGTCGAGGCGCGCAGGGCGGTGACGAGATGCGGGCGAGTGTCGGACACGACCGGGCGCGGCCAAGGGAGGCGCGGGGCGGTGCCGACGGCAGGGGCGGGCGGAGGAAGGCCGCGACCGGTGGTGAAGCGGTCGTAGGCGGCAAGGCCTGTGGACGCCGGCGACAGGGTGGCGACTCGGCGGCGAGGTAAGTCCGTGCGGCGGCGGGCAATGGCGGTCCAGGGCGGCGTCGTGCTTGATCCCCTCCTCGATCCAGATGGGATCAAGAGGGAAGGGGGAGAGGGAGAGGTGAGGACGGGGCGGCGACTCGGCCGCCGGCTTCGAGGGCAACAGGGTGGTGAGCGGCGACGGGATCGATCCCGATCCAGGGGAAATCGGGGGAGTGGAGACGAGCGGGTTGGGGGGTAGTGGGAGTGGCGCTAGGGTTCGACCGGGTGGGGAGGGTTACTCTGAGGCGGTGAGCGCCTGGGGCCCGATGGCTTTGGGCGAGGCTTAGTTGGGGGGTCTTTCTTCTCTTTTACTTTTCTGTTAATTTTCTTTTTATTATTTCTTTTCTGTTTTCACTTATTTCTTAAGTTGATTTACTTTTATTAATTATTGCAATAGATCCTAAACTGGTAGTTCTGGTTATACCACAACCACAATAAATTGGGAACTTTAAATAAAATAGTTTTCATTTGTTTTAATATTTTCAAAGCGTTTAAACAATTGTTTTTGCTACTGTTTAAATCATTTTAGATTATTCTAACATTTTATAAAAGTGTGGTTTCTCCACCATAAATACCTATGCATTATTTGGCACAACCCAAACATTTTAGTTTTAATGTTTGAAAACTTTTAGCATTTGACTTGATTTTGAATTTGAATTTGAATCGGTTTCGAACTAACGCGAAATTAGCAATAAGAATCGTGGTGGCGTGGCATCATTAATGAGAGGTTTATCGTAGCTTAATTATCTCAAGGTCACAATTCTCCTCCACTACAAGAAATCTCGTCCCGAGATTTTAAGAGGTGGAGTAAGGGGAAAGATCGGGTTACTAAATTCTAACGATTCTTCTCGGCCATAGTTGCTCTTCTCAAAGAGGTCGATCCATTATATTGATGTCTTCATTATTGTGCTTCAGGTCATCATGATGAAGTTGTCGTCCTTCCTTCAGGATCTTCATCGTACTTATGAAAAGGTAAGAAGGGGAAACTCTATAAGGACGGATTCTAACAAGATTGAGCATCATACGGTAAACTCAGGGGAAGAAGCATAAGTATCTCTCGAACTGAAACTTAAAAAGATATCGAGAGCAAAGTAAGAAGGTACCATGAGAAGTTTCAAACGGATAGGCAATCGTTTGATGCAATCAGAAGGTGAAAGGGTTTCAAGGCAACGAGAATAAGTATTGCGTCTGATACTAGAATAGATCACTAGGAAGGTGCCCGTGAATTACATGCATAGCCAGGCTCGAGAAATAACTTTGGAGACAGGGATATACAGAAGAGTCAGGTTTTGATCCCGTGGAACTGGGGGTTATGGGCCCACTATGTGGGTTTAAAGTAGGAAAGACGATGACGTCTTACACGATCATGTAAGCAAGGCATGTCAGAGGATAGCCTGTCAGTTATGTCGGCAACAACAACGGTACCAAGGGCGAGGGACGAAGAGAACCATTATCCTGCTCGTTGAACGAGGCGTACCAATAGGCAAAGTTCTCGTCCATCGGTGGCTACCGGAATGTCATCAACAATAGTAACAGCGTCTTGCTGACAGAATTGTACACCTTGGTGTTTACATAAGCAGGAGAATATTACTGCTTAGATCATATAGATCACAAGAAAGGTTAAACCAAACAATGGAAAGGAAAATATGATTATCAGATTAAACATAACAATGGAAAGGAAAATGTGTTTAAACACATATGTCAAGGGCATATCCTTCCCAAGGACAAGCAGAGCATGATATCTGTGACAAGATATAATGTAGAAAACCCTTTAAGTAAGGGGAGAGAAACTTCATGACAGTACCCATACATCGGTGTTTGGATAATTGAGCAAGAAACATTTAGCATTGGGCTTCAAATGTTCTTGTTGAAAATCGGAGTACCACAGACATGCTTCGAGATAGCATTGACATGAACTTCAAGCAAAGGTTGGACTTGGATATACAAAGGATCCATCAGGATAAACTTATTAAACAAGGCATTCAATTTCCTCATGAAAAAATGGTTAACCTTGTTAAAAAGGAAACTATAACAATAGGTCCTCCGGCCAGGTGTGCTAGGCATGACATCACCTTACCAGGTCATATAAAGAACAATGTTATAAATCTTGGAAATATGTCCCAATCATCATATCTGACCGAGAATCAGATCTGATTGGTGTCAGGATAAGTCACACTCGGGATGCCTGAGAAGAAAAAGGTGCGACACAAATTGACGAGATGACATGGTAAGATTCTCGAGAAATGAACTATGGAAGCAAGTTCTGATGGTTGATGTACTCAACGACAATTCCTCGAAATTTCCAAAAGATGGATTTCCACAATTATGTGAACAAGGAGATAACATTTGTCAGATCAAATGGTATAATGATGTATGCTCGAGGAGAACATACACAATTAAACATTGGTTGAAAGGTGCACCCATGATATGGGCTTAGGGTGCATGATCAAGTTATAATGGTGATCCAATAACCAATAGTCTAAGAACGAACGGTTGACCATTAACTTGAAAGCAATAGGGTCGCTAGAAGTTTTGAATTCACACATCATAGTTCAATTGTCGGTTTTCCGGTTAGAAACAACACGGGGACCAAGAAATGAACAGAGATGGCAGAAAGTATCAGTTGTACCAAGAATGCATAAGAGGTGGTGAAATTCTCATGACATTATTGACACAAAAGACGGTAATACTCCAAGGTAAAGAAGAACAATTGCTGGATAGCATGGATCTCAAGGTATAACACGAAACACTAACAAGTTTGTGTTGAACGAAAGGCAATAAAGTGTTCGATGATAACACAAATCATCGAGGGCAAGGATGGTATTTCTCATCATGAATTCAATTGATACCCTGGAAGAGCTCAGAATGCTGATGATGATCATGACACATTTGTCAAGAGATTTCATGAAGATTTAATCGATCGACGATGACAACAAGTCAAAGGAATGATGAAGCAAAATGTTATTGAAACCATGGGTACGGCACAAACTCGAAATCAAGTTTGTTGTTCAAGGAGAAATGATATGACGAGGAAGATCGACGTAAGATTAGCTCATCGTCGAAAGTTGTGCTCTGGGAATAAGGACCAGGTAGCACACGGTTGAAAATTTGCACGATATTTATATAGTTGATCTGGCTAGGAATGACTTGAAGGATTTTTAAACTCATAAGCAACGAAAATTACTTAGAGTTATTGAATCAGAGTGCGGAATCAATTCACATATTAGTGTTCTCGAGTGACTATTAACTCAGAACCCGGGGGGAATCTGAAATCAGTTAGAAGCAATACTAGATGAAGACTCATTGGAAGCAACACAGTTCTTTGATATTCTCGAGATACTGGAGGGTATTACTCGAAGGAAGATCGACATAGGGGTTGCGGAGATGTATTGATCTACAGAAGACAAGTGTTTTCACTTGCCTGAGAAATTGTATTTAAAGGAGAACGTGGTCAGAACCACGACTGCAAAGGGTCAATTCACCGATATCAGATGATATTATATCAAGGAAATAGTTATTATTACAAGAAGCTTCCATGATAGGATCTACATCGTGTCCATGGCCATGAACACAAAGTTCAAGGTCGACTCCCACTTCCTCAATACATAACCTTTCAGTCATTTCTTGCTCTTATTAAAAATGAGTTGATTGTGGAAACCTACCTGGGGAATTAACAGAGGAGTATGACCCGTGAAAACTTTCGGGTTCACACAGATTAAGAAAGGCATAGGTTCAACCCATCGGGGTACCTTAGGAACATAAACCACAATCATTTAGAAGTAATTAATACAAGCTCGAAAGTAGAGCATGGTCTAGAAAGCGGAGGATACAATTTACCAAAGGCATTATGTATCCGAGGAAAGGCTCACGAGGTTATTGAATATGGAGGACACTGTCGAATAATAATCCAATAAAGGATCTAACGGTCCATAGCAGAGCTGATGTGAGCATCGGCACACAACCAGTTGAAGAAAGGATGCAAGGGCATCAGATTATAGAACATCTTAATGATTCGATGCTTAGATATCAAAGGTATTATGATTTAAATCGAAGGATCGAGAAGCAGGCAGCGCACGATCAAGGGTGGATAAGTTCAATAGACCTAAGGGTACAATTGACGGCAAATAGATTGGTTGAGAACAACCTCATGTTCAAAATGATGTCTGAGCCAGAAAGATAATTTAAAAGGATCAACTGATGATTGCGTGTATTCGCACTCATGTTGAATCAATAGGATGAAAATGACGGTGTCTAAGGATACTAACGACTATTGCCAGACATATGGAAAGCATCCATAATGCAAGCGGACAAGTATTGCAGAGCAATAAGCTACTGAGGAATTTTGGAGGATCGAATAGTATTTCGAAGACCATTGTGAAACACATGAACAATCGGGATGAGTGGATACTCGATAGGGCGAAATTATCCGTAGGGGTATTCAGTGAAACGAACTGCAAGGTAGTAGGCACAAAATATTCTCGGAACAATAGAGGGATTTCGTGGTATCTTGTTATAACAAGATCAACTAGGAATAAAAGTAAGAATGGCAAGTGTATGTATTTATCCATAGGGATATTTCGATGGTAGGGAATTGCAAAAGCAACAGGCTCAAAGTCTCGAGAGAACATCGGAGAGTATCTACGAAATCCTTCGGTGCACCAAGTAATCGTCTGGACTGAAGAGGCTCTCCAGGAGAAAGTATTATCGAGAACCTAGAGTCAGAGTTAGTAAAAATCGTTTAACCCAAATAGAAGAGAGATCAGATTCCCAGAGTACAGATCGAGAAATAAAAGATACTAATACCACCCAATGGTGACGTGGGCCCGTAAGCCACACACCCATGTTAGTAAAAAGTTTTGCAATGTCTAGACTCGACTTCGGCCGAGGAGTCTGGAAGGGGGATTCCTACAGGCAGTTGGCTCTGGTACCAACTTGTGACGCCCCCGGTTCAATCGTACACTAATCATACACGGGGCGCAGTACGATCAAGATCCCGAGGACTCACGGGAAGATATCACAACACAACTCTAAAAATAAAATAAGTCATACAAGCATCATAATACAAGCTGGGGCCTCGAGGGCTCGAATACAAGTGCTTGATCATAGACGAGTCCAGTGGAAGCAACAATATCCTCGAAAGTACGACATAAGTTAAACAAGATTTGCCTTAAGAAGGCTAGCACAAATTGGGATATAGATCGAAGAGGCGCAGGCCTCCCGCTCGGATCCTCCTAAACTACTCCCAGTGGTAAATCGCCGCCGCCGCTGCGTAGTAGTAGGCACCTCCGGTGTAGTAGGAGTCATCGCCAAAAGTGGTGTCAAGCTCCTGGTTTCCAAAGATCGTCATGCGACAACCGTGTAGAATGGAAAGGGGGAAAAGAGGGAGAAAAGCAACCGTGAGTACTCATCCAAAGTACTCGCAAGCAAGGATCTACACTACATATGCATGGGTATCTGTGTAAAGGGGCAATATCGATGGACTGGACTGCAGAATGTTAGAATAAGAGGGCGATAGCTAGTCCTGTTGAAAACTACGCTTCTCGCAGCCTCCATCTTGCAGCATGTAGAAGAGAGTAGATGGTAAGTTCACCAAGTATCATCGCATAGCATAATCCTACTAGGGGATTCTCCCCTCGTCGCCCTGTGTGAGAGCGATCATCGGGTTATATCTGGCACTTGGAAGGGTGTGTTTTATTAAGTATCCGGTTCTAGTTGTCATAAGGTCAAGGTACAACTCCGGTCGCCCTGCTATCAAGATCACGGCTATTCAATAGATAAACTTCCACTGAGGGTGCACCACATAACCCAACACGCTCGATCCCATTTGGCGGATACACTTTCACGGGTCATGCCTGCCCTTGAAGATCAACACGTCGCAGCCCCACCTAGGCACAACAGAGAGGTCAGCACGCCGGTCTAAATCCTATGGCGCAGGGGTCTGGGCCCATCGCCCATTGCACACCTGCACGTTGCGAACGCGGCCGGAAGCAGACCTAGCCTCCCTTATACAAGAGTAGGCGTTCCAGTCCAATCCGGCGTGCGCCGCTCAGTCGCTGACATCACGAAGGCTTTGGCTGATACCACGACGACGAGTGCCCATAATTGTTCCCGCGTAGTTGGTTAGTGCATATAGGCCAGTGGCCAGACTCAGATCAAATACCAAGATCTCGTTAAGCGTGTTATTTTGAAGTAACCCCGAACGCCGACCAGGGCGGGGCCCACCTCTCACCTAGGTGGTCTCAACCTGCCCTATCGCTCCGCCACAAAGTAACGATCGGGGCCGGGAACCTGGCCCACCTCTACCGGGATGGAGCCACCCGCCCTTCAAATTTCATCTCCAAACAAAGTATCATAAGTAATGTAACAAAGATAAAGTATATAGCATATGCCCGTGATCACCTCCGAAGTGATCACGGCCCAGTAGTATAGCATGGCAGACGGACAAGAGTGTAGGGCCACTGATGGAATACTAGCATCCTATACTAAGCATTAGGATAGGAGGTAAAGGTATCAACAATTGTAGCAACAATGACAGGCTATGAAGCAGAATAGGATTAACCGAAAGCAGTAACATGCTACACTACTCTAATGCAAGCAGTAGAGAGAAGGAATAGGCAATATCTGGTGATCAGGGGGGGCTTGCCTGGTTTCTCTGGCAAGGAGGGGTCGTCAACACCGCAGTCGTACTGGGTAGTAGTGGCGTCGGTCTCGGTGTCTAGCGAGAGAAGAGGGGGAAGAAACAATAAAAATAATGCAAACATATGCATGACAATGCATGACATGACAATGAGCATTGCTAGGTGTGCCCTAACGCGGTAGTAGGTGATACCGGTGAAGGGGGAAACATCCGGGAAAGTATTCCCGGTGTTTTGCGTTTTCGATAGATGAACCGGAGGGGAAAAGTTACATGTTTGCTATGCTAGGGACGTGTGGTGGACGAACGGGCTGGGTATCCGGATTCGTCGTGTCGTTCTGAGCAACTTTCATGTACAAAGTATTTTCATCCGAGGTACGGTTTATTTTATATTAATTGTCAAAGTTCTAAATTTACTAGATTTTTGGAATATATATATATTCAAATAAAAAGGGGGTATTTGCTACGGGTACACATAAGTGTACCTGTGGGGTTAGCGACTATATGGTGACCAAAGGTCCATTGATCGAGTCAACTAACCAGCCAAACAGAGGGTCGACCGGTGGGCCCTCACGAGTCGCCAGGCCGACGTGTCAACCTTATCCAGTTAAATGGTGGCATGGACCCACATACATGTCACACAATAATAGACCTAATCAGGTTTATTTTTATTAGCGAGTTTAATTAAAGGTGGGCCCAACACGTCAGTGACTGCTAACGTTTTAGTTAGTGGTTCAATTAGTCCTAAAACTGAGTGCTACAGAATCGGGCCCATGAGTCCGTGACTCAGGCCGGTTCAAGACTGGTGGCGCGCCCGTGGCGACGCACTGAACCTTGTCAGAGAAGGTCACGGTGGTCCAAAATGAGCATGTTTAGGCTCGTTCGAGAGTTGGTCCACGGGCAGACCGCCGAGTGGAGCTGGTTCAAGGGTCCGCGGATTCGAGGCCGCCGACGAGCTGTGGCGAAGACAGGGGTTCACGGGCGCGGAAGGTCGCGCGGTGCGATGGCGCGTGACGGGATGGCCGTGGTATTGTGGGCATCCGGCCACAGCGGTCTGTGGCAGCGGCGGTGGAACAACGAGTAAAGCAGGGGGGAAGAAGGGGGCACGCAGTAGTAGCTCACAAAGCGAATGTGGTTCGGGAAGCGCCGAGGTTGCCGTCGGCGCTGCGTGGCAGAACCACGAGGAGGAGGTCGAGGCGCGCAGGGCGGTGACGAGATGCGGGCGAGCGTCGGCCATGACCGGGCGCGACCAAAGGAGGCACGGGGCGCCGCCGACTGCAGGGGCGGGCGGAGGAAGGCCGTGGCCGGTGGTGAAGCGGTCGTAGGCGGCAAGGCCTGGGGAGTCCGGCGACGGGGCGGCTACTCGGTGGCGAGGTAACTCCGGGCGGCGGCGGGCAATGGCGGTCCAGGGCGGCGTCATGCTTGATCCCCTCCCCGATCCAGATGGGATCAAGAGGGAAGGGGGAGAGGGAGAGGTGGACGGGCGGCGATGGGCGCCGGTGACGGGGCAGCAGGTGGTGAGCGGCGACGGGATCGATCCCGATCCAGGGGAAATCGGGGGAGTGGAGACGAGCGGTTTGGGGGGTAGTGGGAGTGGCGCTAGGGTTCGACCGGGTGGGGAGGGGGTTATACAGGGGGGCGGCTGGGCCGGCCTGGGGGCCCGATGGCCTGCTGGGCCGAGGCCTAGTTGGGGGTTCTTTCTTCTCTTTTACTTTTCTGTTAATTTTCTTTTTATTATTTCTTTTCTGTTTTCACTTATCTCTTAAGTTTATTTAGTTATATTAATTATTGCAATAGATCCTAAACTGGTAGTTCTAGTTATACCACAACCACAATAAATTGGGAACTTTAAATAAAATAGTTTTCATTTGTTTTAATATTTTCAAAGCGTTTAAATAATTGTTTTTGCTACTGTTTAAATCATTTTAGAGTATTCTAACATTTTATAAAAGTGTGGTTTCTCCACCATAAATACCTATGCATTATTTGGCACAACCCAAACATTTTAGTTTTAATGTTTGAAAACTTTTACCATTTGACTTGATTTTGAATTTGAACTGTGGTGATGTGGCATCATTAATAGAGGTTTACCGTAGCTTAATTATCCGGGCGTCACATGCCTCCGGCGGTGTACCGGGATGGGTAATGAATCAAGAGTGACCTGTATGATAAATTATGCATGGTGGCTTTGCGACAAATACGATGTCAACTACATGATCATGCAAGGCAATATGTCAATGATGAAGCGTGTCATAATAAATGAAACGGTGGAAAGTTGCATGGCAATATATCTCGGAATGGCTATGGAAATGCCATAATATGTAGGTATGGTGGCTGTTTTGAGGAAGATATAAGGAGGTTTATGTGTGATAGAGCGATTATATCACGGGTTCCGATGCACCGCCAAGTTTGCACCAACTCTCAAGGTGAGAAAGGGCAATGCACGGTACCGAAGAGGCTAGCAATGATGGAAAGGTCAGAGTGCGTATAATCCATGGTCTCAACATTAGTCATAAAGAACTCACATACTTATAGCAAAAATCTACAAGTCATCAAAACCAAGCATTACGCGCATACTCCTAGGGGATAGATTGCTAGGAAAAGACCATCGCTCGTCCCCGACCGCCACTCATAAGGATGACAATCAAAGAACACCTCATGCTTCAATTTTTTTACACAACGGTTACCATACGTGCATGCTACGGGACTTGCAAACTTCAACACAAGTATTTCTCAAATTCACAACTACTCAACTAGCACGACTCTAATATTACCATCTTCATATCTCAAAACAATAATTAGGTATCAAACTTCTCATAGTATTCAATACACTTTTTATGAAAGTTTTTATTATACCAATCTTGGATGCCTATCATATTAGGACTAATTTTATAGCCAAAGCAAATTACCATGATGTTCTAAAGGACTCTCAAAATAATATAAGTGAAGCATGAGAGATCAATAATTTCAATAAAATAAAACCACCACCGTGCTCTAAAAGATATAAGTGAAGCACTAGAGCAAAATTATCTAGCTCAAATAATATAAGTGAAGGACATAGAGTATTCTAATAAATTCCGATTCATGTGTGTCTCTCCCAAAACGTGTGTACAGCAAGGATGATTGTGGTAAACTATAAAGCAAAGACTCAAATCATACAAGACGCTCCAAGCAAAACACATATCATGTGGTGAATAAAAATATAGCCTCAAGTAAAGTTACCGATGGATCTAAGATTTAAAGGGGATGCCTTCCGGGGCATCCCCAAGCTTAGGCTTTTGGTTATCCTTGAATTTTACCTTGGGGTGCCTTAGGAATCCCCAAGCTTAGGCTCTTTCCACTCCTTATTCCAAAATCCATCAAATCTTTACCTAAAACTTGAAAACTTCACAACACAAAACTCAACAGAAAATCTCATGAGCTCCGTTAGCGAAAGAAAACAAACCACCACTTCAAGGTACTGTAATGAACTCATTATTTATTTATATTGGTGTTAAACCTACTGTATTCCAACTTCTCTATGGTTCATACCCCCCGATACTAGCCATAGATTCATCAAAATAAGCAAACAACACACGAAAAACAGAATCTGTCAAAAACAGAACAGTCTGTAATAATCTGTATCAAACGTATACTTCTGGAACTCCAAAAATTCTGAAATAAATTTGTGGATGTTAGGAATTTATACATTAATCATCTTCAAAGAGAATCAACCTAAAAGCACTCTCCAGTAAAAAAGGCATCTAATCTCGTGAGCGCTAAAGTTTCTGTTTTTTACAGCAAGATCATAAAGACTTCACCCAAGTCTTCCCAAAGGTTCTACTTGGCACGAACACTAATTTAAAACATAAAACCACATCTAAACAGAGGCTAGATGAATTATTTATTACTAAACATAACCAAAAAGCAAGAAACAAAAATAAAATTGGGTTGCCTCCCAACAAGCGCTATCGTTTAACGCCCCTAGCTAGGCATTGATAATTTCAATGATGCTCACATGAAAGACAAGAATTGAAGCACAAAGAGAGCATCACAAAACACATGACAAACACATATAAGTATAACATACTTCCTATTCATAAGCATTTTATACGAAAACAAATTATCAAGACAAGCAAAAACTAGCATATGCATGGAAGAAAAAGGAAACAGTAGCAATCTCAACATGACGAGAGGTAATTTAGTAACATGAGAATTTCTACAACCATATTTTCCTCTCTCATAATAATTACATGTGGGATCATATTCAATTCAACAATATAGCTATCATATAAAGTATTTTCAACACGATCCACATGCGTGCAAAGTTGACACTCTTCCAAAATAGTGGGATTAACATTAACTAAAGTCATGACCTCTCCAAACCCTCTTTTATCAAAAACCTCATAAGATTGAACATTCTCCAAATATGTGGGATCTAAAGTTGACACTCTTCCAAACCCACTTTCAATATTATTGTAAACATTATTATCAATCTCATATTCATCATGAGGCTTAAATAAATTTTCAAGATCATAAGAAGAATCACCCCAATCATGATCATTGCAACAAATAGTAGTCATAGCAAAACTAGCATCCCCAAGCTTGAGGTTTTGCATATCATTAACACAATTGACATTAAGAGAATTTATAATAACCTCATTGCAATCATGCTTTTCATCGAAGGAACTATCAAGTATGGGTGCAATAGCAATGATCTCATGTTTAACAAAAGGAACTATAGCAAATTCATCTTCATAAATATTGGCATCATGGCCACAAGAATAGCAAGCATCATGTTCATCAAGGGATATTTCAATCAAATCATTGGAATCATAATTATCTATAGATTCATGCATATCATTATTTTCTTCAGAAGCAACGGTCATTCTTTCAATAACATCTTTGACATAGACATTATGAGCATAGTTTTCATAGCAATATTTAAGTATGTCAAAATTTTCAGATTCGTAGAGAGTAATATCATACTTTTCAATCAAAGAAGCAACTTCATAAGCACCCTTAAAAGCAACAAATTCTTCAATTTGTTCGATATCGTAGTAACTATAAACACCCTTTGCATAATAAGATAAGATTTCATTATCATTGAATTCACATAGGTAGGGAAGGTGTTTTTTAGGGTTCTTAGATCAACAAGTAAAATCATAAATATCACAAAGATTCCAAGCATAACACATCAATCTATTTATTTGATCCCATAAGAGTCTCCCTTTTTCAGAAAAACAGTGACGCACAAAATGAGCATGCTCATCTAAAGATTTCCCATCAACTAGGCTAGTTGGGGTTTCAAAGACGAAAGATAGGGATCGAAGATGATCCAAGTAGAACACTTTAAGTGGATCCATAGCAATAGATTTTTAGCAAGCAAAGATGCAAGAAAACAGAAGGCACATGGTAACATAAGCAAACAATAGATCTGGCGAGAAAAGGGCAAACGAAAAAGAAGGCGAATAAAACGGCAAAGGTGAAGTGGGGGAGAGGAAAACGAGAGGCAAATGGCGAATAATGAAATGCGAGGGATAAGAGTTTGTGATGGGTACTTGGTATGTCGTGACTTGTCTTGACTTGGCGTAGATCTCCCCGGCAACGGCGCCAGAAATGGCTAGTTGCCAGGAGATCAAATCTTGACTTGACTTGGTGCAAATCTCCCCGGCAACGACGCCAGAAATCCTTCTTGCTACCTCTTGAGCACTACGTTGGTTTTCCCTTGAAGAGGAAAGGGTGATGCAGCAAAGTAGCATACGTATTTCCCTCAGTTTTTTAGAACCAAGGTATCAATCCAGTAGGAGACTACACGCAAGTCGCCTCGTACCTACACAAACAAATAAGAACCTTGCAACCAACGCGATAAAGGGGTTGTCAATCCCTTCACGGCCACTTGCAAAAGTGAGATCTGATAGAGATAATAAGATAAATATTTTTGGTATTTTTTTATGATATAGATTGAAAGTAAAGATTGCAAAGTAAAATAGATTGGAAACTTATATGATGGAAAATAGACACGGGGCCATAGGTTTCACTAGTGGCTTCTCTCAAGATAGCATAAGTATTACGGTGGGTGAACAAATTACTGTCGAGCAATTGATAGAAAAGTGCATAGTTATGAGAATATCTAGGCATGCTCATGTATATAGGAATCACATCCGCGACAAGTAGACCAAAACGATTCTGCATCTACTACTATTACTCCACACATCGACCGCTATCCAAAGATGCATCTAGAGTATTAAGTTCATAAGAACAGAGTAACGCATTAGGCAAGATGACATGATGTAGAGGGATAAACTCAAGAAATATGATATAAACCCCATCTTTTTTATCCTCGATGGCAACAATACAATGCGTGCCTTCTTGTCAGTCCCTCGTCACATCGAAAGGACATCGCAAGATTGATCCCAAAGCTAAGCACTTCTCCTGCTGCAAGAAAGATCAATCTAGTAGGCCAAACCAAACTGATAATTCGAAGATACTTGGAAAGATAACAAATCATACATAAAAGAATTCAGAGGAGATTCAAATATTGTTCATAGATAATCTTGATCATAAACCCACAATTCATCGGATCTCGACAAACACAATCGCAAGAAAAAATAATTACATCGAATAGATCTCCAAGAAGATCGAGGAGAACTTTGTATTGAGATACAAAGAGAGAGAAGAAGCCATCTAGCTAATAACTATGGACTCGAAGGTTTGTGGTAAACTACTCACACATCATCGGAGAGGCTATGGTCTTGATGTATGATACGTCTCCAACGTATCTATAATTTTGGATTGCTCCATGCTATATTATCTACTATTTTGGGAAATATTGGGCTTTATTATCCACTTTTATATTACTTTTGGGACTAACCTATTAACCGGAGGCCCAGCCCAGATTTATTGTTTTATGCCTATTTCAGTGTTTCGAGGAAAAGGAATATCAAACGGAGTCGAAACGGAATGAAATCAACTGGAGAAGTTATTTTTGGAAGGAAACTTGGGCGCTCACCCCCCCTGGGTAGGGGGCTTGGACTTGGACCCTACGTCAGAAGATGAAGGAGGTGCTCACGAGGGTAGGGGGCGCGCCCACCCCCCTGGGGCGCTCCCCCCTGCCTCGTGGCCCCTTCGTCCACCGACGCATTCTTTCACTCATATATACCTCACGTATCGTGAAAACTTCCAGAACGGAGATTAGATCGGTAGTTCCGCCAAGAAGCCTCTGTAGCCACCAAAAGTCAATCGGGACCCTGTTCAAGACTCACGGAGGGGGGAACCTCACCGTGGCCATCTTCATCATCCCGACGCCTTCCATGACGAGAGGAGGGAGTAGTTCACCCTCGGGGCTGAGGGTATGTACCAGTAGCTATGTGTTTGATCTCTCTCTCTCTCGTGTTCTTCATTTGGCACGATCTTGATGTATCGCGAGCTTTGCTATTATGGTTGGATCGTATGTTTCTTCTCCCCCTCTTCTCTCTTGTAATGGATTGAGTTTTCACTTTGGAGTTATCTTATCGGATTGAGTCTTTAAAGATTTGAGAACACTAGATGTATGTCTTGCCGTCTGTGATCTGTGGGTGACAATGGGATATCACGTGATTCATCTTGATGTATGTTTTGGTGATCAACTTGCGGTTCCGCCAGTGAACCTATGCATAGGGTTGGCACACGTTTACGGCTGTGATTCTCCGTAGAAACTTTGGGGCACTCTTTGAGGTTCTATGTGTTGGTTTGAGTAGATGAATTGAGATTGTGTGATGCATATCGTATAATCATGCCCACGGATACTTGAGGTGACATTGGAGTATCTAGGTGACATTAGGTTTTGGTTGATTTGTGTCTTAAGGTGTTATTCTAGTACGAACTCTAGGGCTGTTTGTGACACTTATAGGAATATCCCAACGGATTGATTGGAAAGAATAACTTTGGGGTGGTTTCGTACCCTACCATAATCTCATTTGTTCTCCGCTATTAGTGACTTCGGAGTGACTCTTTGTTGCATGTTGAGGGATAGTTTTGTGATCCAACTATGTTATTATTGTTGAGATAACTTGCACTAGTGAAAGTATGAACCCTAGGCCTTGTTTCCTATCATTGCAATACCTTTTACGCTCACTTTTACCACTCGTTAGCTTGCTGTTTTTATATTTTCAGTTTACAAAAACCTATATCTACCATCCATATTGCACTTGTATTACCATCTCTTCATTAACTAGGGCACCTATACAATTTACCATTGTATTGGGTGTGTTGGGGACACAAGAGACTCTTTGCTATTTGGTTGCGGTGGCTGCTTGAGAGAGACCATCTTCATGCTACGACGCCACGGATTGATAAACCTTAGGTCATCCACTTGAGGAAATTTGCTACTGCCCTACAAACCTCTCAAGATTTTGGAGGCCCAACAACGTCTACAAGAAGAAGGTTGCATAGTAGACATCAAGCTCTTTTTTCTCAAGCGCCATGTCGGGAGGCTAGGTAAGTGAAGGTATATCTTTAGATCTTGCAATCGAATCTTTTTGTTTCTTATTTTAGCACTAGTCTAGTTTATAAAAGAAAACTACCAAAAAAATGGAATTGAGTTTCTCTCACACGCTTCACCTTTTTAATATCTTTCGTGAGTATGATGGAAAGGAAAATTGTGCCAAAGTGTTAGAAGAAGAATGCATTAAAATGTTTGGCACTAAATCTTTGTATGATGAGCATGATTGCAATGTTGTTAGTATGAATTCCTTGAATATCCATGATGCTAATGATATGCAAAGCCACAAGCTTGGGGAAGCTATGTTTGATGAAGATGATATTTTTTGTCCCCCAAGCTTTGATGAGCAAATTTACTATGATGAAAGTATGCCTCCTATCTATGATGATTATTGTGATGCCGCATTATGCTATAAAGAATAATTATAACCATGAAACTTGTCATCTTGATCTTAATTTTAATCACATGATAGTTATTTTGTTGAGTTTGTTCTCCACTACTATTCATGAGAAGAAATTTGCTTATGTGGAGAGTAGTAAATTTTCTATGCTTGTAGATCATGAAAAGAATGCTTTAGGTGCTGGTTATATTGTTGAATTCATTCATGATGCTACTGAAAATTATTATGAGGAGGAATATATGCTTGTAGGAATTGCAATAATATCAAGTTTCCTCTCTATGTGCTTGAAGTTTTGAAGTTATGCTTGTTTTGCCTTCCTATGCTAGTTGATTATTGTTCCCATAAGTTGTTTGCTCACAAAATCCCTATGCATAGAAAGTGGGTTAGACTTAAATGTGCTAGTTATATTCTTCATGATGCTCTATTTATGTTTCAATTCTTATCTTTTATGTGAGCATCATTGAAATCATCATGCCTAGCTAGGGGCGTTAAACGATACCATTGTTGGGAGGCAACCCAACTTTATTTTATTTTCTTTCTTTTTGGTTCTGTTTAGGAATAAATAATCCATCTACCTTCTGTTTAGATGTGGTTTTGTGTTTTAATTAGTGTTTGTGCCAAGTTAGACCTATTGGATCTTCTTGGATGATAGTTATTTGATCTTGCTGTAATTTCCGTAAACTTTGCGCCAAAGGTGCGAATTATTAAAAATCACCAGAACATGATAAAATACTGATTCCAATTGCTTCTGATCAATAAACAAATTGTCTAGGTCGTCCAATTTTGGTAGAATTTTTGGAGTTCCAGAAGTTTGCGTTAGATGTTATTATTGTTGAGAGAACTTGCACTAGTGAAAGTATGAACCCTAGGCCTTGTTTCCTATCATTGCAATTGTCACATCCTAGCTAGTCCATGCATTAGAGTGTTGCATCATCTTTACTTTTCATCAGAAAGTTGAAATGGGGAAGACAGAACCCCCAGAACCCCTTTGAATGCAATTACGGTTTTCTAAAAATATTTTCAATGAACCTGAAATGCCCTTCTAAAATGTTCATCACCTTTGCCTTGGTCCTAAACCACTGTCAGAAGTGATGCACAAATTTCTAGGTCACTCTAAGGTCACTGGATTAAATCTTTAGCTATTTGAATTTGGGCATTCAAATTATATAAAATATTTCAAATGCTCAAATAATACCAAACTAAAATGTTCCATGCTGGAAATATTCCAACTAAGGACCAGGTGCAGTTTGGTGAATTTTGGAGTTGCCTAGGTATTTTTAGAAAAGCCCAACACTTACAGAAAAATAGAAAAGAGAAATTAATAAAGGGAAAGGACTTACCTGGCGCCACCCAGCAGGCCCACCTGCCGGCCCAGCCCAGCTACCGCTCCAGCGAGCTGCTTGGCTTGGCAGCAGTAGGGCAATGCTCGATGGCGAAAGCACAAGACGCCAGGCGCAGTTGCCTGCCCGCCTCGCCGCTCCCTCGTCCGAGGCGGCGACGGGATGACCCTCTCGCTCTCCCCAACCTCGCAGACACCCGCCTCCTCCCGTGTCTCCCCTCTCTCGCCCTCCCCGACGTCGCCTCGAGGCGTCACTGCCGCCGCCGCTTGCCAGCCGCGTCAACGCCATCCCGCGCCTCTCACCGTGTCCGGACGGTTTGTCGCCGTCATTGCCGACCACGCCGACTAGCCAAGCTTACACACGCCGGAGCCCTCGCGATCATCCCCGCCACAGTCGTCTTCAACCTCGGGCCGCCCAGATCGCCATCGCCGTTCCGACCGCACCGAGCCATCCCCGAGCACGCTGACCATCCCTGCGGCTTCCCTGTGAGCTGCTGAACCTCCCCGTCCTTTCCGTTTCGTCCCTAGAGCGCCGTAGACGCCGCGTCCCTTGTGCCCGAACGCGCCGCCGACCACGCCGCCGGCGTTGTTCAGTGACCATTTGGTCACGGGCTTGTGCCCGTCACACTCCTCGCACCGCGTAGAGGCCGTAGGTGCTAGCGCCACCTCGCCTAGGCCACCGCAGCCACGCGCACAAGCTGGCCCGAGCTTCGGCCTCCGCCGAACTCGTCGCCGGTGATGCTCCGGCCACTCCCCGGCCAAGCTATCACCACGGCTAGATGCGGGCGAGCACCTGCTGCCCGTAGCTGCTCTCCGCGTAGCAATGGGGCCCTGTGGGCAAATCCCATGCACGCCGCACAGTCTGCTCGGGCTGGCGGCTAAACGCCAAGTGTTTGACCTTGACTTTGACTGTAGGCCCTGGTTGACTCTCCTGAGTCTATGACAGGTGGGGCCCCCCTCTACTAATTATCCAAATTAGTTTTAATTTAAATTAGTTAGTCTAATTAGCCACTGACATGCGGGACCCACTGGTCAGGTTGACCTGGACGACCCCTTTGACCACTGACGTCACCCTGACGCACTGCTGACGCAATAACTAATTTCTGGATTTATTTTTATATAGGAAATTTCAGAAATTGTTGCAAACTTCAAAAATTCATAGAAATTAATCAGTAACTCCAAAATGCAAAGTTTTATATATGAATTTTGATCAGAAAAATTCAATCTATCCATTGGTACTGGTTTCATGCATGTCAGAACAAGTTAACCTTGCTGTTTAATCAAAACAAGATAATGCACTAATATGGCTATGTTAAATGAGCTAGCATTTGAATCTTTGGTTCAAATGAGTTCATTCCTTTCTTTTCTAGCTTGCATTAGGCCAACACACATTCATGTTGCCATGTCATTGCATGCATTATATTGTTGCATATTGTCATGCGTTGTTCATGTTCGGTGTGTCTTTCGTGATAGGTTCTCGCCCGAGGATAACCCGAATATCCATCTCAAGGACAGTATCCTACTACCACTACATCGTGCAAGCAACCCATTGATCATTCCGATACAAACCCATGTTCTCGCCTTACGCTTCTTGTTTGACATTAAGACAACGCGATTCAAATTGTTGTGTGTTGCGGTAGTTGAACCCACTTCCTTTGCATGACCACATCATTGCCACAAGAACTAGATGAAACCCACTAGTATGTGTAGGAGTTGATTGAGCCATGTTTGTGATTCCTACCATGCTATGCTTGCTATGCTTAGAGTTGTGTCAGGTCTAGCTCATCGGGATGATGAACTAGAGTGAAAGGTTGTGTCGGGTTAGAGTGGAAAGTGTTGAACACGATTTGGTAAAGGTATCGATGAGAGGCCATGTAGGAGTACATGGTGGGTTGTTTCATTGGAACCGCCCTAAGAACTGAGATCCGTGTGTGTGATTTAAGACTTAGCTACTACCATGCATTGGGATCCTTAATTGACCCTCTCGACTTATTAACCACTCTTGTCCTCTGTCCGGGAGTTGCAAGTAGTTTACAGTGTTTGTAGCATCTTTGGGGGGCATGCACTTGTAGCTGACCTTAGGGGTGGGCTGTGTGTTGCGGTAGGCACGTGGCAGTGTACCGATTCGCCCGTTTGGTGTCTCGGGAACCCTGCTCACATCGTTCGGGGCCGTTAGTGGAAACCTCGGCGGACACCTGCGGATGGAACCCGAATAGGCGATAAACTCGGACTAGGGACTCGTGTGTTTAGTCAGGTCATGGCCGACACCCTCGCTGAGCTTCCGCTTGAAGGTTGCCGAGTACACGCTGTGGTAAGCGGCGATAAGTGGTGGGAGCGTGTGAAGAAGTACACCCTGCAGGGTATAAAACTATTCAATAGCCGCGTCCACGGTAAAGGACTACTTGGTCACCTATACAGTTCATAGACAAGTAAATGGATACTACTAAAAGTCTCAAGATAAGTGTGAGTACCGCGGATGGCCCTCTCGTAGGTTGACGAGAGAGGATCCTCGGTGGATTATTGTGTTGGTGAGTAGTGGACTCGTGTGCAACAAATGCTTTTCAAGTGGTGTCACGTAGGATTGCTTAGCCAAGAGTCAAAGCTGGCTTGCTGCAATAACTCCACTACCATCTTGAGAATGAGCATGTATAATAGGTTTCTCATTTGTAAGACTCTGCCGAGTACCCCCGTACTCATGTTTGCTTAATTAATGTTTTCGTATCGACGACAACACCAACCCCTCCGATGGGTTCTCGTAGACCTCGACGTTGACGAGTGACTAGCCACCTGTGGTGATCCAAGGCTTGTGAAGGGCCACTTTGTAGATAGAAGGGCTTCATCAAGCTTTCTTTCTTTTTTAGAGTCTGTACTTTCCAGGACTAGTTTGCTTCCGCATGTGCTTGTATGTTTGTATGACTTGAGTGTTGGGTCATGTGACCCTATACTGTGTATGGATATGTTATGTATGGCTCCTCGAGCCTCTTAAATAAAGTACTTTGAGTTGTAGAGTTTTGTTTGTGATGCCATGTTGTATGTACTCATATCGGGCATCTTGTGTGTATGATTGAAATGCTTGGTATGAGTGGGATCCGACAATCTAGTTGTTTATCCTTGGCAGCCTCTCATATGGGGAAATGTAGTCTAGTGCTTCTGGCGATAGTAGTCCCTACAGCCCGGTTCACAAGTCCTGCTAGCCCAAAGACTACCGCTTTGGACACTTGGTGGCCGGCATGTGTTTCACTTTTGTTCCTATGTCTGTTCCTTCGGGAAATGTCACGGTGATATTCGGAGTCCTCGCCTAGCTCACAGCCCGGGATACCGGAGTCCTGTTAGCCCAAAGGTTACAAATTTCCAATTCACACGTTGATGACCGACATGCTCGATGTGATTCATGTATGCCTGTCCCCCATGGGTTAAGCGCCGCTTTGTGTTCACGACTAGCAATGTCGGCCCGGTTCTCTGTCATGTGGATGCTAGCGACACTATCATATCGTGAGCCAAAATACGCAAACGGTCCCGGCCATGGTAAGGCGACACCTGGGGGATACCGTGCGTGAGGCCGCAAAGTGATATGAGGTGTTACCGGCTGGCTCTATGTGACTTGGAACCGGGGTCCTGACAGCGTTGGTATCAGAGCCGGACTGCCTATAGGTTCGCTAAGCCAAACTGGTCGATGTCGAGTCTAGAAATGCTTTAGTTATATGTAGGGGAATTGATTGTGGGAGGGACGTAAGGCTCTTTTTACTCCTTTACCTTATGCCCTCTGATCTGAGTCATCCTCCTCTCATTCTACGTGGGTATAGGACTAGGCTCTCTTCTCTCTATCAGGTTCACGTGTTACTAATCCGTAGTAACTTATAGGAATGTTGGTTACCAGCCTCAGTTCAGTTTCTACTACATTTAGTATGTTATCAGTTGAACCAGAACCTTGATATGATGTTGTTGAGTGGTTTTGCAATCTGATTTTGAATGTCTCAAATCTGTTCTTGAGCATTTACAGATGTTATGCTGTCCGATTCTTCCTAGAAATTCTAATGTCTTTGTATTGTGGCTGTGCTTTCAGATGGCCACTCATTCTCAAAACCAAGTGGTCCGCCTGACCAGGTGCATTGATGTGCCCGGTCATACGGCTATGCTAGTCCGGGTAATGATTGAGACGGGTTACTGCTGGTATCCCGAATACACTGTCGAAGAGCGCCCGAGACTTTAACCAAAGCCAAGACTCTGTAATGTCGTAATCTTTCCGTCTTATCCAGGATCTACCGAGCCCCTTCACTGTTCTCATGGACTCGGGGTTACTATTGAGATGGCGGTATAGGATGCTGCCTACTCTATGATGACCATCATGCGAGTCAGGACTGGCCTACTTCGGAACACCGATTTTCGTTATATGCCGGCCTCACTTCCGGGGGCGCAAGGGTACCTCCAGGCTATCTATGTCGACTCCACATGAGGACTCACTTACTCGCACCACTTCTTTGAGATGCTCGAGGATAAGGACCGAGAGAATCGGGCCTTGAGGCTAGAGCTTTTCAACACTCGCCACGATCATTGGGCCACGTTGACTCGGTTTGCACCGCCGTGCAAGCCGGATGTATGGATACTAGGGATCTGTACCTGTGAGATCCGCTTTGCGGATATGGTGGATTGGCGTGATGTGGGAGGCATCACCCCACCCCGTGGTCCCCGCAGTGCCACCGCTTGTTGGTCCAAGACCTCATCCTAGCCCCTTATGGTCCACAAGCTCCTCGGGACCGTCTGTTTTTCGGATAACCATGTTGAGCTTCCAGGCTATGGAGGTGACTTCTATGAGGACTACTACGGAGGCGTCTGAGTTGGTAGTAGTATCTCTAGTATTGTAATGGTTGTATTCCACCGTCCTGCGTGACCTGTGGAATATGACTTAGTGTGTATCAATTCCGGAAGTGTAGAAAAATAATGTATAGGAGTTTGGAATGCTTCCGATGAGATGTAACGTCTTTACGTCAGAAGTTGTACTTTAGCCGGGCTTGTACTAAACTATGAATGGCGTGTATGACCGTTGGTATATATATGGCAGTTTCTATATTACCATGTCATACGGATGAACATCTCTGCATTCCGTGTTATCCATTATATTCCGCACTACGTTGGCCAGATTTTGCCATCTTTGTCTAAACCATTGTCTTGTTTTTCCTAGGATGGTCAACACCATAACAACCCCTCGCTGCCGGAGCGAGGGTGAAGCTGATGCAGTTAGGAATGCAAATCTACCTCAACCACCTTCTCACGGCGAAGTTATCTTTTGGAGGCGTAACGCAACTAAGCGTGAGACAAATCGCTTCTTTGGAGCGGATTGAGCAGAATACCGCACGCTAGCCGAGGAACGATCCGGTGTCCCTCAATGACTTTGTCAAGTCTGTATCCACCGAAGTTCAAACATTCCGTTGAGCCTCTCGATGCGGATGGCTGGCTTCAGCAGCATAAGCCCACAAGCTACGTTCGCCTTAGCGTGGCTGGTGACAAGGTTACCTTTGCTGCCTACCACCTCGAAGGCCCTACTAGCCTTTGGTGGGAGAATTTCGAGGCTATGCGCCCGGTTGGCCAAATCACTACCTCGGCTGAGTTTAGTGCGGCTTTCCGTGAGCATCACATCCCGGAAGGTCTCATGGATCGTAAGAGGGAAGAGTTCTGTAATTTCACCTGGGTAGGCTGATTTGTGGATGCATACTGATCGTGAGTTTGGAAATCTAGCACGATATGCTCTGAAGAGGTATCCACCGACGCCAAGAAGCAGGCAAGGTTCCGCAAGGGACTTAGCCCTGAGCTTCGCCGTGATCTTCGTCTGCATGATTGTCCCTCTTTTCAGAAGTTAGTCAATAAGGCTATCAGCGCTGAAACTGGACAGTCTGACTTTGAAGCTTCGCGCAAGCACTCCCGTGACTTTGGTTCTTCATCCGGCTCTGGATCCCAGAAGCGCCGGGTCTGGATCCCAAGCACCGCCCTGCCACCCAGATTCACTCCGAGGCCATCCTTTGAGGCGCCTCGCCCCAACCAACAGTATGCACCGCCCAAGACCTATGGTGGCCCCGCTGCTAATGCTGCCCCACGCCCCAATATGATAACTTGTTTCAAGTGTGGAGAGATGGGTCACTACATCCGTGAGTGTCCCTAGAACAACCCCAACCAAATTGGAAAGTTCATTTGGCGTGGCAAGCCGCCAGGAAAGGTGCTCCACGCCAAACCAGCTGCTGCCCTTTGCGTGGCCACGTCAACTACGTTTCAGTGAGGAAACCCATGAGGATCCCAACGCCGTTTCCTAAGACGCTCCTTGTTAATTGCCATCCCAAGAATCGTTCTCTTTGAATCTTGGAGCATCTCATTCATTTATTTACAGGAAGCTATGCTCGATTGCACAACACCACATTTTGTGACATGCCCACCTCCATGGTAATTCAAACCCTCGGTTCTAAGTGGCAAACCTCAAGAATTAGCCATGGAAATGAAATCCTTGTCGACAGATTAGTCTTCCTTGCGCCACTAATAGCTCTCAAGTCCTCGGACATAAACATCATTTTGGGTATGGATGGATGTCGACCTATTACGCTAAGATCGATTGCTCTACTAGAACTGCTCAACTCACCCACCCTTCGGGCAAGACAGCCAATGTTTTGACCCGAGTGTCTAAGTGTCACTTTACTCCCTAAATGCCAACCCCTTCCGGACCTTGAAGATATCACGGTAGTCCGTGATTTTCCGGATGTCTTTCGGAAGAACTGCCAGTGTTCCGCCGACAGGATGTCGAAGTTCGTGATAGATCTTGTTCCAGGTACCGTCCCCAATCTCTAGAAGACCTTATAAGATGGCACCCCTAGAACTAGCCGAGCTTAAGAAACAACTCGATGAGTCCTTGCAAAAGGGTTTCATCGTCCTAGTTCTTCTCCATGGGCTTGCCCGTCCTCTTCATCAAGAAGAAGGATGGAGCGGATCGGATGGTTGTAGATTACCGACTGTCAATTTGGTCACTATCAAGAACAAGTATCCGCTCCTCAGATCAACGATCTGTATGATCAGCTTCATTTGGATCCTCGATCTTTTCCAAAATGGATTTGAGGCTGGGCTACCATCAAATCAAAATCAAGAACGGGACATACCTAAACGGCCTTTGTTACTCGTTATGGCCAATAATGAGTACACCGTCATGTCCTTTGGTCTAACCAACGCTTCCAGACCACCTTCTCTCGGTTAATGAACTCGATCTTCATGGAGTATTTGGATAAATTCGTGCGTGGTTTACCTCGATGATATACTCATCTACTCCAAGAATGAGGAACAACATGCCGAACATTTAAGGCTAGTGTTGATGAAACTTCGAGAGCATCGCCTTTATGCCAAATTCTCTAAGTGTGAGTTACGGTTGCCGGTGACCTATCTAGGCCATGTAATCTCTGGTAAGGGCATTGCTGTCAATCCCCACCGAGTTCAAGCCGTCCTTGACTGGACTCCACCTGAATCAGTTAAGCAAGTTCGGAGTTTTCTTGGTTTAGCGAGCTATTGCCGCCGCTTCGTCGAGAATTTCTCCAAGGTTGCTAAGCCTCTAACCGAACTCCTCAAGAAAGATAAAAAGTTCGAATGGACGCCACAGTGCGAGTCCGATTTTCCAGAACTGAAAAGACGCTCGACATCTGCTCCCTGCATCGATTCCACCAGATTTTTCTAAGGACTTTATTATTCATCGCGACGCCTCGCGACAAGGACTAGGTTGCATACTCATGCAAGATCGTCATGTGATTGCCTACGCTTCCCGACAGTTGCGTCCACATGAGGATAACTATCCCACACACGATCTAGAGCTTGCAGCGGTGGTCCATGCACTCAAAACCTGGCGACATTACCTTCTTGGTAATCGTTGCGAAATTTACACTGATCACCAAAGTCTGAAATACATCTTCACCCAACCGGATTTGAATCTCGTGCAAAAGCGTTGGGTCGAGTTGATTACAGATTATGACTTAGGAATATCTTACACCCCAGGCAAAGCCAATGTCATGGCTGATGCACTAAGTCGTAAATCTTATTGTAACAACCTAATGTTACAACAGGGTCAACCGCTTCTCCACGAGGAATTTACGTAAGCTTAATCTTCACATTGTTCCTCGAGGATTCCTTTCAACCACAGTGGCGAAACCCAACCTTACGGATCAAATCATAACCGCTCAGCGGTATGATAGAGGTATATCTCGGATTAAGGAGAACATTGCTAGCGGAGCTGCTAAGTGTTTCTCCATAGATGAGCGAGGTGTTGTCTTCTTCGAGAACCGCTTGGTGGTTCCCAAGAAACAAAAGCTGCGGCAATTGATCCTTAAGGAGGCTCATGACTCCCCTCTCACCATTCATCCCGGTAGTACTAAAATGTATCAAGACCTACGCCAGAGGTTTTGGTGGACTAGGATGAAGAGAGAAATCGCTCAATTCATTGCTAATTGCGACGTCTGTTGTCGAGTTAAAGCAGAGCATCAATGGACTACTGGCACCCTTCAACCTTTGGAAATTCCTGAATGGAAATGGGATAAAATCGGTATGGATTTCATTACCGGGTTTCCCAGGACCAAGAGAGGGAATAACGCTATCTTCGTTGTTGTCGATCGTCTTTCCAAAGTAGCCACTTCCTACCCGTCCGTGAGAGTATAACCGCTAGCCAGCTAGCTGATTTGTACATCTCCCGAATAGTGTCTCTTCATGGTGTTCCATTGGAGATTAACTCAGATCGTGGAAGTCTCTTCACCTCTCGATTTTGGGAAAGTTTCCAAAATGCGATGGGAACTAAATCTCTCTTTTAGCACCGCCTTTCCATCCTCAGTCAAGTGGTCAAGTAGAGCGAGTCAATCAAATTTTGGAGGATATGCTTGAGCTTCATCATCTCCTTCGAATGAATTGGGAGAAATGTCTTCCATTCGCGAATTCGCTTATAACAATAGTTATCAAGCTAGTTTGGGCAAAGCTCCTTCGAGAAGTTCTCTATGGGCGGAAATGTCGAATACCTCTTAACTGGTCGAACCGGGAGAGACAACTCTTTGGCCGGATATGATCCGAGGAAGCGGAAGAAGCGAGTTCGCGATATTCATGAGAAATTGAAAACAGCCCAATCTCGTCAAAAGAGCCAATATGACCGCAAGCATAAGCCTATGTCTTATGAAGTTGGCGAGAAGGCTTACCTTCGGGTTACTCCTTTAAAGGGAACCCATCGATTCGGTATCAAAGGCAAGTTGGCTCCTCGTTACATTGGACCCTTTCGCATTCTTGCCAAACAAGGAGAAGTTGCCTACCAATTGGAACTACCCCCGCATCTTTCCGGGTTCATGATGTCTTCCACGCTTTCTCAACTCGAGCGTTGCTTCTCGGATCCTATCCGATGCGGTGGACCACAACGCTTGATCTCCAAGATAACCTTACCTATCGTGAATATCCCGTTCAGATCCTTGCTCAAGCCGAGCGTACCACTCGACGCCGAGAATATCAAGTTTCTCAAGGTTCAATGGTCAAACCATTCCGAGCAAGAAGCTACCGGGAAAGGAAGGATCGTCTTCGACTTGAGTATCCCACCTTCTTCCCGACGGGATCCTAAATCTCGGACGAGATTCTCTTGAGTGGGGTGAGTTGTCACATCCTAGCTAGTCCATGCATTAGAGTGTTGCATCATGTTTACTTTTCATCAGAAAGTTGAAATGGGGAAGACAGAACCCCCAGAACCCCTCTGAATGCAATTAGGGTTATCTAAAAATATTTTCAATGAACCTGAAATGCCCTTCTAAAATGTTCATCACCTTTGCCTTGGTCCTAAACCACTGTCAGAAGTGATGCACAAATTTCTAGGTCACTCTAAGGTCACTGGATTAAATCTTTAGCTATTTGAATTTGGGATTTTAAATTATATAAAATATTTCTAATGCTCAGATAATCCCAAACTAAAATGTTCCATGCTGGAAATATTCCAACTAAGGACCAGGTGCAGTTGGTGAATTTTGGAGTTGCCTAGGTATTTTAGAAAAGCCCAACACTTACGTAAAAATAGAAAATAGAAATTAAAAAAGGAAAGGACTTACTGGCGCCACCCAGCTCCGAGCCCTGCCGGCCCAGCCCGGCTACCGCTCGGCGAGCTGCTTGGCTTGGCGAGGCGAGGCAAGCAGCTACTCGGCAATGAAACCTGACATCGTGCCACGCAGCTGCCCGCCGCCTCGCCGCTCCCCTCGTCCGAGTGGCGGCGTGGGCGACCCTCTCGCTCTCCCGACCTCGCAGACACCTGCTCCTCCCGTGTCTCCCCTCTCTCGCCCTCGGCGTCGCCGAGACGTCACCGTCGCCGCCCATTCGCCGCAGCCCGCGTCCAACGCCATCCCGCCCTCTCACCGTGTCCGGACGGTTAAATCATTGCCGACCACGTCGACTAGCCAAGCCACACGACGCCGAGCCCTGCATCATCCGCGCCGTCGTCTTCAACCTCGGGCCGCTTAGATCACCGTCGTCGTTCGACCGCACCGAGCCATCCCGAGCATCTTGACCATCCCTGCGGCTTCCACGTGAGCTGCTGAACCTCCAAATCCTTTCTGTTTCGTCCCCTAGAGCACCCGAGGACGCGCTGGCGTCCCTTGTGCCCGCCAACGCGCCGCTGACCACGTCGCCGGCGTTGCTTCGGTGACCATTTGGTCACGCAGGCTTGTGCCCGAATCACACTCCTCGCACCGCGTAGAGGCGTGAGTGCTAAGCGCCACCTCGCCTAGGCCACCGACAGCAGCGCCACGAGCTAGCCGAGCCGGCCTCCGCCCGAACTTCGCCGGGCCGGCGATGCTCCGGCCACTCCCCGGCCAAGCCATCACCACGGCTGGATGCGGGCGAGCACCAGCTGCCCGTAGCTGCTCTCCGCGTAGCAAATGGGGCCCTGTGGGCAAATCCCGCAGCACGCCGCCGCGTCTGGCCTCGCCGGCGGCTAAACGCCGGCGTGTTTGACCTTGACTTTGACCAGGGTGGGCCCTGGTTGACTCTCCTGAGTCTATGACAGGTGGGGCCCCCCTCTACTAATTATCCAGATTAGTTTTAATTTAAATTAGTTAGTCTAATTAGCTATCGACATGCGGGACCCTTGGTCGGGTTGACCTCGACGACCCTTTGACCAGCGTCACCCACGACGCACTTGACGCAATAACTAATTTCTTGATTTATTTTACATATGAAATTCCAGAAATTGTGGCAAACTTCAAAATTCATAGAAATTAATCTGTAACTCCAAATGCAAGTTTTATATATGAATTTTGATCAGAAAAATTCAATCTATCCATTGGTACTGGTTTCATGCATTTCAGAACAAGTTAACCTTGCTGTTTAATCAAAAAAGATAATGCACTAATATGGCTATGTTAAATGAGCTAGCATTTGAATCTTTGATTCAAATGAGTTCATTCCTTTCTGTTCTAGCTTGCATTAGGCCAACACACATTCATGTTGCCATGTCATTGCATGCATTATATTGTTGCATATTGTCATGCGTTGTTCATGTTCGGTGTGTCTTTAAGTGATAGGTTACGCCTCCGAGGATAACCCGAATATCCGTCGAAGGACAAGGTATCCTACTACCACTACATCGTGCAAGCAACCCATTGATCATTCCGATACAAACCCATGTTCTCGCTTACGCTCTTGTTTACGGCATTAAGACAACGCGATTCAAATTGTTGTGTGTTGCGGTAGTTGAACCCACTTCCTTTGCATGACTGTCATTGCCACGGTAACTAGATGAAACCCACTAGTATGTGTAGGAGTTGATTGAGCCATGTTTGTGATTCCTACCATGCTATGCTTGCTATGCTCAGAGTTGTGTTAGGTCTGGCTCATCGGGATGATGAACTAGAGTGAAAGGTTGTGTCGGGTTCGAGAGTGAAAGTGTTGAACACGATTTGGTAAAGGTATCGATGAGAGGCCATGTAGGAGTACATGGTGGGTTGTTTCATTGGAACCATCCTTAGAACCGAGATCTCTGTGTGTGATTTAAGACTTAGCTACTACCATGCATTGGGATCCTTAATTGACCCTCTCGACTTATTAACCACTCTTGTCCTCTGTCCGGGAGTTACAAGTAGTTTCGGTGTTTGTAGCATCTTGGGGGCCGCCTGTGGCGCTGACCTTAGGGGTGGGCTGTGTTGCGGTAGGCACGCGGCACGTAACTTGCAGTGTACCGATTCGCCGCTTGGTGTCTCGGGAACCCTGCTCACATCGTTCGGGGCCGTAGGTGGAAACCTCGGCCGGACTCCTGCGGATGGAACCGAATAGGCGATAAACCCGGACTAGGGACTCGTGTGTTTAGTCGGTCGTGGCCGACACCCTCATTGGGCTTCCGGCTTGAAGGTTGCTGAGTACACGCCGTAGCGGCGATAAGTGGTGGGAGCGTGTGTGAAGAAGTACACCCCTGCAGGGTATAAAACTATTCGAATAGCCGCATCCGCGGACTACTTGGTCACCTATACAGTTCATAGACAAGTATATGGATACTACTAAAAGCCTCAAGATAAGTGTGAGTACATGGATGGCCCTCTCGTAGGTTGACGAGAGGATCCTCAGTGGAGTATTGTGTTGGTGCGTAGTGGACTCGTGCAGCGACAAATGCTTTTCAAGTGGTGTCACGTGGGATAGCAGCCAAGAGTCAAAGGCGGCTTGCTGCAATAACTCCACTACCTTCTTGAGAATGAGCATGTATAATAGGTTTTACATTGTAAGACTTGGCCGAGTAATTCTGCATACTCATGTTTGCTTAATTAATGTTTTCAGACGACAACACCAACCCCTCCGATGGGTTCTCACGTAGACCTCGGCGTTGATGAGTGACTAGCCACCTGTGTGGTGATCCAGGGCTTGTGAAGGGCCACTTTGTAGATAGAAGGGCTTCATCAAGCTTTCTTTCTTTTTAGAGTCGTACTCGAGACTAGTTTGCTTCCGCATGTGCTTGTATGTTTGTATGACTTGAGTGTTGGGTCATGTGACCCTATCTGTATGGATATGTTATGTATGGCTCCTCGGGCCTCTTAAATAAAGTACTTTGAGTTGTAGAGTTTTGTTGTGATGCCATGTTGTATGTACTCATATCGGGCATATTGTGTGTATGATTGAAATGCTTGGTATGAGTGGGATCCGACAATCTAGTTGTTTATCCTTGGCAGCCTCTCATATGGGGAAATGTAGTCTGGTGCTACGGCGATAGTAGTCCGCTACACGGTTCACCGGAGTCCACGCTAGCCCATTGACACTACCGCTTTGGACACTTGATCGGCCGGGTATGTGTTTCACTTCGTTCCTATGTCTGCTCCTTCGGGAAATGTCACTTGGTGATATTGAGTCACCTTAGCTCTAGCTACGGCCCGGGATCTGGAGTCCTGTTAGCCCAGTGCACATCGGACCAATTCATACGTTGATGACCGACATGCTCGATGTGATTCATGTATGCTCGTCCCCATGGGTTAAGCGCCGCTTTGGGTTCACGACTAGCCATGTCGGCCCGGTTCTCTGTCATGTGGATGCTAGCGACACTATCATATACGTGAGCCAAAAATACGCAAACGGTCCCGGCCGTGGTAAGGCGACACCGTGGGGATACCGTGCGTGTGAGGCCGCAAAGTGATATGAGGTGTTACCGGCTGGGTCTATGTGACTTGGAATCGGGTCCTCGACAGCGTTGGTATCGTGAGCGGACTGCCTGTGAGGTTCGCTAAGCCAAACTGGTCGATGTCGAGTCCAGAAATGCTTTAGTTATATGTAGGGAATTGATTGTGGGAGGGACGTAAGGCTCTTTTTACTCCTTTACCTTATGCCCTCTGATCTGAGTCATCCTCCTCTCATTCTACATGGGTATAGGACTAGGCTCTCTTCTCTCTATCAGGTTCACGTGTTACTAATCCGTAGTAACTTATAGGAATGTTGGTTACCAGCCTCAGTTCAGTTTCTACTACATTTAGTATGTTATCAACTGAACCAGAACCTTGATATGATGTTGTTGAGTGGTTTTGCAATCTGATTTTGAATGTCTCAAATCTGTTCTTGAGCATTTACAAATGTTATGATGTCCGATTCTTCCTAGAAATTCTAATGTCTTTGTATTGTGGCTGTGCTTTCAGATGGCCACTCATTCTCAAAACCAAGTGGTCCACTTTGACTGGTGTGCATTGATGTGCTCCGGTCATGCGGCTATGCTAGTCCGGGTAATGATTGAGGCGGGTTAGCGGCTGGTATCGAATACCTTTGTCGAAGAAGCAGTTCGAGACTTTAACCAAAGCGATTACCTGCTGTATCATAGAATCTTTCCATCTTATCCTCGGATCTACCGAGCCCTTCACCGTTCTTATGGACTCGGGGTTACTATTGAGATGGCGATGCAGGATCTTGCCTACTCTATGATGACCATTATGCGAAGTCAGACTGGCCTACTTGAACACCGATTTCCGTTATATGCCGGGCCTCACTTCCGGGGCGCAAGGGTACCTCCAGACTATCTATGCTGACTCCACACATGAGGACTCACTTACTCGCACCACTGCTGAGATGCTCGAGGATAAGGACCGAGAGAATCGGGCCTTGAGGCTAGAGCTTTTCAACACTCGCGCCGATAATTGAGCCACGTTGACTCGGTTTGCACCGGCTGTGCAAGCTGGATGTATGGATACTAGGGATGCATGTACCTGTGAGATCTGCTCTGCCGGGATATGGTGGATTGGCGTGATGTGGGAGGCATCACCCCACCCCGTGGTCCCCATGAGGCCACCGTTTGTTGGTCCAAGACCTCATCCTAGGCCCTATGGTCCACAAGCTCCTCAGGACCGTCTGCTTCCGGATAACCATGTTGAGCTTCGGGCTATGGAGGTGACTTCTATGAGGACTACTACGGAGGCGTGCAGAGTTGGTAGTAGTATCTCTAGTATTGTAATGGTTGTATTCCACCGTCAGCGTGACACGTGGAATATGACTTAGTGTGTATCAATTAGGAAGTGTAGAAAAATAATGTATAGGAGTTTGGAATGCTTCCGATGAGATGTAACATCTTTTGTCGTGGTTGTACTTAGCCGGGCTTGTACTAAACTATGAATGGCGTGTATGACCCGTTGGTATATATATGGCAGTTTCTATATTACCATGTCATACGGATGAACATCTCTGCATTCCGTGTTATCCATTATATTCCGCACTACGTTGGCCAGATTTTGCCATCTTTGTCTAAACCATTGTCTTGTTTTTCCTAGGATGGTCAACACCCGCAACAACCCTGCTGCCCCGGAGCAGGGTGAAGCCAGTGCAGCTAGGAATGCAAATCTACCTCAACCACCTTCTCTGGCCGAAGTTATGCTGGAGGCAGAACGCAACAAGCGTGAGACAAATCGCTTGCTGGAGCGGATTGAGCAGAATACCGCACGCTAGCCGAGGAACGATCTGGTGTCCCTCAATGACTTTGTCAAGCTGTATCCACCGAAGTTCAAACATTCCGTTGAGCCTCTCGATGAGATGGGCGGCCAGCGACATCACCCACAAGCTACGTTACGCCAGCGTGGCTGAAGGCGACAAGGTTACCTTTCTTTGCCTACCACCTCGAAGGCCACCTTTAGCCTTTGGTGGGAGAATTTCGAGGCTATCGCCGGTTGGCCAAATCACTACAGGCTGAGTTCGGTCGCGGCTTTCCGTGAGCATCACATCCGGAAGGTCTCATGGATCATAAGAGGAAGAGTTACGTAATTTCACCCGTGGTAGGCTGTTGTGGATGCATACGATCGTGAGTTTGGAAATCTAGCATGATATGCTCCTGAAGAGGTATCCACGAAGCCAAAGAAGCACATAAGGTTCATAGGGACTTAGCCCTGAGCTTCGTCGTGATCTTCGTCTGCATGAGTGCCCCTCTTTTCAGAAGTTAGTCAATAAGGCTATCAGCGCTGAAACTGGACAGTCTGACTTTGAAGCTTCGCGCAAGCACTCCCGTGACTTTGGTTCTTCATCCGGCTCTGGATCCCGGAAGCGCGGGTCTGGATCCCAAGCACGCCACCTGCCACCAGATTCACTCTGAGGCCATCCTTTGAGGCGCCTCGCCCCAACCAACAGTATGCATTGCCCAAGACCTATGGTGGCCCCGCTGCTAATGCTGCCCCACGCCCCAATATGATAACTTGTGCTCTCGGATGTTTTCGGGGTGTATGAGTAGATATAGGCGAAAGAAGTCGGTCAGGGGAGCCACGAGGGGCCCACGAGGGTGGGGGCGCGCCTACCCCCCCGGGCGCGCCCTCCTGCCTCGTGGCCTCCTCGTTCCTTTCTTGACGTCCACTCCAAGTCTCCTGGTGTCGGTGCGAAACGACACCTATGGGATCACAAGAATCCCTACTTCGGTTGCCGGGGCGCGGGGTTGCGAGAAGAGCAGTGCTAGTAGACAACACAAGGATCGTTTACCCAGATTCGGGCCGTGAGGATGCGTAAAACCCTAGTCCTGCTTTGGTGGGTGTATTTCAGAGAGTTCTTGAGCTCTCGAACTAGCTGTGGTCAGTGCGTGGTTCGAAAGAGCCGAATCCTTCTCCAGTATGCCATGGGCCTCCTTTTATAGTCGGAAGGGGCTGCCACAGTGGCACACAGGAGGTGGAAAGGCGTACAGTGCCCTGAGCTTATCTCTCATATTACAGGACAAGCCACCTTTAATGCGTAGCTTAGGTGTCCCCTTGCTTTATTGGGGACGGGGGCGAGGCCCGTCCCGTCCATCGCCGCTCCTCCTCCCTTTGACATGCGCCCTGACCAGTGAGGCGCGTGGTGCCATGTAGGCAGGCAGGCAGCTGAGGTGGCGCAGTGGCGGAGCCTTCACGAAGATCTGCATGCCGCCACGCAGGCGCTCGATGAGTTGGCCTGGAGCTGCATGTTGCCACGTAGGTGCCCGCCACTGGTTGGGTGGCAGGCTGCATGTGAGCGGGCGGTGGAAGCTTGGTTGGCGTGGGCTGGCGGTGGCCCTGCTAAGCGCCCTTGGTGAGGGCCTTGCAGAGGAGCCCGGCAAGGGTCTTCTTGCAAATGTGGCGTTGTCTTCCCCGGCAAGGGCCTTGCCGGGGTCCGTTCAGCCTTCCTCGGCAAGGATCTTGCCGAGGATCATCGCTCTTCTATTCCTCATCCGATCTTGAATATGTCTTCACAAAGATCTCGTGATGCCACCACGGAGGTGCCTCCCGAGCCCTGGCCCAACGTGATGTTGGAGACCGTGGGCTCAAGGGTGGCCCGCTCTTTTGGTGCGGGGCGAGCTGTCCCAGCAAGGATCTTGCCAGGGCTGCTGAGGCTGCCTCGGCAAGGGTTTTGCCGGGGGAACCTGCTTCGTCCCTCTGCTCTTTGTGGTCTTGGTTGGTGTTGCCCTTATTATCTTGGGCTTTGGTCTTACCTTGGCTCACCTCCCCTGTTCTGCTTGGCGTGACCGTAGGCGCGGCTCCGACTGCCTGTGCACAGGTATAGGGGTACAAAAACGCACCCCTCTTTTTGTACACCGACAGGAGCCCCGGGGCCTGGGCCACACATAAGCGCGACACGTTGTTGGGCCAGGCCCAAAAGCGGTCTTGTGAGCAGGCGGGGGCAGTTTTATCATGGTAAAACTCCAGCGTGCGCTTCCCATGACCCGCGTGTGCGGCGCGGCGTGGAGGGATGTGCGTGACGTGGGTGGCGTGCGTGGGGCGGTTTCCTCATGCATGCGTCACATCGCAGTAAAGAGGCGGCTCGCGCTTTCCCCGTAAAAAGAGGGAGGAATGGAGGCGCGACTCATTTACTGAACGGGGCCGGGGCGCGGTCTTCAAGGCATCCACTCCCCACGATAACGGGGTGGGGAGAGGTCGCTTCGGCAGTCCCCTCGGTTCTGCACATCCGCCACGTGTCCCCCATGCACCTGGGGTGGCAAGCGGTGGAGGCGGGAAACCGGGCAATCGCTGGTTGGGGCAGCGGGTCGGTCCTGATTCCCCGTGCCTTTGGTGGCTGGATTGGCCAAGCGGGGCGGCCGAGCCCCATCCCCGCCTCCTTATAAAGAGGGGGAAGGGGGATGGCGTTCCGCACTCTTCCGTCATCTATCTCCTCCCGCTTCTGCTTCTTCCTTTCACTCGCCGTGGAGAAGGGGAATCCTGGTCCCTCGGCGGTGGCGGCGAGTCGCCGCCCGACAACTGGCCCTCCTCCTCCTCGAGCCCGCGGTGGTGGAGGCCGGCCGCGAGGAAGGGGAGGGGCGAGGTCGTGGGCAAGGCCAGGCGGAGGTCGTGGCGTTCGGGAAGAGGAGGGCAGGCGGTGCAGCCCGGCCGCCCCCGCCAATGGTGCCTTTCCCGATGAAAGGCCATGTTGGAGACCAGCCCCGCGAGTTCTTCATTAGGCCGCGCCAGCCTCCGCGTTGCCGTCTCCGTCTTCCCGCCCCGTTCGCTCGGGAGATGGAGCGTGACCGGCCCCAATCCCTCAGATTGCACATGAGGGGTTGTGGGAATGGGGGCACGCCTGAAGTGCTGCGTGGAGAGCTCCTCCGATGGAGATTCCGACAATGGAAGCTCTTCCTCGAGCGAAAGTGATGAGAAGGACAATGAGGCGCAGATAGCGGGGGCCAGAGTCCGACTAGGCGGCCGGACACCGGCGCTGGCGGAGTGCGGCAACGACATCTGCCTCGCGCCGCTCCTCCGGCAGGGTTTGCCGGGGTGGGGCTAACTCCTTGAATTTCTGGGGTCGTCTCCTTGGGCGGTTGGCGTCGGGAGAGCTGCGGAAGAGGAAGAGGGCAGGCGGCAAGGCTGGCCAACTCGAGTGCGGGCACCGACGCCGTCACAGCATCGCTGGTCCTGCCGCCTCGTCTTCCAGCTCCTTTCCCGACACCGTCATCACCGGCCCGCCCCTGGGCGGTCAACGAGGTGTTCTCTTGGTGCTTTCTGCCACTCGTAGCCCTACTAGGCACCCCTTTTGCCCTCTTGCCTCCTTGACCTGCCTCCTGGCCCTACTAGGAGAGGGACAAGAAAGGGATTACGGGCATCTTATCCTTCTTCTTTAGTTTGTAAGCCTGCTGGCCTTTGTTAAATTTAGAACTTGTAATCCCCTTGCTCATGTTTTTTCATTTAAATCTGAACTGTACCTGTATGGGATGTTTTTAATGAAAAAGGGATGCTTGCCCGGGTTTTCGTTAAGTGGGTAAATCCCGTGGCAAGGGCGAATCCTTGTTATTGTTTAAGATAAGCGTTTTAGCGGCAACACGCCTTGCCATCCCCGACTCCACTCTCGACCATTCTCGCGCTCTTGGCGGAGGCGAGGGATGAAGTGGGCTTTAGGCTCCTCGTTCTACCTCCTTGCCGCTCGCGGCTACAACCAAATCCGGACTCAGAAATAATCCTTAGGTATAGGAAAAAGGGGAACGGCAGCCTAGAGATAAAAATGAGGTTTCACATGTCGATCCGGTTCGAAATGCATGACGAGAGGATAAAAGACTTATCTGGATTTGTAGCCCCGGCAATCTCATCTGTCATGAGCTTGGATCCTTGTGCTTGCAACCCCGGCAACTACGGTTTGCGGAGGGCTTGACGCCGGTCCGCTTTCCTTTCTTCCAAGTAGCTCGGCAGAAGTGCTCATGTGCCCTGCGAACCAAAGGAGGACAGAAGAGAAACAGATAGACACGCACCCGACCTCTAGGCTAGGGGTTAGTCGCTGCTGAGCACTATCAACCCTAACCAAGGAAGAGACTCGACCTAGCATGCATGCTATGACTTAGGGCGCCATCGCTTCATTTATTTATGCTCAGGGTCTGCGCCTGGCTTTGTACGAAGGGTTACATGCCTTGCTGGCAAAGCTTGAACAAAAGGTGGCTTGTCTTGGGAGGCCCGGCAAGCCGCCATATATGGGTAAAAGTTGCGAAGATGCTCGATGTTCCAGGAGTTGCTCACTGGGACGGCATCCTCGGTCTCCAGGTGGACTGCGCCGGGACTGGTGACTCGTATTACCCGATAAGGGCCTTCCCATTTCGGCGTCAACTTGTTGGCATTCTTGGCCAATCGAACGCGTACCAAGAACAAGGTCGCCTTCCTCAAAGCCGGGCATGAACCTTGCGGCTATGGTAGCGGCGCAAGGCTTCTTTGTGTAGCGCTGCTCTCTGTACCGCCCGAAGGCGATCTTCCTATAGGAAGCGTCGCGTCATCTTGGCAATCGCTCTTGCTCAAGCTCATCATAAGCGAGCACTCGAGGTGACCCGTATATGAGTTCCGTGGGGAGAAGCGCTTCGCCCCGTAGACCAGGAGCAAAAGGTTATGCGGCTGGTGGCTCGATTTGGCGTCGTCCTGATCGACCAAAGAACCGCCGGCAATTCATCAATCTAGCGCCTTCTGCTCTTGCGCAGCTTGTCAAAAGTATTTGTCCTTAGGCCTCGCAACACTTCAACATTCGCCCTCTCCGCTTGGCCGTTGCTCCGTGGGTGCGCCATGGAAGCAAAACAGACCTTCCTGCCGAGGTCCTGAATGTATTGCATGAAGATGTGGCTCGTGAACTGCATGCCGTTGTCGGTGATGACTCTATTTGGAACACCAAAATGGCAGACTCGATCCTCTAAAAACTTTCGACAACCTGGTGGCCGATCCGTTTCACTACTTCCACCTTCTACCACTTTGTGAACTTGTCGATCACAAGGTACAAGTACTCAAAGCCCCGTAGCTGGGGAAAGGGCCCGATATGCTCGAGCCCCTGCACCGAGAATGGCTAGGAGAGAGGATTTTTGAAGGGCTTGAGCTGGTTGATGAAGCTTCTTTGAATGGAATCGACACGCTTCACACTTGGTTTACTAGTGCCGTCGCATCACGGAGGCGGTGGGCCAGAAGAAACCTTGCTGGAACGCCTTCGGCAAGGGCCCTCGACCCTATGTGGGAGCCACATATGCCTCCATGTATCTCCGCCAACAGCTCGATCCTTCCTCCTGTGGAATGCACTTCAATTTCACACCGTTTGGCCTTCTCTCATGACAGACGCCATCGACGAACTGGCAGGCGGACTGACGGGCTACTTTTCCGCTTCTTCCTGCTCCTCGGGAAGCTCCCTGCTTGGAGGAATTGGGCGGTATGTTGCGCCCATGCCGGAGCACAGGGCTCGGCGACAAGGACCAAAGGCATTTCTTCCGCCTATGGGAGCTGACTGTCTCTACGGCTGGGGCTTGGCGCCTGCCGGAGCCGCTTAACTCTTAAGGCTCGGCCGTCCTTGGCAAAAGACCCTTTTGTCGGGCAGCCCTGGGGCTTTCGGTAGGAAAGTACTAAGCCGGATCTACTTCCTCCGCTTGTTCTGCCTCTACCGATGGTTTGACGGATGGTTGAGTTAACCGGAGCAAAAGGTACCTGGTTCCACGGGTAAGCTTGAACACTGCAGCCTTTGGACGGTAATCGGCGATGTCGTTTCTCCGCTTGGGGGCGTGCTCCGCTTGGATACCGTCATAGTGTTCCTCCAGCTTCCTCACCTCATCTACGTATGCTTCCTTCAATGGGCTCTGATAATCCTTGTTGACCTGTCTGACAACGAGCTGTGAGTCACCCCTGACGATGAGCTTCTTAACCCCGAGGTCTGCCGCGATCTTGAGACCGGCAAGCAATCCCTCGTACTCAGCAGTGTTGTTGGTGGACATCTCCCTCGGGAAGTGCATCTGGATCACGTACTTGAGGTGCTCTCCGGTGGGTGCGACGAGCAGCACACCGGCACCGGCGCCTTGCAGCGAAAAAGCCCCATCAAAGTACATGATCCAACACGGTCCGCTTCCTTCTTACGGGAGAGTGGTCTCCTGGATTTCTTCGTCAGGCGTCGAGGTCCATTCTGCAATTAACTCCGCCAAGACTCTGCTCTGAATTGTTGAGGTACTTTCAAACTTTAACCCAAAGCTTGACAACTCCAAGGCGAATTCCACAATCCTTCCAGTCGCATCTGGGTTATGCAAGATCCAAGGTAAAGGGAGGCGGGTGGCAACTGATGATCTCGTGGGCTTGGAAGTAATGACGACTTCCTCGAGGCCATAAGGAGTCCGAAGAGCAATTTCAGACACCGAGTACCTCGATCTAGCTCCTGGAAGAAGCGAAATGACAAAATAAATCGGGTGCTGCATCATCTTCTTCTGCACCACCTCACTTGGCTCTTGGCGGCGCTTACCTCAATGACATCAGGACTCTGCAGGGGACCTTGCCTTGTCGGGCACCCGAGGCCTGCCGGGGAATTTTGGGCTTGCCATCCGCTAGTTCCGCCACTGGCCACATCGCCTCCTTGTTGACCTCCCTCTCATGCCACCAGGCGGTGTCGACCACTTGATTCGTCGCCGCTGAATACAGCAAGAATGGCTCTTGTGGCTTAGGCGCCAAGTATTGGCATGGAGGAAAGGTATTTCTTCAGATCCTGCAATGCTGCCTCGGCTTCTGGGGTCCACTCCATTGGGCCTACCTTCTTCAAGAATTTGAAGAAGGGAAGGGCGCGCTCGGCGGACTTGGAGATGAATCGGCCCATGGCGGCAACGCAGCCGGTGAGCCGACGCACATCCTTGATCCGCCTGGGCGCCTCAATCTGCTCAATAGCCTTGATCTTATGCAGGTTTGCCTCGATCCGACTGCGACACAAAAGAACCTAGAAGCTTGCGGATGGAATGCGAAGACACATTTCTCGTGGTTCGCTTGAGGTTGATCTTACGTGGGTTGGCAAATGTCTCTTCGGATCTTGCACAAGAGTTGGCCCGTCCTTGGTTTTGACCACAATGTCATCCATGTATGCCTCCATATTTCTATGGAGCTGAGGTTCAAAACCAATTTGGACTGCCCTTGCGAATGTTGAGCGGCACTCTTCATCGAAAGGCATCCGTAAAAAGCAATCGTACCACATGGAGTGATGAATGTTGTCTTTCTTCATCCTCTCTTGTCATGAAGATCTGGTGGTAGCCGGAAGTAGGCGTCGAGGAATGATAGCAGATCACACACTGGCTGTGGAGTCAACAATCAGGTCAATCTTGTGACAGCGGGAAGGGGTCCCTTAGGACAAGCCTTATTGATATGCTCTGTGTAACCAATACACAACCTCCACTTCCCATTCGCCTTGCACACCACTACCGGATTGGGCAACCACGTCGGGTGGAGTACTCCTCTCACCAAACCCGCCGCTTCCAACTTCCTGATCTCCTCTGTGATGAACTCCTGCCTCTCCAGAGCCTGCTTCCTGATCTTCTGCTTGACGGGCCGCGCGTGGGGGCATACAGCTAGGTGGTGCTCAATCACCTCCCTGGGAACAACGAGGATGTCGGATGCTTGCCATGCAAACACGTCGACATTCGCCCGCAGGAAGGTGACTAGCGTGTCTTCCTATTTGTTGTCGAGGGTGGAGCCTATGGCGAAGGCCCCTCCCGTGCCATCCTCCCAGATCGGCACCTTCTTGGTCCGCGGCGGCTCGGCTCTGGATCTCTTGCTCTTGTCGGTAGAGCTCTCTGGCACGTCCTCGACGGTAGCACAACACTCCGAGGAGGTGCGCTTGCCGGAGTGGGTGGGAGAGGTCTTGTCGGGCTTCTCCTTCCCTCCCGGACCTTCAGCGGCAGGAGAAGGTGCCTTGACGGCAGCTGCTGCAACTGCTTCCTGGTAGAGTTAGTCGGCGCAGATCAGCGCGTCCCTCTTGTCAGAGGGGACGGAGATGATGGTCATGGGCCCGGGCATCTTTAGCATGTTGTAGGCGTAGTGTGATGCCGCCATGAACTTGGCTAGTGCCGGGCGGCCGAGGATCCCGTTGTAGGGCAAGGGGATCTCGGCCATGTCGAAGATGATCCTCTCCGTCCTGTAGTTCAATTCTCCTCCAAACGTCATGGGCAGTGTGACCTTCCTCTTCGGCTAGCTCCTCCTCGGATTGACCCCTTGGAACGTGCCCGTTTCCTCGAGGTCTCCATCAGGGATTTGCAACCTTTTGATCACGACTGGCGAGATCAGGTTCAAGCCGGCCCCACCGTCAACCAACATCTTGTTCACCCTGAGGTTGCGTATCGTTGGTGATACCAACAATGGCAAACACCCGACCGCGGAAGTGCAGTCAGGGTGGTCCTCGGCGTCAAAGATGAGGGGCGTGCTGGACCACTTCAGCGGCTTCTCGGCGTCGAGCAGCAGCTCTGTTCTTTATGTCGCATCGCGCCCTTTCTTGAGCTGGCGGTGAGAGGTATGCAATGGCGCCCGCCATCGGCGCACATGGCCTCCCGTGTATACGGAACCCTTGCTCACCGGACTTCGTCGTCCTCGTCGTGTTCATCGTCTTCTTGTTTCTTGTAGCGGCCCCGGGCGGGCCTCTCTTGCTGGTTGTCCTTGCTGGGGCGGCTTCCTTGGCCGCGCCGCTTCTTGCCAGATCCCTCAGCACCGTCCTAGTCCTTCTCCTTGTCCCGCCTCTCGTACTCAGCTTTTTGCTTCTCAGCAAGCAGCTCGACTTGTCGGCAGTTCTGGAGGTCGTGGCTTTAGTGCGATGGATCTTGCGGTATTGCTGCCGGAGCTCCACAGCTTGTCGGTAGCCGCCAAGGCCCGGCAGACGGTGCACCCGGCAATTTCCTTGTCGGGAGCGCCTGCCTTGACCTTCTTGCCGGCACTCGTGTCGTCAGATCCCTCAACGGCAAGCGCGGCCTTGCCCTTGCGTTTCCTGTTGCGATGCCGGCCCTTCTTCGTCGGGGTAGCGGCGTCCTCATCGGTAGAGTCGGTTTCCGTGCCGGCGTCTTTGCCGGGGTACTTCCTTCCTTCTTGACCGGGCGCATCTATCGGCGAGCGTAAAGCTCGGCCCACATCCTTAACCTTGGTCGCCGCCAGCTCCTCGCGCATCTTGCGATTGCGCTTGCGTTACAGTGGAGCGTGCTAATCTATGGCGGGATGAGCGTCGGGGATGTTGTATCTGCACCGGCTGAATCTACGAATGTACTTAGCGCGAGGTCTCCCTTCCTTCCGAGGGAATGATATGCGAGATCACTAGCCTTTGGACATGAGCTTGGTGGCCTCTGTGAAGCGCCCAACAAACTCATGGCACGAACCGACCAAGGCGAAATGGAATCCACCGACAAGTGCATCAACCAAGACATCACATTGGGCTTGGCGCCCGGCGGAAATAGTTGGCAAGCACCTTGTCGTCGCGAGCCCGACAACCGCATCGCGATGGTGTAGATGCTTTGAGAACTTCAGACGGATGGGTTTTGCCAGTGTACTTCTCGCCGACGTCGGGCTTGAACATACGGTGGGACAGCCACTGGAACTGCCACAGCTCACGGGTAAAGGCCAGGCAGCCCACCTCGTAAGGTAGGCCGCTGGAGCCCCCCGGTGCCAGGTGGTCCATAGTGGGTCCCGTCCGCTTGTCTGACTGGCGGCGCGTTTCGCGCCAGCGCTCGACGGTGGTTCGAGTGTCTTCGTGAGCTCGTTCCTGAAGGACTGGCGGCTCGTCGCGGAAGGGTCAGCAGGTGGGCTGAATCGGCAGCTATGGAGATGTTATCTGGCGCGTCGTCACGAAGGCGGCGCCCGTGGCTGGCGAAGGAGGAGAGTGCACGTGGCGCAACTCCCTGGCCCTCGGTAGCGCTTGACATCTGGTGGCTTTCGGTGGAAGCGCCGACCGAGGGTCCCTTGGTCGCGGATCGTCTTTGTTGGCAACGGCGAAGAGGCTCCGGGATGGTGGCCTCCACTCGTCCAAGCTTCTCCATGATGGGAGGAAGTCGAGGAAGCAGGCGTCGCAGCGCCAAAGCTTCTGCCCGGCGTGGGCGGCGGGCGGCGACAACCTCGTGGTTGTGGCCGAGCGACTTCTAACTACGTTAGAAGGAGCTCCATTATGATCCGGCGGCTGCGTGCCATTTTACTTGACGCCTTGGCGGCGTCGCGAACCCCTTCATCCTGCGGACGACGCGCGGGGCTCTTCCCACGGCGGTGCCGGGGTCACCAACGTGGTGAAGCTGCTCGTAGCGCACCATGGGAAAAGCGCGCAGTGGTCGCTGGTGTGGGCGTCTGGAGATCGTCGCCCGCCGGAGGTACTGCTGACACCCCTACAGAGGACCCTACACCGCTGCGAGAGGCCCAGCTCCGTCTTTGGATTCGGCGGCGGTATGGCGGTTAAATGCGCGAATCGGCTTACGACGCTTCGCCGAGCTCGACTACCGAAGCGTCTTTGGTGCTTTCATGCGGACCGTGGCCGGGTCACCGTGCGACCGGTCCATTTCCGCCCGCACCGGCACGGGCGTTCGGCTCCCAATGAGCCACCGCCCGTGGCCATTTTCTTGTTAGGAGCCATGGCGGCGAAGAAGCTGCTAGGATAACTACTAGAACCGATTCTCACGCAATTGCGCCCCCCTACGAGTGCGCCAAAAGATGTCGGTCTTGAGCGACACCTATGGGATCACAAGAATCCATACTACGGTTGCGGGCGGCGGGGTTGCGAGAAGAGCAAGGCTAGTAAACGGCACAAGACCCGTTTACCCAGGTTGAGCCCGCGAGGATGCGTAAAACCCTAGTCTGCTTTGGTGGGTGTATTTGGCGGAGAGTTCTTGAGCTCCTCGAACTAGGCTAATGGTCAGTCACGTGGTTTTGAAACGGCCCGAATCCTTCTCCGATTATGCCATGGGCCTCCTTTTATAGTCGGAAGGGGCTGCCGCAGTGAAACCACGGGGAGGTGGAAAGGTGTACGGTGCCACGAGCTTATCGCTCATATTACGAGGACAAAGGCGCCTTTAATGCGTAGCTTAGGTGTCCCCTTGCTTTATTGGGGAATGAGCCGAGGCGAGGCCCGTCTCGTCCGTCGCCACTTCTCCTCGCTTTGACACGCAGCATACAGCGGTGGTAGCGTGGTGCCATGTAAGACAGGCGGTATTGAGGTGGCGCAGTGATGGTGGAGCCTTCACGAAGATCGCATGCATGCGCGAGCACTCGATAAGTTGGCCCGGGGCTGCATGTTGCCGCGGTGCCCGCCCGGCTGATTAGGTGGCAATTGCATGTGAGCGGTGGAAGCTTGGTTGGCGTGGGCTGGCGATGGCCTGCTAAGCGTCCTTGTTGAGGGCCTTGCGGAGATGGCGGCAAGGGTCTTGCCGTGTACTTGTTGTCGTCCCCGGCAAGGGCCTTGCCGGGGGTCCGCTGGCCTTCCTCGGCAAGTATCTTGCCGAGGATCGTCGTCTTCTATTCCTCATCTAATCTTGAATATGTCTTCAGAAAGATCTGCATGCCACCACGGAGGTTCCTCCCGAGCCCTGGCCCAACGTGATGTTGGAGACCGCGGGCTCAAGGGTGCTAACTCTATTAGTCTTGAGCCCATTTGTCCGGCAAGGATCTTCTTAGGGGAGCTCTTTGAGGCTTGCCCCCGACAAGGAGTTTTCCGGGAACCTGCTTGATCCCTCTGCTCTTTGTGGTCTTGGCCTTGGTGTTGCCCTTATTATCTTGGGCTTTGGTCTTACCTTGGCTCACCTCCCACAATGCACTTGCCTGGCGTGACCGTAGGCGCGGCTCCGACTACCCGTGCACAGGTATAGGGGTACAAAAACACACCCCTCTTTTTGTACACCGACACCTGGATTGCATTTGTTCCAAAAATCACTCTCCCGAAGGTTTCATTCCATTTGGATTCCGTTCGATATTCCTTTTCTGCAAAACACTGAAATAGGCAAAAAAAACAGCAATTTGCACTAGGCCTTTGGTTAGTAGTTTAGTCCCAAAAATAATAAAAAGTGTATAATAAAGCCCATTAAACATCCAAAACAGATAATATAATAGCATGGAACAATTAAAAATTATAGGTACGTTGGAGACGTATCAGATGCCGCCACCAAAACATGCTTATGGCCTTCCGATGAGTATATGATGTGTGTGGGCATTAAGGAAGAATTTGAGCAATATGTTCACAATGCCGGTCTCGGTCCCTACATTTCAGATAAGTGTGAATAGCTCCACATTCTCACTGATTCATTTGTCAAAGGATTTAAATTCCATCCCCGTGAGTCTAGGGTGCCGTTTATGCTTTATGATAATCCATTTACCATCTCACTAGAGAATTTTCTTTGACCACTGCAAACTCCACGTTCACAGGGGTTAAGCAGCCCGAACCGCCAAGGGCTAGTACCAATCATTCTTAACTAGTCTTTGTTGCGGTGAGGCGAGGGGAGTGACACAAGGTAGAATAAAGAGCATTCATTTTCCAATCGATTACTTTGCATTATTCAGCGGGGAAATATATAGTAGGCAAAGCAAAATTGTAGCACACTTTATGCTCTAGACTTGAGCCTCACTCGCTTCCGCTCTCTCACGGTGAAAGGAATTATAACCTTGGAAGCCGATTGTTGCCGCTGAGACTTGACTGCACAACGCTAACAGTGGCTATTTCTATGGTGGAATATATGCCACCCGTTTAGCATGAGGGTTGGGTGTTTCACCTCTGCCCTTTGACCCTATCCTACCCACGCAGTATTTGTACTTCGATGTTTTGAAAAGTCATAAGACCCTCACAGGAAAAGTCCATAGTTTCACTTACAATCTGTTGTTTAACTATTGTGCACACATATTTGCCTGCACCTGCTCTTTTTGACTATCACAGCAAAGGAAGATACTTTGTCCTTGAGAGCGAAGCCCGAACTCTGTGCAGCGGTGGAGGCTGACACGGCCAGGCTGAGCCATTCACACCAAGAGCCTTCGTGATATTTGCCTGCACCTGCTCTTTTTGACTATCACAGCAAAGGAAGATACTTTGTCCTTGAGAGCGAAGCCCGAACACACAACGCGGCAGTGGAGGCAGCACGGCGGGCTGAGCCATCCACACCGAGAGCCTTCGTGAGCTACCACGCCAACTACTATCCAGGTTACTAATCGCTTACAAAGTTAGGCCAAAAGCCTAAGCTTGGGGGAGTACGTATTCCTCACCAACGTTACATCATGTTTACTTATTCCATTTGTCGATGTTCACACTTTTCATTGTATCATCCATGCTTAGATTTATTTTCTTGCTTTCTTCTTGTGTGTTTGAAAAACTTTAGAAAAGAACCAAAAAAATTAGTTGTAGCTAGTTTACTTTCTATGCATGCTTAGTAGTAATATTAAAAAAGAAAACCCAAAAAGGTTTCCTTGTTCTTATTTTGCTTGTTGGGAGCTTTCCCATGTAAATAGTTTTTTCTCGTTTTTGTTTTTCCCTTTTATTTGCTTGTTCAAGAAAACCAAAAACTCCAAAAATATTTCAGTGTGTTTCTTTGAATTTCTTTTCTTTTTATTTGAGTCAAACCGAGGAGAAGACCACGATGAAAATGTTGAGTGGCTCTCATATGAATAATTGTTGCTCTAATAAAGAGCACAATTTACCTTGTCTTCTCCTATTTAATAAAATGTGTGCAGATTACAGCTTAGTCCACGACACTCTTGCACTATTACTATTTTCATATCATTCAGTCGTGCAAGTGAAACGATGAACTGGCCGCGGCAGAGAGAAACTGGTATGAACTCGACTTGTTCTATTTGTGTAAATATGTTTAACCTAGTATCCATGATTCAGCCCATTATGATTAAACATGTTTGCAATAACAATTAGAGATTATAGTTTCTCATGCCATGCATAAGTAAATAGGAGTGGATAATGATTTATCTTGGATATCAACATTGCGTTAAAATGATTGTGATGTAGTATGATGATATGGTATCCTCCTCCGAATGTTCGAGTGGCTTGACTTGGTACATGTTCATGCACGTAGTTGAATCAAAACCAACATAGCCTATATGATATTTATGTTCATGGTGTTCATATCCTACTCATGCTAGTGTGCAGTGTTACTTATGCATAATGCATGTTTATGATCGTTGTTGCTCTCTAGCTGGCCGCTTCTCAATCTAATTGCTAGCCTTCGACTGTACTAAGTGGAAATTCTGCTTGTACATCAAAAACCTTGAACCCAAAGTTATTCCAGATGAGTCCACCATACCTACCTATATGCGATATTACCCTGCAGCCCTAAGTAAATTTGCATGTGCCACCTCTAAAAAACTTCTAAATGAATATCCTTTTTGTGTGCCTGGATCGTTCATGGAACGAGAGGAGGTGGTCGGTATCTTTCATGCTAAGCGGGTTATTCTCAGGTCGAGTGTTTATTCACTCGCCATCGCATGAGAAAAAGGCGGTAATAGGGATGCCCGGTCCTGAGGGAGTCCTGGATTAGGGGGTCCTCGGACAGCCGGACTATATACCTTGGTCGGACTGTTGGACTATGAAGATACAAGACAGAAGACTCCGTCCCGTGTCCGGATGGGACTCTCCTTGGCGTGGAAGACAAGCTTGGTGATTCGGACGTAGATCTCCTCCTCTGTGAACCGACTCTGTGTAACCCTAGCCCGCTCCGTTGTCTATATAAACCGGAGGGTTTAGTCTGTAGGACAACAACAACAATCATACCATAGGCTAGCTTTTAGGGTTTTGCCTCTCTGATCTCGTGGTAGATCAACTCCTGTAACACTCATATCATCAAGATCAATCAAGCCGAAGTAGGGTATTACCTCCATAGAGAGGGCCCGAACACAGGTAAACATCGTGTCCTGTCTCCTGTTACCATCCGCCTTATGACACACAGTTCGGGACCCCCTACCCGAGATCCGCCGGTTTGACACCGACATTGGTGCTTTCATTGAGAGTTCAACTGCTTGAAAGTCACGATAAAAGGCTTGATGGCTCCTTCGATCATCGGCAACGATGCGATCCGAGTGAGGTTTTTCTCCCGAACAGATCTTACGTGATTCGGCGGCCGTTTTCAGGCCAACTGGCTTGGCCATCCGGGCAGATCGAGAGCTATGCCCACGGCCGTCGTGTCAGAGTTTCAAGCTTAAACTATACCGCCGACATCCGCGGAGACTTGATCTTCGACGTATTCGAGCCCATGTCGAGGTCGCCGCCTGATCCTGACGAAACACGAGCACGACTTAGCTCTGCCGTTGGACGGTGTTCGAGAATCACACCTATGGCTACTCGGCCCTCAATCCGGGCAGATCGTGCCGTCCCGAGGATGGGTGGATAGACCCGCCACGGAGGCCGCACACTCAGCGGCGATAGAGCCGAATCGGCTTCACCTCCTATGAGACCTGTGTTGCCGGCCCCTTGGATTCGTCCCCGGCCACGGGCTCCGAACCGCCTGCGTCTGTGCCTATCGAATCTGATTGGGCATCGATCATGGAGTTTACCTCCGCGGATATCTTTCAGCACTCACCCCTGGGCGACGTGCTAAATTCATTAAGGTCTCTCTCCTTGTCAGGAGGCCCTTGGCCGAACTATGTCCAGCTTGAGTGGGAAGCGGATGACGAAGAAATTCGTTCCCCACCCACCACCCACTTAATAGCCATTGTCGACGACTTAACCAACATGCTTGATTTCGGCTCCGAAGACATCGACGGTATGGACGACGACGCAGGAGAAGAATAGGAACCACCGCCCACAGGGCGCTGGACAACAACCTCATCATATGATATATACATGGTGGATACCCCCAAAGAAAGCAATGGCAATAAGGCAACGGAGGATAATCCCCTCGAGAAGCAATCTAAGCACCGGCGTCATCGGGCGCCCGCTCTAAGCCCCGCCACATCAAAAGCAGCGATACCCAGAGCACAAGAGACAATAACGCATGCGGATCGTGCAAGATTTAACAAAATCCCCTCGATCGGGCTTGGCCGGGAGGATGGGTGTGGTGTCAAAACCGGTGGATCTCGGGTAGAGGGTCCCGAATCGCGCGTCTAAGGAGGCGGATGGTAACAGGAGGCAGGGGACACGATGTTTACCCGAGTTCGGGCCCTCTCTATGGAGGTAATACCCTACTTCTGCTTGATTGATCTTTATGATATGAGTATTACAAGAGTTGATGTACCACGAGATCGTAGAGGCTAAACCCTAGAAGCTAGCCTATGGTATGATTGTTGTATCTATCTCTATTGACTAGCCTGGCTTCGGTTTATATAATGCACCAGAGGCCTAGGATAACAAGAGTCCTAGCCGAATCAGCTTGGTGGGGAGGAGTCCTTGTCTTGATCGCCAAGTCTTCTGGAATCTTCCTTGTATGCGGCATATGTCCGGACTGGCCCATGGGTATACGGCCATGGGGGTCCTCAGCCTAATTTAACAGATCGGGAGATGACGTGGTGAGTACCCCCAAGTCCAGGACACCGTTAGTAGCCCCCTAAACCGGTCTTCAAGTTAGGGATGCTCCTCGATTCTTGAACCGTTCTTCATCTTCGGGCCGTCGGTCTTGAAAACTGGTTCAACAAATCTTCTCATCTTCGATCTTGAGGATCGCGAAATGCATTTGACGAGTTTACACGTCGGGTATTCGAGGAGCCCTTTAAGTTTCCGGCCTTTATCAATGCCTTGTTATTTTTATGCCACACCTCGGTTTGAAGTTGTTCCCGGGCTGGCGTCCTCTTCGCGTCCGAGCTCCAACGCCGGACTGCATTCCACGTATCTTTTGCAGCCAAGCACCAACGCCGGACTGCTTCCCAGCTCTAACGCCGGACTATGTATCCGAGCTCCAACGTCGGACTGTATCCGAGCTCCAACGCGGAACTATGTATTCCGAGCTCCAACGCCGGACTGTATCCGAGGTGTCGTAAATCACCTTGGTTCAAAGAAGTTTGAAGGAGTTTAGCGAGCTTAATGCCGGAAATGCCCTCTATGGAGCCACCCACTAGCGCTGAGCTTTATGCGGACTGCTTCGAGGTGGTGCACCACCCGAATGTGGGCCGATTTTTGTCAATATTTTTGATTGGTGCAATTTATTCTCCGCCGAGATACATAGCCGTAGCCCTCAAAGGTGGGTATCGGTCTAAAACCGAGATGCACATGAAGGATGACATAAGACCGCTGATCCCACGTAGCACCGAGACTCAAAGGGTTGATTTGCAAAATCGGTCCGAGGATCAAGTCCTAGCTCGGCAGAATACTTGGGACACAAAAAGCGGCGTGCTCGAGTCCTCAAGACTCGGGTTGGGTGCGGTCGACCAACTTTGAGGATCAAAATCTCCTCATAACTGTATTACACTTAAAATTTTACGCATTGGACAGGCAATGCAGTAGCCCCCGAGACATCGGGTCGGGTGGCAACACTGAATCGTGGATCGATGTGCCCCTTTAATATTTGTAAATAATAAGCCCGAAGCCCAGTAGCCCCCGAGCCTTAATGCGGGCACGGGTGGCCGAATTAAGGATTGATATCCATAGTAAAATCACAAATTATGTATAATGAATCTGTATCCAAGTACTTTACATCATTAATGCTCGGATCCGCGTTGTACAAAACTTTGTTGACCGACCATCGGCTGACTTCCACCTCCTCGGCCAATAAGCAGGAGTGTTTCAATCCTACTTTATAAAGCCTTTATGAGGGCAAAGATTTACAACAAACAAGGCAATCTCGCCATACGGTTTTATAAACAAAAGATGCGCGAGAGATATGTTATATTACTTTTTAACGGAAGAAATGTCTTCCAAAGAAAATAGTCCCGCTATCGGTTCCTTTCTTTGGGTTGTCATGTCATGCTAAGCATGATCATGAAACCTCAGCTCCAATGCAAGAGCAAAATATCGAGGATTTAGTTTGGGAGGCCAGTTAATAGCCCCGGTAGTGTTCGGCATGATCGAGGTCAAGCCAGCGTAAACACTTCGCCATTGTTATGAATGGCCCGTCGTTCTTAACACCGCCAATCATCGGATCGGCTGACTAGTTTACGCTTATTGTGACGGTCGGTTCGCTTTCTCCACTGAGGTGCTTAACCATGAGCTGGAAGCACAATCGCAGTGGTTCTCCCTGTGCACACCTAGCCCGAACAAAGCGAACGTAGGAGGCAAGCGAGGAGCAGGCAACCCAACTATTGACCGAAGACCAGTTGAACCGATGCATATATAGCAATATCCGAGAATGTTTTGCGAATCTCTAAAGGTGTCCGGCGTTGCCTTTGCGAGACTTGTGCTGAAAACACACAAATAGTTTAAAAAGTGCCATAAGCTTGGAAAACCAAAAACGTCGATAAAAACTTGGCGTTCGAACGAGATCAAGTGTTGATTGCCAATCTGAAAATTGGCCTTAGCAAAAGAAGTTATACATCGTGCTTTAACATGATACATCCTATCTCAAGACTTCAAGCCCGGTCAAATTTGACGGGTTCAACCTCCTATCCCGAGGGCGGAGTACTTCTCATTAGGCCAGTTTAGCAAACTAAACTCTAGCGGCTTTGAGAAAGAAATTAGGCTCCCCGGCTAGTGACCACACGCTCGTGTCGAAAAAAGGAGTGATAGATAATAATAATAATAAAAAAACTTTGCGACGACTAAGAAGAAGAACACTTATCATAAAACGGCTCATATAAATTTAAGAGCCCCCAAGTGACTTGGGTAAAAGAATGATTGCATGTACCGAAGTACTTATATCATATCTATGTTCAACCGAACTTAAACGCTGCTCTTAACCGACCGTCGACTTTCTCCCTCTTCGGTCAAGGACGAAAAGTGTTATGTACTCCATCTGTCGAGAATATCGACAGTGTTTCCAATAACCAGGCAATCAGGCCATAAGGCTGTAATAGACAAAGCGCACTCAGGGAACTTATGCTATATTACTGCGAAGTGTAAGAAGCATCTTCGAAGAAAATAGTACCCCCACAGATACCTTTCTTCGGTGCCCATTGTTATTATGAGACTTGTGCAATAGATTTTTTGTACTCATGAGTTCCGTTGTGTGCCGACCATTATTGAAAACTATAAGAGCGCTTAGCCGGCTTCACCAGTCCCCGAGGTCCGGCTCGGATGACCCGATCGTGACAATCGCAGAGGTGCTCCCTTTACTCCCTAGCCGAACAATCGGGAGCGTAAAGAGGTAAACACGGAGCCAGGCAACCCAGCTTGCAAATCGCTTAAGTCAATATGGTGCAGATTGTGGCGTAATACCACGAACAAGGAACGTAGCCGTCCAAGTATAATCATATGCAAGAGGAAAAGCTTCATGAAGGAAGCCCCCAAATGAATTGGGTATTTGAATTTATGCGTCACAAACAAAGTTTGGACAAGAAATTTTATAACAATCAACATTTTTCCAAAAAAGAATAAAGCTAGGTCGAAACGAACACAAGGTAGAAATAAAAGCTTTGAGCATAAAAGCGACTTAAGCTGGTTAATGTGTTCGGTATTGATGACGCTGGTCCGAGCTTGATACGGGACAAGGTTCCATCCCCCAAGCCGGTCCGATTGGTGGCGGAGCGAAGAGCTCGACACGCCGAAGTGGTGACATAGCACGGTCAATGCAGACGGCGGGGGTGACGCTTGAAGTCCCGGATCATTTTCCTATGCACAAAAATGGTACAAACCGGAGATGATAAAAAATCGTTGCATAATAAATAATTTATGCAAAGTGAGTAATAAAAAGAAATATGACTGGCGCCGAAGTCAAGTCAATATCGATGCTGGCGTCGGCGTGATCTCTGATAAAGGCGTGGCAAAGCTCGAATTCACAGGTCGGTCCGTGCTCCGGATCAGGCGTTCGCGGACTATGTACGGAAACTGACCGAACCACCATGCATTGTCGTTAATGCGGCCACCATTTGATAGACCTGTATACATATGATGGACAAACCAGAGTAATAATTCCTTGGGAAAAATGAACCCAAACAAGCAAAAAATACTGGGATTAATAGCACCTGGTTTATTTGTTGTAGCAATCCGAAGAAAGGTGATTCCCAAAATTGGGACTCGATCCGCGCACCCATTGCCTGATGGGCGATAAAACGACGGCATGTCAATGCTGGTAAAGTTTGGCTCGCCGAGGCAAAGCCCTCGGTCCAGCTAACGTGACGGAGCTGGTCGGCTAGTGATGCCGAAGTGTCCGGAGTAGGTTGATGAAGAGATGGTGAAGCCCCCGGTCCAGCCGAGATGTCGAAGTAGGTCGGCGTGATGGACACCAACGAAGAAGCAATAGTGCGGCCCCGCCGATGCAGAGGTCGTGACGTGGTCGATGCCGGCTTGATGAAGCGACCGTGCGGCGATGCCGGTATGCCCGCTCCGTGTAATCCGTGGGGCAGCGATGTTGGTGATGATTTATCCTTCGCAATGCCGGACTCTTGTTCGGCTTGCTGAGATGATGATCCGAAGAAGTTGAGCTCGGCTCAACAAAGTGACGACATGTCTAGCGCACGTCGGCAGCCGTGGAGCAATATTGCCGGACTGGTTTGACACCAGCATGATGTTGAAGATCATGTTTAAAGTTAGTGGGATGTGTTCGAAAACAAAACACAATACCCCATACAGAACTTCCTTCAAAAAGGATGTCCTAAATCCCGTTCGTAAAAAGGACGAACTCGGGTCGGATTTGTTTTCAAGAGAAAACAGGTCCGAAAAGTGATGCACTAATCGGAAGGTTCCGGAGTTTGGACAGTCGGATCGAGCTGAAATTTTGAGGGTGGTAGATATAGGAATTCCTTGAGTCGATCAATGGTTGGATCTTCCAAAGGAGGTCCAAGCTAGAAGCTGGACACCACGCCCTAAACTCGTCCAGATTCTCCTCCAGATTTGACAGGGCTCCGGTAATATCGTAGATTGTCGGAGATTCCTCCATCGGAACTCGACAAAATTTAGCGTGCCTGTTGTAGACGTAATTCCGCACTATTCCACCGAAGCAATCGTCAAACCGACGCTCGAGGAGGCAGTGACGGCGGATGCAAGTTCGCTGTCCAGAAAAATAGTATGGTCGCCCGAGGGCAATGTTGACGTTGAGCCCCCGGGGTCCCTGGATGATTCCTCCATGATCTTGATAGAGATCGGAGCTAATGTTGATGAAGGCCCTCATCCGAACATGATGATCGGAGGTAGGGCGCAGTCTTTGGTCGAACCAAGATGACGGTCGAGCAATTGACGAAGATGCGAAGTCGTAGTTGATCTGCAAAGCGAGCCATCGACCTTTGCTTAACACACAGCGGAACTCTCAATGAAAGCACCAATGTCGGTGTCAAAACCGGCGGATCTCGGGTAGGGGGTCCCGAACTGTGCGTCTAAGGCGGATGGTAACAGGAGACAGGGGACACGATGTTTATCCAGGTTCGGGCCCTCTCTATGGAGGTAATACCCTACTTCCTGCTTGATTGATCTTGATGGTATGAGTATTACAAGAGTTGATCTACCACGAGATCGTAGAGGCTAAACCCTAGAAGCTAGCCTATGGTATGATTGTTGTATCTATCTCTATCGACTAGCTTTGGCCTCGGTTTATATAATACACGAGGCCTAGGATAACAAGAGTCCCTAACCCGAATCACACGCCGGTGGGAGGAGTCCTTGTCTTGATCGCCAAGTCTTGCGGAATCTTCCTTGTATGCGGCAATTTGTCCCGGACTAGCCCATGAGTATACGGCCATGGGGATCCTCGGCCCAATTTAATGAGATCGGAGATGACGTGGTAGAGTACCCCCTAGTCCAGGACACCGCTAATGGGCAAGCTAGCCTAAGGAACAAAGCGTGAGACGGAGAATCAGAGGATGACAATTACATGCCCCTCTCCGAAGACGAGGTGAGCCTCGGCGACAAAGAATTTATCGTACCTGAGGATCCCGTCGAGCAGGAGCCCTTCAAGTGCCGGCTTATAGCCACAGCAAAAAGCTTGAAGAAAAAGCAACTACAGCTTCAAGCTGACCAAGATCTGCTAGCGGATAGATGGACTAAGGTCCTGGCAGCCGAGGAATACAAACTCGAGCGCCCAACCAAAAGTTACCCAAAGCGCAGGTTGCTACCCCAACTCGAGGAGGAAGCATTAAAGCCTACACTACCAGCGTATGATGATCACGGGTGACCGGCCACCTCGTGGTCCGAGACAAAAGCGGCATATCAGCCCAAGTCCAGCCCGCACCCGTCGCCCGATAAAAAAACACCAAAGCCACGGGCAACACGCGGGACTGCGAGATCTCTTGGAAAACAAAGCGGGACATACAAAGATCGATCTACGGATCACGCAGACGCCGCGCAACGCAGCGACGACGACCGTCATGCCGGATATACTAAAAGCAAATCCGACTGGGCCGAATACAGGAGACAAGACTCGTACGAACTGCGTCGCAACATAGCCCGGCACAGAGGCACCGCACACCCCCTATGCTTCACTGACGAAGTAATGGATCACGAATTCCTAGAAGGGTTTAAACCCGTAAACATTGAATCATATGATGGTACAACAGACCCCGCGGTATGGATTGAAGATTTCCTCCTCCACATCCACATGGCCCGCGGTGACGATCTACATGCCATCAAGTACCTCCCACTAAAACTCAAAGGACCGGCTCGGCATTGGCTGAATAGCCTGCCGGCAAACTCCATCAAAAGTTGGGAGAACTTGGAAGACGCATTCCTTGACAACTTCCAGGGCACTTATGTGCGACCACCGGATGCTGATGACTTGAGTCACATAACCCAACAGCCCGGGAGTCACCAGAAATTCTGGACTCGATTCCTAACTAAAAAGAACCAAATTGTCGACTGTCCGGATGCCGAGGCCTTAGCGGCATTTAAGCATAACATCCGTGACGAGTGGCTTGCCCGACACCTCGGCCAAGAGAAGCCGAAGTCCATGGCAGCCCTCACGACACTCATGACCCGCTTTTGTGCGGGCGAGGATAGCTGGTTGGCTCGCAGTAACAACACTTCAAGAAATCCTGGCAGTTCAGATGCCAGAGATAGCAACGGCAAGCCACGTCGCAACAGACACAAACGCCGCAACAATGGCGACAACGCCGAAGACACGGCAGTCAATTCCAGATTCAGTGGCTCGGCAGTCAATCCCGGACACGGCAGTCAAGCCGTTCAAAAGAAGCAATCCAGGCCCGTCCAGCTTGGACCGCATACTCGATCGCTCGTGTCAAATTCACGGCACCCCCGATAAACCAGCCAACCACACCAACAGAGAATGATGGGTGTTCAAACAGGCCGGCAAGTTGAATGCCTAAAACAAGGAAAAGGGGATGCATGCTACCTCTTGAGCTTGCATTGGATTTCCCCGAAGAGGAGAGGATGATGCAGCAGAGTAGCATAAGTATTTCCCTCAGTTTTTGAGAACCAAGGTATCAATCCAGTAGGAGGCCACACGCAAGTCCCTCGTACCTACACAAAACAATAGCTCAACGCAACCAACGTGATTAGGGGTTGTCAATCCCTTCACGGTCACTTACGAGAGTGAGATCTGATAGAGATGATAGATAATGTTTTTGGTATTTTTGATATAGAGATGCAAAGCAAAAAGTAAAAGGCAAAGTAAAAAATCAAAGCAATAATAAAGTGACGGAGATTGATATGATGAGAATAGACCCGGGGGCCATAGGTTGCACTAGTGGCTTCTCTCAAGAGCATAAGTATTCTATGGTGGGTGAACAAATTACTGTTGATCAATTGACAGAATTGAGCATAGTTATGAGAATATCTAGGTATGATCATGTATATAGGCATCACGTCTGACACAAATGAACCGACTCCTGCACTGCATCTACTACTATTACTCCACTCATCGACCGCTATCCAGCATGCATCTAGAGTATTAAGTTAAAACAGAGTAACGCTTCTTAAGCAAGATGACATGATGTAGAAGATAAATTCATGCAATATGAAATAAACCCCATCTTGTTATCCTCGATGGCAACGATGCAATCACGTGTTTTGTCAGCTTCTTACATCACTTTGGGAAAGGACACATAAGATCGAACCCAAAGCTAAGCACTTCTCCCATGGCAGGAAAAACCAATCTAGTAGGAAAAACCAAACTGATAATTCGAAGATACTTGCAAAGATAACCAATCATACATAAAATAATTCAGAGAAGATTCAAATATTATTCATAGATAGACTTGATCATAAACCCACAATTCATCGGTCTTAACAAACACACCGCAAAAACAAGATTACACCAAATAGATCTCCTCAAGAGAGGAGAACATTGTATTGAGATCCAAAAGAGAAGAAGCCATCTAGCTACTAACTATGGACCCAAAGGTCTGAGGTAAACTACTCACACTTCATCGGAGGGGCTATGATGATGTAGAAGCCCTCGTGATGATGGCCCTCTCCCGGAGACTCGGAACAGGCCCCAAGATTGGATCTCGTGGATACTGAGAAAGTTGCGGAAGTGGAATTAGGTTTTGGCTCCGTATTTGATCGTTTGAAGTGCGTAGGTATATATAGGAGGAAGGAGTACGTCGGTGGACCTCCGAGGGGCCCACGAGGCAGGGGGCGCGCCCTAGGGGGGGCGCCCCCCACCCTCGTGACCGCCTCTGGACTCCCTTGGAGTAGGGTCCAAGTCTCTTGGATCATGTTCGGTGAGAAAATCACGTTCCCGAAGGTTTCATTCTGTTTGGACTCCGTTTGATATTCCGTTTCTTCGAAACACTGAAATAGGCAAAAAAAGCAGTTCGGGCTGGGCCTCCGGTTAATAGGTTAGTCCCAAAAATAATATAAAAGTGGAAAATAAAGCCCAATATAGTCCAAAACAGTAGATAATATAGCATGGAGCAATCAAAAATTATAGATATATTGGAGACGCATCACTGCATAGCAACGACGAGGAGGAGCCCCGGCCGCCGAACACAGGAGGACAGAAGAAATTTCCTCCCCAAGTGAAAACGGTGAACATGATATACGCAACCCATATTCCCAAGCGGGAACAGAAGCGTGCACTAAGGGACGTCTATGCGATGGAGCCGATCGCTAAAGTTCAACCCATGGTCTTCTTGTCCGACCACTTTCGATCGCAGACCACCCACCAAGATCCGTCATGGCGGTTACGCGCATTGGTCCTTGATCCCATCATCGTGGATTTCACCTCACTCGAGTCTTTATGGACGGTGGCAGCAGCTGAACCTGCTCTATCGAGGATATAATGCGCCAAAAATGGGTATAGACCCCTCAAGGATCAAACCCACAAAAACCACCTTTAAAGGTGTCATACCAGGTGTAGAGGCACATTGCAGACGGGCGCATAATCACCTTTGGAAGTGGTCTTCGGATCTCGGACAACTTCGAAGCGAGGAGTTAATCTTCAATATCGTCCCCTTCCGCGATGGCTATCACGCCTTTGCTTTCGGGCCGAACCGCATTCGCCATGATTCAATGCGGTACCGCATTATGCATACCTCAAGCTCAAAATGCGAGGACCTCATGGGGTTATAACATTTAATGGAAACATAGAACACTCGCTCCGTGCGGAGGAGCACATCGCTATGACCCTCTCGCGAAGTGGCGCAAAGCAGCCTTACGAGACAAACCGCCAATTCGGCGAAAAAGCCCCCGGACACCTTCAAGCGAGTCCGAGTACCCTGCAACAGGATCGCCCGGCACGTTCAGAGCTCGCCTAGCAATTCGACCTCCGTCCTAGTCCCATTCAAGCGGCGAAATTTGCGCCGTGCGTACATAATTACGCACTCAAGATACCATGGGCATAGGCGGAGGCACGGCTATGGCACGACCCACAAATGCGGCTCAACCGCCTCAGGAACCGTACATCTTTAACATTTCTTCCTTTCAGGACCCTATTCTCTGAAAGCCCTCTCCGATCGCCTGATTATCGGACCCGTCACGGGAGGGAAACACCAAGGAAGCAAGAAGCTTTGACGTACAAGGGAATCCCCAGGTGGTCTCTGATAACGATCGCTATACCTGTTTTACATACCCACACACAGCTTGCCCTTGGATAGGACATGTCAAATAGTCCTATTTTTACTTATTGCACTACTTGTATACATACGCCTTGACGTATCATTTAAAATAACAATGTACAACATTTAGCTCATTATTGCATTGCTTCATCTTTTTTCCTATCTGCTTATTTACGATAAATTGCACCCATTCGCACATTACGACATCGTCCAGGTCGCCAGGCTTCAGCAGTAATTCTATAACACGGCAAGAAAAGTCCGAACACTTTCGACGGTTAAGGCGGCACCCCGAACTTATAGCATTATATGCATCAGCTCGAATCATGTCTTGGGTCAATAGTTGGGTTTGCCCGGCTCCCATGTTTTGGTACTTTCGTTCCCGCTATATATCGGCTAAGGTATGCACCGGGAGAACCTCTGTGATTGTGTCGGTCACCTCAGTAGAGAAAACAGAAAACCGACTGTCATGATGCGGCGTAGAGCTGGTCGGCTGCTCGAGAGGTCTCAAATCCTTAAAGATTTTTTCCGCTTGAGCGATGAGTCGGCCTTTGTCGATTAAGTGTACATAGTGCCCCAAGTTCGGCCTTCCGAATACTAGGGGCTTCGCCAAAATTTAAAATTGTAGACTTCTATGGCTAAGTGAGAGTGATAAAGCTTTATAGTCCGATTGCCTTGTTCGCTCTATTAAACACCTCCTTAAAGGACCAAATTTTTTGGACAAAGAGTGTTCAAGATATATCCCCAACACCTCAGTACTAGTTACATGGGGGCAGAAGCCGGCGACTAGCCAACTCTTAGATTTTATAAACGGCCGCACAGAAGGTAATATTTTAAATCAACAAGCGTTATATAGCGCACATTAACTCGTTTTCATATTACAGGATCACATGAGTACATTCATTCAAATATTACATCCTTAGCACATTCCTCCGCCACAAAGTAAAGCACCCTTCAGGACACTATCATAATACTTTTCGGGGTGGCGATGCTCCTTGCCCTCCGGCGGCCCCTCCTTCACCAGCTTTTTGGTGTCAATCTTCGCCTAGTGCACTTTCGCACGGGCAAAGGCCCTGCGCACCTTCAATGCAGACGGACCGCTTTATGACTTCAAACCATGGGCAGGCATTCACAAGCCGCTTTACCAGGCCGAAGTAGCTGCCAGGCAGGGGCTCGCCAGGCCACATCCGGACTATGAGGCCCTTCATGGCCTGGTCGGCACGCCTAGAAGCTTCGACCAGTTGCTTCAACTGAGTCGCTCAAGGGCATCGGATGTTCGGTCGATATCGAGACCGAGAACAACTTCTCCGTCGAGCTCCCTTCCTTGTCCCGGTAGAACTCCGCGGCATCCGATACACTGCGGCGTAGATCTGCGAACGCTCCTGGAGAGCTCCGAATTCGGGTAAGTAAAAGGAAAGTTTCCTTCACATGCTTGCTTTGCATACTAAATGCCTTACCCGCCGATATCTTCTTGACCGCCGGAATCTCCTGGAGGGCCTTTTGGGCTCCGGCCTTGGCATTTCGTGTGTTCTTGAGGGCCTTCGAAAGCTCGGACCCTTGCGTCTTAGAGTCACGCTCCAAGGACCCGTATTTCTTGACAAAATCCTGGAGCTCTTGCTGAACCTCGCCGACTCGGGCCTCTTGCTTCTCGCGCTCGGTGTGCTCCTTGGCCGCTTTGTCTTCGGCCTCGGACAGCACCTTCTTCAGGGCCGCCACTTGATCGTGGCTCCCTAGCAAAATTCATGAGCGATCCTATGATCTAACAACCACCTTCCTTTTTCTTTATCAATATCTGACGACGGGTATCACTTACCTTTGTTCTCTTGAGCTACCTCTTGGTAAAGGCCAAGCTCTTCCTCGGACTGCTCAAGGTCCCCCCTTGATGCGGAGACCTCCACCGTCTGAAGCGGTAACGCCGCAGAAAGGCTTTGCTTATTCACATAGACATATTCTGATTAGACTCCTGTGATTATTTTTGATCCTCTGTTCGGCCTTTCTTTGCGAACACCAAGCAGAGCATCGGGAGCTCTTTTGTCTATGCTGTAACATTTTATCATAATTTGATTACTTACCTCAAAGCCTGTTAGGAGGCTGGAACAGGCTTCAGTCAGTCCGCTTTTGGCGGACCGAACCTTCTCGACCACCGCACTCATGATAGTGCGGTGCTCTTCGTCAATGGAAGCTCCGCGAAGCGCTTCCAGCAAATTATCCGATGCCTCCGGATGGACAAAGGCCATGCCAACGCAGAATATTTCGCCCCCTTAGTGAGGGGTCGCCTGACAGCATCCGGAACCACTGGAGGTTCCGGCGCAGTATTCGGCTGGGGGCCAAACTTGCTGCCCCCGTCATTAGAGCCCATGGGAGTCTTGCCCCCCATGCGCCCAGCGTCTGGGATGTCGCCTTGGGGCGCCTCCAGAACTATCTCCCCTTGGTTCAGTGCCCTCTGAGAAAACACCTCGACGTCGTCCGTAGGGCAGGGGGAGGTGGCGGTCGGGAGTGAATCGCTGTTCATCGCGGACTAGCCCAAAGACTCATCCGAAGAGGATACGTCGATATGCGCTTTGGATAGACTACATGATCATGTTTGGCATGATAAGAAGCAATAAAACAAAACATACCAGAACTATTATGGTATTCGGATACTTACGACTCCGCCAGGGGCTTGTCCCTGGGCAACGACTCCCCGCCGCTGTAAGCGGCTATTGTGGAGTAGTCCGGAAGGAGGGTCCTTCCCTTCTTGGACCCTTCCGCCTCCCCAGATGGGGCGACCCTCCCTTTCTTGTCTCCCCCGGCTGGGGGGGGGGGGAACTTTCCTCTTCCCCCTCCTTGTTTTCGTGGGAGGAGGGCCCCTCGGTGTTATCGAACGATGAGTCTGATACAACCTTGCGTCGGAGACCTTTCCTTGTCCCCGCGGCCTTCTTCTTGGCCTTCTTCTCCGGCGCCTCATAGGGCGCCGGAACCAGCATCTTTGTTAAGAGAGGCCTTGCTGGATCTTCGGGCAGTGGGGCCGGACAATCGATCCGCTCCGCTCTCCTGTTAAAATGGCGTGGAGGCTCAGATCCCTCACATGATTATACTGGGGAAAAGAACATCTTATGAGATATAAAGAGCTTACCAGATTGGCAGGGCGCTTTGCTGAGTCCGCGATCCTCGGTAAGGGGAGGAGGTACCTCGGCGGCCTTGAACAGCACCTTTCCAGGGCGTCTTGGTGCGTCGTGTGAAAAAGCTCTCACAGCCGTCCCGAGGGTGCTTGGCCGGAATTCGAACTCCCACATATTGAATGCCCGTCTTTGACACGTTGACAAGCTTGATTTTCTTGCTTATCATGTTTTTTAACACGATTCACAGAGTCCGTCAGCTCCACCGATGAACCCCAGGATAGGCCCTTCTCTTTCCAGGAGGTGAGCCGCATGGGGATGCTGGGTCAAAATTCGGGGGCCGCCACCCAGTTGGTGTCACGCGGCACCAACGGTCTCCACATAGGAGCCTTCGATCCAGGTGACGTTGGGCATTCTGCCCACCATGGCGCCTCCGCACTCCGCTTGCTAGCCGACCACCACCTTCGGTTTCACGTTGAAGGTCTTCAGCCACAGGCTGAAGTGGGGCTTGATGCGGAGGAAGGCCTCGCACATGACGATAAACGCCGAGATGTTGAGGATGAAATTGGGAACCAGATCATGGAAGTCCAGCCCGTAGTAGAACATGAGCCCGCGGACAAATGGGTGGAGGGAAATCCCAGCCAGCGGGCCGAAGTGGGTAAGGAATACAACCCTCTCATGGGGTTCTGGAGTAAGGACGACCGCCTGCGTCTGGGAGCCGGTGCTCGATGTCTGCAGCCAGGTATCCAGCTTCCCGGAGCTTCGTAATGTTCTCCTCCGTAATGGAGGAGACCATCCACTTGCCTTCCGCTCCGGACATGCTTGGAATGGTTTTGCGTAGAAAATGAGAACTTGGGCGCTGGAGCTTGATAACCCACAAGTATAGGGGATCGCAACAGTTTTCGAGGGTAAAGTATTCAACCCAAATTTATTTATTCGACACAAGGGGAGGCAAAGAACATTCTCAAGTATTAGCAGCTGAGTTGTCAATTCAACCACATCTGGAAACTTAGTACCTGCAGCAAAGTGTTTAGTAGCAAAGTAATATGATAGTGGCGTATGATAACAAATAAAAGTAAAAGAAAGCAAAAGTAATATTTTGGTATTTTGTAGTGATTGTATAAGAATAACGGGAAAGTAAATAAGCATAAACCAGTATATGGAAAGCTCAGAGGCATCGGATCAATGATGGATAATTATGCGGGATCACGGTTCATCATGTTGATCATAACATAGGGTGACACGTAACTAGCTCCAATTCATCAATGTAATGTAGGCATGTATTAGAATATAGTCATACGCGCTTATGGAAAAGAACTTGCATGACATCTTTTGTCCTACCCTCCCGTGGCAGCGGGGTCCTATTGGAAACTAAGGGATATTAAGGCCTCCTTTTAATAGAGAACCGGAACAAAGCATTAGCGCTTAGTGAATACATGAACTCCTCAAACTATGGTCATCACCGGGAGTGGTCCCGATTATTGTCACTTGAGGTTGCGGATCATAACACATAGTAGGTGACTATAGACTTGCAAGATAGGATCAAGAACTCACATATATTCATGAAAACATAATAGGTTCAGATCTGAAATCATGGCACTCGGGCCCTAGTGACAAGCATTAAGCATAGCAAAGTCATAGCAACATCAATCTCAGAACATAATGGATACTAGGGATCAAACCCTAACAAAACTAACTCGATTACATGATAAATCTCATCCAACCCATCACCGTCTAGCAAGCCTACAATGGGATTACTCATGCACGGCGGTGAGCATCATGAAATTGGTGATGGAGGATGGTTGATGATGACAATGACGAATCCCCCTCTCCGGAGCCCCGAACGGACTCCAGATCAGCCCTCCCGAGAGGTTTTAGGGCTTAGCGGCAGCTCCGTATCGTAAAACGCGATGATTTCTTCTCCTCTATTTTTTTCTCCCCGGAAGAAAATATATAGAGTTGGAGTTGGCGTCGGAAGGTCTCCAGGGGGCCCACGAGGTAGGGGGCGCGCCCCCCACCCTCGTGGACAGGGTGTGGGCCCCCTGGTCTTCATCTTTGGCAAGGATTTTTTATTATTTATTGTAAGATATTCCGTGGAGTTTCAGGTCATTCCGAGAACTTTTGTTTTCTGCACATAAAACAACATCATGGCAATTCTGCTGAAAACAGCGTTAGTCTGGGTTAGTTCCATTCAAATCATACAAGTTAGAGTCCAAAACAAGGGCAAGAGTGTTTGGAAAAGTAGATAATGATTTGAGACGTATCAACTCCCCCAAGCTTAAACCCTTGCTTGTCCTCAAGCAATTAGTTGACAAACTGAAAGAGAAAGAAAAACTTTTACAAACTCTGTTTGCTCTTGTTGTTGTAAATATGTCAAGTCAGCATTCAGGTTTTCAGCAAAGATTATAAGTAACCACATTTGCAATAATTCTCAGGTCTTATAATCACTCATGTCAATAGCATAATCAACTAGTGAGCCATAATAATAAATCTCGGATGAAAACACTTTCTCAAAACAATCATAATATGATATAACAGGATGGTATCTCGCTAGCCCTTTCTGAGACCGCAAAACATAAATGCAGAGCACCTTTAAAGATCAAGGACTGACTAGACATTGTAATTCATGGTAAAAGAGATCCAATCATAGTCACACTCAATATAAATTAACAGTGATGAATGCAAATGACAGCTGCACTCTCCAGCTAGTGCTTTTTAATAAGAGGGTGATGACTCAACATAAAAGTAAAAAGATAGGCCCTTCGCAGAGGGAAGCAGGGATTTGTAGAGGTGCGGAGCTTCGGTTTTTGAAATAGAGATAAATAATATTTTGAGCGGTATACTTTCATTGTCAACATAGCAACTAAGAGATGGCGATATCTTCCATGCTACACACATTATAGGCGGTTCCCAAACAGAATGGTAAAGTTTAAACTCCCCCTCCACCAACAAGCATCAATCCATGGCTTGCTCGAAACAAAGACTGCCTCCAACAAACATCGTGTCCTGTGGGGAGTTTTGTTTGCAATTAATTTTGATTTAGTTTGCATAAAGCATGGACCTGGGCATCCACAGTGATCAGCCATTTTCTAGTGAGTGAGGATGAGTCCGCTCCTCTTGAGAATAACCCGCCTAACATGGAAGATAAGGGCAGCCTTGGTTGATACATGAGCTATTCGAGCATACAAAGCATGTAATGTTTATTTGAAGGTTTAGAGTATGGCACATACAAATTTACTTGGAACGGCAGGTAGATACTGCATATAGGAAGGTATAGTGGACTCATCTGGAATAACGTTGGGGTTTAAGGTGTTGGATGCACAAGCAGTATTCCCGCTTAGTACAGGTGAAGGCAAGCAAAAGACTGGGAAGCGACCAACTAGAGAGCGACAACAACCATGTACATGCATTAAAATTAATAAACATTGGATGCAAGCATGAGTAGGATATAATCCACCATGAACATAAATATCGTGAAGGCTATGTTGATTTTGTTTCAACTACATGCGTGAACATGTGCCAAGTCAAGTCACTTAAATCATTCAAAGGAGGATACCACCCCATCATACCACATCATAACCATCTCAATAGCATGTTGGCACGCAAGGTAAACCATTATAACAATCAAGCATGGCAGAAGTAACTACGATCTCTAATTGTCATTGCAAACATGTTTATTCATAATAAGCTGAATCAAGAACGATGAACTCATCATATTTACAGAAACAAAAGAGGTCGAGTTCATACCAGCTTTTCTCATCTCAGTCAGTCCATCATATATCATCATAATTGCCTTTCACTTGCACGACCGAACGATGTGAATAATAATAAGAGTGCACATGCATTGGACTAAGCTGGAATCTGCGAGCATTCAATAAATAGGACAAGACAAGGCAATATGGGCCACTTCAACAATTTAATCATGGTCTTCTCCTATCGACCCCCAAAGAAAAGAAAGAAATAAAAACTATTTACACGGGAAAGCTCCCAACAAGCAAAAGAAGAACGGGAAATATTTTTGGGTTTTTCCTTTTTTTTAATTACTACTACTACAGCTGAAAAGTAAACTACTACTACTTTTTTTGTTTTTCTTAAGGTTTATCAAACACACAAGAAGAAAGCAGGAAAAAGAAAATAAACTAGCATGTATATTACAGTGAAAGAGTATGAGCACCGACATCTAGCAATGAGTGTGTGTGAGCATAAATGTAATGTCGGTGAGAAATACGTACTCCCCCAAGCTTAGGATTTTGGCCTAAGTTGGTTCATTGCCAGGGATAGCCTGGCTGATACCCGAAGGTGTGGCTGGGTCGTCTTTATGACGAAGAATAGTTGGGGTTGTCTTGTGATGCAGCAGCTATCGCCTCTGAGCTGCAGCGATGAGTCGGGCTACTGCGCTCTCCTCTCGTACTCATCTGCCTCCTCCCTGGTAATAGTATATCTTCCGTTTGCCTGGTAATCAAAGAAGGCAGGAGCAGGGAGAGTAGTACGGACAACATGCCGTTTGTTAAAGATTAATCGATACTGGAGAGGTGATTCAGTCCTCTCGACAAACTGGTGAGAAACCATAGAATCAAAATCGAAATAAGCAGGAGGCAACTCCATGTCTCCTTCACGAACGTCTATCTCAAGAAATTTAGCTAACCGGGTTGCATAAATTCCTCCAAAGAAATCTCCATTATATCTATTATGATGCAACCTACGAGCCACTGATGGCTCCCATATGATAAGATTGGTCTCCTAACACAAGACTCCTAAGAATGCTAAGGTCGGGACACACATGTGACATGCTTCATCCTTAGCATTTATGCATCTACCTATGAAGAGAGCAAAATAATGTATAGAAGGAAAGTGAATGCTCCTATGGTAGCTTGCGTTATATCTCTAGATTCCCCTACAGTTATACTAGCAAGAAAGTTTCTAAATTCAGATTTAGGGGGATCCCTAACACTACCCCATTGTGGAAGTTTGCAAGCAAAAGTGAAATCCTCTAAGTTCATGGTATAAGGTTTGTCATAAAGATCAAACATGACTGAAGGAGAACTACGCGAAGATGAATACTCAAACCTCCTCACAAATGAGCTTGTGAGATCATGATACTGGGGGCATTTGTCTGCCTCAAAGTCCTCAAGACCGGCGTTATGCAAATATGCGTTAAATTGTTCTTTAATTCCTGCACGATCCATAAAATTTTCCGACGGCCATTCGCAAGGACGCACTAGAGCGTCTCATGGTGGTTCCTCGTCAGCATCACGCATAGCAAGCCTGGGTCCTTGCTTTTTAGAGGAACCACCTTGGAACATCTTCCTAAGCATATTGCTTTTCTCTGAAAAATTTCTGAAATTTTTAGTAACTTCAAACAAAAGTGAACCAACTTCAATAAAACTGATAGCAACTACTCCTGCAAATGCCTAGAGCCTATATCAAGCATTAGAACTACTTGGAACCATATAAATTTGACATGCAAGCTCAAGAACATGGTCACCTATGCAGCACAAATTTGCAAAGAATAAAGCACTAGAACAAAAACTAATTGGACCAATGGAGGAGTCACATACCAAGGAACAATCTCCCCAAGCAGTTTTGCGAGAGGTGATTTGAGCAAGGAGATCGAAAATCATAGGAAAGAGGGCTGGAACTCGTGCTTGAGTTGGTTTTTCGTGTTTGTGGGAGGAAGAAGAAGAGGAGGGGTGCAGGAATAAGTGGAGGAGGGCCACCATGGGCCCACGAGGTAGGGGGCGCGCCCTCCACCCTCGTGGCAGTGTGGCAGCTCCCAGGTAATTTTTGCACCATAAATCCTCAAATATTCCCAAAAAAAAATCATATTAAATTGGCATGTCATTCGAGGACTTTTATTTTTGGGATATTTTTATATTGCACGGATAAATCGGAAGCAGACGGAAAAATACTATTTTTACTTTATTTCAACTAAATAACGAGAAAGTATAAAGAGGGTCTGAAGGTTGTGCTTCTAGTTTCATCCATCTCATGCTCATCAAAAGGAATCCACTAACAAGGTTGATCAGGTCTTGTTAACAAACTCATTTCGATTAACATGGAACCGGAGAAATTTCGAATAACACTATGTTACCTCAATGGGGATATGCACATCTCCAATAATAAGTATATCATATTTTCTTTTGACAATAGGAAGAGGAAATTCAAAACCTCCAAATATAATCGATGGAATTTTTCCAATAGAGTTGATACTATGAACTTGAGGTTGTTTCCTCAGAAAGTGTACCGTATGCTCGTTACCACTAACATGAAAAGTGACATTGCCTTTGTTGCAATCAATAACAGCCCCTGCAGTATTAAGAAAAGGTCTTCCAAGAATAATAGACATACTATCATCCTCGGGAATATCAAGAATAACAAAGTCCATTAAAATAGTAACGTTTGCAACCACAACAGGCACATCCTCACAAATACCGATAGGTATAGCAGTTGATTTATCAGCCATTTGCAAAGATATGTCGTAGAGGGTGTCAACTTATTCAAGTCAAGTCTACGATATAAAGAGAGAGGCATAACACTAACACCGGCTCCAAGATCACATAAAGTAGTTTTAACATAATTTCTTTTAATGGAGCATGGTATAGTAGGTACTCCTCGATCTCCAAATTTCTTTTGGTATTCCACCCTTAAAAGTATAATTAGCAAGCATGGTGGAAATTTCAGCTTCAGGTATCTTTCTTTTGTTTGTAACAATATACTTCATGTATTTAGCATAAGGATTCATTTTGAGCATATCAGTCAATCGCATACGCAAAAAGATAGGTCTAATCATTTCAACAAAGCGCTCAAAATCCTCATCATCCTTTTTCTTGGATGGTTTGGGAGGAAAAGGCATGGGTTTCTGAACCCAAGGTTCTCTTTCTTTACCATGTTTCCTAGCAACAAAGTCTCTCTTATCATAACGTTGATTCTTTGATTGTGGGTTATCAAGATCAACAGCAGGTTCAACTTCTATATCATTATCGTTACTAGGTTGAACATCCTCATGAACATCATCATTAACATTTTCACTAGGTTCATGTTCATTACCAGATTGTGTTTCAGCATCAGACATGAATATATCATTTGGATTATCAGACGGTTCAGCAATAGGTTCACTAGAAGTTTGCACAGTTCTATCATTTTTCTTTTTCTTCTTTTTAGAAGAACTAGGTGCATCAATATTATTTCTCACGAGAATCTTGCTCAATTCTCTTAGGGTGGCCTTCAGGATACAAAGGTTCTGAGTCATTCTACCAGTTCTAGTAGCCACTCTAACACAGATAATCATTTTTCTTACTATTCATTTCATCAAGCAATTCTTTTTGAGCCTTAAGTACTTGTTCCATTTGAGTGGTAACCATAGAAGCATGTTTGCTAACAAGTTTAAGTTCACCTCTAATATTAGCCATATAATCACCCAAGCGTTTAATCATATAAGCATTTTGTTTTAATTGTCTACCAAAATAAGCATTGAAGTCTTCTTGCTTAAACATAAAGTTATCAAACTCATCCAAGCACCCACTAGCAATTTTAGTAGGAGGGATTTCAGCTTTATCATATCTATAGAGAGAATTTACCTTTACTACCTATGTCGGGTTATCGAGATCGGAAGGTTCTTTAATAAATAAAGGATTAAGATCATATGTTTCTTCAACAGGCGGTAAATTAAGACCATGTATTTCTTCAATAGGAGGTAAATTATTAACATCTTCAGCTTTAATACCTTTTTCTTTCATAGATTTCTTTTGCCTCTTGCATATCTTGGACTGAGAAATAGAACACATCTCTTCTTCGGAGTTGGTTTAGGAATAGGCTCGATTAATTGGAGCGGGATCTGGCTCAGGAGTCGCTCGTGGAGGTGCCCAATTATTTTCATATGTCAACATATTATTCAATAGAATTTCAGCTTCATCCGTGTTCTTTCCCTGAAAAGAGAACCAAAGATAACTATCCGGTAATCTCTGGAAGCATCGGTTAGTCCATTATAAAAGATATCAAGTATTTCATGTTTCTTAAGAGGATGATCAGGCAAAGCATTTAGTATCTTGAGAAGCCTCCCCAAGCTTGTGGGAGACTCTCTTCTTTAATTTGCACAAAGTTGTATATTTCCTTTAAAGCAGCTTGTTTCTTATGAGCAGGGAAATATTTAACAGAGAAGTAATAAATCATATCCTGGGGACTACGCCCACAACCAGGATCAAGAGAATTAAACCATACATCACCCTTTAATGAGAACGAAAATATTTTAAGTATATAAAAGTAGCGCGGTCTCTAATCATTAGTAAACAGGGTGGCTATATCATTTAATTTAGTAAGATGTGCCACAACAGTTTCAGATTCATAACCATGGAAAGGATCAAATTCAACCAAAGTAATTATATCAGGATCAACAGAGAATTCATAATCCTTATCGGGAACACATATAGGCGAAGTAGCAAAAGCAGGGTCAGGCCTCATTTTATCTTTAAGAGATTCTTTGTTCCATTTAATTAATAGCCTTTTAAGTTCATGATGATCTCTCCAAGCTAAAATAGCGGCAGAAGATTCCATATCAAAAACATAACCCTCAGAAATAATAGGCCTATCTTCATCATCACTTTCATCATTATAATTAGATTCAATAATCTCTTTCTCTCTAGCCCTAGCAATTTGTTCATCAAGAAATTCACTAAGGGGCACGGTAGTATCAGGCATAGAAGTAGTTTCATCATAAGTATCATGCATAGCAGAAGTGGCATCATCAATAACATGCGACATATCGTAAGCGAATAGCAGAAGCAGGTTTAGGTGTCGCAAGCTTACTCATAACAGAAGGTGAATCAAGCGCAGAGCTAGATGGCAGTTCCTTACCTCCCCTCGTAGTTGAGGGATAAATTGTTGTCTTAGCGTCTTTCAAGTTCTTCATAGTGTCCAGCAGATATAAATCCCAAGTGACTCAAAGAATAGAGCTACGCTAACCGGCAACGGCGCCAGAAAAAGGTCTTGATAACCCACAAGTATAGGGGATCGCAACAGTTTTCGAGGGTAAAGTATTCAACCCAAATTTATTGATTCGACACAAGGGGAGCCAAAGAATATTCTCAAGTATTAGCAGATGAGCTGTCAATTCAACCACACCTGGAAACTTAGTATCTGCAGCAAAGTGTTTAGTGGCAAAGTAATATGATAGTGGCGGCAACGGTAACAAAAGTAAAGAAAGCAAAAGTAATATTTTTGGTATTTTGTAGTGATTGTAACAGTAACAACGGGAAAGTAAATAAGCGTAAACCAGTATATGAGAAGCTCGTAGGCATCGGATCAGTGATGGATAATTATGCCGGATGTGGTTCATCATGTAACAGTCATAACATAGGGTGACACAGAACTAGCTCCAATTCATCAATGTAATGTAGGCATGTATTCGAATATAGTCATACGTGCTTATGGAAAAGAACTTGCATGACATCTTTTGTCCTACCCTCCCGTGGCAGCGGGGTCCTATTGGAAACTAAGGGATATTAAGGCCTCCTTTTAATAGAGAACCAGAACAAAGCATTAGCACTTAGTGAATACATGAACTCCTCAAACTATGGTCATCACCGGGAGTGGTCCCGATTATTGTCACTTCGGGGTTGACGGATCATAACACATAGTAGGTGACTATAGACTTGCAAGATAGGATCAAGAACTCACATATATTCATGAAAACATAATAGGTTCAGATCTGAAATCATGGCACTCGGGCCCTAGTGACAAGCATTAAGCATAGCAAAGTCATAGCAACATCAATCTCAGAACATAATGGATACTAGGGATCAAACCCTAACAAAACTAACTCGATTATATGATAAATCTCATCCAACCCATCACCGTCCAGCAAGCCTACGATGGAATTACTCACGCCTGACGGTGGTGAGCATCATGAAATTGGTGATGGAGGATGGTTGATGATGACGACGACGAATCCCCCTCTCCGGAGCCCCGAACGGACTCCAGATCAGCCCTCCTGAGAGGTTTTAGGGCTTGGCGGCGGCTCCATATCGTAAAACGCGATGATTTCTTCTCCTCTATTTTTTTCTCCCCGAAAGCAAATATATAGAGTTGGAGTTGGCGTCGGAAGGTCTCCAGGGGGCCCACGAGGTAGGGGGCGCGCCCTAGGGGGGGGGGCCCACCCTCGTGGACAGGGTGTGGGCCCCCTGGTCTTCATCTTTGGCAAGGATTTTTTATTATTTATTGTATGATATTCCGTGGAGTTTCAGGTCATTCCGAGAACTTCTGTTTTCTGCACATAAAACAACATCATGGCAATTCTGCTGAAAATAGCGTCAGTCCGGGTTAGTTCCATTCAAATCATACAAGTTAGAGTCCAAAACAAGGGCAAAAGTGTTTGGAAAAGTAGATACGACGGAGACGTATCAGAGCTTGAGTGCGCGAGAATGGATGGGCAGGGAAGAAGGCGTGGGTGAAAAACAGGAGTCTTTGTCCCTTTATAAGGGCAGTAGAAACGGTGCGCCTCCCTACTTGCCCCATAAAATCGCTTATTCCCCAAGCGCTGTGATTGATGGCGCGGTTGGGTTACCCATATCCGTATTGATGAGAATCCCGTGATAAGGGGAACACAATCTCTGCTTCGACAAGACGTGCCAATAAAACCGCCTCGCAACACGTGCAGTGGCAGGCAGGGAAAAACGGTTCGTAATGACCGGGCCACGGCAGGACGTCACGTTATGAAAAGTTGTCAGCGGATTAGATTAGTGGAATAATATACTCTCTAGGGTGGTGTGTGGAATTTGTTTTGCAGAGTCGGACACGATCCTTGTGTTCAAAATCTTCTATGGAGTATTCGGAGGAGGAACCCGCCTTGCAATGTCGAAGACAATCTGCACACCGAATCATCGTCATTGAAGCCTGGTTCAGGGGCTATTGAGGGAGTCCTGGATTAGGGGGTCCTCGGACAGCCGGACTATATACCTTGGCCGGACTGTTGGACTATGAAGATACAAGATTGAAGACTTCGTCCCGTGTCCGGGTGGGACCCTCCTTTGCGTGGAAGGCAAGCTTGGAAATTCGGATATGTAGATCTCCTCCTTGTAACCGACTGTGTAAGCCTAGCCCCAAGGTGTCTATACAAACTGGAGGGTTTAGTCCGTAGGACAACAACAATCATAATCATAGGCTAGCTTCTAGGGTTTAGCCTCAACGATCTCGTGGTAGATCAATGTAATTATCATATCATCAAGATCAATCAAGCAGGAAGTAGGGTATTACCTCCATCGGGAGAGCCCGAACCTGGGTAAACATTGTGTCCCCCGCCTCTTGTTACCATCAGCCTTAGACGCACAGTTTGGGATCCCCTACCCGAGATCCGCCGGTTTTGACACCGATAGGTCCCAAACTGCAAACAGAAAAAGCTTACAAATAATCAAACAAAAAGTCCTAATGGAGTAAAACCCTTTAATTTTATCGCTTGGGAACCGCCACTAGCATGCTTAGCATGGAAGATATTGATAACTGATGGTCGTGAAGTAAATGAGAAGGGTACATGTCTAAAAATATCATTTATCTCTATTTAAAAACTTGAGCTCTGGCACCTCTGCAAATCACTGCTTCCCTCTGTGAAGGGACTATCTATTTACTTTTATGTTGTGTCATCACCTTCTAAAACAAGCGCTAGAACCTGAGAACAGAGCTGTCATGACTTATGCATTATATGTACCTAATGTTGGGTGCATCATGAATGGATCTTTTCTACCATGAATTACAATGTTTAGTCGCTGCTTGAACTTTGGAGGTGCTCTGCATTTATGTTTTGCGGTCTTAGAAAGGGCTAGCGAGATACCATCATTGTCATATTATATCATAGTTGTTTTGACAACGTGTTGCCATTTGAGATATCTTATTATTTCTCGCTAACTGATTATGTCATTGATATGAGTCATTATAATCTTTAAGAGTTATTGTCGGCAAGGTTAGTTATAATGTTGGCTGAAAACCTGGGTGCTGTTTAAGCTTATTTATGCAAACAAGAGCAAAAGAGTTCGTAAAAGTTTTTCTTTTTCACTTTCAGTTTATCAACTGAATTGCTTGAGGACAAGCAAAGGTTTAAGCTTGGGGGAGTTGATACGTCTTCAATGTATCTACTTTTCCTAACGCTTTTTCTCTTGTTTTGGACTCTAATTTGCATGATTTGAATGAAACTAACCCCGGACTGACGTTGTTTTCAGCAGAACTACCATGGTGTTGTTTTTGTGCAGAAATAAAAGTTCAATGAAACTTTGCGAGGAATTTTTTATAATAAATAAGAATTTCTAGAGCCAAGACCTACCGGAGAGGGGCACCTGGGTGGGCACAACCCACCAGGGCGCGCCCCCCTCTCATGGGGCCCAGATGGGTTGTCCCCACCTGGTGGCCCCACGGACCCTGAAACCGACGCTATAAAATCCTATTTTTCCAAAAAAAATCAAGGAGAAAGAATTATCGTGATCCACGAGACACAGCCGCCGTCACCTCCTGTTCTTCATCGGGAGGCCAGATCTGGAGTCCGTTTGGGGCTTCGGAGAGGGGGGGGGTCTTCGTTATTCGTCATAACCAACCCTTCTCCATCGCCAGTTCCAGGATGCTCCCAACCGGGAGTGTGTACTTCCGTCGTAGGCTCGCGGGTCGGGGAGGAGTTGGGTGAGATTCATCATGTAATCGAAGTTAGTTTTGTTAGGGATTGATCCCTAGTATCCACTGTGTTCTAAGATTGATGTTGCTATGACTTTGCCATGCTTAATGCTTGTCACTTTGGGCCAGGGTGCCATGAACTCAGATCTGAACTGTTTATGTTATCACCATTATATCCATGTTCTAGATCTGATCTTGCAAGTTATAATCACCTACTACGTGTTATGATCCGGCAACCCCGGAGTGACAATAGACAGGACCACTCCCGGTGATGACCGTAGTTTGAGGGGTTCATGTATTCACTATGTGTTAATGCTTTGTTTCAGTTCCCTATTAAAAGGAGGCCTTAATATCCCTTAGTTTCCAATAGGACCCCACTGCCACGGGAGGGTAGGACAAAAGATGTCATGCAAGTTCTTTCCATAAGCACGTATGACTATTTACGGAATACATGCCTACATTATATTGACGAACTGGAGCTAGTGCCGTATCACCCTAGGTTATAACTGTCTCATGATGAATATCATCCAACAAGTCACCGATCCAATGCATATGAATTTATCTTATATTGTTCTTGCTAAGTTACTACCGCTATCATCATCAAGTTACACTTGCTACAAAACTACCGCTATCACTTTTACTGCTACCGTTGCTGCTGCTACTACTATCAAAACTATCAAACTACTTGCTAGTGATCACTTTACTGTAGATAATTAATCTCCAGGTGTGGTTGAATTGACAACTCAACTGCTAATACCTTCAAATATTCTTTGGCTCCCCTTGTGTCGAATCTATAAATTTGGGTTGAATACTCTACCCTCGAAAACTGTTGTGATCCCCTATACTTGTGGGTTATCAACGGCGTCCACCGCCGTGTTTCGCATGTAGAAGCCACCACTGCGGTCGCACTTCTGGCACTGCCGTTGGTTCCCGAGGTGCTCGCCATGGCAGTCAAGACAAAGCCAGTGCCCTCCGAGGGAGTCCTCGATTAGGGGTGTCCGCTGGCCGGACTATGACCTTTGGCCGGACTCCTGGACTATGAAGATACAAGATTGAAGACTTCGTCCCGTGTCCGGATGGGACTTTCCTTGGCGTGGAAGGCAAGCTTGGCGATACGGATATGTAGATCTCCTCCCATGGTAACCGACTCTATGTAACCCTAACCCTCTCCGGTGTCTATATAAACCGGAGGGTTTTAGTCCGTAGGACGAACAACAATCATACTATAGGCCAGCTTCTAGGGTTTAGCCTCTCTGATCTCGTGGTAGATCTACTCTTGTACTACCCATATCATCAATATTAATCAAGCAGGAGTAGGGTTTTACCTCCATCGAGAGGGCCCGAACCTCGGGTAAAACATCGTGTCCCTTGTCTCCTCGTTACCATCCGCCTAGACGCACGCTCGGGACCCTACCCGAGATCCGCCGGTTTTGACACCGACATTGGTGCTTTCATTGAGAGTTCCTCTGTCGCCACCTTTAGGCCCGATGGCTCCTCCGATCATCAATAATGTCACGGTCCAGGTGAGACTTTTCTCCCGGACAGATCTTCAGATTCGGGCGGTTTTGCATCAAGGGCCAATTCGCTTGGCCATCCGGAGCAGATCGAAGCTATGCCCCGCCATCGTGTCAGATTTGAAGTTTGAACTACACGGCCGACGTCCGCGGAGACTTGATCTTCGACGGGTTCGAGCTACAGCCAATGCGCGCCGCGATCATCACGATGGGCATGATCTAGCTCGCTACCGGTCAGTTGTCTTGAGGCCGCGATTAGGTCCGCCTCCGACCCTTAGCTCGGAGCCAACTGCACTAATCGAGGACGGTGGCTGGACACCGCCTCGGGGCTGCAATCTCTACGGTGATCGAGCGAACACCATACCCGTCCTTCTTATGGCTTCAGACTCCAAGGTGTCGACTCTCTCCGACTCGAACCTTCCGCGCCCTACCAATCGAATCCGATTGGGCGCCGATCATGGAGTTCACCGCCGCGGACATCTTTTCAAAGACTCTCCTTTCGGCGACGTTCTGGATTCACTAAAGTCTCTCGCTTTATCAGGAGAGCCCTGGCCGAACTATGGTCAGCAAGGTTGGGATGCGGACGACGAAGAAATGCAAAGCCCACCCACCACCCACTTCAGTGAGCCACCGCCGATGATTTAACCGACATGCTCGACTTCGACCAAGACATCGACGGTATGGACAACGATGCAGGAGACGACAAAGAACCAAGGTTTGCGAGTGGCACCGGAAGGCCACCGTCATATGACATATACATGGTGGACATCCCAAAAGAAGGGAATGGCGATGGAACAACGGAGGATGACCCCTCCAAGAAGCAGCCTAAGCGCCCGGCGTTGGCGCCGCTCTAAATCCCGCCACAAAGAAAACGCGGTGATTCCGGCACCGGAGACAATAACACCGGACAAAGGTCAAGATAACCCCTTCCAAAGCAGGATTCAAAGACAGAGGATGGAGAAGCCAGCCTCATGAGAGAGCGGCAGACAAAAGGTAGAGGACGATAATCACATGCCTCCTCCGAAGATGAGGCAAGCCTCGACGACGATGAATTTGTCGTGGCCCGAGGATCCCGTCGAACAAGAGCGCTTTCAAACGCAGGCTTATGGCCACGGCGAGCAGCCTCAAGAAAAACAGCAACAACTTAGAGTCGACCAAGACTTGCTAGCCGACAGATGGATCGATGTCCTTGCGCCAAAGAGTACGCATCAACGCCCTCCAAGAGCTACCTAAAACGCAGGCTGCTACCCGATTAGAGGAGGAAGCACCTAGACCTATATCACCAGCGCATGATGATGCGCCAATCGCCACCTCGTGGCCATGATAGAGAGGCCTCTCGCCCTCCACTCAAGCCGCACTCTGCGCCGCTCAAAGAATACCAAGGCACGGGAAATGCGCCAGACTGCGAGATATATTGGAGGGCAGGGCAAGGCAAACAAGATCGATCTATGGATCGCGGCGCGCCCATGACACGTGATTTATAACCTTCATGCCGGATATGGTAAATCCGCCGGGCTGAACCACATGGAGACAAAGCTCATTTGAGCTACGCCGTGATATAGCCCAATACAGAGGCGCCAAGACACCCACTATGCTTCATGTGATGAAGTAATGGATCATAAAATCCCGAGGGTTTCAAACCCGTAAACATCGAATCATACGATGGCACAACCGATCCGGCAGTATGGATCGAGGATTATCTCCTTCATATCCACATGGCCCGCGGCGATGATCTACACGCCATCAAACACCTCCCACTCAAGCTTAAAGGACCAGCTCGGCATTGGCTTAACAGCTTGCCAGCAGAATCAGTTGCTTGTTGGGAGGACCTGGAAGCCGCATTCCTTGATAACTTCTGTGGCACCTATGTACCACCACCGTATCGCCGACGACCTAAGCCACATAATCCAGCAGCCAGAGGAATCAGCCAGACAATTCTGGACATGGTTCCTAACAAAGAAAAATCAAATAGTCGACTGTCCGGACGCAGAGGCCCTTGCAGCCTTCAAGCATAACATCCGTGACGAGTGGCTTGCTCGGCACCTAGGACAGGAAAAGCCGAAATCCATGGCAGCCCAGCAGCTGCCGGAGGTCGCGACAAAGAATGTGCATCTCGAGAAGCCATTGCTGGCTGCCAGTCATTTCCGCCATGCAAGAAACCTGCCGATCTGCACATCCACGCTCACGAGGAAATCGTCTACATATGCCACTACAAGGCCAGCGAGGACAAAAGACGTTGGCCTTCTTCCAATGGGCCGAATCTTTGGATGCCATTGTTCGGAAGCATCGCCGACCTGGCCACCAGCCGCTGCTACTTAGCCGCTGTTCGGTGGGCCGCCACTGAGTTGAGGAGGTGGACGTCGTTGATGGATGCATCTTTCTTCCTCAGAATCAAAGACTACATCGCCTTGTGGCCTTAATGTTTTATTAGTGTATGGCATTTTATTCCAAAGAAATGACATGTGTGATCCCTTGCTCTTGTTAGGAGTTAATTATATGTAGTATCACTGTCTTCGACCTGGTGTACTACCTAGGTCCTGGTTTATTAGTCCCTTTTGTAATTTGTGCTAAATTTTAACCAACGATTTAACTGACAAAATGTTAGTGCATGTCAACAAAAAATATATCATTTGATTTGTATTTGAACATAGTTTTCCATGATATAATTTTGGTGACATGCATGAACCTTTTGTTAGTCAAATTTATGGTCAAAATTTGGCACAGATTACGATGGGGAGCAATAAACCAGGACGGAGGTAGACTGGTCCATCACCATCGTGTTTTGTGCCTACTTTTGACCTCACCGACCCAACCTACATGGAGGGAATGTTGTATATATTGGCGTGACAACCAAACTTATAAAGTATATTCAAAACTGAGTGTTACTACAAGTTACGAGTTCAAAACGAGAAAGTGGAAGAAGTACAACATGCATGTGCCGTTCGAGTTGCACCCCCACACGGTCGTGGTGCACAATGTAGTAACTAGTCTCTTCTTGACCCGCATTTACATTGATACGGCTTGAATGCCAAGGAGGGAGAGGGTAGCGGTTCCTGAGATGTTGAACGGTCAATGATGCATCCTCAATTAGCATGCACAGGGAATTAATTGGAGAAGCAGAATAGAGCCGGCACGATGTGAATGCAACAGGGTTTGGACTCTCATATAAAGGCGCCCTACCACTCCAATTCATCTACTCCTAGTATATGTGCAACAATACTCACTCCAATCCAAGACCAACTGACCAGAAGCCACAAGCACCTATGGAGGCGATGGACGCGAGCGGCGGTCGGCTGTGCCAGATCATCCAAGACGCCGGCCTGCGGCCCCGCACCATGCAGCGTTTCCAGACGGTGCTGGCGACCGCCGGCTTTGTAGCCCTCGCCAACGCCGGCTTCACCTCTCGCATGGACGAAATGATGGTCCACTCCATCCGCAAGTTCACCACCGTCAAGAAGCGCACGGACGACCTTGCCAGATCGCTTCCGTACCGCAGACCGAGGCTCCTCACTGCCTGCCACCCTCATCGGCCTCCATGGTGACGAACTCTTTCAAGCCCTGGTGGCCCTGCAAGTGCCAGAGGTCGCGACGAAGAATGTGCACCTCGAGGCCACGCTCGCCGTGTAGTGCCTCGCCATGCAAAAAACCTCCGACCTGCACATCCACGTCTACGAGGAAATCGTCTACATAGGCCACTACAAGGCCCGGTGAGGATGAAGACGTTGGCCTTCTTCCAATGGCTGGAATCTTTGGACGCCATTGTTCGAAGCACATCGACCGCCACGTAAAGCCGCCGCTACTTAGTCATTGCTCGCGGGCGGCGCTCGAAGTCAAGGAGGTGGACGCCGTCGATGGATGCATCTTCCTTCTTGCCTCCTGTAACCAGCACTGCATCGCCTCGTGGACTTAATGTTTTATTAGTAGTATATGGCATTTTTATTCCTGTTGTAACGTTTCACTGTGAGGTGGGGCCGCAGTTGAGCAAACCGACCATGGGCAAATCCCCACCCCGCCCACCGCGCGTCGGCTGAGTTTAGAATTAGAAGAGAGAAACGAGGGAGAAGAGCTATCAGAGTAACGTAACGTCATTGTTGTCGATGGGACTCGTGTTGATAGAATAGGAGTACTGAGCACTCGTACCTGTTTTTTTAAGGGGAAAAGTAGTCGTATGTCTAGTACCACTAGTTGGGTGCATGTGACCTATACCTGTCATCACTTTAGGTCTCCTTTTCGAACCGCATCTATGCTTCATAGTACATATTTTTTTCACGCATTTATCCCCCTATATGTACTCCTAGGCTATTTCCACGTGCTCCCTTTCGCCGACATGTGGGACATAGAGCATCTGGGTCACAGTGCATGCACGACTCAGAGCATATGCAACCATGCCGGGGTACTTTACATTTCAGACCTCGCGAATTACATGCAAACCCCCCTCCCCCTGTAGAAGAATAAATAAATAAATTACTACATGAAACCAGATTATTTTCGTAGAAACCGGAGCACGCTCATTAAATTTTGGACATAACACGTTTATTTAAAAACGACCGGACCTAAACCAGTCTAAGGGCCTCTTTGATTCGCAGGATACTAAAAACACGGGAATGGGGAAAGTATGATGGTGATGAACCGAGACGAGGAGAACTCTAACTCGGTTAGAGGTTAGAGTTAGATTGTAACCCTGAACTAACTCTAACCAGAGAGGTGTTTGGATGGCAGGGTTTGATTGACAACAAATGCTCTTTCTCAATCAATTGACTACTTTGGACCCTATTTCCTGCCGGATTTGGTGTGGCCGGCTGTTGTGTGGCCTCCTCCCACTCACAATTGACATAAACGAACCATCTTTACAAATCAAGCATGTAAAAAATGGTAAATTTTAGTTTGTCCATAGAAATGAGATATCCCACTTAAACATACAAGTCTTCAATCAAGCTTCACAAAAAAATTACACTCCATGAAACAAAGCATGAGCTAACTCATCACGGAAGTCATTCACGATAGGGAGGGAGCCCGGAGCCCCTCATGCGCCCAGGGAGGAGCTCGTCATCGTCGCTCTGGAGTAAGGCTCTGTAGAGCCCAAGCCCAGGGAACCCCTCCAACGCCGGCTCTTGCAAGTTGAGGTCGAGACCGGCATGGGTAGCAGGGCCGCTTGCCGACGACTGCGAACTGAATCTTTGGGCCTCTAGAAATAATGCAAGCCAGAAACTGAAATGCCTAGAAAGGTGAACTGAATCTTTGGGCCTCTAGAAATAATGCAAGCCTGAAACTAAAATACCTAGAAAGGTGACCTGAATCTTTGGGCCTCTAGAAAGATTTATTACCTCCTCAAGCAGCATCAAACAATTCCATGCGTGCACCAAAAATCTATACCAAGTTTAATCGGGATCTACTTTTCCAAATTAGAATTAGCGTAGAGTGAGAAAGATCAATGATATGGATGTGAGACAAAGAAGGAACGAACAAACTCACCCCTCTCGTGACCTCCTTGGTAGATGCGTCACCGCCGCTCACGACAGAGGGAGAAAACCGACCGGTGAAGGGGGCGGGGCGAGCTTCGGAGGTTGGAGGGAGAGGGCGGCCGTAGGAGGGTGTAGGAGGCCGGAGGGAGAGGGCGGCCGGAGGAGGGGGAGGGCGAGCGGTGGAGCGGCGCTTGGGCGGGCGGCACGATGGGGAACAGAGAGGAGTCGTGCGAGGGGGGTCGGAGGGAGCGATCTGGTGCGGGCAGGGGAGAATTTTTTAGTTCTCTTTAGTGGGCCCGAGGAGAACTAACCCAATTAGAACCTCTCCACCGGGCTAGTTCTTTTAGCTAGGTTAGAGCAAACTAGCTCAAACTAACCCCTCCTGTTTGGACACTTTGAGGCTATTTCAACCCAAACTAGCTCTAACTCAGGGATCCAAACAAAGAGGAGTAGTAATGTACATGCTACAGACTGGACTGTAGCACATTGTTTTTTTGGCCATATCACCACATTGTTTTCTACTGCTAGTTCACTAGGTTGCTGTGGTTCTCACTCTTGGTTCACTCATGGATCCAAACAAAGAGGAGTATGGCCTATCACCTGCTAGTTCACTGGGCTGCCGTGGTTCGCACTCCTCCGACATGAGTAGTAGTACTAGTATATACACTATATATACCACATGATTCTTTGCTCCTTCTTACGTACTTCGCTGACATGTCGGAGAGCCAGCATCCGGTTCGACGTGTCATGCACCAGATTAGAGTAGGGAATGGAAGGGGGCATCACCCCGGTCATGGCGCCAGTAATTCATGACTATAGTGAGTAGTCATATCACAAGTCTTTCCAACAGTAACGCACCATCAAATCACACAGCCCGACCTTTCCAGCAGTAAGTAAGTTGAATCCGCTACTCCCTCACCATCCTCACCTCTCTGTCAAACCTCCTACGCGACAACTGCCACGCGTACTGCCCGGGAAAAGCCCCGCCCTCAACTTTTAACTACGCGAAAATAGTTTGAGCTTGTTCGTTCTATATAAATACTAGTATTGTATGTTTATTCACCCGTGGGGTTGTTCAATGAATGGAGGGCCGGGGAGCACAAGTGAACAATACCTACTAGTAAGTAGGAGTCGTATAGTTAGTCAAGTTAAATAGAGAGTTTCTTTTCTTTAATGCCACATACACAAACTGAAACGCTTGTTGTGGAGAGAAAAAGATAATCACTCCACTATATATGTAGGCAGGGGCCTGAGCGCTTGGTTTACTAGGGTTGCTCTCTTCATTCTCTCATCCTCTCCAGATCTAAACAAGACAGCGGCAGCAACATTTTCTCTCTGCTCACCACTAGTCACAGATCCGGCGGATCCCTTCGGCCTATGTGTAGAGGACAAGGTGCATCGCTCACACGGTCATCGCCGGCGAGGGAGGAAACCCACAGCTGCCGGCGGGACTCGATCCTCTGCCCGTGCCATTCTCTCCGACACAATGCCGGCTCGGGAGGTCCTCCGACCCTTCTTCCTCCCTGCCGTAGTTTGCGCAGATCCGACCTGCCACCGCCGAAATCCCTACGACCCTCGTGTATAAGTTCTTCAAAAGCTGCCTTGCTCTACCGCCTAGCCCCCACGGTTCTGCATGTGCATATTTTTCTACTTCCATCAGCTCTTCTAAAGCCACCTAAATTTTTAGTATTGTTAGAGGTAAAGCTACTTCATGCATTCGAATCTAGGACTTGGTTCAAACAACGAAGAAAGGGGGAAAAGTCGTAGCATGAATCTAGGACATGATTCAAAGAGGAAATAACAGGGGGAAAGTAGTAGAGACCCGGATACCCAACCGGTCTCTTGGTTGAAAAGGGAAATAACGGAAAACGCAAGACAAACTGGATAAGGAACGGATCTATTATTGGTTGAAAAAGGATAGAAAGTGGTGGCTGGTGGACAAGTCAACAGAGTATGCCCATGATTAGATTTGCTACCCTCACATAGTAAAAGGTCTCCAGGATTAGATTTGCTACCCTCACATAGTAAAAGGTCTCCAGGATTAGATTTGCTGCCCTCACAGAGCATGAACAAACTCGGCATCACCACTTTAAGCCTCCTTGAAGGTACATTGTCTTTGATCGTCCCATCGCATGTCCTTATACCAACTTTTTGCTGTTGTTAATGTAAGGGCGCATGTAAAATGAAGCGATCACACTGTTACCTTAAGGACATGTCTAACCAGTGTTATTGTTAATCTAATGCCTCCAGTGATATGATGCAATTAAACTGTGTTACAAATGGTACTCCTGCTGTTTTCCCCAGTATGATAAGAAAGTTGCTTCTTTACGCTGCCGAAAGGCCCCGGTGTCCCCACGGTCCCATGCCCTTAAACCAACTCTTTAGTTGTTGTTGATTTATCAGATCCGGTAAACAAGCAATGCCACCATTAAAGTAAGGGATTTTTACATCTGTGCCCCCGGTTCCTTAGCTCTACTCATTCATCCCCACGCTCTTAACTTTTTCTCAATTTTCCCCACTCCCTTGCCAGAAACCCTCATAACTGGTCACAACGGACGTTGCCGTCGGGTCAAATGCTTGACCATTAACTCTGACTAGTGGGGCCACGCTAGAGTATGTCGTCCGTTCGACCTGACAAGTGGGGTCGCGTCGGGTGGTGTCGTTGTTCGACCGTTGGGCTGTGGTTTCGTTGGGCCATCCCTTGCATTAAACGTCTGCGCGCGCCGCCAGGACAGAAGCCTGCTATGCATGCACCCAGCAAAGCATGCCTGCATGCACCGATGCCACGATGCACCGACCAAGCCTACATGCGCTGACCGAGCCTGCATGCATTGATGCGTCCGCCATGATGCACTAACCGAGTAGCTTTCTTGCACGCCAGCCGCCACGGATGCAGCGACTGTCACTGCCGCTGGTTCCTCTCTTCTAGCTAGGTGGCTAAATATTTGTGGCTTGTGTAGAAAAAGAGCCACTCCCTTGCTTAGCTCTACTCATTCGTCCCTAGTAACAAAGCTTGCTTGCATGCACTACACTAGTGCGCGTCAGTGCTACACAAACGGTTTTTAACCCCTTTCCACGACGACATTTGGAACCACCGCCTAGTGAGTGACGGCGATAGGGGGGTCCTTCCCACACGACCCAGAAACCATTGGGGATAGGGAGCCTTGATGCATACAGTTGTCCCTATATAGCCATTTCCGATATCTCGTATATCCCAAACGCTTCATCCTTGCTACTCGTTTGTGCTCGCATTGCCATCCCAGACGGAGTTTTGTGGTTTTACCTAAAACCAAAGTGATTCTGCACGGAGCTTTTCCAGAAGATTCCTGTGCATGGAGTTTACGATGCCTGGCACATCACAAATAGTTCATGATTATAAACCGTGTATGATAGGTAGACAATCACACACATTTAGTTTTCCGCACCGTATGTGATAGTGTCTGACATCACACACGCTTTGCAAACGGCAACTATGTGCATGCTTGCACATGTTTTCTCTCTGTGAACCGTCTCAGATTATGGTGTATATCACAAACGTTTGTGTTTTACCAACCGTGTGTGTCGTAATGACCTGCACACCGTAATTTCGCCCTAATTTAATTGCTGCTATTTAAAATTGTACCTAATTTAAACTTGAAAGTAGGCTATAGCTTTATTCATATCTATCAGGTTAACCAATGCATTATTCGATTCACATGCCCATATGTTTAAGAATTACATAAGCACCAAATAAAGAATGATAAACCAGGATTCTATACTTGTACTATTACAGACAGACATTCCGGTTGCCGAACAAGGTGAAGCGAAATGGCCCTATTGTGCTCTCCTGGATGCAGAAGGCATGCAGGACTCTAGTCCAACCCCTTGTGATGGTCGGCCGCCAATCATGTAGTTTTAGAGGTAATCTTGAGTAAACTGCTTCATGATCCACTGCAAAAGAAAAAAGATTCACACATTGTCATCTAACACAACTCATTACGGGCAGTAAAAAGAAGGCTACATGGTTCTTACTTACCATCCTGCAGTTCACTGTTGTCTTGCATAAAGTGTAAACAAATAGTTTGATTGACATCTTTTGACCCATTTTAATAACAATCTTTATCATTTCCTCACTTGATGTTGGTTCATGAATATCTCATTGCCCCATACGCAGAAAGGGTCAAGTGTGGATCTTTGGCAATGATATATGTACCTAAAAGCACCAAGTTAATATTAGAAGCTAAACAAAATTGAAAAATGATGTAGTACAACACTCCTCCATCCCATTATATAAGATTTTATTACATGTATATCTAGACATCATTAGAACATTAAGGTAACACTCTTCCTTGTTGCTATGTAGCCCGGATTGCATATTTAGTCATTCAGTATAATGCATGTTGCTATGTAGCCTCAGATATATTAAATATGGCCCTAGTTAACCTACTAATAAATGGGTTACAGATATATTCAGTGAAATGTCCGATTCAACGGTTAATCCTTATCAGCCCCAGGCTATGTGGTACCAAATACCGATATCCCTAAACAAAGTGAGTACATATAAGCAATGCGATGAAACTAACCTCGATGGAAAACAACAATGTTCTCAATATCGTCCCTGCATGAGTACATATAAAGGCATGTTAAGCACAACAAAGCTAAACATCAACCAAATATATCCATGGTAGACAACATAATCTACAAATGATAGCTTCAGTGTGCAGGCTTAAGCACGCTAGTTAAGCAAAACAAGAAGTGGAAAGGTGTATTAACTGCATCAGGCATAACATTTAAAAACAAGCAAATAGTAATCCAAAATAGTATTGTGAAGGTCTACAGTACACTAGTTATTGTTAAAAAACGAAAAGGTATGTTAACTGCAATATCCTTAACAGCAACCAAATATCGTAAGTCATAGTGGTATTGTTGAAACTGTTATTGATGAAATTGAACTGCACGGCAAATAGTTGCACATATAGAGCATCACATTGTGAATAACTGAAATAAACAAGTCATAAGGCCATCTCAGAAATGTATCCTTAAAAAGTTAAAGGACTAAAACCTTAGTGGATATATATATATATATATATATATATATATATATATATATATATATATATATATATATATATATATACTCCAGCAATTTTTGGCCTTTTCTAGTCGATCCTAAACTTAAGGTTGTAAATTTCAATTTGGTCAAGTTCAAAACAGGTTCAACCGAAAGTAGCATGCATTCAAACATAAACATAGATAGATTTGCATAACTGAACATAAAACATAAATTTAAACTAAGCTAAACTACTTTCGGTCGAAGTAGAGGTCTAGCCAATCCTTCCTCGTCATGTACGGTGTGTCGCGAGCCTGGTCCGGGCCGGTACCGTTGTCGGGGTCGTTGGGGAAGGCACTCCTCCACTCGTCGACATCGATCTCCTCGTCCTCGGGACCAACCTCGACGCCCTCCGCGTCACCGCCGCCGCCGCCTTCGACCTCATCATCAGAGGAGAGCGCGATAACATCGCCGTCCTTCGTGCCGCCGTCCTCGCCGCCTTCGACCTCGTCATCAGAGGAGAGCACAATAACCTCGCCACCCTCCGTGCCGGCAAAGATCGCTCGCTCCGCCTCCACGAGCTCCGGGTGCTGCCGGCAAAGCTCTTGCATGTAGGCCTCGTCGGCATCCTCGGCCTCGAGGTGCTCCCACGCCCCGTGGTCCTCACGCGCCATAGCTGAGTTCACCGCCCTGGCTCCGGTGGAACGAGGTCGACCGGACGTGTGCCGAAGGGGAAATTGAGCCTATCAGTTGCGTCATGGTAGCAGACCTGCCAGCGGTCGTCCTCCATGGCCGCGAGCTCGACGTGTAGAAGGTACCGAGCCATCGACGGGTGTGGGTCTCCCGATCTGTAATCTCGGTGACCCACGTCCCCCACCGCCGCTGCCGGACCACGAGGTAGGACCTCGTTAGCTGCCGGGTCCGAGGGAGGATGGGGAAGTCCTTGAACCGGCGTAGGGGCGCGGCGGCAGGCGGATCGGTGGACCGGTGACGGCGGATCGAGCCCGCGGAGGACGACGGGGACACCTCGGCGGCCACCTCGCTGGCGTCGGGCGAAAATGCCACAATAAACCTCTTTTTGGCCATTGGCTCCTCGAGCTCCCCGGCACACAGGCAGAGGTTGAGGATGGAGGCGCTGGCGATTTTGGGGAGGTTTTGGGGAGTGTCTGGTGTGTGTGGAGGGGGGCGGGGGGAAAGGTGGTGTTTGAGGAAATACTGCGGCAACTGAAAAATTTACTAGGCGGGAGTAACAAGGCGGGGCTACTGAATATTTGGATCAAGGGCGAACAGATATTTTTGAGATTGCGAGGGATGCAGAGGCGGGAATAAAATGTCGGGGCTACTGAAAATTTGAATCAAGGGACTGAAGCAGAGCGGGAGTAATAGACATCAAGACACTGGTCCAAAGACATACTAATCATGTGCTATCAAACATTAAAACCTTCCAGGCGGTAGATATTTTCGAGATTACGAGGAAATAATATTTTCGAGATTGCGAGGGATGCAGAGGCGGGAGTTTTTGGGGAGCGAGCTAGTGTGCTTGACAACCAAGTTGTGGACTATAGCCGACGCACCTTCTCGCCAGTAAGCCATAGACGCATACTATACAATCGATTTATGCTCCAAGATATTTTGTACTACATCTCACACGGTTGGTGATAATAAACTGTGTGGGATCTATTTGATTTTTCATCTTGATTTGAATTACATAATGGGGTTACAACGGCAATGGACGGTGTTTGAATTGTTAGACCTTTTATCTACAGTGAACATGCAACTATATGTGTGTCGTAAAAGAATTGGAATTATTTAGGGTTCGCTTGGACATTTTATACATTAAATTGGTTTTCTAGCCATTTCAGGTGCACAATTCAAAATTAAACTACATGCACATGCTCCAGTGCATATAAATTGCTTAAAAAGTTAAATATGTGTCCTTGGGTGCATGCTTAGGACCCATGCAAGAAATGGGAATGAATTTCAAACACCAGGGCATTGTTGATGCCGGCAAAATGTTGAGATACCTGCTTTTTAAATTCTAGTAAATCCAAAACTCGTCTGAAATTCATGAAACTTGGCATGGTATCATGGAGCGGCATCAACATGCCGTGGTAAAAAATTTGTCCCATTTGGGACAGGTTTGGGTATAAGCTTCTCACAAACCAGAGCTTCTCACAACAAGCCTGATGGTTTCGATACGGAACGTGCCACCTTTGGGGACGAAACGATATCTATTGCCTCTTATTGCTATCAAAAAATTTCTAGTGTCAACATGGAACAACATGAGTGTTCTGTTAAGTTTTGGAATTTTTCGTGGTTCATTTGGTCATTTTTATACATTAAGTAGGTTTTCTAGGCATTTTATGTGCATAATTCAAATTTGAAATACATGCACATGCTCCAGTGCATATAAATTGGTTGAAAAGTCAAATCTATGTCCTTGGGTGCATGCTTAGGTCCCAAGAAAGAAATGGGAATGAATTTCAAACACCAGGGCCATCTTGATTGCCGGCAAAACATTGAGATACCTAGTTTTTAAATTCTTGTAAATCTAGAACTCATCCGAAATTCATGAAACTTGGCATGGTATCATGGAGCGGCATCAACATGCCGTGGTAAAAAATTTGTCCCATTTGGGGCACGTTTGGGTATAAGCTTCTCACAAACCAGAGCTTCTCACAACAAGCCTGATAGTTTTGGTACGGAACATTCCACCTTTGGGGACGAAACGATATCCGTTGCCTCTTATTGATTTCAAAAAAATTCTAGTGCCAATATAGAACAACAGGAGTATTGTGTTAAGTTTTGGAATTTTTCAGGGTTCGTTTAGGCATTTTTATACATTAACTGGGTTTTCTAGGCATTTTATGTGCATAATTCAAATTTGAAATACATGCACATGCTCCAGTGCATATAAATTGGTTGAAAAATCATTTTTTTGTCCTTGGGTGCATGCTTAGGTCCCATGCCAGAAATGGGAATGAACTTCAAACACCAGGTGACTTTTGATTGCCGGTAAAATGTTGAGATACCTGGCTTTTAAATTCTAGTAAATCCAAAACTTGTCTAAAATTCATGAAACTTGGCATGCTATCATGGAATCACACCCTACATGTTGTGGTATTTTTCGTGTCCATTTTGAGAGAAGGCGCACTCGAATAACAGCCAACAAAGGCATTTTGAAAAAATAGCTACCACTTTAATATCTCAAACGTTTGTATAATTCAAACCGTGTGTGTTCTGTTAACCATTCACGTGACCCCACGTGTCTTGGTATTAATGGCTATAGGAGGTGCCGTGTGGACAGCTGCTTGACTGAATGGGAGGCGTGCGAGCACAGTCCGGTGCGCAGGCTCACCGGGAAGCATGCAAGCTGTTCAACGCAGGATCTGTTCATCTCTTCAACACAAATGGTTCAGATTACGGTATGCAAATTAAAGCTAGACTTCGGCGCTAAGCCAAGAGAGACTACGATTTGTCAAAATATGCAGCTAAAAATCAATAGCGCTATCTATTTTTTGCAACTAAAATTCAATAATTAAGCATAGATTTCATTCATGGAGATTAAGCAGTCGTTCTCACCAGGAAGCGAGACAGCCTTGGACCGCCGCCCACCTCGCTCCCACTGGTCTGTATTAATGGCGCCGCCGAGCGGCCGCACCCCCACATCCTCGCCACACACACAATCCTCTCTCTTCACCCACATCCTCGACACTGCTCTAAGTCCTGAAAGCCGTCAGTGTTTGAGGATGCCGCCGAAGCGCCCCATCGGAGTGAGTGGCGACGCCGGGGCTGCTGAAGCACCGGAGCACGGCATGAATATGGAGACAGAGGTTTTTGTCGCTGCCGATAAGGTGGAGAATGAGGTTGCCAACAAGCAGAGGCGGGTCGAGAAAGAACCGCAAGCGACTCCAGCAGGCCTAGACTTCATCAACAACCTCCCCGATGATATGTTGATAGTCATCATATCTCTCTTCCCAATCAAATATTGAGCGAGGACAGCCGCCCTTTCTGGCGGTGGCGCCCCCTATGGCTCCTCACCCCTGTGGACCTCCTCGACGCCCACGAGCACTGCCATGGCTATCGCCAAAGATTGGATGCGTTCTCCCAGATCCTCGGTAGTCACCATGGCCCAATCAAAGGCCTTATCATGGGCAAGTTCCATTCCAATGGCAAGGACCGAGCCAAGCTTGACGAGTGGTTCCAATCCCCCGCCATAGATCAGCTCGAGAAGCTCAGCTTTTATGGGCATATGCACTTGCTGGCAATGTCTGCGCTCCGCTTCGCGCCCACGCTGCGCCTCACCAAGTTCATGAACTGCCATTCCCCCCTAATGATGCGCTCATTTTTTCTACCAGATCAAGCACCTCGGGCTCAAGTTGCCTCTGCATCCCAAAGGATGACATGGAGCGCTTTGCTCATGGGTCAGATTACACTCGAGTTCCTTCATCTTCAGCCGATGAATTGGTCGAGTACCTTGCACATCACCTCCAGAACTCTCCGGACTATTTATGTGTGTTGCTTGTGCTGCAACGAGAGATCACACAAGGTGGACCACAATATGGTCATTGAGGACACACCTTCACTTGAGAGATTACTTGTAGTTGATCTACAAGGTCCAACAAGAATCAATGTCATTTTTATTTGAAATTGACAAAGGTGGTGGGCTACTCGTCTGTCAAATACTACAACTTTCGTGTACAACAAATGCTTTATACCTCTCCTTCTTGATATCAAGGTTTCTAGTTTTGAAGATGTATGTTCGTTCTGTCATCCAAGAAAGCTTCACCTGCATTCTGGGCACAAGGAAGGTCTTGGCACTAGAATCTATCGCCCCAACCTGGACCAAGTTTTCAGTTCGAGATGCTTTCCGCGTTCAAGAAGTCAGTATATCGAGGTGATGTTCCTTTCCGTTAAATGTTAACCATAAGGGAGTTCAATTTTTTCACCTTTTCCCAAGTTTATAATGACAATTTACTACGATTTCTGAAGGAATTTTGGAGTATTTTAGGACATATACCCCCCCCCCCATATTGGTTGCTTCATTCATATGGTTACAATCGTCCATAAGCATTTCTCCATTGGATTCATCTGTACTAGTTTTCTTAGGGAATTTTTCATCCAATCCAACCTCTTGTGAAGAAGGCTACATGTTTCTAGATTGTAGTCAAACGCCCATGTTAATCATGTCAGACGAAGATGACACGTTGGTGCATTTTACAAATCCTACAAACCAAATGGGCATGTAGCAGTGTTCAAAACTGCATGTAGGCACTAACACTTCTCTTCTTTTGCAGATAATAATAGGCCCGGAGGTGGATAATGCTTATAGTGACAATCACATCGAATGCCTGGATCTGCATCTCTCAAATATTACTTTGAACTCCTACCGAGGGACCTTCTTGGAGATTACACTCGATGTGTTCTTTCTTGCCGTGAGCAAAGGTCTTTGAGGGTACCGAGGTTGAACATGCATTTAATTAGGAAAATGAATGGTATGTTGATCGAGCCGGCAGGTACTGCAGAATGGAAGAGGCTCCAAAAAAGCTAAACTTCGTATTGGAAGAGCATATGGAAAAGCAATTGGAAGTCATTGTGTCAAACCCATACATGACTTGTCAGCGGCTGTTCCCTTTTTAGAAATGACGATGTTTGCAATGTTTGAATTTGGGCGTTGTAATCTTTGAATTTGAACCTTGCAATATTTATGGTATTTGTTATATTGAACGGTTTCTGTTCTCTTGTCTCAGCACAAACAGTTCATCCGAGTGAATCGCATGTCGTAGATCGCACACACCTTGATCTGGCTGACCGTTTCTTTTCTGAGTGAACTATATGTTGTACATCGCACACACCTTGATCTGGCTGACCATTTCTTTTCTGTTGCCTAATCACAAACAGTTCATCCGAGTGAACCGTATGTTGTACATCGCACACACCTTCATCTGGCTTCCTGTTTCTTTTGTTCCTCCTCATCGAAAATGGATAATTGAACTGAACCGTATGCGCTGCATCGCACACGCAACTAAAATTTGAACCGTGTTTGATGCATCCTCCATCGCAAATGTTTTGCACCTTTTTTGACGTTTTTTACACCATCGTTTGTGATTATTGCATCGCACACAGTTTCGTCGAAGGGTCTCTAATTGTAGTGTTGCGTTAGCAGCATCCTGCAGTAGTGCTAGGTGGTTACTAACAAGGGAACCCTACTAACAAGCCGATCTCTCTAAGAAAACAATCAACAAATATGTAGTCCCAATATACAGATAGGGCCAACAAGCCCATAGCACGATCACATAGTTCAAACTAGGAAAAACTTAATAATAGAATAGATAGAAAACTTAATAATAGAACTTAAGAAAAGGGCCAACAAGCCCATAGCAGATCCAACATAGTTGAATTACAACTTAACATAACATAGACTAAAAAAAGATTGAGGGTTTAGAACCCTAGCCGCCGCCTTCTCCACCTCGCTCCTCCTCCTGGCGCCCTTTTCACTGCTCCTCCGGGGCGTTGTCGATGGGGTATGGAAGAGTGTGCATGCGCGTTGTGGTGGGGAAGATGTTGGTGTATTCCGTGAACCTGTTGTGGGTGGTGAAAGCGATGAACTCGGAGCCACACCAAAACACCCGGCCGAGGAGGTAGAAGGCGTCGAATGTGTTGGTGAAGTGGTCAAGGAGAGCAACCACCACATGGTTTTGGCTGACCTCCTTGACGCAGAACATCATTGGAGATCCCCTCGGGAGGTGGTGGTAGCTATACGCAAGGAAGAACTCGGTGAAGTTCCTTGCGGTCCTCAGCCTTGATATCGCCCAGACACGTAGTGTGCGATCAACGTACACGCCGGTAGGGTAGAGCCTCTCCGACACGGTGGGTGGGAAGCGGTAGGTTGGTCCGGTGTACTATATGGCTGAGGGATGTGCAGAAGAAGGAGAAGGGGTCGAAGAGCAAGAAGGGCAGATGGATGAGGGATGGTAGAGGCAGAGGGTGAGAGATGGCAGAGGCAGAGGGTGGCTTAAATAGCCGTAGTGCTACGTGTTATTCGGTCGTGGAAATAACGGGGTCAAATGTGAAGTTAGTAGCCCATTTTCAAACCCACTGTAGCATCGAGAGTGTACACGCGTGGGAAACGGTGGTTTGAAAAGAAGAAGAAAAAGAAGCTAATTGCACGTGTGGGAATACGTGGTCATATATATTATATGAACAAAAAGAGACAATTTTTGAAGGGCTTGTGGCCATTTTGCATGATAAAAATAAATTTTGCCCTTATAAATTTGGTCATTTTGCATGATAAAAAAAGATAGAGGGCATGTGGCCATCATGCAAATGCAAAATGACCCATTTTTTAATAGTTTGTGGCCATTTTGCATGATAAAAATAAATTTAGCCCTTATAAATTTGGTCATTTTGCATTTGTATAGAACAAAATAACTAAATTTTCTATGCAATGTCAATTGTTGTGTACTTCCAGACGATGCAAAAAAACAGAGCCAACACGTTCACAAAAAACAGAGCCAGCATGTTCACAAAAAAACGACGCAATTCGACGGCCCAACTAGAGGTTGGTTTCCTTTTGGGCCCAATAACAACGTTTTTTTCACGAAGTCAATGGTGGGCGAGCAGCCGAGCACAACCAACAGGATCGCGTCTCGCAGATCGCCCCACGATCCAACGATGCGGAGCCATCCTTGTGATCCAACGAGCCGGAGCCTGCACGCAATCTGCCCACCGAATTCCTTCTAGAAGACCACATCTGAGGGTTGTCGCTTGGCGCCAGGGTATGATCGGACGGCTGACGTTTGGAGCTAGGGTTAGGCGAAACCCCGCGGGTTTTAGAGGGGTTTTGAGCTGGTCAACGGGGTTACGAAAGCTTTGACTGAGCATAACTAATTTAAAAAAATCGAAAAAATATGAAACCTTCGCCGTTCGTCGTTTGTTAAGACACACTAATGACGAAAAATACTAAACTTGGTCTATGGTCATTTTCATGAAAAAAAACCCTTGCTGGCACGATCGAGGACAAATGAGCACCATTAATTTTAAAAAAAATCAAAAAAAATATGAAACCTGCGCACAATGTTCTCTTATGTGACATGTTACCAACCAAAAATCATAAAATTGGTCTATGGTCATTTTCATCAGAAAACATTCACACATATGAGCTATCACCTATAACATTTAACAAAGTTCAAGGAGATGAGGTAGGGTTACCTTCTGTTTTTGAAAAATTAAAAAAATCAAAAAATCACCAAATCTTTATTTCAAAGTGAATAAGAAGGATCTGAACTTACTTTTCCATTTTCATATTTTAAACCTGTTTTAATAGTTTTTATACAAAAGAAAGTGTAAAAATATGAAGATTAATTCAAAAAATAGTGAGACTTCGAATCTACACTATATAGATTGAATAGGTGTTAATAAAAAACATTGGGCTCATTTAGAGTAGGCCCAAAAAACTTGATTACAAATGGGCTGTTTACTCCTAGCACAGGAGCTCATTTGGAGCACATTTCTCAAATTCAAATTTCTTTGACCTCCTCTAAATCACCTCAAATTTTGCACACATGATCTCCTACACAAACATAGATAGTATGTCAAGGTTTTATTTTTTGCATTTTCTTGAATTTATGCTGTCCTGTCGAATGTCAGTTCAAAACATCGTATAATGAAACATGCTGGTGGGGAAAAGCATGCATTTGGTTTGATTAATAAACATGAGACCAATAACATGTGTGATCAGTGAAGCAACACTGAAACAACATGTGTGATCAGTGAAGCAACACTAAAGTGATCAGTGAAGCAACACTGAAACAACATGTTTGATAAGTGAAGCTACACTGAAACAATGAAACAACATGTGTGATCATTGCAGCACCTAAAATCATAGTTCACAACATCTAAACAGAACTAACCATACACCACAAGCAAATATAAGGACAGACAAATATAGATAGAATAATATGTTACTAGCATCACCATAGATTAAGTTCACACCATAAACAGCCACATAAGTTCATATGACATTCAAATACATCCATCACTAGTAGCCGCCTTCCTCCCCCCCCAACCATCATCCTCCTGAATATACAATTACATCCATCACTAGTAGCCAATTGAAAATTTAGAACCCCAATATGACATTCAAATAACACATTGATCATTGGTCATGCACACACATTGAACAACAGAGCTAATATAACTACATATTGTGGACAAATTTATATACTAATGAATCAAATAACTTCTTAATCAATGGATTCCATTTGGGCATATGACATTTAAAACCCCAATCTGAGTAGCATTCAAAAACAAATCTAATAGGGACCCAATCTGATAAGCATACATGTCTCGTAGCATTAAAAACCCCAACTGTGAGCATTAAAACAAATCTAATAAGCATACATCATGTAGCATTGAAGCGCATCTAATAAACAGATCTATCTAGCATTTTTGCAATGAATTTATCCAACAAACCCTAGTACAAAAAATCCCATCCCCCAATACAGAAAACCCTGGCCCATCCGTCAAACTAACTACTCTAACCATCTGAACTATCGTATGAATCCACAATTTAACCAACTCAACTAACTCTACAAGCTAATATCCTAAACCAAAGCAAGTGCAAATACCTCCTTCTCGCCAGGCTGCGCATCAAGGGTATCGGGATTGAATGCGCCGCTCGACGCCGTCACCTTCTGCAGCCCTGAGGTGGAGCCCGCCACCTCCTTCTCCAGATCCGCAGCGATTATGCGAAGTTTCCCAAGACCGCCGGACGCCACCGACATCTCGCGGTCACCGTGCTCGCAATGACTCGACCACATCTCCGGCCTGCCGTCGGCCGCCACGAGCTTCGGCCATCTTCGGGCAGATGGAGGCGATGAAGGTGAGGAAGAGGATGCGGTGGGGGAGAGCGAGACGGTGCGGTCGAGGCAGTGGAGGAGAGCGAGACGACGCCGGTGGGGGAGAGGAAGACGATGCGGCAGGGAGGGGATTTGGGGGGGAAATGGTAGGGGCGATGGAGGTGGTTGCCCCTCTTTATACGATAGGACATTTCGGGCATGTCCCATGGACACGTGCTACCCCACGACCGCGGTCAGTTGCGTGCACCCATGTATACGAATACCTGTACGGTCAGCATATGAAACAACTATATGGGTAACGGCCAAAGGTGTACTCGGCCCTACGCGGCCCCACTCGTCAGAGTTAACGGCCAAAGGCATTGACCCGACGGCAACGTCCGTTGTAATCTGTTTTGAGGGTTTCGGGCAAGGGAGTGGGGAAAAGTGAGAAAAGGCTAACAGAGTGGGGATGAATGAGTAGAGCTAAGGAACCAGGGGCATAGAAATAAAAAACCCTTAAAGTAATCCCATCTTTGAGGAATGTCATTGTTGATCGTAATGCTTCCGGTAACATGAAGCATTGCCGACGTTTTAAAATTTCTACTCTCCTTGCGGGATTGCCATGAACATAATTAAGATGCTTCTTTTCATTTCGTGTATGTTTCGTATCTTCTTATTGACCAGCAACTGTTTACTTTCTATCTTTTTGTGCAGATAGGGATATCCATTTCACCTTGTTGCTATTGTGACCTTTTGGTGAACTGCACAAAACACTTTTTTGGAATGAGTGTCTTGTGCAGTTCAACTAAAATATCACGTGGGCAACATCTCTCAATTTTGGTGGAACTGCACAAAATGGTGATTGGAGTTTCCAAAATCTCCGTCAAATTCTGCTGGTAATCTCATGCAACATTATATTAGCCTTTGCAAAATGAGTCATCACTGTCATCACAATGGCACTTTATTTTAGTGGAACTGCACAAAAGGATAAGCAAATTATAGTTGCACCTTACATGAGCAGGACAGCCAACCTTAATGTTGCTCAATTTTTGTGGAACTACTAAAGAAGAACCTGCCAACTCACGAGAGCAAGTAGTTCTTGCTAGCTGAATGATGTAATCTTTGCTTCATTTCCGGTGAACTGCAGAAAAGGTGGCATGAATTGAATCATCGAGTGGAGCTGCAGGTTGACTTCCACTAGTGCCACTATTATAGTAATCATGCTCTTTATTATCTGTGATGTGCAAACAGGAATACTCAACTACAGATGTTGTGATGGTCAAGAGCATTCGCCAAGTTCTTGGGTTGTATGACACGGCTAGCCAAGATGGACTTAATCCCGATATTCACTTTATCAAAAGGCTCTAATGGGTTGGTTACGAATCTTGCAAGCTGGGAATCAATGATATGTAGAGCATCTTTGTTGTACTTATTACTTGAATCTTATTTGTTGGTTCCGAATCTTGCAGTGGGAATCAATGAGATGTGTAGGCATCTTTGTTGTACTTATTATTTGAATCTTATTTGTTGGTTCCGAATCTTGCAAGTCGGGAATCAATGAGATGTGTAGGCATCTTTGTTGTACTTATTATTTGAATCTTATTTGTTGGTTACGAATCTTGCAAGTGGGAAACACGGCATGATGATGCAGAGGACAAAGAACCATAACAAACAGTTCAAACTTGGTAGTATTATCTCCGTGAAAATGCGACAAATGTGCCGATCGTAAAAGGCCCCGAGAATAATAATTCTAACTGTTGTGCATGTTGATCCTGTGGCACTGATAGAACGAGCCAATGCATTGCTTGTTTTAAGAATAAATTTCTATTAAAGCTAATTAAATTTAAGTAAAGTGACCACTAACACTTGTTATTACAATACCAACACAGGCCCGCTCATGAACTGACGTGTGGCCGGAATAGGTTTCTTAATGGAGGCATTTTGATGCACCGAGGGTGCATGTTCTGCCGGGTGTGCAGCGGGAGAGGGAGGGGTAGTAACTGTTGTCGCCTGTACAGACTTATTTTACTGTTGAATCCAGTTCCCCAAGAGCTGAAAAATGAACTGTTGCCGCCGCTGATGTCGCTTGAAGCTACGTCGGTATTTCCCCAAAGAGGAAGGGATGACGCAACATAGCAGCGGTAGGTATTTCCCTCAGGTATGAAACCAAGGTTAGCGAACCAGTAGGAGAACCAAGCAACACAACATAAACAGCCCCTGCACACAGATAACAAATCATCGCAACCCGACGTGTTAAAGGGGTTGTCAATCCCTTCCGGGGTACGACGCCTCAAGTAGGCAAACGGAAGTGAGATAAATTTGTAGTAGATTGATAGATCGAACGCCAAATAAAATAAATAAGAATAAATTGTAGCAAGGAATTTTTGTATTTTTGGTTTAATAGATCTGAAAATAAATGCAAGGAAAAAGTAGATCGCAAAGGCAAATATATGAGAAAGAGACCCTGGGGCCGTAGGTTTCACTAGTGGCTTCTCTCGAGAAAAATAGCAAACAGTGGGTGAACAAATTACTGTTGGACGATTGACAAAACTTCAAATACTCATGACGATATCTAGGCAATGAAGATCATTATATAGGCATCACGTCCAAGATTAGTAGACCGACTCTCGCTGCATCTACTACTATTACTCCACACATCGACCGCTATCCAAAGATGCATCTAGTGTATTAAGTTCATGGAAAAATGGAGTAATGCAATAAGAACGATGACATGATGTAGACAAGATCTATATATGTAGAGATAGACCCCATCGTTTTATCCTTAGTAGCAACGATACATACGTGTCGGTTCCCTTTCTGTCACTGGGATCAAGCACCGTAAGATCGAACCCACTACAAAGCACCTCTTCCCATTGCAAGATAAATAGATCAAGTTGGCCAAAAAAAAACCAAATATCGGAGAAGAAATATGAGGCCATAAGAGATCATGCATAAAAGAGATCAAATAAACTCAAATAGTTTCATGGATATAAAAAGATAGATCTGATCATAAACTCAAAGTTCATCGATCCCAACAAACACACCGCAAAAGAGTTACATCATATGGATCTCCAAGAGACCATTGTATTGAGAATTCAGAGAGAGAGAGAGAGGGAGAGATGAAGCCATCTAGCTACTAACTACGGACCCGAAGGTCTACAAAGAACTACTCATGCATCATCGGAGAGGCACCAATGGAGGTGGTGAACCCCATCAGAGATGGTGTATAGATTGGATCTGGTGGTTCTGGACTCTGCGGCGGCTGGATGAATATTTCGCCGACTCCCCTAGGGTTCTGGAAATGTTGGGGTATTTATAGAGCAAAGAGGCGGTCCGGGGGGTACCCGAGCTGGGGATAACACACCAGGGTGCACCTGGGCCTCCTGGCGCGCCATGGTGGGTTGTGCCTCCCTCAGGGCACCCCCCAGGCGCAGCCAAGGCCCATTACGTTCCTTTTGGTCCAAAAAAATCTCCATAAAGTTTCATTGTGTTTGGACTCCGTCTAATATTGATTTCCTGCGATGTAAAAAACATGCGTAAAACAAGAATCGGCACTTTGCACAATGTCAATAGGTTAGTACCAAAAAATGATATAAAATAACTATAAAATGATTATAAAACATCCAAGATTGATAATATAACAGCATGGAACAAGCAAAAATTATAGATACGTTGGAGACGTATCAAGCATCTAAGCTTAACTCCTACTGCCCCTCGAGTAGGGAAGTGATAAAAACAGAATTTTTGATGTGGAATGCTGCCTAACATGTCATATCTTATTTCTTTTGTTTATAGCATGGACATTTGGACTTTTATATTGTTCAAAGCAATAGCCTAGTTTTGACATGATAATTTAAATACTCAAGCATATCAACAAGCAACCATGTCTTTCAAAATACCAATGCTAACATAAGTTATCCCTAGCCCATCATGCTCAACCATTGATCCATTCATGAAACACACTCGCATATTAGTTACACCCAATACTTAAGTACGATCATATTGCCTCCTAGTTGGTGCTTTTGTAAGAGAAGATGGATACTCAAATTCAAAAATAAAAATTGCATAAAGTAAAAGAAAGGCCCTTCGCAGAGGGAAGTAGGGATTTGTAGAGGTGCCACAGCTCAAAGCGAAAAAACTTAGAGATAAAAACATTTTGGGAGGTGTATCCATCCCACCAACGAAAACGACTTAGAGTTCCCAACACTTTCCACGCTAGATATATCATAGGAGGTTCCCAAACAGAAAATAAAGTTTATTCCTTTTTCCACCATACTTTCACTTTCCATGGCTAGTTGTATCCACGGTTGCCCTCCATACCAACACTTTCCAAGGAATTTATTATTTGACAACATAAAGTAAATTCATTTTTTCATTTCGGGACTGGGCATCCCTAATACCTTTGCCTTACTCTCGTGCAAATGACAAGTGAATAAACACTCATCTTGAGAATAACACATCTAGCATGGAAAATATTAGCCACCCCTCACCGCTCCGCGAGCGAAACAAACACACAAAAGAGAAGCTTATTTTGAAAAATTAGAGATGGCACATGCAAATTTGCTTAGAACAGCAAAAGAATACTACATATAGGTAGATATAGTGGACTCATGAGGCAAAACTAGTTTAAAGGTTTTTGGATGCACAAGTAGAGATCATACTTAGTGCAAAATGAAGGCTAGCAAAAGATTGAGAAGCGACCAACCAAGAAACGGATAATCTCATAAGCAAGCATAAAGCATAAATAACACCGAATAATGCACCACAAGTAGGATATAATTTCATTGCACAGTTATTGACTTTCGTGCTTGCATAGGGAATCACAAACCTTAACACCAATATTCTTGCTAAAGCATAATTACTCATCAACATAACTCACATATCACATCATCATATCTCAAAACTATTACTAAGAATCAAGTTTATTTTGTCCAATGATCTTCATGAAAGTTTTTATTATACCCTTCTTGGATATCTATCACTTTGGGACTAATTTTCATGTGTTGTTTTTCATAAGCTCAAACAAATATAAGTGAAGATCTTGAGCATAAAATTTCTTTCTTTCTCTCAAATTAATTTAAGTGAAGCAAGAGAGAATTTCTTGGAAATTTTACTAACTCTCAAATAAATGTAAGTGAAGCAAGAGAGCAATTCTTCAAAAATACTAAAGCACATCGTGCTCAAAAAGATATAAGTGAAGCACTAGAGTAAGTCCATTGCTCATAAAAATTTAAGTAAAGCATAGAGAGCAATTCTAACAAGTCATGACATAATTTTGCCTCTCACAAATAGGTGTGTCCAGCAAGGGATCAATACTTAAAATACAAAATAAAACAAGCAAAGACTCATATCATACAAGACGCTCCAAGCAAAACACATATCATGTGACGAATACAAATATAGCTACGAGTAAAATACCGATGGTCGTTAGAAGAAAGAGGGGATGCCACTCGGGGGCATCCCCAAGCTTAGTTGGTTTCTCATTTTTGGATAATAGCTTGGCATGCCGGGGCATCCCCAAGCTTAGGCTCTTCTATCCTTTATTCCTTCATCCATCGTAAGATAACCCAAAACTTGAAAACTCAATCACACAAAACTCAACAAAACCTTCGTGAGATCCGTTAGTGTAAGAAAGCAAACCACTACTATAAGTACTGTACCAAACCAATTCATATTTTGTTTTTGCATTATATCTACTGTATTCCAACGTTTCTATGGCAAAAACTCATCAAAGAAAACCATAGAGCCATCAAAATAAGCACACAACGCAAAGAAAACAAAATCTTTCAAAACAGAACAGTCTGTAGCAATCTGACTATTTCGAAAACTTCTGGAACTCCAAAAATTCTGAAAAATTAGGATGACCTGAGCAATTTGTACAATGATCTACTGCAAAAGGAATGGGTATTTTATCGCTCTCTGGTAAAAAATGAGAATTGTTTTCGTGAGCGCAAAAGTTTCTGTTTTTTCAGCAAGATCAAACAACTATCACCCAAGAAGATCCTAAAGGCTTTACTTGGCACAAACACTAATTAAAAAGCAAAAAAACACAATCATAACAGTAGCATAATTGTGTTAACACTCAAGAACAAAAAGCAAAAGGCAAAAATAAATTTTATTCATTGGGTTGCCTCCCAACAAGCGCTATCGTTTTATGCGCCTAGCCAGGTATAAGATTTCAACGATGCTCACACGAAAGATAAGAATTGAAACGCAAATAGAGCATCATGAAACATATGACAAACACATTTAAGTCTAACATACTTCCTATGCATAGGAATTTTATAAGCAAACAAATTATCAAGACAAGAAACATCTAACATATGCAAAGAAGAGGAATAAAACATTGACGATCTCAACATAACGAGAGGTAATTTAGTAACATGAAGATTTCTACAACCATATTTTCCTCTCTGGTAATAATTACATGTAGGATCATAATCAAATTCAACAATATAACTGTCACATAAAATATTCTCTTCATGATCTACATGCATGCAAAGTTGACACTCTTCCAATATAGTGGGATTATCATCAAATAAAGTCATGACCTCTCCAAACCCACTTTCATAAAAAAATTCATAAGATTGAACACTCTCCAAATATGTGGGATTATTTTTAGCTAAAGTTGACACTCTTCCAAACCCACTTTCAATATTGTCGCAAACATATTCATCATGAGGCTTAAATAAATTTTCAAGATCATAAGAAACATTGTCACCCCAATCATGATCATTGCAGTAAGTAGCGGACAAGACAAGACAAGCATCCCCAAGCTTGGGATTTTGCATATTATTAGCAAAATTATTGCAATCATGCTTTTCATTCAAGGAGCTATCATGAATCACTTCATAAATTTCTTCATCACAATTTTCAGATTCATGATTCTCAAGCAAAACTTAATAAAGATAATCTAGTGCAGTCAACTCCCTAGAAATTGGTTCATCATGATTGGATCTTTTAAAAAGATTAGCAAGTGGATGGGGATCCATATCAATATATTTTTAGCAAGCGAAGATGCAAGCATATAGAAGGAACATGGCAACACAAGCAAAGAAAAGATCGGAGAGAAAAAGGCGACGAAAAAGAGGGTGAAGAAAATAGCAAAAAAAATTGAAGTGGGGGAGAGGAAAACGAGAGGCAAATGGAAAATAATGTAAATTTCGAGGAGATGAGATTTGTGATTAGGAACCTGGTATATGTTGAAGATCCTCCCCGCAACAGGCCTTTAAATTTCTTACGATGTCGCTGAAGCTACGTCGGTATTTCCCAAAGAGGAAGGGATGATGCGGCACATCGGCGGTAGGTATTTCCATCATATATGAAACCAAGGTTATCGAACCAGTAGGATAATGAAGCAACACAACGTAAACAGTCCCTCCACACAGATAACAAATCCTCGCAAACCGACGTGTTAAAGGGGTTGTCAATCCCTTCCGGGGAACGGCGCCTCAAGTAGGCAAACGAACGTGAGATAAATTTGTAGTAGATTGATAGATCGAACGTCAAATAAAATAAATAAGAATAAATTGCAGCAAGGTATTTTTGTATTTTTGGTTTAATAGATCTGAAAATAAATGCAAGGAAAAAGTAGATCGCAGAGGCAAATATATGAGAAAGAGACCCGGGGGCCGTAGGTTTCACTAGTGGCTTCTCTCGAGAAAAATAGCAAATGGTGGGTGAACAAATTACTGTTGGGTAGTTGACAAAACTTCAAATACTCACGATGATATCCAGGCAATGATCATTATATAGCCATCACGTCCAAGATTAGTAGACCGACTCGTCGCATCTACTACTATTACTCCACACATCGACCGCTATCCAGCATGCATCTAGTGTATTAAGTTCATGGAAAATCGGTGTAATGCAATAAGAACGATGACATGATGTAGGCAAGATCTATCTATGTAGAGATAGACCCCATCGTTTTATCCTTAGTAGCAACGGTACATATGTGTCGGTTCCCTTTACATCCTTTGGGATCAAGCAAGTAAGATCGAACCCACTACAAAGCACCTCTTCCCATTGCAAGATAAATAGATCAAGTTGGCCAAACAAAACCCAAATATCGGAGAAGAAATACGAGGCTATAAGAGATCATGCATAAAAGAGATCAAAGAAACTCAAATAGTTTCAGGGATATAAAAAGATAGATCTGATCATAAATTCAAAGTTCATCGATCCCAACAAACACACCGCAAAAGAGTTACATCATATGGATCTCCAAGTGACCATTGTATTGGGAATTCAGAGAGAGAGATGAAGCCATCTAGCTACTAACTACGGACCCGAAGGTCTACAAAGAACTACTCACGCATCATCGGAGAGGCACCAATGGAGGTGGTGAACCCCATCCGAGATGGTGTCTAGATTGGATCTGGTGGTTCTAGACTCTGTGGCGGCTGGATGAATATTTCATCAACTCCCCTAGGGTTCTGGAAATATTGGGGTATTTATAGAGCAAAGAGGCGGTCCGGGGGGGCACCCAAGGTGGGCACAACCCACCAGGCCGCGCATGGGCCTCCTGGCGCTGCATGGTGGGTTGTGCCTCCCTCAGGGCACCCCCAGGCGCAGCCAAGGCCCATTACGTTCCTTCTGGTCCAAAAAAATCTCCATAAAGTTTTGTTGCATTTGGACTCCGTCTGATATTGATTTCCTGCGATGTAAAAAACATGCAGAAAACAGCAACTGGGACTTGGCACTAATTCAATACGTTAGTACCAAAAAATGATATAAAATGACTATAAAATGATTATAAAACTTCCAAGATTGATAATATGACAGCATGGAACAAGCAAAAATTATAGATACGTTGGAAACGTATCAGCCACCTACCCACTCGTTCACTTGAAGAGACTCCAATGGCGATCCGAGGGGTGAGCCTGCTGGATATGGACTTCAGAAAGGAGTTCACCTTTGAGTTCACCATTTGGTCCCATGGTTGCACCAAGTTGAATGTGATGTACACCAACGATCCGGACTCGGTGAAGCTCTGCCTCGTCGAGTTCAAGCAGTACCTACAGGACGAGAAAGCACAAGGTCGCAGGACTAGACCTTGTGCCCATCCATTCGCCTCCTGACAGGGACCAGCGGATCACCGTCGCCCAGGTATGCGTGCAGGACGAGATTCTCATCTACCACTGTTGTAGGGCCATCAGAGGTTCTGGAGCATTTGCCCGTTTCATCGGCAGCGCCGACTGCACCTTTGCTACGGTGGAGAAAAGGAAGAACGCGACGATTCAGCCATCTGGTGCAACAAGCTTATCGACATCCAGAAGCAATACAAGATCATCGGCAATGGGAAGGAGAAGGACTCCGTGGTTGACCTCGCCGAGACCATCATTGACCCCTGCTACGCCAACATGAAAGAAGACAACGATACCAATGACCTGAACACGTGGGAGGTACCTCTGAATCTAGCCTACATAACCTACGCGGCCAAGGACGCATACGCATGCTACGACATGCACAGGCGGATCTTGGACATGAGGGCGGTTCCGCTTCAGAATCGATTTGTGCAGTACACGGACAACCAATCGCAACGTCATGATTAAGCGTGCTGTGAATGTCTAGATGTTGTACTTTTTCTGTTTAAGCACCTTTATCATCTGAGTGTTTCATGCATTAGCCTATGTGTCGTAATTATCTATTTTGTCTAAAATATTTCTTCTAAGAACCCAATAACCCGTTTGCCTTTTTTAGTGGCTATTTGCTTATGTATGTAACTAGTTCACTCGGTTGCCGTGCTTTGAATCTACTTCCTCCCAACATATTCCCTTCTCGTGTGGACCCAGAGGTCTCGTACACGTACATATGGGACCAACCACCTATCCATTTGTATTTCTTTATTTTTGTTCAATCTTGGCCCATTTCCTATACAATAGCTGGTGGCCGGCCACAAGACGCCTCGGTGACCCTGTACTCCCACACATTGTCCGGCGGCGGCAGCTCCACCGGCCCGCCCTGCACCCGAACAAGTCAACCCTCATACTCTTCTCCACCTGTGTCCTCCCCCACTCTGGTTCATTCAGTCCAAGGTCTCGGCGTCGTCCTCCGCCTTGGTGCTCTCGCCGTGGCACCGTCGTCTGTCGTTCCCAACATGGTCAGCAAAACAAGAGGAATCGGGAGACAACTATTCATCGAGAGAGGTCGACAATTTCGGGCCCACTGTGTCCATGGCCTAGGTTTTGTTGTTTAACATGGGCAGCCCATGACATGTTTCAACTTTTTTTGGATCCAACAGGTATCAAGCGGCCTCTGGCCTCCCAGCCTAGCTTTTCTATAACATCAGCAGCCTAAGTTATGTTTGTTTTTTCAAGACGACGCACAGCCTAAGTTATGCATAGATGCTACATCGTTGTTTCACCCAGCCCACCAAATGGACTGGCTGACATGTGGGCCAGTAGGTCGAAGCCTAAGCACTTTCGCAAAAAATAAAAACACAAAGGTCGAAGCCTAAGCAAGGTGTTGGATTTACATCCAACGGCCGACATTCTTCTTCAATCTCTCGTCTTCTTCCTCAGCCGGGACCGGGCTTACTCCAGCCTCCGCGTCAGGGCATCTTTATTTTGCACGCCTCGCAGCGAAATGCTACTACTGACGGGCCAGCCATCCCTCCACCCCTCCGCACCTCCTGTTATTCTCTGTCGAGTGTAGGCCCACCCTGCACCCGAACCAGTCAAGTTTCCCACTCCTCTCCGTCTGTGACTCCACTGCCGCATCTTCCCCATCTCCGTGGCATTCCAGTCTGGGGCCTCGCCGTCATCCACCGGCTTGGTGTGTGGTGTGGTCAACGTGGTCAACAAACAAGAGTCATCGGAAGATGACTGTACGTGGAGAGGCTGACAGTGGGGACGCACCACACCCATGGACGCATGCATGCAACTGCATTGTTTTTACACTAAAAATAATGTTTTCTCCCCCTGACAGCTGAGACCGACCAGCTACATCTTCGCATGCAAGGAAGTGCAACCTTATTATGGGCAAAAAAATGATTCTTCCCCCTTACAGCTGAGACCCACCAGCTATATCTTCGCACACAAGGAAGTGCATCCTTATCCTCCCTGACAGCTGGGACCCACCTGGTCGAAGCGTACGTAGCGTTTTCCGTGTACATACCGATCGATCGTTCTGTCTGCCACGATGAACCGTGGCCGAGTAAGGAGCGGTAGCAGTTCAGGCAGTCCAATCAAAAACGTGTACACATACGTACAGCTAGATGCCAAAAAATACGGCCACGTACGTACATACGGGTGAGGTCTCAAACGTGTACTCACGCATACGTATGACCAGGGCTCGTGTATCTGGAGAGGCCACGGACGGCAGCAACGGCGTCCTGTTCATCGAAAGCCAACCGGCTGGGTCGGAACGGAGAAACTGCGTCGTGTTCATGGCGAGGCAACGAAATGCGCCGTGTTCATCAGGAGGCAGCGGAATACGTGTGTTCACCGGGAGCCAACTGGCTTGGACGGAACAGCCGAAACAAGGTCTGACGTACCGCAGAACGGAGGAAACTGGCCTTCTCTTTGACCACGTACGGTCGAAACGGGGTCCTGTTCATCGGGAAGGGTCTGGCGTACCGCAAAACGGAGGAAACGGACTTGTGTTCGATCGCGAACGGTCGAAACAGGGTCTTGTTGATTGGGAGGGGTGTGGCGTACCGCAAAGCGGAGGAAATGGACTAGTGTTGGAGTGCCTACGGTCGAAATGGGGTCCTGTTGATTGGGAGGGGTGCGGCGTACCACAAAACGGGACTCCACGGGCTACTGTTCATCCACCATCGACTTCCTCCAGCCTCCACCTACTAGGGTTCATCCACCGTCAACTTCCTCCAGCCTCCACCAGCTACTGTTCATCCAGCCTCCTCGGCTACTGTTCATCCAGCCCTCCACGGGGTCCTGTTAATCCAGCCTCCACCGGCTATTGTTCAACCAGCCCTCCACGGGGTCCTGTTCAACCAGCGCTCTACGTACGGGGTCCCTATAGCGGCTACTGTTCATCCACCCCACGCCTCTGATACGTCTCCAACGTATCTATAATTTTTTATTGCTCCATGCTATATTATCTACTGTTTTGGACCATATTGGGCTTTATTTTCCACTTTTATATTACTTTGGACTAACCTATTAACCGGAGGCCCCGATTTGCTTGTTTTTTGCCTATTTCAAAGTGTTTCAAGAAACGAAATATCAAACGGAGTCCAAACGGAATGAAACCTTCGAACGTGATTTTCTCACCAAATATGATCCAGGAGACTTGGACCCTCCGTCAAGAAAGAAGAGAGGCGGCCACGAGGTGGGCGCCCCCTAGGGCGCGCCCGCCTCGTGGGCCCCACTTGCTCCACCGGACGTACTCCTTCCTCCTATATATACCTATTGCACTTCAAATGATCGACACGGAGCCAAAACCTAATTCCACCGCCGCAACCTTCAGATCCACGAGATCCCATCTTGGGGCTTGTTAGGAGCTCATTTGGAAGGGGAATCCACCATGGAGGGCTTCTACATCATCACCATAGCCTCTCCGATGAAGTGTGAGTAGTTTACCTCAGACCTTCGGGTCCATAGTTAGTAGCTAGATGGCTTCTTCTCTCGTTTTGGATCTCAAAGGTACAATGTTCTCCCCTCTCTCGTGGAGATCTATTCTATGTAATCTTCTTTTTATGTGTGATTGTTGAGATCGATGAATTGTGGGTTTATGATCAAGTCTATCTATGAACAATATTTGAATCTTCTCTGAATTCTTTTATGTATGATTGGTTATCTTTGCAAGTCTCTTCGAATTATCAGTTTGGTTTAGCCTACTAGATTGGTTTTTCTTGCAATGGGAGAAGTGCTTAGCTTTGGGTTCAATCTTGCGGTGTCCTTTCCCGGTGTGACAGGTAAAGGGGCAGCACGGTACGTATTGTATTGTTGCCATCGAGGATAACAAGATGGGTTTTTTATCATATTGCATGAATTTATCCCTCTACATCATGTCATCTTGCTTAAGGCGTTACTCTATTTTCATGAACTTAATACTCTAGATGCATCTTTGGATAGCGGTCCGATGAGTGGAGTAATAGTAGTAGATGCAAAAGGTGAGTCGGTCTACTTGTCTTGGACGTGATGCCTATATACATGATCATACCTAGATATTCTCATAACTATGCTCAATTCTGTCAATTGTTCAACAGAAATGTGTTCACCCACCGTAGAATACTTATGCTCTTGAGAGAAGCCATTAGTGAAATCTATGGCCCCGGGGTCTATTCTCATCATATCAATCTTCCATCACTTTATTATTGCTTTGCATTTTTACTTTGCCTTTTATTTTACTTGCATCTTTATACCAAAAATATTATCTATCATCTCTATCAGATCTCACTCTCGTAAGTGACCGTGAAGGGATTGACAACCCCTAATCGCGTTGGTTGCATTGAGCTATTTGTTTTGTGTAGGTACGAGGGACTTTCGTGTAGCCACCTACTGGATTGATACCTTGGTTCTCAAAAACTGAGGGAAATACTTACTCTACTCTGCTGCATCACCCTTTCCTCTTCAAGGAAATCCAACGCAGTGCTCAAGAGGTAGCAGGAAGATTTCTGGCGCCCGTTCTTGCCGGAGTCTACTTAAAAGTCAACATACCAAGTACCTATCACAATCCCTTATCTCTCGCATTACATTATTTGCCATTTGCCTCTCGTTTTCCTCTCCCCCACTTCACCCTTCCCGTTTTATTCGCCCTCTCTTTTCCGTTTGCCTTTTCTCGCTTGCATTTTGTTTGCTTCTGTGTTGGATTGCTTGCTTGTCACCATGGCTCAAGATAATACCAAATTGTGTGACTTTACCAATACCAACAATTATGATTTGCTTAGCACTCCGATTGCTCCTCTTACCAATACTGAATCTTGTGAAATCAATCTTGCTTTGTTGAATCTTGTTATGAGAGATCAATTCATGGCCTTCCTAGTGAAGATGCCGCTACTCATCTAAATAGCTTCATTGATTTATGTGATATGCAAAATAAGAAAGATGTTGATAATGATATTGTTAAATTGAAGCTATTTCATTTTTCTCTTAGAGATCGTGCTAAAGCTTGGTTTTCGTCTTTGCCTAAAAATAGTATTGATTCTTGGAACAAGTGCAACGATGCTTTTATCTCTAAGTATTTTCCTCCCGCTAAGATCATCCCTCTTAGAAACGACATTATGAATTTTAAGCAACTTGATCATGAACATGTTGCACAAGCTTGGGAGAGAATGAAATTAATGATACGTAATTGCCCTACTCATGGTTTGAATTTGTGGATGATTATACAAAAATTTATGCCGGATTGAATTTTACTTCTAGAAATCTTTTATATTTGGTCATGGAGGCACTTTTATGGAAATCACTTTAGGAGATTCTACTAAACTCCTAGATAATATTATGGTTAATTATTCTCAATGGTACATTGAAATATCTACTAATAAAAAAGTGCATGCGATAGAAGAAATCAATGTTTTGAGTGGAAAGATGGATGAACTTATGAAATTGTTTGCTACTAGGAGTGTTTCTTCTGATCCTAATGATATGCCTTTGTCTACTTTGATCGAGAATAATAATGAATCTATGGATGTGAATTTTGTTGGTAGGAATAATTTTGGTAACAACGGCATTATAGAGGGAATTTTAATCCTAGGCCTTATCCTAGTAATCCTTCTAATAATTATGGAAATTCCTATAACAACTCTTATGGAAATTTTAATAATATGCCCTCTGAATTTGAGACTAGTGTTAAAGAGTTTATGAATTCGAAAAAGAATTTCAATGCTTTGTTTGAAGAGAAATTGCTTAAAGTTGATGAATTGGCTAGGAACGTTGATAGAATTTCTCTTGATGTTGATTCTTTAAAGCTTAGATCTATTCCTCCTAAGCATGATATCAATGAGTCTCTCAAAGCCATGAGAATTTCCATTGATGAGTGCAAGGAAAGAACCGCTAGGATGCGTGGTACGAAAGATGCCTTTATTAAAGCGTGTTCTTCCAATTCCTATGAAAATCAAGATGATGATCTAAAAGTTATTGATGTATCCCCTATTAAATCTTTGTTTTGCAATATGAATCTTGATAATGATGGGATTGAATGATCCACCTTTACCTAGAAGGCGTTCCAAGAATTCGGAGTTTTTAGATCTTGATGCTAAATTTGAAAAAGTGGGATTGAAGAAATCAAAACCCTAGATGTTGCTAAACCCACTATTTTGGACTTCAAGGAATTTAATTATGAAAGTTGCTCTTTAATTGATTGTATTTCCTTGTTGCAATCCGTGCTAAATTCTCCTCGTGCTTATAGTCAAAACAAAGCCTTTACCAAACATATCGTTGATACCTTGATGCAATCTTATGAAGAAAACCTTGAGTTGGAAGTTTCTATCCCTAGAAAACTTTATGATGAGTGGGAACCAACTATTAAAATTATGATTAAGTACCATGAATTTTATGCTTTATGTGATTTGGTTGCTAGTGTCTCCACTATTCCCAAAACTTTGTGTGATTTACTAGTTTTCCGTGATTTTGATGATTGCTCTCTAAACTTGCACCTTGCGGATTCCACTATTAAGAAACCTATGGGAAGAATTAATGATGTTCTTATTGTTTCAAATAGGAATTATGTGCCCGTAGATTTTATCGTTCTTGATATAGATTGCAATCCCTCTTGCCCTATTATTCTTGGTGGACCCTTCCTTAGAACGATTGGTGCAATTATTGATATGAAGGAAGGGAATATTAGATTCCAATTTCCATCAAAGAAGGGCATGGAACACTTTCCTAGGAAGAAAATAAAACTACCATATGAATCTATTATGAGAGCCACTTATGGATTGCCTACCAAAGATGGCAAAACCTAGATCTATCCTTGCTTTTGTGCCTAGCTAGGGGCGTTAAACGATAGCGCTTGTTGGGAGGCAACCCAATTTTATTTTTAGTTTTTTGCTTTTTGTTTCTGTCTAGGAATAAATAATCCATCTACCTTCTGTTTAGATGTGGTTTTATGTTTTAATTAGTGTTTGTGCCAAGTTAAACCTATAGGATCTTCTTGGATGATAGTTATTTGATCTTGCTGTAATTTCCAGAAACTTTCTGTTCACGAAAACAATTATTAAAAATCACCAGAACGTGATAAAATAGTGATTCCAATTTCTGCTGATCAATAAACAAATTTCCTAGGTCTTCCTAGTTTTGCTGATTTTTTGGAGTTCCAGAAGTTTCCGTTAGTTACAGATTACTAAAGACTGTTCTGTTTTTGACAGATTCTGTTTTTCGTGTGTTGTTTGCTTATTTTGATGAGTCTATGGCTAGTAAAATAGTTTATAAACCATAGAGAAGTTGGAATACAGTAGGTTTAACACCAATATAAATAAATAATGAGTTCATTACAGTACCTTGAAGTGGTCTTTTGTTTTCTTTCGCTAACGGAGCTCACGAGATTTCTGTTGAGTTTTGTGTTGTGAAGTTTTCAAGTTTTGGGTGAATTTTTTTGATGGATTATGGAACAAGGGGTGGCAAGAGCCTAACCTTGGGGATGCCCATGGCACCCCCAAGATAATCTAAGGACACCAAAATTCAAAGCTTGGGGATGCTTGGAAGGCATCCTCTTTCGCCTACTTCCATCGATAACTTTACTTGGAGCTATATTTTTATTCACCACATGATATGTGTTTTGCTTGGAGCGTCTTGTATGATTTGAGTCTTTGCTTTTTAGATTACCACAATCATCCTTGCTGTACGCACATTTTGAGAGAGCCATACATGAATTGGAATTTGTTAGAATACTCTTTCTGCTTCACTTATATCTTTTGAGCTTTATAGTTTTGCTCTAGTGCTGCACTTATATCTTTTAGAGCACGGTGGTGGATTTTATTTAGAGAAACTATTGATCTTTCATGCTTCACTTAGATTATTTTGAGAGTCTTAAATAGCATGGTAATTTGCTTAATAATAATATGCTTGGTATTCAAGATTTGTAAAACTTTCTTTTGAGTGTGTTGAATACTAAGAAAAGTTTGATGCTTGATAATTGTTTTGAGATATGAAGATGGTGATATTAGACTCATGCTAGTTGAGTAGTTGTGAATTTAAGAAATACTTGTGTTAAAGTTTGTGATTCTCGTAGCATGCACGTATGGTGAACTGTTACGTGATGAAGTCGCAGCATGATTTATTTATTGATTGTCTTCCTTATGAGTGGCGGTCGGGGACGAGCGATGGTCTTTTCTTACCAATCTATCCCCCTAGGAGCATGCGCGTAATATTTTGCTTTGATAACTTCTAGATTTTTGCAATAAGTATATGAGTTCTTTATGACTAATGTTGAGTCCATGGATTATACGCACTTTTCCCATCCTTCCACCAATGCTAGCCTCTCTAATACAAGCACTTTTCGCGGTATCATACACCCACCATATACCTTCCTCAAAACAGCCACCATACCTACATATCATGGCATTTCCATAGCCATTTCGAGATATATTGCCATGCAACTTTCCACCGTTCCGATTATTACGACACGCTCCATCATTGTCATATTGCTAGCATGATCATGTAGTTGACATAGTATTTGTGGCAAAGCCACCGCTCATAATTCTTTCATACATGTCACTCTTGATCCATTGCATATCCATTAGACACTGGAGGCATTCACATAGTCATATTTTGTTCTAAGTATCGAGTTGTAATTGTTGAGTTGTAAGAAAAATAGAAGTGTGATGATCATCATTTTTAGAGCATTGTCACAAGTGAGGAAAGGATGATGGAGACCATGATTCCCCCACAAGTCGGGATGAGACTCCGGACGAAAAATTAAAAAAAAAGAAAAAAAATAAAAAAAAGAGGCAATAAAAAAAGAGAAATGGCCCAAATAAAAAAAATAAGAGAAAATAGAGAAGGGACGATGTTACTATCCTTTTACCACACTTGTGCTTCAAAGTAGCACCATGATCTTCATAATAGAGAGTCTCTCATTTTGTCACTTTCATATACTAGTGGGAATTTTACATTCTGTAACTTGGCTTGTATATTCCAATGATGGGCTTCCTCAAAATGCCCTAGGTCTTCGTGAGAAAGCGAGTTGGATGCACACCCACTTAGTTTCTTTTGTTGAGCTTTCATATACTTATAGCTCTAGTGCATCCGTTGCATGGCAATCCCTACTCAACGACATTGATATCTATTGATGGGAATCTCCATAGCAGTTGATACGCCTAGTTGATGTGAGACTATCTTCCCTCTTTTGTCTTCTCCACAACCACCCTTCTATTCCTCATATAGTGCTATATCCATGGATCACGCTCATGTATTGCGTGAAGATTGAAAAGTTTGAGAATGTCAAAAGTATGAAACAATTGCTTGGCTTGTCATCGGGTTGTGCATGATTTAAATACTGTGTGTGGTGAAAATAGAGCATAGCCAGACTATATGATTTTGTAGGGATAACTTTCTTTGGCCATGTTATTTTGAGAAGACATAATTGCTTTGTTAGTATGCTTGAAGTATTATTATTTTTATGTCAATATGAACCTTTGCCTTGAATCTTTCGGATCTGAAATTCATACCACAATTAAGAAGAATGACATTGAAATTATGCCAAGTAGCACTCCGCATCAAAAATTCTTTTTTATCATTTACCTACTCGAGGGCGAGCAGGAATTAAGCTTGGGGATGCCTGATACATCTCCAACGTATCTATAATTTTTTATTGCTCCATGCTATATTATCTACTGTTTTGGACCATATTGGGCTTTATTTTCCACTTTTATATTACTTTTGGGACTAACCTATTAACCGGAGGCCCAAATGAGAATTGTCGCTTTTTTGCCTATTTCAGTGTTTCGAAGAAACGGAATATCAAACGGAGTCCAAATTTAATGAAACCTTCGGGAACGTGATTTTCTCACCAAATATGATCCAGGAGACTTGGACCCTCCGTCAAGAAAGAAGAGAGGCGGCCATGAGGGTGGAGGGCGCCCCCCCCTAGGGCGCGCCCCCTGCCTCGTGGGCCCTCCTTTGCTCCACCGACATACTCCTTCCTCCTATATATACCTACGCATTCCCCAAACGATCGACACGGAGCCAAAAACCTAATTCCACCGCCAAGCAACCTTCAGATCCACGAGATCCCATCTTGGGGCCTATTAGGAGTTCACGGAAGGGGAATCCACCACGGAGGGCTTCTACATCATCACCATAGCCTCTCCGATGAAGTGTGAGTAGTTTACCTCAGACCTTCGGGTCCATACTTAGTAGCTAGATGGTTTCTTATCTCTTTTTGGATCTCAATACAATGTTCTCCCCCTCTCTCGTGGAGATCTATTCGATGTAATCTTCTTTTTGCAGTGTGTTTGTTGAGACCGATGAATTGTGGGTTTATGATCAAGTCTATCTAGGAACAATATTTGAATCTTCTCTGAATTCTTTTATGTATGATTGGTTATTTTTGCAAGTCTCTTCGAATTATCAGTTTGGTTTGGCCTACTAGATTGGTTTTTCTTGCAATGGGAGAAGTGCTTAGCTTTGGGTTCAATCTTATGGTGTCCTTTCCCAAAGGATGAGGGGCAGCAAGGCACGTATTGTATTGTTGCCATCGAGGATAACAAGATGGTTTTTTATCATATTGCATGAATTTATCCCTCTACATCATGTCATCTTGCTTAAGGCGTTACTGCTTTTCTTGAACTTAATACTCTAGATGCATGCTGGATAGCGGTCGATGAGTGGAGTAATAGTAGTAGATGCAGGTGAGTCGGTCTACTTGTCTCTGGACGTGATGCCTATATACATGATCATACCTAGATATTCTCATAACTATGCTCAATTCATCAATTGCTCAACAAAGAATTTGTTCACCCACCGTAGAATACTTATGCTCTTGAGAGAAGCCACTAGTGAAATCTATGGCCCCCGGGTCTATTCTCATCATATCAATCTTCCATCACTTTATTATTTCTTTGCTTTTTACTTTGCCTTTTATTTTACTTGCATCTTTATACCAAAAATACCAAAAAATATTATCTATCATCTCTATCAGATCTCACTCTCGTAAGTGACCGTGAAGGGATTGACAACCCGTAATCGCGTTGGTTGCGTTGAGCTATTTGTTTTGTGTAGGTACGAGGGACTTGCATGTAGCCTCCTACTGGATTGATACCTTGGTTCTCAAAAACTGAGGGAAATACTTACTCTACTCTGCTGCATCACCCTTTCCTCTTCAAGGAAATCCAACGCAGTGCTCAAGAGGTAGCAACCTCCTTGACCAGGGTCCTGTTCATCCAGCCGCAACGGCTTCTACTACCACGGGATCCTGTTCATCCAACCCCCACCGGGAACTGCTCATCCAACCCCCACCAGGAACTGTTCATCAAGAGGCAGCTTCGATCGGCTTCAGTTAGCAGTAGTAGTGAAGGAATCACTCAGGTTCATTTAACAGCAAGGGACCGATTGGTGTTCAGTAATGTCGCTAGTGCAATCACCGGGTTTAGTTAGAGTCCAACGCCTCGCTCGGAGTTGATTAGAAGCGCAACGCCTCGCTTTAATGCAGCAGCGTGTATGTGTACGAGAGAAATGCGCAAACCTCCCTGCATCCCACGGCCCCGACCACCCAGCGTAACTGGAAACTACCCGATATTTTCCTCAACGTCGCTTCTACCATGATTTTTTCCGTCATGGACGGCCCAAAGAATGTCATGCAGCTGCGTCTCCAGCCCTCCCAGGAGGAAAAGCCCATTTTCTGTCATGATTTTTGGCATAGAAGTAGGAGCCCACCACATCTATGTTGATACCATGTTTTGTCACAATTATCGTCATAAAAGTGTCGTAAGCATGACAGGAAAAAAATTCGTTCGGCCCAAAATGTCAGGGATGTGTCTTTTTTTGTAGTGAATCGGTCCCACCGAGTTTGCTTGACCAACTCTCTGTTTGCGCTTTGCTGAAATCGGTCTTACTGAGTTCAAGAAATCGGCTTCATCGAGATGAGGTTTTTCCCTAACCCTAGCACATCGGTCCCACCGAGATTCCTAACGTTCACATTTTGAACTGAATCGGTCTCACCGAGTTCTTCTATTCGGTCTGGCCGAGTTGGGTCAAATGTGTGTAATGGTTGGATTTTGTGTGGAGGCTATATATACCCCTCCACCCCTTCTCCATCAGAGTGAGAGCCATCAGAACGTGCCTACACTTCCACTACTCATTTTCTGAGAGAGAACCACCTACTCATGTTTTGAGACCAAGACATTCCAATCCAACCACAAGAATCTTGATCTCTAGCCTTCCCCAAGTTGCTTTCCACTCAAATCATCTTTCCACCATAGCCAAATATGTGAGAGAGAGTTGAGTGTTGGGGAGACTATCATTTGAAGCACAAGAGCAAGGAGTTCATCATCATCACACCATCTATTACCTTTTGGAGAGTGGTGTCTCCTAGATTGGTTAGGTGTCACTTGGGAGCCTCTGACAAGATTGTGGAGTTGAACCAAGGAGTTTGTAAGGGCAAGGAGATCGCCTACTTCGTGAAGATCGACCCGAGTGAGGCAAGACCTTTGTGGGCGATGGCCATGGTGGGATAGACAAGGTTGCTTCTTCGTGGACCCTTCATGGGTGGAGCCCTCCATGGACTCGCGCAACCGTTACCCTTCGTGGGTTGAAGTCTCAATCAACGTGGACGTACAATAGCACCACCTATCGGAACCACGCCAAAAATCTCCGTGTCTTCATTGCGTTTGCACACTCCAAATCCCATCCCTTTACTTTCTTGCAACTTGCATGATTTACTCTTTCCGCTGCTCATACTCTTGCCATGCTTGTTTGAGATGTATTGTGAATGCTTAAACTTGTGCTAAAACTCCACCTTAACTTGAAGAACTTAAAAATTGCCACATTTGCTTGTTGAGGGTCTAATCACCCCCCTCTAGACCCCTCTTCTCGATCCTTTCAATGGGTCGTATAATCAATGGGCCTTCTACGGGCCATATGATCGATTGGCCAAACATGGGTTGTACTATTCGTGGACCAATAACGGTCCGCAAAATGGGTCGTAAACGAGCTAGAGTGGAAATCTTCTGTTTATGGCCCGACCATCACAGGCCGTTAATAGGCCGAAATATATATAACCAGCTTAATTCTATCGACAAGCATCACCGGTCATTAATGGGCCGTATTGGATAACGCTATGAAAATAGCCCAATGGGTTAACGGGCCACAAACGGGCTGACTGTAACCACGGGCTGAATTTGGCCCACAAGCGGAACAGGCCAGTAACGGACCATAAGTAACTGGATGCTGGAAATGAGCCTAATAATAAATGGGCCCTTGGAAGGCCGAAAGTTAACACTGGCTGAAAATGGCCAACGGAATAATGGGCCGTTAATGGGTATAAAGCGATACACTGTTCATTGTGGGCCAATTTCACCTCGGGCCTTTAATGGGCCCAGAGTTACAAAGGGCCTCGTATGGGCCAAAAGACGTCATGGGCCATACATGGGCCGAAAGTTACAGCGGGATGGAATCATATTGGACGGCCCAGATGACGCTACTCGGCCTAATTCGGATAGGCCATAACGGGTCATGTGTTAGCAGGCTGTAAATGGGCTATATACGAACATGCCATTAATAGGCTTTCTGTGGGCCGGCCCGCTACCTTTTGACGAAGTCAAACGACCGGCCTTTTCACCCCGAATGGGCCTCTATTGGGCCGTGCCATGTGTTGATGTATCATAGGCGCCTCCGGTCCAATAAGTGGATGACATCTGTCCCAACGGTGAACCGACACGTGGTTCCTCTGGCCATTGAGAATTTTAGACATGGAAAATCCCCATTGGTCCGGGCTGTTAATGGGTTATCAGATCCAAACCGGAACCCGATAGCTTAACGGCGACCTGTTATGGTGGATGCCACGTGTCGGTTATCCTTGACGAAAGCACTTCCATGACGCGCCATTTATCGTCATGGAAGTAGACACTTCTATGATGATAATTTTGGTATTGTCATGGAACACTTCTACGACAGCATAGGTATGACCATCTTGATTCTGTCATAAAATCGTCATGGATGTACATGCATGACAGAAAAGGTGACCTGCTGTGACAAACACGTATCATCATGGAAGTGTTTTTTTGTAGTGCTATTTGTCGCCATTCGTATGATCTGTCTAGTAAGTTATTATTTTTTGGTGAACTCTATGCACGTTATCCAATTTAAGGGCCCAAACAACATGATTCGAAGACCTACACAGGTAACACATATTGTTTAGGAAATCTGCGACCAATGACGTGACAGGTGGAAACATCTATGAGGACCAAAGACAATATGAGATATGGGTGATCCATTCAACTTAATGCATGGTTATGGTCTAACGACCTTAATTGTGGAAACAAACACTTTGTGGCAACGGAAAAGCCAGACCGTGGAATGGGATATAATCCTGCGAGGAGTTCCATAACCCTAGGGTGATTCGCCTATCTAACAAAAAATCAAATACTAAATTGATGATACAAGGTATCTAGTATTACCATCGCACTAGCACAATTGATGTATACCATGAATTGAATTCTATCTGCAGCTATGCTCTCAATTGTAGGAAAACATCTCTTCTTTCTGCTTTATTTATTTTATCTACTTCTTCGTTACTATTGCTCTCATTATCACAAACTTTTCATATTTATCATTCTGGTTAGTTTGCCTCTTGAGGCACTAACAACATTTGTAGAATCATAAGCAGTTACTTCGCATAAGAGCTATGATAACTTGTGTGTAACATGTACGTTGCTTATAAAACTCCTCCGCTCTTTGTTGGGATGATTACTATTTAGGATACTTACGTGAAAGTGCTACACCACCGTGTTTTTCTTGCAGGTTATCAAGCATCACGTTGAATATTGGCTTTATTTCTCGACCCCACTTAATAGTACGATGGTTCCTATGACTCAATATGAAGAAAATAAAACTACCACAAAGACTAAGCCTTCGCATTCCAAGTCTTCAAGAAAAGTATTCATGGCACAACAAAGTCTTCAATGTTCTCAAACATTTTCAGGGTCGTCTTTGATGGTTAAACCAAATCTCTAAGGACTTTCATTTGTGTTATTGTGTGTATACTCAGAAACACACCAGCCCCTTAACCAAGTTTCTCGTCAATACTCAAAAACCACTATGGGTCCACTAGATGCACTTACAGAGGGTAGGAAAACAATCTGTCAATAATTGACAATGATGAAAGCCATGGTGGCATTCAACTATGCTAATTTCAATGACTCCAATAATCACGACCAGCACCAATGATCCACCATGTATCCATCATTTTGAAGGTCACCAGAGTAGTTTCTAGTCTCGATGATGGAATTGGTCGGGATGATGTATTAGGAGCAATGGTGGCTACGCGGGGATGGCACCCATCTCTGATTGATATATTATTTGGGAAGAAAAAATGAGATAAAACAGATCATGGGATGAATATATGGCATGCGAGCCATGGTTGTGTGTGAGATGATATATGATTCTCACAAGGATAAATCTAATCTCAGTGTGCCAAAAAGCCCAAGCTTAGGGTCCAAAATTTAGGAATTAAGAGTTCAAGATTCATTTCATACATTGTTTACGGGTTCAAGGCTCATTCGAATTGGATGAGTTTTTGATGAAATTTTCCACCATGGGACCTTTTTTCTCCATGTTTATCATTTCTATAAAACAAGAGCTTCTACATCATATGTCTCCCCCAACACTACAAAAAAAAGACACATCCGTGACATTTTGGGCCGAACGAATTTTTTTTCTGTCATACATATGACACTTCTATGACGATAATTGTGACAAAACCCGGTATCATCATAGATGTGGTGGGATCCTACTTCTATGACAAAAAATCATGATGTAAAATGGGCTTTTCATCCTGGGCGGGCGGAGACGCCTGCATGACATTCTTTGGGCTGGCCCATGACGGAAAAACTGTGGTAGAAGCGAGGGGGAGGAAAATTTCTGTGGAGTTGTATGTTACGGTGGGAGGTCGGGGCGGAGCGATGCGTGTTTCTCTCAGACGTACGCTGCTGTGTGCGAGGCGTTGGTTTCAATCAAGCCGGCGAGGCGTTGGGCTCTAATCAACCCGGCGATTGCATTGCAGTGCTACGCAAGCATCGAACCCGAGCGATCGATCGATGGTCATAACCGAACCCGATGGAGCGATTCTTCGCCATCGCTGCTAGTGAGTGTTAAGGCGGGGTGGTTGAACAGGACCTCGTGGTGTGGAGGGCTGGATGAACGTGAGACGGTGGAGGGGTGCCCGTGGGAGAGGGGTGGTTGAACAAAGAGTCGTGGAGTAGCACTGTGGAGGCTGGATGAACAGGAGCCCGTGGAGGCCGGAGGAGGTCGACGGGCCTGCGTGGAGGCCGGAGGAGGTCGACGGTGGAGATGAATAAAGATCCTGTGGAGTCCTGCTTGCGGTATGCCACACTCCCGATGAACAGGACTCTGCTTTCGACCGTAGGGAGGTCCGTTGTCATCTGCTTTATACGCAACACCTCCCCAACAACAGGACTTCTGCTTTGGACCGTAGGGAGGTCCGCTTCTCCGCTTTTGGCGGCACACCACACCCTCCCGATCAACAGGGACCCCTGCTTTCGACCGTGAGGAGGTCCGCTTCCTCCGCTTTTGGCGGTACCCTTGTGCCCTCCCCGATCAAGAGGACCCTGCTGCGACGCGGCCGGTCGAACACAAGGCCGCTTTCCTCCGCTAGGCAGTACGCCATGCCTCGCTTTCCATCGCGGTTCCGCCCAAGCCTCCCGATGAACACGACTCACGCATTCCGCTCCGACCCAGCCGGGTTGGCTCCCATGAACACGACGACGACGCTGCTTTCTCCGTTCCACCCAGCCATGTACGTATGCGCCGAGTAGGCGTCGAGACCCCGCCCAGATGTACGTACGCGGGTCAGATTTTCTTTCTTGCACCCTTGCCGCTGTATGCGACGTGTACATGCTACGGTGCGCCTACTCATTATCGCGGCGCGCTCTACATCTACGACACGCGGCGCCTCTACATCGACTCAAGATGTACGACACGTCGCGACCAAAGCATGACAACGCCACGCATATTTCGACCGTGTGGGTCCCGATCACAAACACTTCCTTGCGTATGGCGAAATGTAGCTGGTGGGTCCAAGCCGTGGGGCGAATCGCTTTTTTTTTCCTCGGACGCACTTCCTTGCGTGCGAAGATGTAATTGGTGGGGTCCCAGCATGTGGGGAAATGTTTTTCGCTAACATCGGTGGCCCGTCCGGTGGGTCCCCGCCGCCGTGGAGGAATAATTATTTTGCTGTAATAAGGAGGCACTTCCTTGTTGCGCCGTGGACCCAAATTGCCGCCTTCTCCACATACAGCCCACGCCCGATGGAAATCATTCCTTGACCACGCTGATCACGCCGGCCGAGAGAGCACCAGGGCGGTGGACGACGGCGAGGCCTAGGAAGGGACGACGGGAGCCGGGAAGACGCGGCAAAGTGGAAGCCCGCCCGAGAGGAGTACGAGGGTTCACCGGTTCTGGCCGCAGTGTGAGGTTGCCGCCGCCGCAGGCCTGGGCCAGCGTGGGAATAGTAGGGGCGGTGAGGCCTCGCGGCGGCACATCCGCCACGGAGGCGAGGGGAGCATGCGGCACAACGACCGGGCGCCGCTTTGGGCGGCCGGAGCAACAAGACCAGAGGTTGAAGAAGCACCACGGCCGTTGGATGGACATCGTACGGTCACTGGAGCTAGAATCGTTTATATTGACTAAGTTGACAAAGCCCTCCGTCCCCCTCAACTTAGTAGGCCGACAAGTCAGCCTCCCACCAAGGTGGGTCCCAGCTAGTCGGGGGTATTCATTTTTGTGCGTAATAAGGAGGCACTTCCGGTGGGTTCGAGCCGACAGCGGGGAACGCTTTTTTCGCTGAATACGGTGGTCTGTCGGGTGGGTCCCAGCAATGTGGGCAAACGCCTTTTTCGCGAATACCGTGGCCCGTCCGGTGGGTCTCCGCTGTCATGTGGAGGAATAATTATTTTCCGCGTAATAAGGAGGCACTTCCTTGCGGCTGCCAGGACCCAGCTATCGCCTCTCCACGACAAAGATTCTTCCGATGGAATTCGTCGTTGACCACATTATTGACCACGCTGCGCCGAGAGCTCCACGGCGGTGGACGACGGCGAGGCCTAGGAAGGGGACGACGCTGAGCCGGGAAGACGCGGGCGGATGCCCACGCGAGAGGAGTACGAGGGTTCATCGGTTGGCACGGCTGCCGCCGCATGAGAATAACAGGGGTGTGGGTGAGTGGATTGGAGGGATGGCCCGGCCGTGTGGGAGTAGTATGGGGGCGGTGAGGCCTCCAAGGCAAAGACCTGGCCGCCACGGGAGGCAGGAGCAAGCGGCACGACCGGAGCTGCATTGGGTGGCTGGAGCAAGAAGAAGAGAGGTTGAAGAATCACTACGCCCGATGGATGGACATCGTACGGTCACCTAGCTAGAATCGCAGCATATTGACTAAGTTGACAAAGCCCTTCGTCCCTCACAACTTAGTAGGCCCACTATACCGGGTCCCAAATGAAGGTGGGGGTATTCTTTTTGGGCGTAATAAGGAGGCACTTCCTGCGTGCGTAACATATAGCTGGTGGGTCCGAGCCGCCAACAAGCAGTAACGCTTTGTTTCGTGAAATACAGAGGCCCTTTCTTGGGTCCCAGATGTCGTGGAGGAATCATTATTTTATGCGTAATAAGGAGGCATTTCTCATGCGGATGGACCCAAATGTCGGCCTCTCCATGTACAGTCCACTTCCGATGGATGTCGCTCATTGACCACGCTGACCAGGCCAGCGCCGAGAGCACTGTGGAAAGGGATCTACGGCGAGGCCTAGGAAGGAAACGACACGGAGCTGTGGAATACCTGCAGCTTATTTCCCACGCAGAGGAGTAAGAGGGTTTATCGTTCGTCTGCCGTCATTTGGAGAATAACATCATGTGTGGGACCTGAGGGTGAGTAGAGGGATAGCTAGGGCCGATGGGAGTACGGTGGGCGGTGAGGCTCAAGGTAGCACAGCCCGTCATGAGGAGGAGGAGCGAGCAGTCCCACGGCGCTTGTTTGAGCGGCCGGAGCAGGAAGAGCAGAGATTGAAGAAGCACGACGGCCATTGGATGGACATCCAACAAAGATACATGCCATCCGTGGAAAGCCTCAAATCTGTGGAAAATAGCATACAACCCATCCGCCATTATTTCAAATAGTTTACAGCCCATTTTCTAATTATTATGGGTTTTTGGAGCCCATATTCTTTTGTTAGCATTACAGCCCATATTGTGGCCACAGTTAAAAAAATTATACGAAATTTTGCATATGTCCGTATGGGTCCGAATCGTTTTTAATCCCGAAATTTCGAGTCACATTCAGACTGATTTTAAAAATAAATGTATATCAATATAAAATCCAATAAATTGTCCACGCATAAAAATCAATGCAATTTAAAATCTCGAAATGAAAAAGATATTTGAAACTAATTGTCGGTTTGATGTGTTTTAAAAATGTACAACCCATTTCCCATTACCGATAGGCCATTTTCTCGCCAAATTAATGAAGCTCTCCTCAGATAGCCCAACAGTTCGATAAAGTGACTTACTTGACAAATCACAAAAAAACCGGGCAAGCCATTTTCAAAAGGAAAAAAAACTACTGGGCTGGTCTATGGTAAACATAAAAGAAAAGGCTGTCTAGACATGCCAGAGTGTCCCGCACAGCCCAGTTGACACCCCTCGCCTGGCCTCAAAAACATATTAGATAAATGCCACTCCAATTATGGCGATTCATAAAAATGCCATCGCAATTTCCAAACTTTGAAAAATGCCACTGCAATTTTTGCAAACTTTGAAAACGCCACATAGTTTGCAAACTTTGAAAAACGCCACCAGACTTCAAAAATGCCACTAGAAATGGCATGAAATGGCATTTTTCAAAGTTTGGAAATTGCAGTGGCATTTCTCGGAGGAATTTATCAAATTAACCCAAAACAAAAATAACTGGGCGAGCTGTTGGGTCCCTGGTGTCAGCCGCTTGTTGTGCAATTCTCTCATTTATTAACTACGTTGACAATGGCATGGGACCCAGATGTCAGAAATCCACTAGGAGGAGCCATTTTTTTATTGGCTTGAAATAAGGAGGCACTTGCTTCATGCATCGCCTTGACCTTGGCGGGTCCTCGCTGTCATCCTCTCCACGCATAATCATCTCCTCGATTGTGTACGGCCAACTTGCTAGGCCCACAAGTCAGCCTCTAAACCCGTGGAGGACAAATACAACCCATTTAAAAAATAACAGCCCATTCCATACGCTCAAATGGAAAGTTCAACATCTGTGAGCAAAGTAATGTGTCCGATCCACATATAGAGTACTAAACTTCCACGTTGACAACCATCATACCCAAGTTAACTATCTACTCCCACTAGACAAGTACTAACTTACTCTTAGCTAACTAGACGATGTCAAGGTACATCGCTTAAACGCCCGGCACCGGCGCCCGCTGCTCGCCTCGGACTTGCTTGCCAGAAAGGCGATAGGGCGCGCTCGCTAGCCGTTCTTTCCATGCCGGGCGTGGTCCACCGGCTGGCTTCCAAGCCGGAAACCCACTTGACGAGCTGGTAGTAAAATCGGCGTCGCGAACACGGGGAGCGTTATTTGCCTGTGGCTATTAGGGCGCCGACCTCCACGTAGTCAGCCTGGGGCGCTCGCATCGCGACTCAGAGCGCCGGTGCAGCGCTGCTCCATGTTCCACCGGCGGGCGCAAGAATCGGCGTTACGCTACTCCTCCGCCAGCGGTCGCGCCCAACAACTCCTGCCTCCGCCATGCGGTCGCGGCCCAACAACTCCTCGATCTGCGCATTGCCATCTAAAGATGATAGAATGCCTCCTCCTCCGTCTCGCTTTCCGGTGAAAAAACCGAACACTAGTTCCGGCGGTGACCGCCCGGCCGCCTACTGCGGACGGGCGGGGGCATGGCGGACGTGGCGTAAGCGACGGGCTGGTGGGGGCTTATGAGGATATGGTGAGTTGGGTCACGGTGGCACCGGAGAATGTCGGAAATAGTACTTATAGGGGAAGGTAGCGACGGTCATCGAATTCAATGCATAATGGCTTAGCGCCAAATTGCCGTGGAAAACTAGGGAAACTGAAATTATGATCGTGCCGTCTGGCCCCGTCTGGGTCGTGACGCCGCATGGCGGCCAAACGAGTGTACTCGAATCATCTCCTCCTTGTCAATAATGATTTCACAGATTTAAAAAGCCCGCAACAATTGAAGCGTATCTTTTTTCGCATCGCTTAGCCGCTTTAATTACGGCCGATCGCATGCAGCACTCGTAATCGCCGCAAGCAAAGACGCTGGCAAAGATGCAACGAGTCGCAATCGAGGGCACGCATGCAGCCACTTAAATCGTTGGAATTAATTAGGCTTTAAACTTCGCATGCCGTTAATTATTGCCATGCCTTGGTCTTGCCGCTTTGCTCACGGGACTAATAAACCCGACGGAGGGAGTACCTTGGTTGGTGAGAGGTTTGAATTAAGCCCGCAAACCGGAAAGGAGGTACTAGTACGTGTGTGATCCGCTATTTATTCATGTAGGATCGAGTAGGTCGCTTTTTGAATTGAGCCCCGCAAACCGGAAAGGAGGTAGTACGTATGCGTGATACGCTATTTATCCGCAGTAGGATCGATAGTGTAGCTTGTCGCTTTCTTCAGAGGTAGGCATTTTATCCGTAGGATCGATAGTGTAGCTTGTCGGGCTTTCTTCAGAGGTAGGCATTTTTATTCAAAAACTGCCACTTCTGCATCTTGCGTCGCAAATAAAACTGCCAAAAGTGCATTTGTAGGCTAGCTAGTGATCGATCAAGAATTTGTAAACACTCAAATAATGTAAAATAAGTACTACCTCCGTCTAGATGAATAAGTCATTCGCGTAGTTCTAGGTCGACGATTTAACTATCTAAATATATATTATATGTGACAAAAAATATATATTTAGAAACTACATCCTTGTGGAAATCTAGTGATATACCTTTCATTACATATAACACATATTTAATTCCTCAAATCGTTGACCTAGAACTACGCGAATGACTTATTCACCTAGACGGATGTAGTAACTGTTAATGCATCTCAATGATTCACAGATCATATACAAATATGTAGCTCCAAAAGCAAAGATCAGCCACTTGAATCTTAAGGCGTCGCAACTAAAACTAACTAGTACGATTCCCATACATAAGATCAACATGTTAATGCATCTCAATGATTCACGTGATCATATACAAATATGTAGCTCCAAAAGAAAAGATCTAGAAAAACATCTGTTCTTCCTACTAACATGGATGCTTATCTTGGCCAACATCCAAGATGCATCGAAAAGACAAATTTGTTTGTGAAGTCTACAATTCCTCTTGCAAACGTAAGTGGTTTCACCAACAATCGGAACCATGAGAATGAACCACACATGATGGAGGAACATCCACCGCAATATGATTTGGTCTTCTCTCGATCACACCATGAGACTATTTTCGAATACAAACTTTAACTTAGGGAAAATGATGCCCATTGTATAATCAGACCAAAGCAATGAAGAACCAAGTGTTGGCACAAGAAATAGTACAAGATTACTTTTCTCAGTCCATGAAGTGACTATCCAATCTTTGTGTCTATTTTCAAATGGCACCGCATGCAAAGGACTATACTATTCTCTTGTGCTGTTCAACCAAAATTATGGACACTTTGTTTGTTTGCCAAATAGCAACGTAAGTGCATATCTCTCTGCCTGCACAAATATCAAGCAGCTAGTAAACATATACCACACCATGTTCGCAGTGATGGAAGAGGTGAAATCGATACAACCGAAATTGAGCATCCAATCATTGAATCCAGTCCTGCACCTCCAATGTAGGTCCACCCTGCCAATAAATTCACATGCAAACCACTAGTATTACTATCTAATGACAAGACAAAAAGAGTAGCAAGATAGTAGCAAACCATGTACCTTCGTAATGAACAGCTCATAGTGCCACCAATTGGATATAAAGGTTTGGAAAAAAACATGCTCCTACTGTTGAACCAGTTCGACTTTTTGTGCAGCTCCACTAAAATCGAGCATCCCTGTTTGCATAGATATTGAAAGTGTGACTACTATAAAAGTGGCACTAGTTGAAGCATAGACTCACAAATATAAGCATTCCAATTTATTAATGGGAAAAGGTAGCAAGACTGCTTTCTAACCACCTGTTTGAAGGAATAAATAAAGCAACAAGGTTGATGTCGTGAAGGCATACATAGTTTTTTTCTCAAAAACCGAGCCATTCCCCGACCTTTCCTCTTCTTTTTAAGCAAATTTTGTGCGCTTCTACTAAAATAAAATGCCATCACCTCCTTGACAATTTAGTTACACTGCATAAAAGGAAATGACTTAACATTACATCATGATGTCGGGTATGTAGTAGATGTGCATTAGAGACAAACATCTGAGACCTCCTCCGATAACATAATGAACATTAATTTTAACAAAGGTGTGACTAGCTTTAGGGATAATTTGAGTGAACTCTACATCCTCTCGTTCCTTAATATAAGACGTTTTAGCGGTTCAATTTAAAGTACCCAAACGTTTAGTATTTAGAAAAACAGGTAGTAGTTTTCTTGAGCACATATCCGGGAAAGCTTGCCACACTTTATTTATGTCCATACGCTTAATGCAACACCATTTGAATACTACAAATATACACTAATCCAAAGGCTAGTGCAACAAGAGAGTAGTTAGTTTATTACAGGTGTACAAGATACAATGGTTTTATCGAATGATTTCAATAAACTCTAGCAATCGGAAGGTTTCTATAAGAATTAGAAATACAAAATGTAAAGGTAACAAGTTTCAAAGCATTGGTATACTAGTTGTGCATGAGCATTAAACCAAATACAAAAGTCTGAAGGTAACTAGCATTATTAACTAATGATGATAAAAAATTGCAAACCATGTACCTCCAAGGTAAATATCATTTTAACTCGGGGGACCTTAAAAATTGCTATCCCAATCTTGATAATCGATCAAACATAAAACTTGATCTTTCCTCTTGATAATCAAGAGAACAAATGGAGGAGGAGGTGCCCACTCTTGACCTTTCCTCTTGTCTTCATAATTGTCTCGTGCGCTTTAACCAAAATAAAATGACATCATCGCTTTGGCATTTTGGTGACACTGCATAAAAAATTAACTTATCTCATGAAAGTGAGGTATGTAATCTATAAGCATTAACAAAGGCAAAAATATGAAGGTAGTCACAAGTTTCATCATGGTATATCGGTGTGCAACAAAGATTAGAATGCCTTAGCTGAAAAATCTTTAATACATCCACAATCAACAGCCTAACCCTCGAAATGATCCAAAGGACATTAAATGGCACCGCTTAGAATTTATCTGTGGCATTAGACCGAGAGCAACATTAGTTAAATGTGGCATCACTTTAGCAAGAGCATTGCTTGACTTGATCACAAGCGTTATACTAACAGCAAAAAAAGTGGCAATAAGAGCATGGGAGGCCCATTTGGACAAGGGCGACCAAGACGATGTACCTCCACGGACGCAGAGTGGTGAGGGAGGTATGGTTGCCCGAGAGCAACAAATATCCAGACAGCATATGTGGATTATGTCCCATTTTTGTTCTCTTTAGCCACCTTTTTCCTATGTGAGGACAACAAACCGATCGACCTGGTCATTCTCTATTGCGTTGCCATGCCTTTCTACCCTTCTTCAACCAAGAGACACGAGACTCGCTCCTTAGCTACTGATTTTCCCTTTTCAACCTAGATGCGGGTTCGATGCCTACTCTCTTGGACAAGATATGCCTCCCTTCCTTTCCTTATTCAACATAGACATGCATTAGTCCGCATGATGTAGGGTTTCCTTTAATAGTGCAAATTATGGTTTTCGCTCGCGGCCAAAGCAGAAAGCAGAGGATAGCAAATTGGGAAGATGGTGGAGTGGAAAAAGATCCACATGCAACGACGTGCCGTGATGGGGCAATAGAACAAGGGTATGGTTCAAAAGAGGTAGCATACCCGAGGGTCGGCGGAAGTGGCTTTGCCAGTGGTCGCCGCCCTCCGCACACACTCACGGCAGCGATCTCTGCTGGGCGCTTAGGTCTGAGAGGACGGCCTTGTCGCTGCAGCATGACCTCGCCGCCGACGACGAGTGTGTCAACGATGCACGCCCTTTTTTCCCCGGCGGATCTGTGACCACCGTGAGGAGGGAGAGAGGGCCGCTTTTTTAGATCCGAGAGAGGGTGGTAGTGTGAGAAGCAAGTGGGCAGCCCTTGGCAAGAAAGCGCTGAAGCTCCAGCCTATATATCTTCTTTATACTACTAGTACCGGAGGTGGAGTAGTGGTAGAGTAGTTTATATTTTCTCGCAATACAAGCATCAGCTTAGTCGTGCTTCAAACCGAACGGCGCCCATTAAAAAATAAAGCGCCGATAACTAATGCGGCACCTCGGGCCAACGCGGCCAGATCACATTTTGCACGAGAAATTACACACCATGTCTTGTTGACATGTGGTCCCGTTCCACATATCAGTGAGACTACGGCGAGTAGTAGGAGTATTTCCAAACCGACGTGTAGGCTGGGCGCCTTCGTGAATCGTGGCAACCGGCAACCATCCATCGACTCTTCGCCTTTCCCTCTCGATTTGGAACTATTGTCGACGCTTCTTCCTCTCCCTCCTCCATTTTCCTTCAGCCCTTCACCCTTTCTTCTCGCCATTGTTCGATCGTCTTCTCCATGGAGGAACAGGACGGAAACGACCCTGCTATTCTTGCCCCGATCCGAAAGATGACATGGTGGAGGAACTCATTGATCGCGCGACGTCATCACCTCGGCTAGCATGGCAGGTCTGCTCAACCCCATTCTCGACTCAACTAATAACATCATTACAAGGAACCCAAGAGTCAAGGAGCGGTTTGATCTCCCTATCTTCTTCGCCGTGGACCACGATGATCGGGCGCCGCCACGACGGAGGCCTCGCCCTGTGCAAGTTGATGCCGCTTGAGAATGATACGTATGATGTTAAGATGCCATCGCTTGAGGGCAAGGCTTGGGCAAAGCAAATGGAGATTGGGTTGTTTACATTGGGTCCAACTGCGAAAGTGGGAACTTGTGAATGTGTACACTCGTGACCGGGTTCCACTTTCAAAAATCTTAGAGATCGCCCGTAGGTTGAGCACACGGTATTGTACGCACGCTCAAATACAATCATGGTGACTATCTTCTATGGAAGATAGCAATTTCGAGTCCCCAACCGCTTGGAATTACAACAACTATGAAGTTGTTGCTATCTTCGACAAGCTTGTTGCCATCGCCGTGGTTTGACCGGATGGATATTGCTCAAAATCAGTTTCATTACACGGATGAGTACCGTGGATGCAATTCAACACGAGGGCCTTGTGTTTGTCGCCACCACTCGTGGCACTATTTTTGCATGGCATCCTCGTTGTTTCGGTACGTTTGTCTTCCACCGTAATTATAATTGTTTCATCCACATGCATGCGGGTTAACAAGGCTAGTCATAGTCGGGAGTAACTTAGACTTGTAACATGCATATGGTACTAGTTTATGTTACTACCTCTATAGTGCATAGTATCTTAGATTATTATCATAGGTGGTTTCATTTATTGCCATGCATGACACATAGTAGCATCACATTTATTATGTTATGGTATCTACCTATGTTACTATAACCATCTCTCTCTTCCTTAATTGCCTGCCACATAAGCATGTTTGCGAGTCCCAAGTGCATGATACTACTTATGTTACCCCCACTATGGCCAACCTCTTACTAATTAACCTTCTTCTTGTGTTTCCAAGGTCCCGTGAACATTCCACCACCTATACTTGAAGATTTTTATAACCAAGGGGAGATGATGATGGTGATGATCACAAGCATGAGGACTAGCAGCTACCATATACTATTTGGCTACCGCAACTAATTCGATGGATCACCTCTTCTCGTGGTGTATACAACCCATCGATGATGTTACTACTAAGGAAGCAGGTGTAGTCTCCCATGGTCGCACTCTCCGGACCTATTCCAACACCCGTTGCATGGTATTCGGGATGGATACTAGTGTGCTAGCGCCAACTCCTTCTCCCTGGTACAGAATTGATAGTCTTGGAGAAAACTCGCTCTTCCTTGGACAAAACTATCCAATGATGGTGAAAGGCGATCCAACCGCCGTTGACACAACGTTACTACCATTTATGACAAGCAACTGTGTCTATACCTCGGACATTTGGGTGGTTCCCTACCTGCATCGATATAGTAGGCCGCTTCAGCCTGGATGATCACCCGCATTGGTCTCAGATCGACAATGGATGGCCCGTCCCACAATCACTTGTGGTTCAAAGCAAGCGTTTCCAACGCCGAGGAATGGTTGAGTTGAAGTTCATTTCATTGCTTGTTATTTGTTGTGTGGTGAAAACTTTAGTATTTATAATGTATCCTCGCTGTCGATGTGGGTTGATGACCTGTTGTATGTAATAAAATGATATGTCCGTGATAAACTTACTAAATTTATGAATGGCTTTCGAGTTGCTTCGTGGAGTGAGTGGTGCGACGAGGCAAAAAATATTTTTCAAATACATAATTGTACGGGCATTGAACAGGTTATCGGATGGGGCCAATCAACAATAGTAGTACACTATTTGTACTAGCTTCACATGCTTTGCGCGTCGTGTGGGTGTTTTTACTGTAGCCATACTGTACTACGTAACCAGCACCTCGAATCCTCGATACTAGTAGTACTATATAGTACTAACTAGTAGGAGTAGTAGGGTGGCATGGGCCAGAACAAACATTCACGTCTAGGAGTACGCAAGACACGCCACCAAAGACGACTTCCATCTCGACATCATATTTCTTGGAGTCCGTATAGAGCAATCTCTTCAACCTCATCAAGCTTTCTCTAACTCAGCCATCCCACAAGCGGGCCGAAGTAGGTGGGGGTTTGCCGATAGTCGGTTTCCTTAATCATGCGGTCCCACTTGTAAGGCCAATCGCAACGCATTTACCCCAAACGGACCTCCGCTTTTGCACCTAACTCCAACGATAATTTTGACTAGAAAAGCAAGACCAAAGAAAACAAGAACCACAAGAATACATTTTACTACTCCCGTAAGTTGGATTAGTGCCTTCTCGATGCATTCATTGTTGATCCGTGGAGGCTCGATCTTGCGGCTTCTTTCTTCTTTGAGTGTAAAGAAGTAGATGTTGCTTCCTCGCATCTAGTCTCATGTCTAGCCTCTATTCTAGTACTCCCTCCGGTCCGCTTTTTCTCTCAAGGCCTAAGCAGCAACACGCATACCAAGTAGGAGTATCAACAAGTGCACTAATCTCATCTATAGCCTCTGCTAGCTAAAAGTGATAGAACATCTACTAAATTGCGCTCTATCAATATATGGATGTACTCTTCTTCCCAATTCAAAACTTGCATCCATTCTACTCCCTCTGTTTGCACAATACATGCCTTCTATTTGTCAAAATATATATGTATCTAGACATGTTTTAGTATATAGGCACATCCATTTTTGGACAAATGGAAGTCAAGTATTTTGGAACGGAGGGAGTACACAATAAAATTTTTAAGTTAGCACAACTAGTCTAATCCGAGAGCACAACCGAAGATTTGGTGGGTTCTTCCTCCTTTTGCCGACACGTGGGACATCCAGTGTCGTGTCATGAAAGAAAATAGAGTGGTAGTTGATAAGTTGAAGCCACGAGATGTGCATCTTGGGTTAAATCAGAAATAGAATCTTACTACTCTTGAGTAACTCCAAAAGCGGCCATCAAAGATCTTTCTTGGATTTGTTTTTCATCACCAAAGACGCCGAGGTGAAAGATGTGCAGTTGATGGGTCCGCTTGCATTTTCACTTACATGTGGGACGCATGTGAGCAAACAGACGATGGGCTCAAGGCGTCTGGCCGGCTGGCCGAGAAGGGAGATAGAGGAGGCCGAGCACGGATCGCAGGAAATTTGTTCTCACGTCGTACTTGATATAGGCTCGATATAGTGGGGTGGCATGGGCCATAACTAGCATTCACGTCTAGCACTACACGGCACACGCCACCCACACGAGTCCCATCCGACACCAATTTTCTTGGAGTCCATGCTACAGCCATCTCTTCTCCCTCCTGCTTTCTCACCATCGGCATGTGGGCGGGTGGGGGTTTTTGATAGTCGGTTTGCTCAACTGCGGTCCCACTTGTAAGTGAAAATGCAACACCACACGCATTCCCGCTTGAGCGGCATGCCGGACCAACCATGTGGGGGTGCGACGCGAACACGGCAGGCTTTTCCTTTTGAACTCGTAACTTGTAAAATTTTGTTCTGCTCCATGGCGCGATCGATAGATAGAAAATAACAATTTTGCCTAGAGTAATGAGAAGTTTGGTTCTGGCACCGTTCATGCATGGAGTACGCATTTAAAATTATGAAGTTGATGCGAAGGTAAGATAATTACTGTAGTATCATATACTACTACATGGATTAGACGAAAAGATAAAAATACATACGGATCCATCAACGGCATCCTCACGCCCTAGTGCGCCGGTCACCAACCGGCGTGTGAGGAGCGTGGCGTGGCGGCGAGCTCAACGTGCATCCGAACAAAGGCGTCCAAAGTTGCCTGCGGTCCAAGAAGGCGGTGTCCTATCGTCCTCCTCTTGCATGCGCGTAGACGTGGGTGATTATGTCCATGGTGTCTTCTGCGCCCGAGCGCTTCTGGCGAGCGCGACCTCAAGGTGGACATTCTCCGGTGTGACGGCGAGGCGTCGCAGGCCACCAAGGTCGTCGAAGAGGTTGTCACCATAGTGGCCGTTGAGGGTGGCGGGCATCGCAGAGCCTGGGCGCGTCGGCTGAAGGCTTATGTCAAAGTCGTCCGCGAGATTCTTGACGACGGTGAACTTGTCGAGGAAAGCGACGAGGACCTTGTCGAACAAGGAGACGACGCTGTCATCCAAGCGGCCCCTCGCCCTGCCGGCCTCAAGCAATACTACCCGAGACGTTCCTTTGTTGCCGGGCCGCAGTCGGCATCGTGGACCATCTGGCACAGCCGGTGATGCTCGCGCCATCGCCTCCATGGGTCTAGCTTAGCTTCTACTAGTCAACTGATCTTGCGATTCGAGTGATCACTCTTGCCCTTGGTTAGCGTGCGTAGGTGCGTAGGATTTCGTACTACTCCTCGGCCCTCTACTGCACCTGCCTTTGGCTGTATGATAGGTGGGCCAGCCACCCCCTGGGCCCAAGTGTCATTCACCCAAAGGCGATTCTCAGAAAGTCAATGAAGCGCGCCCTCCGGTGCGGTACAATATAGTCATCTCACCGGACCTCTAGTTGGGGCCAAACGAGAGAAGTTTGATGTTCACTGGTTTATTGGATCCCTTTGCATTTTGCGCCAAGTTTTGACCTTTGATTTAACTAATACTCCCTCCGTTCCTCAATATAAGGTGTATTATTTTTCCAAAAAGTCAAACTTCTCTAAGTTTGACCAAGTTTATAGACAAAAATATCAATGTCTAGAATACCAAATCATGATCACTAGATTCATCATGAACTATATTTTTACATTTTATATATTTAGTATTATAAATCTTTATATATTTTGCAGTAAAGTTGGTCAAACATAGACAACAGTTGACTTTTTTAAAAACTAATACACTTTATATTTAGGAACGGAGGGAGTAAAATGTTAATGCATGTAAACAAAAATGTTGTGTAAGTCACATTACGAAAACCAAATAATCCCAAAACACTTAGGCACGGTGCATTAACTCCCTCCTTGTTTCTTATTTCGTGACATATCAACCAATGAGAGATGTGGGTCGTGCATGCTTTCAATGACTTGAGACTACCAAACATGACATGCAGTGTTTAGTTCATTGCATGTAATCCTATTAAGACTCTAATTAGCAAGAAAACATTAAGTTCTCTCGCCGATAGGAATAAAACACCATGTATTTATTTACAGAGGGAGTAGTACTTTTTTGTGACATGCATTACTAGATATTGCTAGTCAAATACTAAAATCCAGATGGACGTGGTAGTACTCCTAAATCCAGACGGTGGTGCTACTAGTACTAGTAGTAGTACTACCAATGTAGTACTCCTAGGAGTACTAGCACTGTACTACCCGTTGGTCAAATTATTACGTGCTTGCTCCTCACAGTGAAGTGACAAGACCTCGCTAGGAGATGACACTGAGTATAGGCACCGTGTTCGCATACCATAGTCAGCCTCACCATCTGCAATCACTATCATCATGGTTGTAGAGCTAGCCTGCCACAACTAGCCCTGCTCGACATAATTTCCGATGCGTAGATGCCCATGCATTGCACGGAACACCAAGATTGGGGTGGACTGCCCGGCAATGCCATCGCGCCAGATTTTTCCACGGCCTTCTAGATATGGTGGGGAGGAGATAAGGCTGATTGTGAGAGACAAGGAGTTGTTTGTAAGTAGGGAACAAGTGCGGGCACCTTTTTGCGAAAATGGAGAAGCTTGGTTTGTATGCGTCAAATCTAGATCCGACGGCTACTGGTGAAAGATGGGAGTCACAACATCATCACCAACTCAGGACCTGTTTGATTCGCAGGATTTTGAAAACGCAGGAGTAGGACACGGCAATATTACAAGTTTCAAACTGATATTACAAATGTTAGGAGTAATGCTGCACCTAGGAAGAGGGAATTACTAGGAAGTTCACGTAAGAACTTTCGTTACTTTAGGTGGATGCAGCGTTATCGTACAAACTAAAATCCACCTCCTACGACAAGTCACTAATGGGCAAATAAGTTTTCGAGTCTCGCCACTTGATGTTTCAAAACAAATTCAGCTTCTGGAGACTTTGTCATTTAGGCTTAGGACGCTATGCGGTGATCAAAGACGCCATTCATTGTTGCGCCAGAGAACGCCAAACCTCATTACCTTGAGCACACTTGCCTCCGGAACAAAGAACACAGCCAATTTAATCTCGGATGTGCTGCCTCGGTAGTCGATCAAATCAATTTACGTAAGATGGAGATCAAGGCATTCGATGAGATTGTTATAGTGCAGCACATTTTTCACTTTCGGTCTTTTTATTTGGAAAAGAAGAGAACATATTAGAGCAGCTGGCTGCATAAGATTGCCGTGTCATCAAGAGGTACCAATATCATTCGCTCATACGATAGGGTTGGCTGGCTAGTGATATTTTTTCACTCTCTCTCTCTCTCTCTCTCCCTCTCTCTCTCTCTCTGATTCTGTTTCCTCTCATTTAACTAGGAGCACGTGAAGAGCTTGGGCATTTGTTGCCTTCCACTATGTGGCCGATGACATATTTCACAAAACTATGCCACATAATACGCATCGATGTCAAATCAAAAGATTTTGGCATCGCTCTCGATGTGAGAGAGTTGGCACCACTGTGCACATGCACTCCACATGTATAAACAAATCAATCAAACCAACTACACCAGCCTCTCACTCTCCCAAACAAGTGTTTTTTATTGCCTCAGTCCTCTCTCTCTCTCTCTCCCATGCAGTGTTTTTTCATTGCGTGAGTTAATTTGGCACCGAGCAAAGTAGGTGCTCTAGATTGGGGCACCAGGTGAGCAATGGAGGGCATCGATGCCAAATGCATCACAAGTGAATTTGGCACATGTTTTGGCCTACATAGCCCACTTTTGTACTCTCCGTCCCAAAATTCTTGTCTTAAATTTGTCTAAATACGGATGTATCTAGTTACATTTTAGTGTTAGATACATCCGTATCTAAACAAATGTAAGACAAGAATTTTGGGACGGAGGGAATACTACTCATATTTAGTATAAAATTTTGACCATAGATTTACCTAAGAAAATGCCAATGCATGTCACTAAAAATTACACCATTTGAAATTATGTTCAAATACGAATCCAACGATATAGTTCTTAGTGACATGCATTAACATTTTGTCGATTAAATCTATGGTCAAATTCTTGATACTACAAAATTGGAAGAGTAAACCAGACGGAGGTAGTACTTGCCCTTAGGGTAACCATAGAGTTCTTGGAGTAGTCTAAGTTACTTTCCACTATGACTAGCCTAGGCTACTATAGTAGTCTGACATAAAAATGTTGCGGGTGATCACGTGAGAAAAAAATACTAAAAACAGTTCTTTCGGTGCGGTCAAAGGCGTAGATGTAGTTTTGAACACTACACTTGTCATCGTAATTTGGTAAAATTACGAAAAAAATTGAGCTACGTTGTGATTACCGTTTACTAATAGGAAAGAAGTTTCACCTCGATGAGTAGCTTCTCCGTGCATGGAAAGCATCTAAGGAATCCAACAACTTGATCCAGATTGGGGCCGATAGATTTTAGTGCTAAGATCTTCACTGCGCGTATGTGGTCAAGCTTGTGGGAATCATTTCGGAAGACAACAGTAAATACATCAAGAAGAAATTCAAAATGTGAATTTCAAGAAGGCGGAGAAGAAGATGAGTGTTGTACACGAGCGATTACGGATCCAATAAAGAGTTCGGAGAATTTGGCGACGAGTACACCAACTGTCAATTTCGCACGTCAATGATCCTGATTTTGTTGGACCTTCTAGATCCGATACAAGCAATCTCTCAAGGAAAGGCGCATTCTCAATGACCATAACGTGGAACAGCTGGAGTGATCTCTTCCCAATTGATGTCTTGTTGCGGGGCCAGCAAGACACATAAATCCATCGAGATTACGAGGCGATGTGGAGGCTAATGAACCCGTGGATCTGCTCAAGACGAAGGTACTCAAGCGCCGTACAGCTGCGGAGCAGGTGCTCCATAGCCTTCTTCGAGATGACAACGTCGAAGAGGTCGAGCTGCTTGAGTTGAGGGAGAAGTAGGGCGGGCGTGGCATTAACTGGGAAGACGGTGAGAGCTGAAGTCGGGCGCAGCGCGGCGTTGGCGTGAGGCGGAAGCCGACGGCAGAGAGCGACATCGTCCAGCTTCAAAGCTGAGCTCCTCGAGCTGATCTAGGGCGGGGATAAGAACCACTTTCGTCGAACTTGGGTTGGACCTTATAGTTGGTCTTGAACATGCGGATGTCAAGGCGTCTGGCTGGCCCAGGTGCGATGAAAGGATCTTGGAGATCGCTGCGGCCATGCGTTGCAATCCCGTGCCGCAGAGGCAGCTGTCGACGGTGAGGTTGAGGGGACGCAGCGCCAGAGGGGCGCCACCGCCCGGAGAGCAGGGCGGTCCGCACGGCAGATTTGGTGGGGAGTAGGCGGCGATGGCGAGCAGCATGTCGTCGGGAGGTCATTGGCGATGAAGTCCAGGCTCGCGGATGTGGTTTTGGCTCGAGCGGCCTCCGCTTGTTGGCTGCCTCGCCATCCATCTGAACCGGCGGCGACGCCGTGTACACGCAGCCGGTGTGTGTTGTGTGTTCGGTGTGCGCGCGAAAAGTCGTCATACATGCATGCCGCCGCGTAGCAGTGGTGAATTGTGCGAAGTCGCCCTTCACAAGCAAGAAGTTTGTCCTCAATGCGCCCTCAATTTACTAGCGCAAGGGGTGCTACCCCAAGTGGTTTCAACTTTGTTTCCTTCACGGCGTGTCGAGATGGGCCTCTAGTTTACTTATTTTCACCCACCTTGTCACATGGGCCAGCACACCAAGATACGGTAACACGAAATGACAACGCAGGGATGTGGATTGGTTGACGGTCAACTAAACAATATCTGAGTTATACGCTCACACGGAGGCGTATAATCCATCGGTATAGAGAGTTCGAGTGAGAGGGAGGCCCATGAGAGATAGCAAGAGAGAGAGAGAAAGAGCTACTCCCTCCGCTCGATAATGTAGTTACAACATTTTTTAGAGTCAAACTTTTGAAACTTTGACCAAGTTTATAAAGAAATTACTTATATCGGCAATACCAAAGATAAATGATAGTATGAAGTAAGTACATGTTGTGATGAATCTAATGATCGCTCCAGGATGTAAATGTTTTTCTCCACATATACCTAGTCAAACTTTTCTGAGGTTTGACTTTTCAAAACATCCATATGCTTATGGACGTGACAGAGTCCCTGAGGAGAGAGAGAGAGAGAGAGAGAGAGAGAGAGAGAGTGAAAAAAGTGTGTGTGTGAAAGACACATGGACAACACACGATAAAAGTGGAGAAAAAGCGTGCGTGTCTTATGCAAACATATCACACATGCATCTTCGACAAGCGGAGGCAAGGTGAGGAGATAGTGTGTGGTTGTTTGGAACTGAGAGGAAGACCCTAGCACGTGGCCAAGAGGGGTCGACAAATAAGGGAGAGAGGTCGAGAGAGACGACGGAGAAAATGCAGACATCGGGAGGAGAGAGTGTATGTTTGTCATAGAGAGATCCCCCGAGATCGTGGATGGGACTACATGGGTGGGAGATCGAGTGACAAGGTGTGTGCTTGGCGATAGAAGATGCCCCGAGAGATATCGAGATAGACGTATGGATGGAAGGAGACAATACGTGTGTTCCTCGATGGCTAGTAAGAGATAATCATACTTAGGAGGGGGTGCTTAGCCTATGGCCCTGTTTGGATACTCTAACCCGCTTAGAGGTTAGAGTTAGATTCTAACCTGAACTAATTCTAAGTAAAGAGGTGTTTGGATGGCGGGGTTAGATGGAGCGCGGATCTGGCGAGGCACCTTCCGCAGGCGGTGCGAGAGGGAGGGAGGAGAGGACGAGAAGCTTCGAGGAAGTGGGGAGGGATCTCGAGGGGAGAGCAAGAGAAAAAGTGTTTATTAGTGGTCCCGAGAAGAACTAACCCAAATAAGCACCTCTTGGATGGGTTAGTTTTTTGGATGGGTTAGATGCATCTAACCTAAATTAACCCTCTTGTTTGGATCTTTTTGGGTTAGTTGACTCCAAACTAAGCCAAACTAACTCTAACCCATGGATCCAAGCAGAGCCTATGATGGAGTGAGGGATTATGGTACTTAGGGGGTGCGTGTCACATGGAGAGAGAACAAGGGCGGAGAGTGTTGGATGGGTCTATATGTATAGCGCGAGCCGTAGACGTGTGTATGTGTGAACCAGGAGATATAAGGCCCGCTTTGTCTTGCGTCGTGGAGCATCTTTTGCGTGGTTCGGGTTGTGGCTCGATTTCATGCACGCTTGTTTGGTTGCTACCACTGTGAAAAAGAAAGCCCGCTGGGCTAGGGTTCCTTGCACTTTAATTAGCCTCGGTTGAACTCCGCACCTGCAAGTAGCCTGGCCCAAGCGACCGATTTCGAACGCCTGGTCGTGGTCGTGCGGACACGAGGCTAACAGCAACATGGATGGATATTAGCATTAAATAATTGATGCATGGATTGATTGATGGGACGTTGATGCTTTGCCTGGCCCAGAAATATTTTACATCTCACGTCCACACCAGGCAGTACCGGCCATCAAGGCATGAGGGTCAGGTCACGAACCAAACTGGCCAATAAAGTTTGAGAGAGATTGAGGAGCCCCGATAAGGCTGAGTGGTGCGTCAGATAGCTGAGAGGGGGAAAGAGATATTCCATCCGCTCGATAATGCAGTGCATGTAAATTTTTTAGAAGTCAAACTTTGGAGACTTTGATCAGGTTTACGCAAATGTTATTTATATCTACAATACCAAAGATACATCATACAAAACTACATCTCATGGTGAATCTAATGGTATATGTTTGCCGTACTAGATGTAATTCTTTTTCTCCACGTACATGGTCAAACTTTGTGATGTTTGACTTTTCGATAAATCTATGTGCTATGGACGGAGGTGAGTGCCTCAGTCGAGACAGATCAAGTGCGTGTGAAGGAGAATGAATAAGTGTGCAAAAAGAGTATGTGTGTGAAAGAGAAAGTGACAACAAACGATAAATTAGAGAGAGAGTGTGTGTTTTTCGTTTCTTATGCGAACATATCACGATGCATCTCTGAGATGGAAAGCGAGGCAAGGAGATACACGAAGATAGCTAGTATGTGATTGTTTGTAACGGAGAGACACACCCTATAGCACATGTCCAATAGAGGTCTGGCCAACAAGGAAAAAAGGTCGAGAGGGACACATGGATGGCATGGACGCATGGGGAGGGAGAGAGGGTGTGTTTGTGATAGAGAGATCCCTCGAGATCGTGAGGGACTATATGGGTGGGAGATCGAGGAGTGCGTGCGCGATAGAAAGATGCCCCGAGAGAAATCGAGATAGACCATGCACATGTTTGTGATGGAGACTAAGATTAGCTAGTCATATACATATACGGGATCATGTGCCTACAATTGAGTGAGAGGCCATCATACTTGGCTAGCTGGGCATGAGATTGTGTGTGTGTGTGCGTGCGAGATGGAGAGAGAACGATGGAGAGAGATAGAGTTTTAGATGGGCCCTATCAGTGCAGTGAGATATGCATGTGTATGTGTGACCTGTGGATGGAGAGTTTGAGAGAGGGGGGAAGAGCTCAGAGCGACATAGTGGTGCGTGAGAGAGTTACGGTCAAAGAGCCAAGGAATTTGTGTAAGACGATGAGTGCACCCAAGATATCTAGCTTGGACTAGCTAGAGTATCATACATAGTGTGCGAGAGAGACCTATAGATGGTGTATATATGAATGCGGACTAGAAAGACCCCCCCCCCCTGTTGGGGAACGTAGCAGAAATTCAAAATTTTCCTACGTGTCACCAAGATCTATCTATGGAGAAACCAGCAACGAGGGGAAGGAGAGTGCATCTACATACCCTTGTAGATCGCTAAGCGGAAGCGTTCAAGTGAACGGGGTTGATGGAGTCATTACTCGTTGTGATTCAAATCACCGATGATCCTAGTGCCGAACGGACGGCACCTCCGCGTTCAACACACGTACAGCCTGGTGGCGCCTCCCATGCCTTGATCCAGCAAGGAGAGAGGGAGAGGTTGAGGAAGACTCCATCCAACAGCAGCACAACGGCGTGGTGGTGGTGGAGGCGTGGCAATCCTGCAGGGCTTCGCCAAGCACCTACGGGAGAGGAGGAGGTGTCACGGGAGGGAGGGAGGCGCGGGGGCACTGGTGTGGCTGCCCTCCCTCCCTCCACTATATATAGGGGTAAGGGAGAGGGGAGGCGCAGCCTTGCCCTTCCTCCAAGGAAGGGGTGCGGCCAAGGGAGGGGAGGAGTCCATCCTCCCAAGGCACCCTCAGGTGCCTTCCCCTTGAGGACTCTTCCCTTTTTCTTATATCTTGGCGCATGGGCCTCTTGGGGCTGGTGCCCTTGGCCCATATAGGCCAAGGCGCACCCCTACAGCCCATGTGGCCCCCGGCAGGTGGACCCCGGTGGACCCCGGACCCCTTTCGGCACTCTTGCATAATACCGATAAAGTGCGAAACTTTTTCCGGCGACCAAAATAAGACTTCCCATATATAAATCTTTACCTCCGGACCATTCCGGAACTCCTCGTGACGTCCGGGATCTCATCCGGGACTCAACAACATTCGGTAACCACATACAAACTTCCTTTATAACCCTAGCGCCATCGAACCTTATGTGTAGACCCTACGGGTTCGGGAACCATGCGCATATGACCGAGACGTTCTCCGTCAATAACCAACAGCGGATCTGGATACCCATGTTGGCTCCCACATGTTCCACGATGATCTCATCGGATGAACCACGATGTCAAGGACTCAATCGATCCCGTATACAATTCCCTTTGTCTAGCGGTATTGTACTTGCCCGAGATTCGATCGTCGGTATCCCAATAACTTGTTCAATCTCGTTACCGGCAAGTCTCTTTACTCGTTCCGGAACACATCATCCCGTGATCAACCCCTTGGTCACATTGTGCACATTATGATGATGTCCTACCGAGTGGGCCCAGAGATACCTCTCCGTTTACACGGAGTGACAAATCCCAGTCTCGATTCGTGCCAACCCAACAGACACTTTCGGAGATACCTGTAATGCACCTTTATAGCCACCCAGTTACGTTGTGATGTTTGGTACACCCAAAGCATTCCTACGGTATCCGAGAGTTGCACAATCTCATGGTCTAAGGAAAAGATACTTGACATTAGAAAAGCTTTAGCATACGAACTACACGATCTTTGTGCTAGGCTTAGGATTGGGTCTTGTCCATCACATCATTCTCCTAATGATGTGATCCCGTTATCAATGACATCCAATGCCCATGGTCAGGAAACCGTAACCATCTATTGATCAACGAGCTAGTCAACTAGAGGCTTACTAGGGACATGGTGTTGTCTATGTATCGACACATGTATTGCTGTTTCCGGTCAATACAATTATAGCATGAATAATAAACGATTATCATGAACAAGGAAATATAATAATAACTAATTTATTATTGCCTCTAGGGCATATTTCCAACAGCCTCCCACTTGCACTAGAGTCAATAATCTAGTTCACATCGCCATGTGATTAACATCGATAGGTCACATCGCCATGTGACCAACATCCAAAGAGTTTACTAGTGTCTTAAACTAGTTCACATCACCATGTGATTAAGTCTCAATGAGTTCGGGGTTTGATCATGTTTTGCTTGTGAGAGAGGTCTTAGTCAACGGGTCCGTAACATTCAGATCCGTATGTATTTCGCAAAATCTCTATGTCATATTGTAAATGCTGCTTTCACGCTCCACTTAGAGCTATTCCAAATGGTTGTTCCACTATACGTATCCGGTTTGCTACTCAGAGTCACTCGGATAGGTGTTAAAGCTTGCATCGACGCAACCCTTTACGCCGAACTCTTTATCACCTCCATAATCGAGAAACATGTCCTTATTCACTCCAAGGACAATTTTGACCACTGTCCAATGATCCATTCCTGGATCATTCTTGTACCCCTTGACTGACTCATGGCAAGGCACACTTCCGTGCGGTACACAAAGATAGCATACTATAGAGCCTACGTCTAAAGCATAGAGGACGACCTTCGTCCTTTCTCTTTTCTGCCGTGGTCGAGCTTTAACTCTTAATTCATACCTTATAACTCAGGCAAGAACTCCTTCTTTGACTGATCCATCTTGAACACCTTCAAGATCATGTCAAGGTATGTGCTCATTTGAAAGTATTATTAAGCATTTTGATCTATCTTTTTAGATCTCGATGCTCAATGTTCAAATAGCTTAATCCAGGTTTTTCTATTGAAAACATCTTTCAAATAACCCTATATGCTTTCCAGAATTCTACATCATTTACGATCATCAATATGTCAACAACATATACTCATCAGAAATTCTATAGTGCTCCCACTCACCTTTTTGGAAATACAAGTTTCTCATAAACTTGGTATAAACCCAAAATCTTTGATCATCTCATCAAAGCGCACATTCCAACTCGAGATGCTTACTCCGGTCCTTAGAAGGATCGTTGGAGCCGGCATAACTTTTAGCATCCTTAGGATCGACAAAAACTTTACGATTGTATCACATACAACCTTTCCTTACGAAGACTGGTAAGGAAACTTGTTTTGACATCCATCTGCCAGATTTCATAAATGCAGCTTATGCTAACATGATTCCGACGGACTTTAAGCATCGCTACGGATGAGAAAATCTCATCGTAGTCAACTCCTTGAACTTGTGAAAAACTCTTCGCCACAAGTCGAGCTTCATAGAAGGTGATATTACCGTCCACGCCCGTCTTCTTCTTAAAGATCCATTTATTTCAATGGCTTGCCGATCATCGGGCAAGTCCACCAAAGTCCATGCTTTGTTATGATACATGGATCCTATCTCGATTTCATGGCTTCTAACCATTTGTCGAATTTGGGCCCACCATTGCTTCTCCATAGCTCGTGAGGTTCATTGTTGTCTAGCAACATGACCTTCAAGACAGGATTGCGTACCACTCTGAAGTAGTACGCATCCTTGTCACCCTACGAGGTACGTCGCTGACTTGATCCAAACTTCATGATCACTATCATAAGCTTCTACTTCAATTGGTGTAGGTGCCACGGAACAACTTCGTGCCCTGCTACACACTAGTTGAAGTGACGGTTCAATAACCTCATCAAGTTTCCACCATCCTCCCACTCAACTTTTCGAGACAAACTTTTCCTCGAGAAAGGACCCGATTCAAGAAACAATCCCTATTGCTTTCGGATCTGAATTAGGAGGTATACCCAACTGTTTTGGGTGTCCTATGAAGATGCATTTTATCCGCTTTGGGTTCGAGCTTATCAACCTGAAACTTTTTCACATAAGCGTCATGGCCCCACACTTTTAAGAAATGACGACTTAGGTTTCTCTAAACCATAGTTCATACGGTGTCATCTCAACGGAATTACGTGGTGCCCCATTAAAGTGAGTGCGGTTGTCTCTAATGCCTAACCCATGAACGATAGTGGTAATTCGATAAGAGACATCATGGTACGCACCATATCCAATAGGGTGCAACTATGATGTTCGGATACACCATCACACTATGGTGTTCTAGGCGGTATTAATTGTGAAACAATTTGCACAATGTCTTAATTGTGTGCCAAAACTCGTAACTCAGATATTCATCTCTATGATCATATCATAGACATTCCATCCTCTTGTCACGTAAGATCTTAAACTTCACTCTAAAATTACTTGAACCATTCAATAATTCAGACTTGTGTTTCATCAAGTAAATATACTCAACATCTACTCGAATCATCCGTGAAGTAAGAACATAACGATATTCATTTGCATGCCTCAAAGACTCATTGGACTGCACACATCAAAATGTGTTACTTCCAACAAGTTGCTACTGAAACCGAGGCTTTTCAGTCATCTTGCCCATGTGGTTTGATTTGCATATCTCAAGTGATTCAAAATCAAGTGAGTCCAAACGATCCATCTGCATGGAGTTTCTTCATGCGTATACACCAATAGACACGGTTTGCATGTCTCAAACTTTTCAAAAACGAGTGAGTCCAAAGATCCATCAACATGGAGCTTCTTCATGCTTAATACCAATATGACTTACATGGCGGTGCCACAAGTACGATGGTACTATCATTACTATCTTATATCTTTTGGCATGAGAATGTGTATCACTACGATCGAGATTCAATAAACCATTTATTTAGGTGCAAGACCATCGAAGGTATTATTCAAATAAATAGAGTAACCATTATTCTCCTTAAATGAATAAACGTATTGCGATAGACATAATCCAATCATGTCTATGCTCAACGCAAACACCAAATGATAATTATTCTGGTTTAATACTAATCTTGATGGTAGAGGGAGCGTGCGATGCTTGATCACATCAACCTTGGAAACACTTCCAACACGTATCGTCAGTTCACCTTTAGTTAGTCTCCGTTTATTCTGTAGCTTTTGTTTCGAGTTACTAACACTTAGCAACCGAACCGGTATCTAATACCCTGGTGCTACTAAGAGTACTAGTAAAGTACACATTAACATAATGTATATCCAATATACTTCTATCGACCTTGCCAGCCTTCTTATCTACCAAGTATCTAGGGTAATTCTGCCCAAAGGCTGTTCCCTTATTACGTAAGCACTTAGTCTCGGGTTTGGGTTCAACCTTGGGTTTCTTCATCGAGCAAAGAACTGATTTGCCGCTTTCATGAAGTGTCCCTTCTTGCCCTTGCCCTTCTTGAAACTAGTGGTTTCACCAACCATCAACAATTGATGCTCCTTCTTGATTTCTACTTTCGGCGATGTGTCAAACGCCATTGAATACCTCAAGGATCATCATATCTATCACGACATGTTATAGTTCATCACGAAGCTCTAGCAGCTTGGTGGCAATGACTTTGGAGAAACATCACTATCTCATCTGGAAGATCAACTCCCACTCGATTCAAGTGATTGTTGCACTCAGACAATCTGAGCACAAGCTCAATGATTGAGCTTTTCTCCCTTAGTTCGCAGGCTAAGAAAATCGTCGGAGGTCTTATACCTCTTGACGTGGGCACAAGCTTGAAATCCCAATTTCAGCCCTCGAAACATCTCATATGTTCCGCGACGTTTCGAAATCGTCTTTGGTGCCTCAACTCTAAACCGTTTAACCGAACTATCACGTAGTTATCAAGACGTGTATGTCCGATGTTCGTAACATCCACAGGGCGACGTTTGGGGTTTAGTACACCGAGCGGTGCATTAAGGACATAAGCTTTCATCATCCACATAATCGCTACTTTCAACTTTCAACTATATTTTCTCTAGGAACATATCTAAACAGTGGAACTAAAGCGCGAGCTTACGACATAATTTGCAAAAGGTCTTTTGACTATGTTCAAGATAATCAAGTTCATCTTATGAACTCCCACTCAGATAGACATCCCTCTGGTCATCTAAGTGATTACATGATCCGAATCAACCAGGCCGTGTCCGATCAACACGTGAGACGGACTAGTCATCATCGGTGAACATCTTCATGTTGATCGTATCTACCATACGACTCATGCTCGACCTTTCGGTCTCCGTGTTCCGAGGCCATGTCTGTACATGCTAGGCTCGTCAAGTTAACCCTAAGTGTATTGCGTGTGTTTCGAGGCCATGTCATACGTACATGCTAGGCTCGTAACACCCGCTGTATGTGAACGTAAGAATCCATCACACCCGATCATCACGTGGTGCTTAGAAGCGACGAACTGTAGCAACGGTGCATGCTTAGGGGAGAACACTTCTTGAAATTGTTGTAAGGGATCATCTTATTTACTACCGTCGTTCTAAGTAAACAAGATGCATAAACATAATAAACATCACATGCAATTATATATTAGTGACATGATATGGCCAATATCATATAGCTCCATTGATCTCCATCTTCGGGGCTCCATGATCATCATCGTCACCGGCATGACACCATGATCTCCATCATCATGATCTCCATCATCGTGTCTTCATGAAGTTGTCTCGCCAACTATTACTTCTACTACTTATGGCTACCGGTTAGCAATAAAGTAAAGTAATTACATGGGCGTTGTTTAATGACACGCAGGTCATACAATAAATAAAGACAACTCCTATGGCTCCTGCCGGTTGTCATACTCATCGACATGCAAGTCGTGATTCCTATTACAAGAACATGATCAATCTCATACATCACATATCATTCATCACATTATTCTTGGCCATATCACATCACATAGCATACCCTGCAAAAACAAGTTAGACGTCCTCTAATTGTTGTTTGCATGTTTTACGTGGCTGCTATGGGTTTCTGGCAAGAACGTTTTTCTTACCTACGCAAAACCACAACGTGATATGCCAATTGCTATTTACCCTTCATAAGGACCCTTTTCATCGAATCCGTTCCGACTAAAGTGGGAGAGACTGGCACCCGCTAGCCACCTTATGCACCAAGTGCATGTCACCGGTGGAACACATCTCACGTAAGATGCGTGTAAGGTCGGTCCGGGCCGCTACATCCCACAATACCGTCGAAACAAGATTGGACTAGTAACGGCAAGCATATTGAACAAAATCAACGCCCACAACTACTTTGTGTTCTACTCGTGCAAAGAATCTACGCAATAGACCTAGCTCTGATGCCCTTGTTGGGGAACGTGGCGTAAATTCAAAATTTTCCTACGTGTCACCAAGATCTATCTATGGAGAAACCAGCAACGAGGGGAAGGAGAGTGCATCTACATACCCTTGTAGATCGCTAAGCGGAAGCGTTCAAGTGAACGGGGTTGATGGAGTCATACTCGTCGTGATTCAAATCACCGATGATCCTAGTGCCGAACGGACGGCACCTCCGCGTTCAACACACGCAGACAGCCCGGGTGACGCCTCCCATGCCTTGATCCAGCAAGGAGAGAGGGAGAGGTTGAGGAAGACTCCATCCAACAGCAGCACAACGGGCGTGGTGGTGGTGGAGGAGCGAGCAATCTGCAGGCTTCGGCCAAGCACCCACGGGAGAGGAGGAGGTGTCACGGGAGGGAGGGAGGCGCCAGGGGGCTCAGGTGTGGCTGCCCTCCTCCTCCCTCCACTATATATAGGGGTAAGGGAGAGGGGAGGCGCAGCCTTGCCCCTTCCTCCAAGGAAGGGGTGCGGCCAAGGGAGGGAGGAGTCCATCCTCCCAAGGCACCTCGGAGGTGCCTTCCCCTTGAGGACTCTTCCTTTTTCTTATATCTTGGCGCATGGGCCTCTTGGGGCTGGTGCCCTTGGCCCATATAGGCCAAGGCGCACCTACAGCCCATGTGGCCCCGGCAGGTGGACCCCCGGTGGACCCCTGACCCTTTCGGCACTCCCATACAATACCGATAAAGTGCGAAACTTTTCCTACGACCAAAATAAGACTTCCCATATATAAATCTTTACCTCCGGACCATTCCGAACTCCTCGTGACGTCCGGGATCTCATCCGGACTCAACAACATTCGCAACCACATACAAACTTCCTTTATAACCCTAGCGCCATCGAACCTTAAGTGTGTAGACCCTACGGGTTCGGGAACCATGCTTGAACATGACCGAGGCGTTCTCCGGTCAATAACCAACAGCGGATCTGGATACCCATGTTGGCTCCCACATGTTCCACGATGATCTCATCGGATGAACCACGATGTCAAGGACTCAATCGATCCCGTATACAATTCCCTTTGTCTAGCGGTATTGTACTTGCCCGAGATTCGATCGTCGGTATCCCAATAACTTGTTCAATCTCGTTACCGGCAAGTCTCTTTACTCGTTCCGTAACACATCATCCCGTGATCAACCCCTTGGTCACATTGTGCACATTATGATGATGTCCTACCGAGTGGGCCCAGAGATACCTCTCCGTTTACACGGAGTGACAAATCCCAGCCTCGATTCGTGCCAACCCAATGTATACACTTTTCGGAGATACCTGTAATGCACCTTTATAGCCACCCAGTTACGTTGTGATGTTTGGTACACCCAAAGCATTCCTACGGTATCCGGAGTTGCACAATCTCATGGTCTAAGGAAAAGATACTTGACATTAGAAAAGCTTTAGCATACTTAACTACACGATCTTTGTGCTAGGCTTAGGATTGGGTCTTGTCCATCACATCATTCTCCTAATGATGTGATCCCGTTATCAATGACATCCAATGTCCATGGTCGAAACCGTAACCATCTATTGATCAACGAGCTAGTCAACTAGAGGCTTACTAGGGACATGGTGTTGTCTATGTATCGACACATACGTATTGCTGTTTCCGGTCAATACAATTATAGCATGAATAATAAACGATTATCATGAACAAGGAAATATAATAATAACTAATTTATTATTGCCTCTAGGGCATATTTCCAACAGTCTCCCACTTGCACTAGAGTCAATAATCTAGTTCACATCGCCATGTGATTAACATCGATAGGTCACATCGCCATGTGACCAACATCCAAAGAGTTTACTAGTGTCTTAAACTAGTTCACATCACCATGTGATTAAGTCTCAATGAGTTCGGGGTTTGATCATGTTTTGCTTGTGAGAGAGGTCTTAGTCAACGGGTCTGTAACATTCAGATCCGTATGTATTTCGCAAATCTCTATGTCATATTGTAAATGCTGCTTTCACGCTCCACTTAGAGCTATTCCAAATGGTTGTTCCACTATACGTATCCGGTTTGCTACTCAGAGTCACTCGGATAGGTGTTAAAGCTTGCATCGACGCAACCCTTTACGCCAACTCTTTATCACCTCCATAATCGAGAAACATGTCCTTATTTACTCCAAGGACAATTTTGACCGCTGTCCAATGATCCCCATTCTGGATCATTCTTGTACCTTTGATCGACTCATGGCAAGGCACACTTCCTAAGGTACACGGCATAGCATACTATAGAGCCTACGTCTAAAGCATAGGGGCGACCTTCGTCCTTTCTCTCTTTTCCGCCGTGGTCGAGCTTTAACTCTTAATTCATACCTTATAACTCAGGCAAGAACTCCTTCTTTGATCGATCCATCTTGAACACCTTCAAGATCATGTCAAGGTATGTGCTCATTTGAAAGTATTATTAAGCATTTTGATCTATCTTTATAGATCTCGATGCTCAATGTTCAAATAGCTTAATCCAGGTTTTCTATTGAAAACATCTTTCAAATAACCCTATATGCTTTCCAGAATTCTACATCATTTACGATCATCAATATGTCAACAACATATACTCATCGAAATTCTATAGTGCTCCCACTCACCTTTTTGGAAATACAAGTTTCTCATAAACTTGGTATAAACCCAAAATCTTTGATCATCTCATCAAAGCGCACATTCCAACTCCGAGATGCTTACTCCGGTCCTTAGAAGGATCGGCTGGAGCCAGCATAACTTTTAGCATCCTTAGGATCGACAAAAACTTTCTCGATTGTATCACATACAACCTTTCCTTACTTAAGACCGGTAAGGAAACTTGTTTTGACATCCATCCGCCAGATTTCATAAATGCAGCTTATGCTAACATGATTCCGACGGACTTTAAGCATCGCTACGGATGAGAAAAATCTCATCGTAGTCAACTCCTTGAACTTGTGAAAAACTCTTCGCCACAAGTCGAGCTTCATAGAAGGTGATATTACCGTCCACGTCCGTCTTCTTCTTAAAGATCCATTTATTTCAATGGCTTGCCGATCATCGGGCAAGTCCACCAAAGTCCATGCTTTGTTATGATACATGGATCCTATCTCGGATTTCATGGCTTCTAACCATTTGTCGGAATTTGGGCCCACCATTGCTTCTCCATAGCTCGTAGGTTCATTGTTGTCTAGCAACATGACCTTCAAGACAGGATTGCGTACCACTCAAGTAGTACGCATCCTTGTCACCCCACGAGGCACGCCGGTGACTTGATCCGAAACTTCATGATCACTATCATAAGCTTCTACTTCAATTGGTGTAGGTGCCACGGGAACAACTTCACGTGCCCCTCGCTACACACTAGTTGAAGTGACGGTTCAATAACCTCATCAAGTTTCCACCATCCTCCCACTCAACTTTTCGAGACAAACTTTTCCTCGAGAAAGGACCCGATTCAAGAAACAATCCCTATTGCTTTCGGATCTGAATTAGGAGGTATACCCAACTGTTTTGGGTGTCCTATGAAGATGCATTTTATCCGCTTTGGGTTCGAGCTTATCAACCTGAAACTTTTTTCACATAAGCGTCATGGCCCCAAACTTTTAAGAAATGACGACTTAGGTTTCTCTAAACCATAGTTCATACGGTGTCATCTCAACGGAATTACGTGGTGCCCCATTAAAGTGAGTGCGGTTGTCTCTAATGCCTAACCCATGAACGATAGTGGTAATTCGATAAGAGACATCATGGTACGCACCATATCCAATAGGGTGCAACTATGATGTTCGGATACACCATCACACTATGGTGTTCCAGGCGGTATTAATTGTGAAACAATTTGCACAATGTCTTAATTACCGGCCTATGTGGGACACGCATCAATTGCCCGTTGTACATCGAGGGTAGGTTCGTAACTTCATCCAAGCGCGCCTTCTACTCGGCCAAAATGACATGTGCCGAATAATTCATAAACCATGGTCGGCAAAACACGCTCTCCTCGTCCGAAATAGCTCGCGCCCACTATTTCAAAACACGTTCTCCTCGCCCAAATTAAACCATGCCCACTATAGTTCAAAACACGCCCTCGCCTCAAATCGCTCCCGCCCACTATTTGGGGAGAAGCAAAGTTACTCTACTATCCCCGACCCTCAAGACATGACCCAAGCCGAGAAGCCTATATGCAAGGGTAGAATCTGTAACTCCCCTCACATTTCGCATAAATGCGTCCGTAAGACATGGTTCCACTCCCTCCCAATCCCCGCCCGCCCCATTCATACCTCGTGGGTGCCAAATCACCTTCTCCCGGAAGCTCCTTCTCCCGAGCCACGAAACCTCAGCCCCACCTCCATGGCGCCTCACCGCACCAATTTCACAGCCGCCTCCTCCCTAATGCCGGAGACGCTGTCCAATTGCCGTCGTGCATCGGGCCGTGTGCCTCTTACTCCATGCTTGGTGCTGCCACGACGGCACGCGTGAACCGTCTGGAGCCGATTCACCCCTGCCGTTGTTCACGCGGCGAAGTAACTCCAACTTCAGATCCGTCGAGTCACAGCATCGCTTCCAGCGTAGCCGTCGACCGTCGCGACATCGCTCTTTCCTGCCATCGGTCACCACCGCAACGCGTCGACCTCACCGACTCGGCAAACTGGACCGCCTACTTCACCATGCCGCCAGATAGGTCGCACCCTCATCCGAAAGCACTTTATTTAGGCATCAGTTGTCTGAATTTTTATTCTGGGCCAATCTATTCCCAATGGGAAGCAGCATCCCTCGAGGCGGCGGAGCTCCTAGGCTGCCGGTTGGCTGGTGTCTAACGTAAGGGTGCGGGGCCGCAAGTTCGCCGCGAGCGCTTAGATGGCTATCTTTTAGAGTTGCGTGGGTTGAAGGTACCGCCATTGGATCTGGATGACGGGAGTCTTTGTGGATTGGCCGGCGGCGCAACCCGCGGGCGGTGGGGCGAGGCGGGTTTTGACGGCCACGGACGGCGGAGGCAGGCTGCTCTGCCGTTGGTCGCTGGCTCTTCGGGGAAGATTCCGAACAGTGTCAGCCAGGAGGCACAAGACGGCCAGCCATCTGGCGTAGATCGGACAGTACCAAAATAAAATAAATTGTGTGACCCCAATTTAGTCTTGATCGCCAATGACGGGCGTGTGACCACTCTCGTACCTTGCTATTGATCTCTTAGTGTATTTCTTTGGATCAAAGAGATATGTCGTTCTTAACTTTATCGTTATCTCGCATCTTCGACACACCGTCTTCCGACTCACCGCAGCTGCTCCAACAAGGGAAGCATACACCAGAAGGGAGCTACAGGTCCCCACTCAACAGGTTCCTCGTGATCGAATGCGCGTGCGTCCGACATGGACAGCCACAACAACTGCAGGGCCATCGACAAGTCAAAGCACATGATGCTCACTCCTGGATGGCAGCGGATAGGTTGTACCCTCATCTTACTTGTGTGCAACATTTATGGCTTTGTTATTCATCTAAGCACGGAAAATAGATCATCACATTTCAATCGTATATATTCATGCTGATCTCTTACGGGTCTTGTTCAGGGAGTTCACGTTGTTCCATAGTTCAGCTAAGATACTTGTTCTTTAGGTAACGTTGTTCCATAGTTATCATCCATCAGCCAATGCTATCCCACGTGCTGGTGATTATAGTATTATACCACTTCTAGTATTACCTATGTTGTTCTTTAATACTTTTGTGTGCCATCTAGTTAATCTCGAGTACAAACGATACATATTCGTAGCTTTCATCCGTGTTCTCCCTTTAGTTTATGAGACCTGTTGCTTCTAGTTAACCCCAGTCCTACTATTTATGTCGTCTCCTTGTGCACTCATTTACATAAATCTAACTACTAGTTGTCTTCCATGCATGTCGATATAATTGCACACACCGATATATGCACAAGAACCTCACGGAGCAATGTAAAGGCCAATAAACTTGATGTCAATGATACCCAATATGATGGAACATGTAAAGGCAGTTCTTCGTAAGACTTGCGTAAAGATGATGAATCCTCTTCACCCCACAAGGTCCTTGCTCTAACTTGGCCCGTGATATGGGTACAACATGCATATAATGTCTGGAGTGTATCTACTACATTGCAATGCCATGTGCTTAGCATGCTGATCATGCATGTAAATATGTCATGCCTTCCTGCTTTTTCAAGACCTATTCCATTCATGATAACATGTTTTCAAATTCAAATCTTGTCATTCTACTCTATCGCAATGCCATCTCGCTTAATTTGGACATCATGCTACGAATATCTTATGCATTGTTATTCATCAAGATGTACTTCATCTATCCGCCATACCATGTTTTTTACATTGAAGTGTTGTTCTAGTGCTCCGCTGCAATGCCATCTTATTTTCCCAATCATACACGTGTATGTTGCCTTGGTTATTTCTGCATGCGTATTCCACTAGCATATAGTTTTACATTCAACTAGTTTTTTTTCTTTGTGTTGTCCGTCGTATCCCTAGCTCTTACACCATACTCCCTCCGTCCGGATTACATGTTGCGAAATGGATAAAAAGGATGTATCTAGAACTGAAATACGCCTAGACCCATCCATTTTTTTCCGGATGGAGGGAATACATGTCAATATGTAATGCCTTTTTATTCTTCAAAGACCTATTCCATCTCTCTCATTGTTGCATGTTTTATAATTAAAGCACCATTCTTCTATACAAGGCATGCAAGGGAAGAAGACTATGTTAGAATCAAGGGTTACAAACAAGGCCTTTGCAAAAGATCCAAATGCCGGGAGATAATAAACCAACTCCAGTTTTTATAGATCCGGTCTAGCATGAAGAAACCCAACTGCTAGTGATAATAAGCGATTCCAAAGTACAAAGAACTAGTCCTCTCCAATGAGCAAAAATATGTCAACTCAATTCTAAGAAGCGTGTGTGTATCCTTGCATCATGAAATTTTATAGCATCTTGATCATATTTTCTACATGTTTCTTACCCATCTCTCTTTTAGAAAATAAGCTTATCAGATAGAAGAATTTACGCAATGGTATCGCTTTGTGAGGAAAGATTCTTGCAGGAATTCTACGTGCTCCAATGTAGATGTAAGTACCTATTGTATATCACTATATTTTTACATCAGCATGTATTTTGTTAATCGGCGTGAATCCAACCTTTATCGATCTAAATTTAGTTGTAGCAAAATGTATGATTAAAGGCCACAATGTTGATTTTTGTAAGGAAAAGCGCTCGGTAGTTTTGCATCTGAAATGCATGAGTGTACTATCTCATATTAGTGGGTTTGAATACTTTGGTTCTGCAGTGGGTTTTTCAAAGGTTTTTTTTTACCGTTGTCCTGTCGTATCCCTAGCTCTTACATCATACTCCCTCCGTCCGGATTAAATGTCGCAGAAATGGATAAAACCGGATGTATCTAGAACTGAAATACGCCTAGACCCGTCCCATTTATTTTCGGATGGAGGAATACATGTCAATATGTCATGCCTTTCGATTCTTCAAGCATCTATTCCGTCTCTTTGTAGCATGTTTTATAACCGAATCACCATTCTTCTATATAAGGCATGCAAGGGGAAGACGGCTCATTAGAATCAAGGGTTACAAACCAGGTCTTTGCAAAAGATCCAAACGCCGGAGATAATAAACCAACTCCATTTTTTCATAGATCTTTGCTTCGAACGCGAAGAGAAACCCAACTCCCAATCGATAATAAGCGATTCCAGAGGCCAAAGAACTAGTCCGCTCCGATCCGGCAAAAAGAATGTCAACTCCATTCTAAGAAGCGTGTGCGTATCCTCGCATCATGAAATTTTATAGCATTCTCGATCATATTTTCTACATGTTTCTTACCCATCTCTCTTTTAGAAAATAAGGTTAAACGATAGAAGACTTCCTCCATCGGGATCGTATTCGAGGAAAATATCTTATGGGAATTCTCTGTGCTCCAATCTTTGATGTAAGTACCTGTTGTATATTACTATATTTTTACATCAACATGTATTTTGTTAATCGGGCGTGAATCTAACCTTTATCCGATCTAAAATTAGTTGTAGCAAAATGTTAAAGGCGCTAATGTTGATTTTTGTAAGGAAAACTGCTCGGTAGTTTTGCATCTTGAAACTGCATGAATGTACTATCTCATATCACGCACATTATCGAATTGTAGTGCTTCTCTGGTTGCCCATTCATTCATTGTGTCAATGTTGCTTTCGTACTACCTTACCTGGCTGATGATAGCTGTGCCATATTGTGTTAATTTGGTGTAGTCTACTTGCCCAAACGTTCGTTGCGTTAATGTTGTTTTCCTATTATCTGACTTGGCCAATGATAGCAATGCTAGTGTGTTAATTTTGTGCAAGCTGCTGATGATAAGAAGACAAACTCTGAAAACAGCAAGGCAACCCCATTGTTTCTTTCCAGTAAATCTAGGCCAGGTAATATGGCAATAACTCATGATTAATCTGTTTGGTTCCCGTCCTAATTTATGTTATGATGCAAAGGGTCGAGACACTCTCCACTATCAATAATACAAGCCCGCCAAAATCGCCATCTAAATCTGTTCAAGATCCTCTGTCTCCGAATGCAACGGAATAAATGTATGTTTGTGAACCAATTAATGGCTGAAGCAATGATGGAAATGGTGGATGAATCAGAGGTGCAGAGTCGCATGCGACACAACAACCGATCAATGTTTTCGAGACGGTGTAGCAAAGCGAAAGAACTTGCCCACATGCTTATGGGCGTCATACATCTTGAGGTTGCAGATTGTGACGTTGTAGATGGTTAGGTTACGCATTATTTATTTGCACCGGCATCAATCTTTGATTGCCCAGTGGATGTAATTTCCTGTAATATATCTTTGGATGTGCAACGTTATTCCAGTATGCCGTACCTTTGGGTGATCGGTTTTGGTCCTGCATAATTGCTTCGTCGTAATGGGCTCAAATTATCTAATTTGGCCTAAAGACATGTACGAACTTTAGTGGGCCCATTAAGTTAATGGGCCGTTACTTAGGCCGAAGTTAATGGTCGGCCCTCTTACCTCCCGGTCGTTAACAGCCGACATCGAAGCGGGCAAATGTGGCCCCAGCTTTATTTCACGGGCCGTTAATAGGCCGTTACTAAGTTTGGGCTACATATGGCCCAACTATCTGTAGGCCTTTAGCAGCCGAAAAGAGACAAAGGGCTTGTCTTGGACCATGAAGACCATGGGCCGCTAAGAGGCCGAAAGTCGTCAGATTGGAAATGGCCCAACTGTGTTGTGGGCCTTTAGCATGCCGAAGAGAAACCGGCTGGTATTGGACCATGAAGGGCATGGGCCGTTAAAGGGCCAAAACTAAGGTCCCACTACAAATGGCCCAACTCATTTATGGTGCATTAACAGCCGAAAGTCACATGTGGCCGGAATTGGCCCAACACTTAAATGGGTCGCTAAAAGGCCAAAACTCAGGTCCGACTAAAATGGCCCAACTGATTTATGGGCGTCATTAACAGTCGAAAGTGACACCGGCCGTAAAATTGGCCCAACACTTAAATGGGCAGCTAAAAGGTCAAACTCAGGTCCGACAACAAATGGCCCATCAGATTTATGGGCCGTCAACAGTTGAAAGACACACCGGCCGGAAACTAGCCCAACATTTAAATGGGTCGCTAAAAGGCCGAAGATGTACATCCCGAAAATTGGCCCATCCATTAAACGGGCCGTTAACAGCCGAAATCTCATCGGGCCGATATTGAGCCCAGATATATAGCGTACGTTAACGGGCTCGAATCGACGATGGGCTGCAATGGTGTCAAATCTTTAACGGGCCGACGGGCCGAATTGGCTCATCTAGTATGGGTCGGGCTTAAATGGACCTGACACAAGTAGGCCTTATATGGGCTGCTCGCTAATTTTTACCGGGCGGCCTTTTCACAGGAATGGGCCTCTGTTGGGCCGTGCCACGTGCCGACGTACCATAGGCGTCTTCCGTCCAATGAGTGGATGACATCTGTCCCAAGGTGAGCCGACACATGTTTCCTCCAGCCAATGATGATTTTACACGTGGAAAATCCCCATTAGTCGGGGCTGTTAACGGGTTATCGGATCCAAAACCCGACCCGATAGCTTAACGGCGTTCCGTTACGGTGGATGCCACGTGTCGGTCACTCTTGACGAAACCACTTCTGTGATACGCGATTTATCGTCATGGAAGTGGACACTTCCGTGATGATAATTTTGGTGATGTCATGGAACACTTCTACGACAGCACAGGTATGACTATCTTGATTACGTCATAAATTTGTCATGGATGTACATGCATGAAAAAAACGCGACCTACTGTGACAAACACGTATCATCACGGAAGTGTATTTTTTTTGTAGTGTTACTTGCCCGAGATTCGATCGTCGGTATCATCATACCAAGTTCAATCTCGTTACCGGAAAGTCTCTTTACTCATTTCGTAATGCTTCATCTTGCAACTAACTCATTAATCACATTGCTTGCAAGGCTTATAGTGATGAGGATTACCGAGAGGGCCCAGAGATACCTCTCCGATACACGGAGTGTCAAATCCTAATCTCGATCTATGTCAACCCAACAAACACCTTCGGAGACACCTGTAGAGCATCTTTATAATCACCCATTTACGTTGTGACGTTTGATAGCACACAAGATGTTCCTCCGGTATTCGGGAGTTGCATAATCTCATAGTCTGATGAACATGTATAAGTTATGAAGAAAGCAATAACAATAAACTTAACGATCATAATGCTAAGCTAACGGATGGGTCATGTCCATCACATCATGATGTGATCTCGTTCATCAAATGACAACACATGTCTATGGTTAGGAAACATAACCATCTTTGATTAACGAGCTAGTCAACTAGAGGCATACTAGGGACCATATGTTTTGTCTATGTATTCACACATGTACTAAGTTTCCGGTTAATACAATTCTAGCATGAATAATAAACATTATCATGATATAAGGAAATATAAATAAAAACTTTATTATTGCCTCTAGGGCATATTTCCTTCAACTCTTGCTCAGTTCTCTTGTCCTGGTGCTCATGCTCAGAATGGTGTGGCTGAGCGCAAGCATCGTCACCTTCTTGAGACGGCGCGTGCGATGATGATTGCCGCCTCTCTTCCGTCTCACTTCTGGGTTGAGGTTGTTACCACTTCCACCTATCTCATCAACATTCAGCCATCTGTTGCTCTACAGGGTGGTATTCCTCTTGAGCATCTTTTTGGTCGTTCTCCTGATTATTTGGTGCTTCGTTTGTTTGGTTGTGTTTGCTATGTTTTACTTGCTCCTCGTGAACGCACCAAACTAACCGCTCGGTCTGTTGAGTGTGTCATTCTCGGATACAGTGATGAGCATAAGGACTATCAATGTTGGGATCCTGTCGGTCGTCGAATGCGTATTTCTAGGGATGTCACCTTTGATGAGTCTCCTCCCTTCTACCCACGTCCATCCTCCTCGGCCTTTTCCACAGAGGACATCTCTTTTCTTACGTTTCCGGATACACCTCCCTTTGTGCCCAATATTCCTACTCCTTGTCCCGCTGTTGCAGATCCAACACCGTCTTCTCCTATGATTTCTTCTCCTCCCTCATTGCATGACTCTCCACCTTCATCACCGATACCTTCTTCTTCTCCACCTTCATCATTGATACATTCCCCATCTCCACCTCCAGTGATTCCACCTCTCCCCTCCTTTCCTTTCCATTACACTCATCGTCGACATGTTGTGGATGAGTCTACTGATGTGCCCACTACTTCTGTTGTGTCGTCTTCCTCCTCTCAACCGACTTATGGTCTTCGTTCTCGGCCTTGTCCGCCCCCTGACCGATATTCTCCTTCTCGCTATGGTCTTTTGACCATTGTTGAGCCGACTTCTTATCGAGATGTTGTTATTCATCCTGAATGGCAGTTTGCCATGTGTCGTGGAATTGTCACGGCAGATGTCCTAGTGTGAGGACTTAGTCGTGAGGCCAACGCATCTATGTGATAGCTTGAGAGGGGTTGATCGGGACGAGAGACGCAACACACAAGACAAGGATTTAGACAGCTTCGGGCCCCGAGAAACATCATCCGGTAATAGCCCTACATGCTGTTTGTGGCTAGGTCTCATTATGCTCATGAGGGAGACGCCGCATAAGTCGGCTCCCCTTTAGTTGTGTCTAGCCTTAGAGACTTTGCTTGTCCCTCTTGGGGTGCCTTGCCCCTCCTTATATATGTTGAAGGGGCGGGTTACATGACTAGTCCTAGTAAGATTAGGATTACTCAATTACAAGTGGAGTCCTAGTCTTGCTTCCTTTGTAAAGGAATATTCCTTATGCTTTCCTCTTAAGCCGGTCCACCAGAGTATAAGCCGGCCTGCTGGGCCTTGGGCCTTGTCGTCCGTCTGATCTGCCCGCCAGGTCTCTAGTGAGTCACAATGTCCAGGAGGGTTACATGTAAACCGCCATGTCCGGGCGGATTGCCAGTGAGTCGCCAAGCTCCAGTCAGGTCTCTGGTGAGTCGCCAAGTCCGGCCGGATCATAATTCCGGCCGGGTCATATCGCGGGGTATATCCCCGACACCATGGCAGAGGATATTGTTGCCCTTGACCATAACGACACATGGGATCTAGTTTCTCTTCCTCCCCATGTTCGTCGCATCACTTGCAAGTGGGTCTATAAGATTAGTACTCGCTCTGATGATTCTCTTGAGCGTTATAAAGCTTGTCTCGTAGCTCGTGGCTTTCAGCAGGAGCATGGTCATGATTATGATGAGACTTTTGCTCTTGTGGCCCATATGACCACTGTCTGCACACTTCTCGCCGTGGCCTCTGTTCGCCACTGGTCCGTGTCTCAGCTTGATGTTAAAAATGCCTTTCTTAATGGTCAGTTGCGTGAGGAAGTTTATATGCAGCCACCACCTGGGTATTCAGTCCCTGATGGCATGGCTTGCCGCCTTCTTCGCTCTCTCTATGGCCTTAAGCAAGCCCCCCGTGCTTGGTTTGAGCGTTTTGCCTCTATGGTCACTGCAGCTGGTTTTTCGCCAAGTGCTCATGATCCAGCGTTGTTTGTCCATCTTTCTTCTCGTGGTCGTACTCTTCTTCTATATGTTGATGACATGATCATCACTGGCGATGATTCTGAGTACATTGCCTTTGTCAAGGCCCGTCTTAGTGAGCAGTTTCTTATGTCTAATCTTGGTCCTCTACGTTACTTTCTTGGGATTGAGGTTTCCTCCACCTCTGATGGCTTTTTTATTTCCCAAGAAAAGTATATCCAGGATCTTCTTACTCATGCGGCTCTTAATGACGAGCGCACTATTGAGACTCCTATGGAGCTCAATGTTAACCTTCGCACTTCTGATGGTGAGCTCTTGTCTGATCCGACGTGTTATCGTCATCTTGTTGGGAGCCTTGTCTATCTTGCTATAACTCGTCCAAATATCTCCTATCCTGTCCATATTCTGAGTCAGCTTGTTTCCGCTCCCACTTCAGTTCACTGTAGTCACCTTCTTCGTGTTCTATGATATCTTCGTGGCACGATCTCTCTTCGTCTTTTTTCCCATTCCAGTTCACTACAGCTCCAGGCCTATTCGGATGCTACGTGGGCTAGTGATCCTTCGGATCGCCGTTCACTTTCGCCATCGTTTTTTCTTGGTGGTTCTCTCATTGCCCGGAAGACAAAGAAACAGATTGCAAGTGTCCTGCTCGAAAGTGCAGAGGCCGAGTTGAGAGCTATGGCTCTTCCGATGGCAGAGGTGACTTGGCTACGATGGTTCTTGGAGGATTTTGGTGTTTCAAGCATTACACCTACCACCCTCTTGTCCGACAAAGACAGCGCTTATCAAGATTAAAGGGACCCGTGAAGCATGAGCTTACCAAGCATATTGGTGTTGATGCTTTTATGTGCGTTATCTTGTGCAGGATCATGTTGTTGCTCTTCAGTATGTGCCTTCCGAGTTACAGTTAGCGGACTTCTTCACGAAGGCTCAGACTAGAGCGCAACATAGATTTCACCTCTCCAAACTCAGTGTTGTAGATCCACCATGAGTTTGAGGGGGGGGGGGTGTTAGAGTTATATTGGTGATGGCCTTTGGCCTTTTGTATTCTAGCCTTTTGGCATCCTCTTGTACATATATATGATGGCTTTGGCCTCCTAGTAATACAAGTTGCTTTTCTAACAATGTCGAACCGACACAGTTGCCGTGCGAGGTTACGCCTCTTAGCTAAATATGATGGTGAATTCCTATATTTCCCACGTGACAAACGTGAGACTTTGGAGATGGAGTTTCTTTGTTGTGATGATCCATATATGATAATACGATGTTGGTTATACCCAAAATATGGTTCAGTGACGATGGTTTTGTTTGTGCTCTGCCACAAAAGCTTGTATCTTTGTCCAAATTGTGAAACAGAAGAAGGAGATTGGGGTTCGACACAGCCCATAGGGCGGCCGGGGGAGTGTTTATATATGCAGCCTCTAGGGCGCGGCATATCCGAGATTACATAGGTTGTTACAAGAGATAAGGAGATAACTACAAATATTAACAGCCTCCTAATCTATAACAACATTCTGTTTAACATCCCCCCTCAATCTAAACTTCCCTCAAGAAGATTAAGATTGTATCTATTGGAGACAAACATCGTCTCAGCCAATGGCTTTGTGAATGTATTAGCAACTTGCTCTTTAGAAGAGATGAACCGAAGGTCCAATGCCTTGGCTGCAACTCTCTCTCAAACAAAGTGAAAATCTACTTCTATGTGCTTAGTCCTGGCATGAAATACCGGATTAGCATATAGATAAGTAGGTCCCAAATTATCACACCACAACACAGGTGGTCTTGCCATGAAAACACCAAGTTCACCAAGGACTGATTGGATCCAGATTATCTCAGTTGTTCCATTTGCAGGTGCTTTATACTCAGACTCTATGCTTGAGCAAGAAACCGTGGCTTATTTCCTCGAACTCCAGGACACAAGATTAGGGCCAAGAAACACAGCAAAACCAACAGTAGACCTCTGATCATCACTGCACCCTGCCCAATCTGAATCAGAAAAACAACTCAATAGCATTGAAGGGCACTACTAGGAAAAGGCATGCTAGTGGTGCACCAGTTTTGCCTACTAATGGTGCACTACTGGTGCGCCACTAGCATCACGCCATTAGAATATTTTAGTAATGGCGCACTACAAAAAGCGCCTAATAGTATCTGGTATACTAATGGCGCACCACAGGTGCGCCATTAGTAACCCACAGGTGCGCCATTAGTATCTGGTATACTAATGGCGCACCAAATGGAAGTGCGCCATTAGTAACAATTTTTTTAATTTTTTTTGTTTTTTCTTAATCTCAGGTCACTATTTCACATATGAGATATCCAACACATATATATACAACAAGCATCCATATAACAATCATATCCAACACACAAGTTTCATCATATATACATACATAGCCAACACATAGTTCCATCGTTACATATTACAAAAGTTTCACATTGTTCATCCAACATCATTATCCATCAATTCACAAAAGTTTCACATTGATACAAAATAAAAACACAAATGGAAAAGAAGCACTCCATCCATGCAAGCTTCCGTGAATTAAATCAAATCTGCAAAATGATAAACAAGAAGTTAGAAGAAGAAGAAGAAGAAGAGAAAGAAGAAGAAGAAGAAGAAGACTAGAAGAATACTAGAACAAGAAGAACACTAAAAGAATACTAGAAGAAGAATCAGAAGAAGAATAAGAAGAATAAGAAGAAGAATAAGAAGAATAAGAAGAAGACTATAAGCTTATTATGTAAACTTGATCATTTTGTGCTAACATAAGTTATTTTGGAGCTAACCTATAGGAAACTAAGCATATTAGAGATAACATAGGTAACTAAGTATGTATATATATATATATATATATATATATATATATATATATATATATATATATATATATATATATATCATTTTGGAGATCCGACATACCCGACATAGTTCAGTTCTCATTGTTCTTCTCCTTCTCCTTCCTCACTGATGCGCCAAGAGCGGCGAGGCGGTGGAGGCGGCGGGATGTAGTCTTCTACCACAATTGGCGTGGTCATGTCGCTCACCGTGGGATCGCTTGGCGCCACCACCGGTGTGTGTGGTCATTGTCGAGCACCACCACCATCGCGAGGCCACCTTCAGCAGGACGGCATGACCATCGCTAGGTCATCCTCATCCACCACCATCTCTTGCCCATGGTCACCACCACCATCTCTTGCCCATGGTCACCACCACCTTCTCTTGCCCTTGGTCAGCCACCACCAGCGCTAGGTCATCCTCAGCCTGATGCCCATCGTCATCCTGCAGCTCCTCATCCACACTTTGCTTCTCTTCTCGCCCACTCCAGTCCGGATCATCCTTCTTGTTGTCAGAATCGCTTTGCCAGAATCATTGCTTTCGCTAAAGCCGTAATCGTTGTTGCTTTTGCTACAGCCATAATCACTGCTGCTTTGGCTGTAGCTGTCATTCTTGCCGCTCCCATTGCCTGTCCAAATGCAACAATGACCGTTAACAATCGATGTGAGACAAAGCCAAATGTAGAGGAATAAGAAGAGGCGAACGCATCGGCATCATCATCATCAGAGTAGCGCATGCATACATAGTCGCGTTGAACACCATCACAGTGAGCATGGTGGCGTCGTCGTCGTACCTGAAGAGAAGGAAGTACCCCAGCCGCAGGTTGTAGGCACGGTAGAACTTCTCCCACCCACGATACAAGTACATGTGGTCCTCCTTGATCACCAACTCCACATCCCACAGCCTGCGAAACCCGCTGCCCGGCTGTCAGCAGCTTCACATTATTGGCGGATCTTCACCGGCATGTTCATAAACTGTCAGGCAGCCTCTGCGGTTTGGGACAATGAGTGATGTAGCAAACAATGAGATATCATAATGAGATGGGTGAAGGGAGATCTCTCGTTTTATATACTGCGTCATGGATGATAATCTGAAGTCCCAAGTATGATCTTGAAGAACTCGGAAGCATCCAACTCGTACTCGGTGTGGCAGAGCGGCGGTGGCTGCTTCCCCCCATCTCTGATAAGCAGCAGAAGAGACCAATTAGTACCCTTACAACAGATCATAAAACATCGCCAGGACGCTAGCAGCCTAGCACTAGCAAATGCAACTACACTACGTAACTACTAGCAGCCTAGCACTAGCAGAAGCCAACGAGCAAATCAAGTAACTAACAACAACACACGCAGCAAAGCAGACTAAAGAGTAGCACATCCAAAGACAAGTAGCAGACTAGCAGTAGCACCAATGCCCCACCAACAAGTAGCGAGTAACATACAAAGAGCAGTTGACCAACAGCCAAAAAATCATGGATTGTCGTTAACTAAAATCATGGATTGCTTATAACTAAAAATCATGGGTTGTTGTTAACTAAAAATCATGGATTGCTGTTAACTAAAAAAATCATGGATTGCTGTTGACCTAAACACTAGTCAAATACAGTAGGAAATATAGTGCATCCAACTATCATAGATGCAGTGCAAGTGTGTAACTACTAACAGCTGCTGTTGTGCTCCTTATAACCTTATGATACTTCAACAAGCCATCTGTCTTGTTAGTTTTGTCATGTACTTTGTGATGGCAGTACGACACTAGATTGCACGAAACAAAGAGCATGCACAGTCTAAAGAAATTTTACGCCATCTGGGTCAACTTCCTCTCCCAGGTCAGTACTAAAATTATCTCACTGCTACCCTCACCGCCGATTATCCATCTACCGGGTCTTGTAGTCAATTACCTTGGGCAAGAGAGCACTAATAGGATCTAAATTACTTCACACACATGGATGCAGTGTGACATGTCGTGTCGGATCAAAGAGTTGAATCGGCCTCAATCAGAACCAAACCACTACTAATAATTTCCTCTCCCAATATTATACTGTGAACTGAATCATACATAGCTTCAGATGTATGATCAAGGAAGGAGATTTGTTGGTTAAACAAGTTCGAAAAGAAAAATGTATCTCGCATTCCAGAATGAACATCTCATCTCCTCTCTGCATCTGGAATCGAAACACAAACATCTCATCTCCTCTCTGCTTATAGCTCATTCCTTCAAGTCTCTATCCAATGCTATTTCTTAAATCTTTGAATTGCTCGAGACTAGCAGAGGGGTAGCTGCCCTAGGCCTCAATTATGACCACTAAACAAAGCTAGAGCAGAGATTAAATTAGCACTCTACTACGCTACAGAAAACATAGGAGCCTTTGCTATGGCGATTCTTGACTTGCTATGGCCGTTCTTGACCAAAATTAGCAATTTTTTGAACCTAATTTGACCTAAATTAGAGAGGAATTTGACCTAAACCTAGCAATAGAGAGAAGAAGAGGGCATGGTCGGGAGGGAGGAGAGGAGGAAGAGAGGAGAAGAGAGGCAGAGGGAGGAGGGTTACCTGACCACGATGAGGTGGTGGCCGGAGCGGAGACGACGGAGGCCAAGACGGCGAGCTTGGGGAGGCGGGGATAGACGGGGAGGTCGCGGGCCTCCTCTCCTGGTGGACGTGGGGCCTCCTCTCGGGTGGACGGGCGGCGCGCCGAGGCTCCAAGTCTCCGGGCGGCTCCGAGGGTTAGGGAGGGAGGCGAGGGAGGCGGCGCCATGGGAGGCGGGCTCGGGGAGGCGGCGCCGAGGGGAGGAATGGGAGAGGAGGCGGCGGGGCGCGTGGGCGGCACAAGTGACGGAGAGGGGCGGCAGCGCGAGGGGAGGAAGGGGAGAGGGAGGCGGCGGGGCGAGGGCGGGCAGGCGTGACGGAGGGGGAGGCGGCGACGGTTGGGGAATCTGGCGAGGAAGGGAGGGAGGCCACACAGTGCGTGGGCAATAGGTGGAGTGGGGGGAGGGTTCTAATGGCGCACCTCCCCCTAGTGCGCCATAAGTACCACCTAACCCTATCTAAATCAGAACCCTATCTAAATCAGAACCTACCACTAGCCCGACCGTCAAAGACGCTAAAGACACACACTAGGAGGTCTTGGGTTCGATTCCTGTGCTCCCAATTTTTGTTTTATGCATTTAAACTGTTGTTTGATATTTATTTGTGTTTAAATATGTTCAAACTTGTTTAAATCATAACGATAATATTTTTTATAAAACAGTAATAATTTTTTAAAATATGTTCAAATTTGTTATTTGAAAATATTTATGAATATGAAAAATATTCACATGGGGGAGGGTGCGGGCTGGGGGTCGGCGACGGCGGCCGCTGGAGCAGGGGAGGGTGCGGTAGGTCATCGGCGACGATGGAGTGGGGGAGGGTGCGGGCCGGGTCGGCGACGGCGGTGGAGCGGGGAGGTGCGGTGGGTCGTCGGGCGACGGTGGAGTGGGGAGGTGCGACGGGGGTCGTGGCGGCAGTGGGCGAGGGAGGTGCGGTGGAGTCGTTGGCAGCAGTGGAGTGGGGAAAGGGTGCGGGCAGGGGTCGTGGCGGTGGTGGAGCGAGGGGAGGCTACAGTGGTGGGCCGTCGGTGACAGTGAACAGGCGAGGCGGGGTGGGCGCGTCGAGGCCTTCGCCGCTTCTTCTGCGGGCCGTGGAGTCCCGGGGTCGGGCGGCGTCGGGCAGCGCAAGACCACAGCGGGCGGGCGGCGTCACCGACAGCAGGCAGCCAGACGGAGGCGGAGCAAGGTGGCGGGTGGTGGGGGCGACGGGCGGCGGTGGGGCTGCGGTGTGGCGGTGGCGGTGGTGGGGCAAGGCGGCGAGGAGGCGGCAGGGTGAGGAGGTGGGGCAAGGGGCGAGGAGGCGGCAGGGCGAGGGAGGTGGGGCTCGGCATTACTAACAATTTTTTTCTTCAAAACTACTAATGGCGCATGGTGGGTTTGGTGCACCATTACTATGTCAACTAGTAATGGCGCCTTTGCATAACAGTGCGCCATTAGTAACAATTTTCTTTTTCAAAACTACTAATGGCGCACTGCACCGTGTGCGCCATTAGTAATATACTAATGGCGCACTAGCACATGGTGCGCCATTAGTATATAGTAATGGCGCACCACATATGTCTGGTACGCCATTAGTGGCCATATCATCTATAGCCCTTTTCCTAGTAGTGGGGGATTTTCTTATAGAAAGGCCCATGCTCCGAGTATACTTTAAGTATCTCAAAATCCGTTTAGCTGCTGAGAGATGTATAGTTGTGGGTGCACGAAGAAACTGACAAACACGGTTCACTGCAAAGGATATATCTGGCCTGGTAAGTGTTAGATACTGAAGAGCACCAACCAGACAATGGCGACCCACTTTCCTTGGTGAGCTTCTCGGCCGAAGACATGAGTGTGGTTGAGATATTGCAATTCTCCATATTAGCTCGATGAAGAATGTCGCCAATATACTTCTGTTGAGAAAGTACAATCCCCCCTGGCGACGATCTCACCTCAACTCCATGGAAATAATGCAAAGGACCGAGATCTTTGATAGCAAAAGAGGCCTGAAGATCAGCAAGCAACTTGGTGGTAGCAGTAGGAGATGAGCTGGCCACAATGATATCATCCACATACACAAGCATAAACATGGTGACACGAGCATGATGAAAAACAAACAACGAGGTGTCAGCCTTAGATGCCACAAAACCAAGTTGGAGAAGCCGAGAACTGAGCCTGGAATACCACACTTGAGGAGCTTGTTTAAGACCATATATTGCTTTCCTGAGCTTGCAGAGATGTCGCGGTGCCCTGGGATCCACAAAACCAGGGGGTTGTCGCATGTACACCTCTTCTTGAAGAACACCATGAAGAAAGGTGTTTTGGACATCCAGCTGATGCAAGCACCACCCATGAGAGACTGCAATGGAGAGAACCAAGCGAACAGTGACCGGTTTGACGACGGGACTGAACGTATCATCATAGTCCAAGCCATATCGTTGTTTGAACCCCTTGGCAACGAGACGTGCCTTATGACGATCAACTATTCCATCTGCCTTGTGCTTGAGTTTAAAAACCCACTTGCAGTCGGTCACGTTGACATTGGATGGTGGTGGAACCAAAGACCAGGTGCCATTGTGATGAAGAGCCGCAAGCTCGAGTTGCATGGACGCACGCCACGCGGGAGAATGGAGAGCTTCACGATGATCAGTAGGTTCCCGCGAGGCGAGGAACGCATGTCGAGACGGGTCATACATGACCGTGTCATCGGTGCGTTGCATGGCCTTCCGTGTGTTGTCACGTAGGCGAGTCACCATGGTGTGGCCGGACGGAGCATCGGATCCGCACGGAGCAGAAGATCCAGGTGGGAGATCCTCCCAGGGATCCCAGATTAAGCGGTAGCCAGCTGACCGAGGACCGAGATCGCTGGGATCGAGCCGTGGCTGGCGGGGCGGGAGGAACCGCAGCAGCGGCCTGCCCTGAAGCCACGTGTGGCTCGGCCCGAGGCATGTCGGGCTGGAGGGAAGCCGACCCAGTTGTGGACCCCGCCACTGGCGCGGGTGGAGCCCCGGGTGCGGGTGGAGGGGAAGCCGGCCCGTCGATGGCGCCACGCTGCCCATCGCAGAGGCCGTCACGATCGCCACGCCTTAGCACGAGGGAAGACAGCGTCCGTCTGGCCGACAAAGACGGGATCAAGGCGGGTCAGCCTCGGATCGGTCACCAGGATCCTCCTGGGATCCCATGGTGGTTTCGCCTGGGATTTTCTGCGCCGTGGGAGATCCTGCATCCAAGTTATCACGCAAACCAGGTGTACAATAGTTCATGTGGTCATGCGGAAATAACAATATGGCATGTTCGGCTACCCTGGGTGGTATGGGGGAGGGGAGAGGACTAGCGAATGTAAAAACCTTTTCGTCAAACATGACATCGTGAGAGACGTACACGCGGGCAATGGGCAAGTGTAAGCACTTGTAGCCCTTGTGATGAATGCTATACCCAACAAAGACACATTGTTGAGATTGAAAAGCAAGTTTGTCTGTGTTGTAGGGGTGCAAGTTGGGCCAATAAGCACACCCAAACGTACGGAGAGATGTATAGTCGGGTTTGGTGTTAAACAATTTTTCCATAGGACTAGTGTTGCCAATGACACGACTAGGAAGTCGATTGATGAGGTAGCAAGCTGAAAGATATGCCTCATCCCAAAAACGAAGGAGCATAGATGCATGTGATAACGGGGATAACCCCATGTCAACAATGTGACAGTGTTTCCTTTCGGCAGAACCGTTCTGTTGATGTGTGTGTGGACAGGAAACGTGATGCATAATACCAAGTTGACGAAAAAAGGTATTGCTGAGTTTTTCGTACTCACCACCCCAGTCAGACTGAACACATAAAATTTTACGAGACAAGAGGCGTTCAACGTGAGCAAGAAAATCACGAAAGACATCAAACACATCACATTTATGTTTGAGAAGATAAATCCAAACAAACTTACTATAATCATCAATGAATGAGACATAGTACTGGAACCCACCAGAAGAGGTTTTGGCAGGTCCCCACACATCTGAAAAAATAAGTTCTAAGGGAAAGGAAGAAACACTCGATGATCTAGGGAAAGGTAGTTGGTGTGCTTTGCCTTGCTGACAAGCATTACACACATGGGTCAAAGACCGACTAGAATGAAGCTAACTTATTTGAAGATAAAACGTGCTGAACAACTTGCATGGAGTGATGGCCAAGTCTTGCATGCCAATCTTCAGAAGATAACCTAACCGAAGACAAAGCACGAGCAGGTGATGGCCGAATGGGATAGAGCCCATTCTCACATCTGCCTTGAAGTAGAACCCTCTTGGTGATCAAATCCTTCATAAGAAAATGAGTAGGGTAATACTTTAGATAAGCATGATTATCAACGGCAAGGCGATAACGGAAAGACGATTTTTGTCAACATTAGGGACATGCAAACATATTGCGAAGTTTCAGATTTGTAGAGGGAGTAGGAAGAATTGCATGACCACGATGAGCTATGTGCAAACCTGAACCGTCGGCTGTGTGGATGCGATCCCTCCCTGGATACTTTTTCCGGATCGTGAGGCGATCAAGGTCGCCGGTGATGTGGTCGGTGGCGCCTATGTCAGTGAACCAGGCAGAATCTCCTAAGATGGAAGGAGGAGATGCAGCAGCGAGACCAGCCATCTTGGATTGTTGGGGTTGGAAGGCGTGGTTGTAGCGCCGGGCCGCACTCCTGTGCATAGTGGTCGGGACTGCGGCGGCAGCACTGACGCCGTTGTCACTGCTGATCCTTGTGAGTCACCGCATGTCACCGCCTTCGATTACCGAAGTCGCTTTGTCGGCTGCTAAAGAAGACGCCATGGTTCCATGATCACCTCCGCGAGAGTTGTTAGCCGCCACGGCCACCCGCGGTATGCGCTTCTTGCCCTGCCGGTTGGGAGGGTTGTTGTTGGTGTTGCCGTTGGAGTCCCGAGCGACGGAGTTGACGGAGGAGCCGCTGGGATGAAGACGAGCGGCGTTGTACTCACGACGGCGTTCGAAGGCGATGTCGTTGGAGTAAAACTCCCCAAGGGACATGCCGTCAAGACGAGTCGTGGCAGCAGTGATGAGTGGCTCGTAGTCGCTGTCGAGGCCGGTGATGATGGCAGTGATGATGTCCTCATCACGCGTAAGCGCGCTTGACCGACGATAGCAAGTGGTCGGCGTTGGCGGATCTTGGCGAAGTAGTCCGCCATGGAGAGGTTTCCTTCAGGAAGACCGCCATGTCGGCAAATTGATTTGACGATCTTGCCGGGCACGATGCTGGATGTTGTACATCTCCTCGACATGCGCCCAGATGGCGCGAGAGGTTTCAAAACGATGCACCTGCTGCAGCACTTCATCGGAGAGAGAGCCGAGGAGGTAGCTGAGAACAATCTGATCCTGACGGTATCAGTTGGCATATGCAGGGTTTGGAGCGCGCTCACCCTTGTCATCGGGTTCCAGGAACTTGGCAGGGGCTGGGAGGGTGCCTCGACGTAGCCCGTAGCTCCGCCGATGCGTAGAGGAGGAAGAACCTGAGCTCGCCATAGGAGAAAGTCGGAGGTGGTGAGCTTGGCGGTGATAAGGCTTGCAGATGGCGAGGAACGGACGCCGTGCCCGGCCAAGGCGGGCGGGTGATAGGGTTGTGAGAGCAGCGGAGGAGGAAGCAGCGGCCATCGGGGAACCCATCGTGCGATTACGCGTGATGGCCTGATACCATCTGAAACCGAAGAAGGAGATTGGGATTTGGCACAGCCCATAGGGCGGCCGGGAGGGGTTAAATATGCAACCTCTAGGGCACGGCATAGCCGAGATTACATAGGTTGTTACAAGAGATAAGGAGATAACTACAAATATTAACAGCCTCCTAATCTATAACAACATTTTTCTGTTTAACACAAATTGGAGATTTATGTAATTTTGCTGGAAATTTCAGGGAAAAGTTGAGTTTCTACATAAAAATGTGGGGGCAAAATCGGGTTCCAAACAGTTGAAGCCATCCAACGGTAATGGGATGGGACGGGAGCAGTTTCGCTCAGTTGCTTTGCCGCCTGCCGCTCGGCACCTTATCTCCTCCGTCTCGCTCTCGCGCCGCTCCACGGCACCATGCACTCGCCGGCGCGCTGCCCCGCCGCCACCGCCACCGCGTCCCCGCCTCTGCGCGCGCCGTTCGTCGCCATGGCCCAGCGCGGCCGCAGGCCGCCCTCTTCCGCGGCCCCCGAGGCCGAGCAGCCGGACGAGGCGCTCGCCCGCATCCTCCGCACGGAGGCCGCCGTCTCCGGCGTCCCCCGCAAGGCCGCCGCGGGATCCAGCCAGCACTCCACCCGCCTCTGGCCCCGCGCCGTCCTCGAGGCCCTCGACTCCGCCGTCGCCTCCTCCCGCTGGGAGTCCGCCCTCGAGGTCCGCTCCCCCCTCAACCACTTCCTCTCCGATGGTCCTGCCGTTGCACGCTACCTGTTCGACTGTTGCTCATCACCTAAGGATTGCTGTTTCTCAGATCTTCGAGCTGCTGCGGAAGCAGCGGTGGTACGAGCCGAGGACGCAGACCTACGCCAGGCTGCTGATGATGCTGGGCAGGTGCCGGCAGCCCGGCCCGGCCACCGCCCTCTTCAAGGTGATGCTCTCGGAGGAGCGTCTCGCGCCGACGGTGGACGTGTACACGGCGCTCGTCGGCGCCTACGGCTACAGCGGCCTGCTGGACGAGGCATTGGCCACGGTCGATCTGATGAAAGGCGCTGACGCAGACTGCAAGCCGGACGAGTACACCTTCTCCGTCCTCATCAACTGCTGTTGTAAGTCGCGCCGCTTCGACCTGATCCCCACCGTCCTCGACGAGATGTCATATCTGGGGGTTGGATGCAACGTTGTCATCCACAATGGAATAATTGATGGATACGGCAAGGCCGGCATGCTAGAGGAGATGGAGGATGCGCTGTCCAACATGCTTCAAGACGGGGACAATGTTCCGGACATATACACGATGAACTCCATCATATGGGCCTACGGCAACCGTGGCAGGGTGGATGACATGGAGAGGTGGTACGGTGAGTTTCAGTTGATGGGCGTTGAGCCAGATACGTGGACGTTCAATATCATGATGAAGTCTTACGGCAAGGCTAACATGCCTGACAAAATGCTGTCGATCCTGAAATACATGAAGCGGCGTTTCTTCTCACCCTCTGCTGCTACGTTCAACATAATCATAGATTGTTTTGGAAGGGCTGGCAACATTGAGAAGATGGAGTACTATTTCAGGCTGATGAAAATTCAGGGTGTCAAACCCAACCCCATCACATACTGCTCGCTGGTTAATGGATACAGTAAAGCTGGGCTCCTTGATATGATTCCTGCAATTATTCGACAGACGGAGAACACCGATGTCGTCTTAGATACTCCATTTTTCAACTGCGTTATCAGTGCATACTTCAAGTCTGGAGATACCAAAATAATGGAGGAAATGCTAGTGCTAATGAATGAAAAGAAATGTAAGCCAGACAAGGTAATTTATACCACCATGATTCAGGCATATATTAGCATGGGATGGATGAAGCCGCTAAGTTGTTAGAAACAGAAATGGAAAGATTTGACAAGAAATTACTGGTAAGTGCTTTGCTATACCTTAGGGAGTTTTTTTTGTTGTTGTTGTTGATTTATGCCTGCATTAAGCTACAAATTATCCATGGTATTCACTGGTTATCTTTGTTTTTTGAACCAGGGACCAGTTCCTGAGGTTGATTACAAGTAAACTGCGGCCATCATTTTTTAGGGGACAGAGCAGTAAGATTTGTGTAATACGAGATTGGGGAAAGAGAGCATGTATGAGGGGGCCTTCAGAGAATATGGTTATAAATCCACAGAGCTTGGCCATAATGACCATTAGTTCCATCGACACCAGACTAAGCGTTCCCAGTTCGATGCCAATGACAGGGTAACTAGAAAGTTCAGGTTTTCTATTAAATTGTATCTTCGGCTGTACCATATTTAGCTGAGCTGAAGTAGATGATCTAACTTTTGTTCTTTCCATCCCAGCAATAATGAACAATGTGGAATGGAAAACCAGCTGTGGCCTGTTGTGTCCGAAACAGGAGTCCGACACGGGCTCATTGTGCAAAGCCATTTAAACGTTCATCTGATCTGACTGAATGCACAAGTACAAACCCAGACAGAGCTAACTTGGGATATCTAGAAGTGGAAGGCACTGTGGTACAGCAGATAAGGCCGGGTCCAGAGCTCCAGCCATATATCCATATATCAGTATGTAAACCTAGTGCCCTTTGGTTCTGCATGAAAATTCACTGCCAAAATAAGGGATATAGAGAACAAGTCAAAAAGAAACAAACAACCATGTGAATTTACTTAAAACTTTTAGCGCCACTGTCAGAGCACAAACTGCACATTTTGGAAGAGAAGTTCAGTTTTGCAATGGACACGCCAATACACATGATACTAATTGATACAGTACAGCTTGAACTCCAAACTTCAAACAAAAAACCAGAGCCTGACTGCTCATACTCCTCATAATCCATGGGCAGCTTGCTGTGAGGTGCTTCAATCCATCAGTCTCCTTGACAGCTTGAAGCACCTCCTGTGAAGAAAGGTATCCGAGACAAGCATTCTTGAGTTGCGCGGCATGGTGCTGCTCTGCTAAAGCAAGTGTTAGGCAAACCGAATATGCCTGTATATTCGGCTATATCCTGCCATGTTTAGAGCTTGATATCTTGCATATATTCAGAGGCCATTATGGCTAGGATTAGTACTGATTGTTTCCATGTATATCTTGTAGTAATTGTCTATATATATGAGATAGCAGGAAACCCACCGATTGTGTGGTCAATCAATCCCTTCCTTTCATTCCATCAGCAAGGGTGGTTGCCACTGTTTGCACGTCGATTTTCCGGCATAGCTTCCCTTCACAGATAGCCTTCAGCCGGTCCAGGCCGTAACCAACAAGTGCTGCAATTCCACATTCTGATCCAGATCACAGTTACTAGGCCATGAATCTGTGTATGTGAAGTGAAGAAGTGCCTCGAAGATTGCGGGCTCCATGTCATCGATCTTGATGCATTTCATGGTTGTCTCCTTCATCTGTCCAAAGAGCTCGGCCTTGAACACCAAGGATCGCATGGCTAACACGCATCTATGCGCGCTGAACTGTTGGCCGGCAACACTGAATGTCACATCCATGCCTTCTCCATTCTTCAACATGTTCATAAAGTGTGTGTGCAGGTCTGACTGCGGCACTTGGACTATGACTGTGCTTAAATTTTCAGTGCGAGGCTCTTTCATCACGGTCAAAACGCGCCTGATCGTGATGCGGTCGCCATTGAGGGGCAGCAGTTCCTTCAGCTTGGACTTGTGAATGAACTTGTCCCAGCCACAGACCCACAGTATTTACCTACCGACTGGAAGGTATATGCCGCGCTCCATTTACAATTAACCTTTGCATCTTAATTTCTCTAGTAAGCTGAAAGTGAACTCCACCTTGACACCACCAGTTGTTGGCTTACTACAGAAACCCAAGCTGACGGCCATGTAATGTAGGCAGCTTTGTCCTCCTCCTTCCACCTTCCACCCGTCAGGGTAGATCCTCATGTTCCAGTCATAGCCGCTGCCGCTGAATGTGCTCGAGCTGACGAACTTGCCGATGCCCATACCCTCGAGCAGCGACTACTTAATCACCTCGAAGTTGTGGGCGGTGGTGACGCACTCTCAGGCATCTCGACGAGGTCTCGGATGTGGGCTTGTTAACTGAGGAAGATGAGCTGTTGGCCATGGCGTGGAAGAGTATGGAATAGTAAAACTGAGGAATGCTCTTGTACTTGAGGAAGAAGATGAGTAGTTGGCCATGGCGTGGGTGTGCATATTTATACTCGGTACGTACTATACATTGCTCAGGAAGACGTTTAGGTAAAGATGGCATTAACTTGAGAATGCTTTTAGGCGGCGTTGAACAAGTTCCCATGCGATTGTTAAACGACGCTGCATGCGCATCGTTTCAAATTCCAATGCTGCCGCCGCCTAGGCATGAGACGGTGTTTCAGCAATTCAAAACGCAACCAAAAATTTGTTTGTCGGCTGACGGTCAAAATCATCCATCTCAGATGCGTGAGCACACGCGGAGCACTACGCAGAAGGAATGCACAGGATCATCGTTTGTTTCAAGATCCTCCGCCAAGACGTACTACTCATGTGGATGTTGGCCAGAAAGTTCAGTCGAGCTTACGAAGCAGTAATGTGCTCTAGCAAAACTCCCCAGAGTTGTATCAGTAATTGGGGGAGCGTTCGGTTTCTCTCCGCTCCTCTTAACTCCGCTCCCGGAGCGGACTAGACTTCAGCTCACTTTAACGGAGTTGCCAAAACTCGAGCTGCACCAACTCTGCGGAGTGGAGCAGTGGAGAGATTCCAAAAGGGGCCTGAGTTGCACTATTTCCCTCTCTCTTTTTGAGTTGCACTACTATTTCCCCCTCTTTTCTGAGTTGCACTAGCTATATGGTGCAGCTGGCTCACCTCACACCGTCTTTCCCGTCGCAAGCGCAACTGCACGATTGTGATAGGCACACGTCACGCTCTAAGAGCATTTCTAGCAGATCCCTTATAATCTCGTACCGCAAAATCGATATGCAGCTTCCCGCAAAACGCTTTTAGACTTTTCATAATATGACATGTGTCCCGGCACAATAGACCCTATATGTTTTTTTTTTCACAAAACACTCTCAAACTGGAATCTAGATTAAAATTGGGTCCCTGCCCGTCACCGCACGCCTTGTCTCTGGCCGGCGCTCGGTTTGAGGGTGCTCCACCAGGGTTGGCGCGCACCAAGACGGACGCGGCCGAGCCCTCGCTGTTGCAGTGTTGCCTCACGCGCGTTAGCTAGCAAATCACGTACGCGGCTAGCTAGCTAGCGTGTTGCTGCTGCGCATCGATGAGCTCGTCCGCGACTTGCGCGTACGTCAACAAGCGGTGGCAGCAGGCCGCGGGAGGTGGCGGCGACAGCAAACGGGCGGCGGCTGAAAGATCATGGGGGGAGCTCCGTTTTCTGTTTTGCAGACCCCTGCAGAAAATGAAGGGATCCGGTAGATATAGCGGAATCGGCCCAAACTATGTAGGATCCCGCAAAAAAAAAAAAAGAAGCAGACGAGGGATTTTACAGGATCTGCTCGGTGCGGAAAATAGGCCCCGTCCGCTATATTGGCGGTTATTATAGCGGACGGGCCAGCCTGTTGTGCCATCGTCCCGTTTCACGTAGCATAAATCTAATTGCAGGAGTACAAACTCAGACAGGTAGCTTGGAATATCTGAAAGTGGAAGAGAGTAGGGTACAGCAAAGAAGGTTAGATTCAGAGCTCCAGTCTAGTATATATTCATATCGGAAAATTCACTGCCACAAAACTAAAGGGAGAAACAGAACACCACAGAAGAAAGAAACAAAGAACCATGTGAATTTTCTTAGAACTTTGAACACCAATAAGTTCAGAGCACAGAGCACACATTTCTAGAAGAGAAGTTCAGTCTTCCAATGGATACGACTAGAACTGCATACTTCGATCTAAATTCTGAGCTGGACTACTCATACTTGTGACGATGGGGCGACCTCGTCTAGTATGTCCATCATAATCGATGGGCAGCTGGTTGTGAGGTGCTTGAATCCATCCGTCTTCTTGACAGCTCGAAGCACGTCCTGCAAAGACAGGTATCCAAGGCAAGCTCTTTTAAGCTGCAAGCAGTGGTGCTGCTCTGCTAAAGCAAGTGTCGTTGCAACTGTTTGCACATCAAATTTCTGGCATAGCTTCTCTTCACAAATAGCCTTTAGCCTGTCCAGTCCATACCGATCTGCGGCAACCAACAAGTGCTGCAATTCCACATTCTGATCCAGATCGCAGTTACTAGGCAATGAATCTGTGTATATGAAGTGAAGAAGTGCCTCAAAGATGGTGGGCTCCATGTCATCGATCTTGATGTGTTTTGTAGTGGTCTCCTTCATTTGACCAAAGAGCTCGGCTTTGAAGACCGAGGATCCTGCGGCTAACACGTATCTATGTGCACACGTTGACAATGAGAGCCACGACGACGCCTTTAGGAAGGGAACGAGCTACGCCATCGCCGGTCCGTCCGAAGACAGAGCAGGTTTTCACCACGGACAATACTCACCGCCAACGAACGCCGCACACCGACAACCACGCCGCCCACACGGCCATGGCCACCGGGCAACACCAAGCGACTAGGCTCTACCCAAGAGACCTAGATACCACCTCACCCGACCCCGCCGCTACCCCAACTGAAGAGACGATCGGAACCAGGGCAAGCCTCCATCGATTCGTCCTGCAGCACCGAGCGCGAGACGAGCTAGGTCCTGCTGCCGGGTGCGAGACGACTGCGGTCCTGCTGTCGGGCACGAGACGAGCACGATCCTGCTGCCGGGAGCGAGACGAGCCTACCCCGGCCGCCGGGCGAGATTTAGTCGGTCCTGCTGCCCGAGCGCGAGACTAGTGATGAGCTGTAGCACGGAGAGGGTCATCCTTCGACGGAAATAGCACCCGGACGACGAGGAGATAGATGAAGGGATGCCTGCTACCTCTTGAGCATGCGTTGGTTTTTCCATGAAGAGGAAAGGGTGATGCAGCAAAGTAGCGTAAATATTTCCCTCAGTTTTTGAGAACCAAGGTATCAATCCAGTAGGAGATAACATGCAAGTCCCTAGTACCTGCACAAACAATCAAGAATCTTGGAACCAACGCGATAAAGGGGTTGTCAATCCCTTCACGGCCACTTGCAAAAGTGAGATCTCATAAAGATAATAAGATAAATATTTTTGGTATTTTTGTTGTATAGATTGGAAAAGTAAAGATTGCAAAATAAACGGCGACAGAAATAGCTAGTTGACGGGAGATTAATATGATGGAAAATAGACCCGGGGGCCATAGGTTTCACTAGTGGCTTCTCTCAAGATAGCAAATTCTACGGTGGGTGAACGAATTACTGTCGAGCAATTGATAGAAAAGCACATATTTATGAGAATATCTAGGCATGATCATGTATATAGGCATCACGTCCGTGCAAGTAGACCGAAACGATTCTGCATCTACTACTATTACTCCACACATCGACCGCTACCCAACATGCATCTAGAGTATTAAGTTCATAAGAACAGAGTAATGCATTAAGCAAGATGACATGATGTAGAGGGATCAACTCAAGCAATATGATATAAACCCCCATCTTTTTATCCTCGATGGCAACAATACAATACGAGCCTTGCTGCCCCTGGGCCACATCGGGAAAGGACATCGCAAGATTGAACCCAAAGCTAAGCACTTCTCCCATTGCAAGAAAGATCAATCTAGTAGGCCAAACCAAACTGATAATTCAAAGAGACTTGCAAAGCTATCATATCATGCATAAAAGAATTCAGAGAAGAATCAAATATTGTTCACAGATAATCTTGATCAAAATCCCACAATTCATCGGATCTCAATAAACACACCGCAAAAAGAATTACATCGAATAGATCTCCAAGAGAATCAAGGAGAACTTTGTATTGAGATCCAAAGAGAGAGAAGAAGCCATTTAGCTAATAACTATGGACCCGAAGGTCTGTGGTAAACTACTCACACATCATCGGAGAGGCTATGGTGTTGATGTAGAAGCGCCGGAAAAGGCCCCAAGATGGGATCTCACGGGTATAGAAGGTTGCGGCGGTGGAAATAGGGTTTCGTGGTGCTCCTGGATGTTTTCAGGGTATGAGAGTATATATAGGCTAAGGAAGTAGGTCGGTGGAGCCACGAGGGGCCCACGAGGGTGGGGGCGCGCCCTCCTACCTCGTGGCCGCCTCGTTGCTTCCTTGACGTCCACTCCAAGTCTCCTGGATTGCGTTTGTTCCAAAAACGATCCTCGCGAATGTTTCATTCCGTTTGGACTCCGTTTGATATTCCTTTTTTGCGAAACACTGAAATAGGCAAAAAACAGCAATTTGCACTGGGCCTCTGGTTAAAAAGTTAGTCCCAAAAATAATATAAAAGTGCATAATAAAGCCCATTAAACATTCAAAACAGATAATATAATAGCATGAAATAATCAAAAATTATAGATACGTCGGAGACGTATCACCGCCACAAGCAGCCTACGGACAAGCCGACGCCGGTATAAGCCAGCCGCCGCCGGAGCCGACTTGCCAAGGCACCGTGGAGCTATCCACGGCCCAGAAGCAGCTACAGCCCGGCCTCTGCCACCAAGGCCGCCCGGCAAGCTCCAAAGGCCGGAGTCGCTGGGCACGCACCGCAAGATCCACCGTCCCCAAGCACCCACCCTCGAGCATCACCCCAACGCCGGAAGGACGGAAAGGCCCCATCTTGAGCTGGAGACCCCGACCTCCCACAATCCAGCCCATAATGGGCCCTTGGCAGCACCGGGCCACCACGGGGAAAGCTGGATCCGGCGCCATCTAGCGGATCGAGCAAGCCGAGGGAGGAGGAGTCGAGACAAGGAGGGAGGAGGAGCCGCCATCGCCACCGCCAGGCGGCCCGGCCGCCTCGCGCCCCGCCACCACTCGCCGAGGCCCGCAACCACGCTACCGACCGCAAGACTCCGGGACACCGCCCGGCCGCGAAGACCTCTCGCCGCGCCCGTCGATTGGCTTCGGCCAACAATGGCGTCCTTTCAAGCGGGCGGAGCGAGGAGAGGAAGGAAGAGGGAGGTGGCGGCACGCTAGGGTTGGGAGCCCCCGAGTCGCCCTGGGCAGGGGCGACGCGAGGGAGTTTTTTTCCGATATGCCGCTACTACACATGATTTTCCCTATTTCTTGTTCATTGCGGCAAAATAGACGAAGATCTGCACAACACAACATGTTATGGGCAGCCAAGGTGACGGTGGGCTTACTTTGGTCTTGCCTTTTTTTTTGCTTCCTGGTTTTCGTTTCTTTTTAATTTCTTCTAGCCAAAAAGTGTTTATGTAATTTTAAAAACATTGACGCATTACTAAAAATCATTCACGCATTTTTTTAAATGTTCACAACGGCAGAATGTGCATTAATTTGAACATTTTTTTAAAACATTGACGCATTAGGTATGTGCATTAATTTGAGGCATACAACGTCGTATCGTATATGAGGAGCTCTCAGGCTAGTCTCTACTCTTAATGGACGACTTGGTGAATAGTCTGCGCGGTTTTTTTTCGCTGGTTTTTTCGTCATCCTCCCACCTCCGTTTTATTTTCGTTATCCTCCCACCACTTTCGTCTGATTTTTTTCGTCCCCCTCCCACCACCCCATCGGTTTATTTTTTTTCACTATTTCCTTCTAAACAAACACTTTCCTACCGTACAAAAAAGACACAGATCTAACTTCACTAAATTACCCAAATCAAACGATCTATCTCATCAATGCAATTTGCTTTAGGAAACATATAATGGATGTGAAGGAAACAAATAACAGACTACCCAAATCAACCGATCCATCCCATCAATGCAATTTGATTTAGGAAACATATAATAAATTTTAAGGAAACAAATAACAGACTTTAAAGAAAAATCCAATTAACTAATCTCTACTCTTAAAGGCCCCTCGATTGATTTTTGCCCCTCGTTTCCTTTCCCAACACTGATACAATGGAAGGAATTATAATCCACCTATTTGTTTTCCTATATATCCATGCAGGCAACACAACAGAAACCGATGAAAAAAACACTCACCTCGCATGTCCCCCTGCCTGCAATCCCGAAACGCCGCTGTTCTCCCCTTCTACCCCACCTCCCCTCCTTCCCATCGGCTCTCTTCATGCCCGACGTGGATGGCGCCGCCTGCCTAGGATGGGGCCTGATCTTGTTCTGTCGGTGTCTCGATACCTTCTCCACGACCCTGGCATAGGCGCACAGCAGGCCACCTAAGGTGAACAGGAACACGATTTGGATCACGGCCACTAGCGGGTGGTCCTCTTTTTCGAGAGGCAGACCGGCGCCAGTGACAACCGAGGGATTCACTAAGGTACGTGATGTCCATGCCTGCTTGCCTCCTCGTTTCATCTGGCAGAGCTTATATGTGGACCGAAAGGAAATGATTGGTTTCACGTCCCTTCTTCTATGTCCTTTTTTTCGAGGTCGTGCCGTTGTGCGCTGCCATGAGCAGAGGAAACATCGGCAAGGCGTCCAACAGATTGGTCTTCCTTTGAAGAAGACAACAGGGCCCTCAGCGCCATGCCTTCGATTTCTTTTGCTTCAGATCCTATTTTTGTGCACTTCTTTTTTGATCTTTGTGCTTGATCCGATCCTAGATAGTGAAAAAAATATTTATGGGAAAAATGTGTGTGTTCATGACATATATGAGTGTCTGCCTAACTTCTTCCTTTAATTGTTGTTCCAGGTGAGAGCTGAGACTCACGTCCTCGTATTTCCCTAGGTGATGGTCGGCAGCCACCGCTCGACAGTTATACTACTCCACCAATTAGGTAAGAGTAATCTAATGTATTTCTCATCTATTATCTCTAGCTAGATATTTTCTCATGGTTGTTTATGTTCTAGAATTGTCTTGGTTTCCCTGTACAACGTTCCAACTTGTAGAATACATGTTTTTGAAGAGGTAATTGTGTGTTATACTAATTCATGTACTATCAGAAGTAATGTTCTTTTTCTCTGAAATTGGTCTTTATGTAAATTTTTACTATAATTGTTATGTATTGTGGAAGACTTCAGGAGAAAATTCCACCGAATGACATACAATAAATTTGAAATTGCTAGAGTATTTTTCAAATGAATATAGTTGGATTTAGCAGCACAATTTAGATATGAGGTATGTAGTGCATGTTAGTTCTTCGATCTATAAAGGAATTTGTGTACTTAGACTGATGTTTTCACGAGCTTCCTGCAGACTTCATAATCTTGTTCTTGTGCTCGATGGGACAAGGAAAGCAACCGCTTGTTCCTATGCAGACTTCTTTGGTGTACATGATGGGTTTTGGATAGAGGGTTCCGACATTATCAGTTCCTTATTCTTCTGCTACAGGGCACCACCAAATTGGTGCAAGCATTAATCAATATTCTTCTGCTACAGATATGGGTCAGATTTCCTTGTTATTGCCTGGAAATATTCTCGTATAAGATCGCTTTTGACTTGTGCTAAATGGGTTATAAATTATTTAACAAGGAGTTGGCCTTGCAGATACAAACTACTAATTTTTAGGCGTACTCTTCATATGAAGTGTCCATATATAATGGCATGTACCAAGTAGGAATCCTCTCTCGGATATATTTCTCTTCCTTATGTACTCCCTCTGTAAAGAAATATAAGAGCATTTAGATAACTACTTTAGTGCTCTAAACACTCTTATATTTCTTTACCGAGGGAGTACTTATTTGTGACAGACATACATGCTCTATTTTCGAAGGAGAAGATTGTACTTGCAGGATCCAAAACCTAATGATTCTTGTCGAGGGACAGTCACGTGAGTGATTGCACTAAAGATACAGAGAAAAACTTACATTTCTTCTTAGATATTGTATTGAAGTTCTAAAATAAATACTATAGGGTGTACTGAAGGTCAATGTTGCACTTAGGCCGGTTGGGTTCTGAATATGCAAGAAAAGGAGGAAAAATTACCAAGGATTACAGATCTTGGTTCAAGAAAAGTGCTGACAATATGTTTTGGCGCATAATTAGCTCTGACAGGAAAAATATTCTATCAGAATTGCAAGATTCTTCAATCACCTCATTAGCATATGCCAAAGCCTTGAGGTTACCACTATGAATGAAGCAAAATTGTGAAGATGACTGGGAGAATGATTAGCTTAGCTTGGCTAGCTTGTATGTGCTGGTTTCTCTCAGCCAAATGCGCCAGCTGACAAATAAATTGCATTGCAAAATAAGTCGGACAAGTACTCAGGCATATAAAGTATGCACCAACAGGCTTTAGGTGAAAGGCCGTAGAGGATCTGGTCTGTGTTGGCCGTGACCAAGTGTGGGAAAAGCTGCATGTAAGGTGGTGGAGAAGGATGTCAACGATGTGGACATTGTCCCTCCGGTGATGCTTTGGAAGTCGTCCAAGGGTGGAGGAGGTGCGCTGTGTGACTCAGGCCAGCAGTGGGTGCTTGCTTCCTCATGGTTTGTTTATTCGTTTTTTATGCAGTACATATGCAACTTTGTGCTTGTTCAATACTATTGTCTAAAAATACAGAAATTTTTGATGTCCAGTAATGTGTTGCAATTCTGTTATCTTTCATATTTTAGCATTATTCGAAACTTAATGCTAACTTCAGAACCGAAAGATCATAATTTGAGTGTATCTAAGTTGCAGGCTGTTGAACTAATGTTCCTTTTTATTGAGAGCTTTTGACATTGGTCATGGGCTTACACAGTTCAACATTTTAACTGCATTGGAAAAAGTGAGCATGTTTTCCTTCGCCTGGGTACTAGGCAAAGGCAATGCAAATTCAGTGACATGAACATTCTCACGATTGTTTCTTCTTCTTGGTTACAAGGATTCCTCTTTACAACTCAAAAAATGTAATTTTCTTTTGTATGGGTAAGGACCTGTGTTACTTAATATTTGGCCTTAGTCATTTTCACAAAAAAATACTTTAATAAAGTTTCTGGACAAATCCAACTAATATCCTTGGACTGACTTCAAATGTTGTGCTTCGGTAGATTGATAATATGAGCACCCAGGAGGAAGCTAATAGGTTTGCGCTCGAGATTTTCGCACTGTAGATCAGTTCAAAGCGGATGGAATGGTTGCAAGCTAAGGGAAGTCATTTTTTGTCCATCCACAATAGAATAAGCATATTAAAAAATACTTAGATAATAGGCGTGAGTTCTCTATTCATACGATGATTCATTTATTAAAGTTTGGTTAATTTTAATATTTTTAGTGTTATTAGAATATCTTTTCTATGCATGGGAATTCTTGTTTTGATGGTGATAAAGGCAGGAAAAGGAATCATGGAGATTTAGTGGACGTTAAGAAGAGGCAACACATTGTGTGTAGTGGAGATAATTTGAGAGGTATGAAGAATGAGAACATGGGAGGACAAATACAATGCCTTGTTTTGTTCAGGGTTGCGCATCTGAGGATGCACATTTACTTGGAGCCCGAGACAATTTGAGATGTAAGAAGACTGAGAATTTGGGAGGACAAATACAATGCCTTGCAAGGTTGTGCATTTGAGAAGGAGGCACTTGGAATGGGAAGAAAAAAAAATGAAGGGATGTGGTGGCCGCAAGAGAGAAGCGAGATGGTGTCGACATTGTTTGGGCCCGAATCTTACATTGCATGAGGCTCTGCACTTGTGGTTGTAGAACCGGCTCACGCTTCCTCCACCCCACCCCTTGTTGGTGGTGTCGAATCGCACGGACACAGGGGAGGGGTTAGAGGCGAGAGCGGGTGGTTGCTGGGGACTCCTTGGCAGTTTGTGGGGAAGTACGGTTTGAAGGAGAGAGGTTGCGATGGCGAAGGTGAGAAGGACTTGAGAAATGTCCTGGTACTCTGGTAAACTGAGTGGGAAGGGAAGGGTCTGGTAGGAACAGGGAAGGGTGCGTCTTAGGGTTGGTTTTAGGCGTTGGACCCATGTGTTGGAGATAACATGGCGGGTAGTCCAAACAACCATTTTCTTCCACACATATGGTCTGTATTCGATGGAGTCCGGACTGTCCAGACGGTTTAATTCTCGGGAGCCCACTAGGTGCCCGTACATGCCCGGGCGTATGAGGAAAAATGAGCTTCAACTTACAAACGACCTTAATCATTTTTATTTATTTATATGCATTGCAGCCCCGTAGCAACGCACGGGCGTCCTGCTAGTCATAGTGAGGAGTAACTTAGACTAGTAACATGTATTTGTTACTAATCTATATTACTACCTTCATAGTGGAGAGTAACATACGTGTGGTATCATGCAAGTCATCATTTATTAACATGTAGACTCATTTTGTCTTGAGGTGCGTTATGTTATAGTAACATATTATGTTACTCCAAACACCTCTCTCCTCATTAACTACATGCCACATAAGCAAATTTTTCTTGTGATGTGTTATGTTACTTGCTAAGTTACTCCCAGCCTCACTGCATGCATAGAGGTTGTCTAGAAAAACCATAGTACGCCCCTTCATCAATTAAAATGCGTGACAGAATATTGTCAGTGCTGAAACATATGAAACGACGCTTTTTCTCGCCCTCTGCTGCTACGTTCAGCATGACCATAAAGTGTTGTTCTGGAAGGGCTGGCAACATTGCGAAGATGGAACACTATTTCCGGTAGATGAAAATTCAGGGTGTCAAACCCAACCCCATCACTTACTGCTCACTAGCTAATGGATACAGCAAAGCTGGGCTTCTTGTGTGGTTCCTGCAATTATGCCACAGACGGAGGACATTTTGAACTGTGTTATCAGTGCATACCATATTTAGCTGAGCTGTTAGTAGACACTAACTTTAGTTCTTCCCATAGCCATACGCCAGTTGTGGCCTGTTGTGCCATCGGAGATGGGAGTTTCTGTGGACTAAATGTTCAGAGTCATTTATAGCCCCGTCTGATCTGATTGCACAAATAAAACACCCAGGCAGATGTAACCTGGAATATCTGGAAGTGGAAGGGAATAAGGTACAGCAGAGAAGGCCGGGTTCAGATCTCCGGTGCCAAAGAACCATATGAATTTGCTTAGAATTTTGACTGCTAAAGTCAGAGCACATAACACACATTCTCAAGAGAAGTTCATTCTTGCCATGGACATACTGGACACACATCACAAGAATCGATAGACTACTACGTACTAGATCTCCACGCTTCGAACTAAATTCTCTGCCAGAATGCACATACTCCTGGAGGTGGGGCGATATTGCCTAAAATCTCCTCCATAACCAAGGGCAGCTTGTTTTGAGATAGTTGAATCCATGGGTCTCCTGGACAGCTCGAAGCACATACTTATCTAAATTGGCCACATCAGATATGCCATCAGAGAGAAAGAGAAAGGAATCGTATGTTATGCCATCGGAGATGGGATTCTCACAGGGCCTAAATGTGTCTAGTATGCATCTGATCTGATTGCACAAGTACAAAACCAGACAGAGGTAACTTGGGATATCTGGAAGTGGAAGGGACTCTGGTACGGCAAATAAGGTCAGGTTCAGAAATTCAGTCCAGTACATATCCATGTCAGAGCGTGAAAACCTTCTACCGTTTGGTTCTACAGGAAATGTCACTACCAAAACTAAGGGAGAATGGAAACAACACAACAGAAATGAAAGGAAGGACCATGTGGATTTTCTCAGAAATTTTAGCACAAATGTCAATAGCACAAATTACACATTCTCGAAGAGAAGTTCAGTTCAGCAATCAACACACCAAACAAATGATAAAAAAAACAAAATAGGACACGACTATAGATCCAAACTTCAAACTAAAATTCAGAGCCAGACTGCTCATCATACTCCTGACGGTGGCGCGACCTTCTCTAAGATGTCCATCATAATCCATGGGCAGCTTGCTGTGAGGTGCTTGAATCCATCAGTCTCCTTGACAGCCCGAAGCACCTCCTGTGAAGAAAGGTATCTGAGACAAGCATTCTTGAGCTGCGCGGCGTGGTGCTGCTCCGCTAAAGCAAGGGTGGTTGCAACTGTTTGCACATCGATTTTCTGGCAGAGCTTCCCTTCACAAATGATCTTTAGCCTCTCTAGTCCATACCGATCTGCGGCAACCAACAAGTGCTGCAATTCCACATTCTGATCCAGATCGCAGTTACTAGGCAATGAATCTGTGTATATGAAGTGAAGAAGTGCCTCAAAGATGGTGGGCTCCATGTCATCGATCTTGATGCGTCTCTTGGTGGTCTCCTTCATCTGACCAAAGAGCTCGGCCTTGAAGACAGGTGATCGCGCGGCTAACACGCATCTTTGCGCACTGAACAGTTGGCCACCGACATTGAATTTCACATCCACGCCTTCTCCATCCTTCAGCATGTTCACGAAGTGTGTGTGCAGGTCTGACTGCGGGACTTGGACTATGACTGTGTTTACATCTTCCGTGCGGGGCTCTTTGATGACGGTCAAAACGCACCTGATTGTGATGCAGTCGTCATTGCGGGATAGCAGCTCCTTGAGCTTGGACTTCTGAATATACTTGGGCCAGCCCCAGTAATTCGACTGAAAGGTATGTGTCTCGCTCTTTAGATTACTGTCTTTTCCATCTTTCTCCAGCAAACTCAAAGCGAACTTCACCTTGACACCCGTTGTTGGCTTACTACACATGTTCAAGAAGGCAGACATGTAGGCAGCGTTGTCCTCCTCCTTCCACCCACCAGGGTAGATCCTGATGTTCCAGTCATAGCCGTCGACGCTGAAATCGCCCGAGCTAATGAACTTGTCGACACCCATACCCTCAAGCAGCGAGTACCTAGTCACCTCGAAGTTGTGGGCGGCGGTGACGCACTCGTTCAGGCATCTGGACGAGGTCTCGGATATGGGCTTGTTAACTGAAGAAGATGAGCTGTTGGCCATGGCGTGGAACGGAATGAAACGGAGGTTGGGAGTGTGGCTGTGATAACCTGAATGCTCTCTTGTACGTACTTCAGGAAGAAGATGAGTATTTGGCCATGGCGTGGGTGCAATGAAACAGAAGTTGGGGGTACGTGCAGATATAAACTCAGTACATGCATGACTCAGGAGGACGTTTCGTCTTCAGTGAAGAAGGCGCCGTTGAACAAGTTCCCATGCAATTAAACGACCGTGCATGCATCGTTTCCAATTCCAATGCTGTATTTATGGGCAAGTGACGGTGCTGATAATTCCAATGTTTCGGCAATTCAAAACTCAACTAAAAATTTGGTTGTCGCCTGACGGTCAAAATCAGCACTAGCACGCAAAAAGGATCGTGCTTCAATGCAGAAAAATCGAGCGGCAGAAAATCATCCTTTGTTTGAATGTCTTGCCTTGTAAACATGCTTTTCTTTTCCTTTAGTGGGACCATTAATACACCACATGCATGCAAGGAAGGGATAGGAAGTTGATTGGAGTGTCATTATGATTGCATGCATGCAAGTATTAAATAGGTTGCTAGTTCGAGGAAATATCATTAACTTTTGTCTCGAATACTGTTGGTGGCCTATATAGATGCAAAGTGTATTTTTCATAGTGGCCTTGTATAAGTAAATGGAGGGAGTATGGTCTTTTAGTCCATGTTTAGTCCCAGAAACCAAACAGGTAGGGACTTTTTAGGGACTAACGACTTTTTAGTTGGGACTAAAAAAAATTCTAGAACTTATGAACCAAACAGGGCCTCTATAAGCCAGTTTCTTGTACCTAGTATGTCTTCCATTACATTCACGCTTGGCTACGCGATTATACTGTTGCCGGACATGGCACAGTGGCCTGGCACCGGCAGACACGACGCGCGGCCAAATTCAGTGTTTTGACCTTTTTTGAAAAGTTGAGCAGACCCTGCGTTTTGTAAAATTTTCCGGATCTAACCATTTTCCTACCACCGAGGTCGAATGCGGTAGGGTTGACGGCAGAGGCAAACGACCGTTGGTTGTTACTGATGTGGATAAAGAGCTACCGCCAGACACGAGGCCGGTAGGTCGTTATACGCTACCCCCCCCCCCCCCCTCCCGCTTGTAACTGTTCAAACCCTACCGCCGGGGTCGATGACGGGAGCCTCGGCGTTAGTGTTGAGGGAAGAGGCGGCAGGCGTTTAGCTGCGCTAGCGTAGATAAGTTTCCTATCGCCAGGGTCCCCGGCGGTACGCAATTATACCCTACCTTCATTGACCCCTGCGGTAGGAAAAGGGGTCAGATCCTGAAATTTTATCAAACCAGGGCCATATCTTGCTCAACTTTCGCAAATGAGTCAAAACAGTGAAGTTATCCACGACGTGCTCTAAGGGAACACACTGTTTCGGCAATAGTATTTGTTGTTTTGTTGAGAAAACCTGCTAAAACTTTATTCATTCAACTGAACGTTTGTGGGGATTACAGCACGATTGTGAGGTTGCCCCAACCACAGGTGGCGACCCTGATCTAACCGAACAGCATGCCTAGCAAGCTTATGAGGTTCGACATTGAGTAACCTAGACTCATGAATATAAGTACAAGAATTAAAGAGAGTTTGCCAAGATCTAATTTCCTTCACCACTCCACCGTAGTTTCCTCTTGATGCCTCTTTGATATGTTTTATTACCGTCAAGGACTTTGCTAACTTCCGGATGGCAGGATATTAATAACAGGTGCGGACGATTCACAGATGTCAGATCCGAAGCATACATGCAGGAGGCCATAACGATGTTGCATGCGCGTGAGCTGCAGTTGCATTGTTAAACATACATGCATATAAAAACAAAATTGCCGATGTCATCAAAGATTCCTTTGAAAATTAAACTTTAAAATGTTTTGTAGCACAAACCATAGCTTCGATTGAAAAACTGCTTTCACATAAAAAAATTGTCACGATGAGATCTTTGAAACTAGATCCCATGTTGATATGTTCCAACGACATTTTTTTCAGGTCAAAAGTTATTACGCCTCTCCTACATAAGTTATCAATGTGCAAGACATCATTTATCATGTTGTTTACACTGATATTATCGAGGTATAAAAAATGGTTCCCATAATTTTTCCTCACGTGCACATGCATGAATACAATAGAGGGCCAAAAAGATTTAATGTCGACCAAAATTCTCCCTTTTTAGAAAATCCAAAATGTTTTGTAGCTCAAAACAACGATGCCGTCAAAACTAGATCCCATGTTGCTATGTAAGATTTTTTTATGTCAAAAAGTTACCACGTCTGGGGTAACTAAGTTATAGATCTGTTGTGTATATATTACCATGATAATGGGGAGGGGGTGTTTTTCAACAAAATAAATCCCCTGGTCAAAACAGTTACCACGCCAGGGCGAAGAAGATTATCAACTCTAGTGGGCATATATATTACCATGATACTGACACATGGTGTTTTTCAAAAAAAAAAAAATCCAGTGTGAAAAAGTTATCACGTCTAGGCTAAGTAAGTTATCATCAACACTGTCGTGCGTATATTATCATATTGTTTTCATAGAATTACCGGAGTATGCTTTTCAATAAACTTTTATCTCGTGGTTAAAAGTCACCGTGGTGTTTGTAGTGAGTTATCGGCTTTGTACTGTGTATATTACCGTGCAATTTGCATAGAAGTTTTCGGGTATGTTGTTTTAACAACTTTTTTCCGTTGGTCATTAAATTTTCTTGATGTTTGTACATTAGTTATCAGATCTCCTATGTGTATATTATCATGCTATTTACACCTAAGTTACCGGGTGTATATTTTCCAACTACTTTTTTTTCCTGGATAAATAGTTACCGCGACGTTTGTATGTGAGTTATCAGCTCTGATGTGCATGTATTATCATTCTATTTACACAGAAGTTATTGGGGGCATGTTTTTTAATAAATTTTTTTGAGTAAAGAAAAATTTACCGTAATATTTTGTATGTGAATTATCCGCTCTTTTGTGCATATATTATTATGCTATTTACACATAAGTTATAAGGTGTATGTATTCCAACAACTTTTTTTCTCATGTCAAGAGTTATCATGGCATTTGTACGCGAGTTATCAACTCTGGTGTGCGCGCATTATCACTCTATTTACGTACTCCCTCCGTCCGGAAATACTTGTCATCAAAATAAATAAAAGAGGATGTATCTAGATGTATTTTAGTTCTAGATACATCCCTTTCTGTTCATTCCGATGACAAGTATTTTCAGACGGAGGGAGTAGAAGTTAGGGGGGGTATGTTTTTCCATAATTTTTATCCCGTGGTCAAAAGTTACCACGATCTTTCTACATGACTAATAGTTTTTTTGTGCGTATATTACCATACTATTTACATCAAAATTATAGGTATGCATTTTCAATAAAATTTTGGCCAGTGCCAAAACTTATCGTGGCGATTGTACATGAGTTATCAGCTATATTGTGCATATATTATCATATTATTGACACCTAAAATTACAGGGTATGTATTTTCAACAACTTTTATCTCAGGATCAGAAGTTTTTTTTTTCTTTGAGGGAAGGATCAGAAGTTATCATGATGATTGTAGGTGAGTTATCATCTATGTATTTTTAACAAGTTTTATCCCAGCATCAAAAGTTATAGAGATGATTGTACGTGAGTTAAGTTCTATTATCTATATATTACCATGCTATTTGCACATAAGTTATTCAGGTATGTAGTTTTAACAACTTTTATGCCGGGGTGAAAAGTTATCGCGGCGTTTGTACTTGACTTATCAGCTATGTTATGTGTATATTATCAAGCTATTTATACATAAGTTATTGGATATGGTTTTTCAGTGACACTTGTCCCGATGTAAAAGGCTACCACAATGTTAATACATGATCCATTAGCTATGTTCTATAAATCTTCATGAAGAAAATCTCATAAAACAAACTATGCAGGTTGTCCAAGAAATAGTCATCATTAGGTGTGGATATAAGTACAACACGATGCTTGATTCCAATAGAGAACCGTGCATGGACCAGGTGGTTTGCTCCCCCGTGAATGTCCTTGTGGTCTGGAGTTCGACTCCAGCCGCAGTCATTTAATTTTTGCATGCAGCACCCGCATGCAGGATTCCGGGTTTCTCGCACACGTCGTCCACACCCGACGCACAGTATTGTTTAAACCGCAAGCGCTAAATGAGACCGCTAAATGCGGATCGAACGGTTAACAAATCGTGCGGATTTATTGCAAACTGCCAGTCGGCAGGTATTTAGCTTTCTCGTACCGTCAAACAATCGGATGCGATGACTAGATTTTGAAGTCCCAAGTCTTCTGCAAGGGACAAAACTTCACGACACACAATTGCCTCCAGACTCGTCGATCAATCAATCCCTGAATAACAAAAGCCGAGGATCCTTGATATTCTCCCAAGTGGTTCCTAGTTCCTACACACCGCAGCAGCGGTGAGCCATGTGATACCGCTGTGCCGACATTTATACATACCCGCCGGCGGTGCACTCCAATTCTTCTCCTATTGGGTTGGCTGTTGGGATGGCACTGCTACTCTCTGAGACTAGCCATAATGCATAGTAACATACACTAGTAACATGCACATGTCCCTAAACTATGTTACATGTCATTTATTAGGTTATAGACTCATATTGCATTGGGACATGTGATGTTACAGTAACTAGCTAAGTTACTGTAACTACCTCTCTCCTCATTAACTCATTGCCACATAAGCAAATTTGCTGAGTTGGACTCGATGTTACTGCTGAAGTTACTCCCACTGTGGCTAGTCTGACCTCCACATGTACGCTGAGTGTCACCCAACTTTGAAATAAACTGAGAGATGAACAAGTAGGTGAACAGCAGGCTTTGATTGATGCCTTCATGAATTAGTTTCCTCCATGTCGCCCATATTGCCCACATCGTTACTGTCACTCTAATGAATTTATCATGCGGGAGTCTTTCGATCATTGCAAAGGCTCAGAGTTGTCCGTCAGCTCATCTAGTAAATCCTGGTCAAACTAAGGACCAAAACACAGCGAGCCATCGTGCATTCCATCAGACTGTGGTGCCAAGAATCTGGCATACCACACACGCCACAAGTACAAGAGGTTGCCATATTCCTTCTCCTCCTCACGTCTTCTGTTAGTATAGATTTGTGAGTCAACCTCCATAAAAGGACTCGAAGCTTCGCAGGCACGTAGACCTTCCATAGTATCACCCACGCTTTCTCCTACTCATGTTTATATGTTGGGACCCAGTGGCGGAGCTTGGCCCAAATAGTTGGGTGGGCCGACTGAAGAGAATAAGTACCGGGCTTGTTTTTTATGGCCAAAAGATAGGGGTTTTTTTTTGAAACAATCTCACATGCTTTATTCATTGTTTGTAATGTTTATAGGAAGAAAATCCAGATCGCCTGGTTGGCCCAACCATACATGACGGCCAAACCCTAATGACAAAGCATATTTAGCGAGATTGTGAGCCTCGAAGTTCGAGCTCCTAAACTCATGAACTACTTTACATGAAACAAAAGAGTCTACACGTTGTATTATTTCATGCACTATAGCTCCATATCCAGCCGCCGAGTTCTTCTGGACATCATCAACCACCCTCTTGCAATCCGATGCAATCTGAACCGTGTTTACATATAGATCCTCAGCCAATGCTTGACCCTCTCGAACAGCAATCGCTTCCAGGGTACTCGCATACGTAATAAACTTGAGTTTTAGAGCTGAAGCTCCTAGGAATTTGCCTTCATGGTCTCGGCATACCACCCCCGCTGCACCAAAATCCTCTTCCATGGACACTGCCGCATCCACATTCATCTTTACATGTCCATCAGGCGGAGCCAACCACGCAGTTTGTCTGATGGTACAAGATTGCTTCGATGCTCCCCTATCTCTCTTGTCCAACATCTCCAAATCCCTTAAGTAGCGGATTATGAAAGAGTTAGTTGAGAAAGGAGTATCAAATATTTCTTCATGTATATTGCTCTTTTTCTCGCTCGCCAGACCGCCCATAGGGTCACCACCACCCGTGTGAATTCCGTATGTGACAACGAATCATGCATAGTGAAGATCCAGTTTGCATCAAGGGACAAGTTATCAAGCATTGTCTCCACTGTTTCTTCTGAACAAAGTGACCAAACACTTCTGGCCATCACACAGTCTATTAATGCATGCTTCCAATCATCTTGCGCCGAACAGAAAGCACACACACTTATCGTTGCCATATTCTGGTGGTGTAATACCCCTGCTGTTGGGATCGATTCATGGCATAACCTCCATAGAAACACTTTAAGTTTTGAGGGGACCTTGATGTGCCACAAGGCAGTCCAAGCTGCTTCCTCTGCTGCCTCATTTGAGTGTCCACCCACCGGCTGCAGCAGTGCCTCCCCTTGTAATTTCAGTTTCAGCAGAAGTTTATATATTGACCTTACTGAGAAAATTCCTCGTTCATCTTCTCCCCAAGCACAAAAATCATCAACTTTCCTGGTACAGAGCGGTATCCTGAGTATTATGTTGGCGTCCACGAGCAAAAAAACTGTACGAACCTTTTCTTCTATCCACCTTGCCTCTGTAGCATCAATTAACTCAGCAACACGTTCTGGTTTATCCACAACCAAGCTCGCCATTGGTCTCATAAGGCCCGAAAGGGGGAGCCAATTCTGTTCCCATATTTTGGTTTCTTCTCCAGTTCCAATTCTCCGTATCAGACCTTGTTCTAGTGCTTCTCTCCCCTCTAGAATAGATCTCCATATCTGCGATGGTCTGCCTCCTAACTCTGCCTCAAGAAAAGACTTAGATGCATAATACTTCGCTTGTAATATTCTAGCACTTAAAGTGGAGGGTGACTGAATTAAGCGCCATGCTTGCCTTGCTAAGAGTGAGAGATTAAAGAGATCAATATCTCTAAATCCAAGTCCTCCCAAAAACTTGGGTTTTGTGCATATATCCCATGAAATCCAAGAAGGTTTCTCTTCCCTCTCTTGCTTCCCCACCAAAACTGTCTAATCAATGAGGTAATGCTTCCACAAATACCTCTAGGGAGCCTGAAGCAAGACATAGAGTAGACAGGTATAGCCTGAGCCACAGCCTTGATTAGCACCTCCTTACCAGCATATGATAGTAGCTTCTCCATCCACCCCTTAATTTTCTCCCATACCCTGTCCCTTAGGTATTTGAAGGTGCCATTCTTGGCATGTCCCACATCCGTTGGCATCCCAAGATACCGATCGCTTAACTGCTCATCATGAACTTGCAAAGTGTTTTTAATCCCGTCCCATATTGCCTGTGGACCGCCTTTACTGAAGAAGATTGAAGATTTCTCATTATTCACTCTTTGCCCAGATGCCCTGCAATATGTCTCCAACAAGTTTGACACCACCTTTGCCCTTCAGATTTCGCCTTTGAACAAAGAACAGCTATCATCGTGAAGAGCAAGTGGTTGACAACCGGAGCTGTCGGGGCCACCTGGACTCCAGAGAATGCTGACGACTGAGGAACTGATTTCAGTAGGCACGAAAGGCCCTCCACTGCTATCAAGAAAAGATAAGGGGAGATAGGGTCTCCCTGTCGAATCCCTCTGCTAGGTTTAAACTCCTCCAGCTTTTCTCCATTAAACAAGACAGAGAAGGAAACTGATTTGATCATGCTCATTACCACCTTTATCCATTGCTGAGCAAAACCGAGCCTCCCCATCATTGCTTGGAGGTAATCCCACTCAAGCCTGTCATAAGCTTTCATCATATCCAGCTTGAGAGCACAGTGACTATTTTTCTTTGACTTACTTTCCTTCATAAAATGCAAGCATTCATAAGCCGTGATAATATTATCTGTTATGAGTCTGCCAGGAACAAAGGCATACTGTTCCTCTAAGATTATGTCCGGCAAAATTTGCTTCAATCTGTTTGCAATTACCTTCGAAGCAATCTTATTCAATACATTGCACAAACTGATAGGTCTGAACTGACTAAGTAATGTTGGGCTCAATACCTTTGGAATAAGAACCAAGAGGTGTCATTAATGCACTCTGCGTCTTCCTCCCCTCTAACTATCCTGAGAACAGCCTTTGTCACCTCATTCCCGCATACATCCCAATGACGCTGGTAGAAGTGAGCCGGGAATCCATCCGGCCCCGGAGACTTTGTTGGAAACATCTGAAAAAGAGCAGACTTGACTTCCTCTTCTGTATAGTCTGCGCAAAGAATGCCATTCATCTCTGGGGTGACCTTCCGCGGAACATGACTGAGGACCGCCTCCATGTCCAACACCCCCTCGGTGGTGTATAAATTCTTATAGAAGGCTGTGATCATCTCTTTTAGTTCCTCCGGGTCATCCACCTGAACCCCTAAGGAATTCATCAAAGCTTTAATCATATTTTTCTTCCTCCTCATGCTTGCTCTCATATGAAAAAAATTCGTGTTCTTGTCTCCCGCCGTAAGCCACTCTATCCTTGATCCCTGCCTCCACAACAGTTCTTCCCTGTGGTATAATTCCACCAGCTTCTCATTCACCTTTCTCTCTTCATGACAAGGTCCAAGTCGTCCAGGGGCATTCCGCAGCTCATCAAGTTTCTTTTTCAACTCCTTTATTTCACGGCGCACAGACCCAAAAGTCCTTCTATCCCATCTTCTCAAATTATTTGACAAGTTAGCCAACTTATCCTTTAGATCTTCCACTCTTCCTTCTTCCATCGGTTCCGCCCACAAGGCGCTAATTGTGCCCTTCAGATCTTCATGAGTTTCCGATGCCACCTCATAGCGGAAAATCTTCTCCTTAACTTGGCACTGTTCCTGCTCCAAGTTTAACACTAACTGGATCGGGCCATGAACCGATGTTGCTGACGTTAAATGGTTAACACCAGCAAGTGGGAAAAGAGAGCACCACTCGGTTGAACCGAGAGCCCGATCCAATCTTACTCTGGTATAAGAGCCCCCCGTCACCTTCTTGTCAAACATCCAAAACCTCCCCTTGTACCCCATGTCCATAAGCATGCAAGTATCGACCATGTCCCTGAAGCCTTGGATCTGAGCATTGCTTCTCTCTCCAAACCCCTCATGTTCTTCTGGACGTAGGACCTCATTGAGATCCCCTATGCATAGCCATGGGAGGGGGCTCAAACCTGATATATTTTTCAAAGTTTCCCAGGTCTAGTGTCTTAGGTTTGTTTGAGCTTCACCGTACACCACTGTCAGTCTCCACGGGTCAAAACTCGGGTTCCTCACCTCACAATCCACGTGATAATCCGAGTAACCAGAAATACCAATGTTTATTGAATTATTCCAGAACAAACCAATTCCTCCACTTCTCCCTACACTGCTGATAGCATAATCATCATCATAACCAACTGAAGTAGCTAAACTTTCTACTCTAACTTTATCAATTTGAGTTTCTACTATACATAGAACGATAGGGGCAAAATTCTTCCACTCGGCCAAAAGATAGGTATACAATAGAAAAAAATCATGGGTTGGGTGGGTCCTGGCCCGCTCGGCCTTGCTGTAACTCCGCCATTGCTGGGATCTATCGTTGCTTTCCTATGTTGCTCGAGCAACGAAGAGAAACTACTCCCTCCATTCACTAATATAAGAGTACATGCGTGTTAAAATAAATGAACAAGCACACTAAAACACGACTATATGTATATACTCTTTGATTTAGAAAAAAGTTAGAGTATCTTATAATAATGAATCAGAGGGAGTAGAAGGCAGTGAGTTTTAATCTTGTACATCAATATTATAAGGAAGATAAAATACCTAAGTTTCTCTCCCTATATCTCGTTTAAATTATTGTTATTGTGTTGATGATTGCGCTATGTGCTTATATGCTTGATTAAATCACATGATTGGCATGTGCGATACAACGGCATGCGGTTGTCAAGTGTGATCGGATGACTACGTTTCGCAACAAGTTTTGCAGCAACTGTGACATATATCTCCAAGTGACCTGAACATGAACTTTGCACTGCATGATCTTACGGCTTGTGCTTCAACATGTATTCCTGAGAAATTTTGATGAATGCTTGTCAAAATTCGAACCAAATGTACACTTGGGAATCTTCTATGTCTAATAGCTAGGCCCCATTAACCTATTTCTCTCAACATGTACACATACCACCTCAACATGCAAACATTCATCCACCTCAACATGCAAATATGCATGAGACAATACTCAACTCAATAATTAAGTATAGTAAATCATGTCTTTTTATTAATTTTAATTCTTATATTATTATTTAAAATTGTCATTCCATACTACTAAATCTAATAAAAATTATATAGTATTTTAAATCTATTTCTATATAATTAATTTGAAATTCCTATTCCATACAACTAAACCTAATCAAATCATATGAGTTAATCATCAGTTTAAGCAATAGAAATCTGAGTTAGCAATAAACTTATGTCATTGAATTCATACTAAAAATAATCAGCACATAACAGATATATCATTGGTCTAATTGACGGTCAAATTTAAACTAATCATGTCCTTTTATCTCTGGGCAATGGACAAAAAACACAGGAGTGTGACATTTTCCGAAGGCAACCGAAAAAAGACTTCCTTTCTTTTTCTTCCCCTAACCCTATGCGGTTAGGGCAAACTCTTCCCCCCGGACTAGGGTTTGTCTTCCGAACTCCAATGCAGACTTCTTCGAGTTTGTCTTCCGGACTCCGATCATCCTCAACTTCGTCCGATAGGGTGGTAGCAATAGCGGCTCATACTGGCGGCAATAGTGGTTGTTCGGTGGTCTTGGAATCTCGATGTAATTTTTATTATGTTTGAGATGCTTTTGTACTTCCAGTGAATTTTGATAATAGATCTGGATCGTTTTTGCAAAAAATAAAAAAAAGAGACGCAGCAGCAAAAGCATGCCTATCCTCCCTGCCATTGAACATTGACCAAGTGAAGAATCAACAATCAAGCCTAAAACGAGAAGCTCACCATGATGGATGGACGAATGGCAGATATTGGTCCACTATGGGCCATGGACTCATTACCCCTTCAAGTCCCCCTGGCCCATGAACTAAAGATTATCTCTTTTGTTCTTTCCACCTACCATCTCAAGTGTAGCATTGGTTCTCTGTTAAGGATCCCTAGCTTATACAAAGTCTCACAAGCATGTAACTTGTTCATTCTCACTCGAATAAACGCGATGCAAGGGGACTAGTGCTCCATGACTCATTTGGGGAGCTATAAGGTCGAGTCCGAGGAGTCCCGTACGACTAGGGCTAAAATCGAGGAAGAAAAATGTGGAGAGGGTGCCAAGGAATCTCAAACGACTCAGGCCAGTGATGAGATCACCCTCGATGCCCTCCTAATGTAGGTCTATGTCGCGGTCCATCGAGGTGAGTGGGCCTACTAAAAAACACCAACGTGTCAATCTTGTCGGTTGTGATGGGTTACCTTCCCTGTAAGGCAAGTCGTACAAACCCTCTAATTAAATATTTGCCGTGCTCTCCTTATTAGATTTCCTTCGATCATAGTCACATTGCTCCTAATCACACATTGTTTCCCCAACAACAAGATACGGGAAAAAAGCAGGGATGGCGTTACACTTTAGGGTCTCTTTTTTTGTTGCCTAGATACTTTAGGGCCTCTCTGATTCACAGGACTGTAAAAACGCAAGAATAGGAGAACAATAGGAATAAAATGCCATGCTCATTCAAACCCTACAGGGTTTGAGTTTGTTTGATTACATCACTTGAAAAAATATAAGCTTTTTTTCAAGAGGTTTGAGTTGATGTTGTCCTCCCCCCTTGTGCTAGGAAAACAGAAGTTCAGCGGCACGCTATGGAGTGGGCGGATTAAACCGTTTCTTGAGAGATTAGTTTAGTGTATGAGTGTGGGAGTGTCTTTGTTGATATTCGTATCAACTTAGGATCTTGTAGCCCGGGCACTGGTGACAAGGGTGACAAGGACAAGCCTCAAGACAAGGGCGCTGACGAGGACCCCGATGCGAGCATGGATGACGATTCCATCGATACGGTGGCTTGGGAGAAGCTTGGCATCAGGGGAGGGGGCACTTCGGCCCTGTTTACTGTGGATTGATTCTGTTCATGCCGGGTGGCGATGGAGGTGGAGGTGGCGAATCAGTACGGCTCCAACATGGGGATGGCATCCCCCCCGTCAGCGGCCCTGTTCGACAAGGGGATGACGGCATCCTGCGACATCAGGCGTACTGCCGGGCGAAGCGCGACGTTGTCGATCTTGTCGGACGACACCTTTCTCGCCTTCCTTGGCCATGTCGCCGTCTCAGCGGGCGGGGAGGCAAGAGCGGCTCAGGCGGCAGCTAAGAAGTCAAGGCTGGCAGGGGCAGTGGATGGCATCCGGCCAATGGAGCCGCTGGGCGCGCCGCCAACCCCTCGCCAGACGGTGATGGCCCTCGCTTCCCCCCTGGCACAGCCCCTCGGCGATGCTCTAATCCAGGAGGTGGCCATGGCGGCGCCGCTCGTGCAGGCCAAGAGAACCAAGACGGTGGCCGCGGCTCTGGTCCGCTTCCACCAAGGCTCAGGGCGCCAAGGCAAGCTCACATGGCGATGCAAAGGGCCCACATTCGGCGGAAAGAATCTCGAGATCTCAGGTAACTCTCCTCTGCGCTTTTCGATTCTAAATACTTTCTCCGATGATCATCTTGTAGAGGTGTTGGAGGAGAGTGGAGTGGACGCGTCGTGCATTGGGGGCACGCGTGAGCTGCTTCCTCTGCTGCGTGCAGCAGAACAGGCGCAAGTGGTGATCGTGCCAGCGGTTGCGGCGCGCGCGGATCAATCGGTGAAGGGGCCTCTCAAGCACTGGTGATTCGGCCCGATGAGGTGGTGCTGGCAACAGGGGTTGCCCCCCCTCCCTCGCCTGGCAGGTCCAAGGTGAGGCGCGTGGCCAAAACGGTGTCCTCGCGGGGCATTCGCCTTCGAAATAGGATCTTATAGATGCGGGCCATCTTTTGGAATATTCGCGGGTTCGGACACGCGGGCCGTCGAACCCAGTTGAAAGAGTACATGCGTAGGGAGGCAGTAGATATCGTAGCTTTACAGGAAACTATCAAGCAAGCACTACAAAGAAATACACTTCCGTGATGATACGTGTTTGTCACAGTAGGTCGCGTTTTTTGTCATGCATGTACATCCATGACAAATTTATGACGTAATCAAGATAGTCATACCGTGTTGTCGTAGAAGTGTTCCATGACATTACCAAAATTATCATCACGGAAGTGTCCACTTCCATGACGATAAATCGCGTGTCCGCGAAGTGCTTTCGTCAAGGGTGACCGACACGTGGCATCCACCGTAATGTAACGCCGTTAAGCTATCGGGTCGGGTTTTGGATCCGATAACCTGCTAATGTACTCTCGACCAATTGGGATTTTCCACGTGTAAAATCATCATTGGCCGGAGGAAACACGCGGTCGGCTTATCGCCGGACGGATGTCATCCACTCATTGGATGTATGAAGGCGTCTATGATACGTCGACGCGTGGCACGGCCCAACCGAGGCCCATTCTCGTGAAAAGGCCGCCCGTTTGACTTGGTCAAAAGGTGGCGGGCCGCCCATGGAAAGCTTCGTTAACGGCATGTTCGTGATATAGCCCATTTACAGCCCGCTAACCCAAGGCATGTTACGCCCTATCCGAATTAGGCCCAGTAGCGTCATCTGGGACATCCAATATGATTCCAGCCCATTTTCTCTTCTGGCCCATGACGTCTTTCGGCCCTTATGAGGCCCTATGTAACTCTTGGCCTATTAACGGCCCGTGGTGAAATTGGCTCGTAATGAACAGTGTATCACTTTACACCATTAACGGCCCATGATGAAATTGGCCCGTAGTGAACAGTGTATCACTTTACACCCATTAACGGCCCGTGGTGAAACTGGCCCGTAATGAACAGTGTACCACTTTACACCCATTAACGGCCCGTGGTGAAACTGGCCCGTAAAGCACTTTATACCCATTAACGGCCCGTTATTCCGTTGGGCCGTTTCGATTTATGTTATCTTTCGGCCTTCTCGAGCCCATTTATTCTTGGGCTCATTTCAAAGATTCGTTTACTTACGGCCCATTCTTGTCATTTTCGCTTATGGGCCAAATTCAGCCCGTGGTTATGATCGGCCCATTTGTGGTCCGTTAATATGTTGGGCCGTTTTCATAGCGCCATCAACACGGCCTATTAACGATGGCCCGTTATGGTCGGGCCCATGAATGCGATTTATTCCAACTCTAGCCCGTTTACGGCCATAATGCGGTTTGTTTGGCCAATCGATCATACGGCCCGTATAAGGCCCATTGATGATACGGCCCGTAGAAGGCCCATTGTTTCTACGGCCCGTAGAAGGCCCATTGTTTCTACGGCCCATAGAAGGGCCATCGCTTTCACGGCCCGTAGAAGGCCCATCGTTTCTACGGCTGTAGGAGGCCCAGTGTCACTCTGATGAAATATTAGCCCATGGTTATTGTGGCCTAGTTTTAAAAAATAGGTTATTGCAGCCACTAGCAAACCGCGGAAAAGAACTGCAATGACTACAAGCAAACAAATAAACAAGACAACAAGGAAATAAATAAGCAAGCAACTTACGCTTAGGCTATCACGGCTATTACACATATTACATCCACTGGGCATCAAAGTTCACCACCGTGCAAATATAGGGAACACAACAAAGATATAAACGCCAAGAAGAAAACAAGTCCGTAACTGAAACCACTTGGAAGAGCTCAAGAAACAATATCCCAGGTACCCATAATGTCGGCAAGATGCTTAGCAAGCTTATTAACTTTCTCTTGTTTGGCGCTTAAGTCCTCCGGTAACTTGTCATTGCACGGAAAGTATGCATCTGAATTCGCGAGGACTTCCTCAGTCCTTCGGTTTCCTATCGCATAACATCTGATCGATGTCTTTCAACTTGAAGTTGAGACTCAATAAGCCAAACTGATTCAGGCAACGAGTTCGAAGAGCTGGTGCCAACAGTGGTTGCCAGTAACTCAAACACTACATCAAGACAGGACTTTGGGGTTGTCTCAGTGTCTTCAATATAGTTTTTATCAGCTTTCTTGGAGACCGGCAGGATGTCTCACTATCTTGAACCTTATCTGCATTACTTCCTTTACCATTGCATAACAGGGTACTCTTCTCCAATATTTTGTCCGCGTTCTAAAATAGAAACAAACAAACACATCTCAGGTTTATATTGTAGTATTTGAAACTCATTTTAGTAAACCAGTTCAGTAGTAAGGTGGACAGGATAACAACATGAAACAAACATATATCTATGTAGTATGGTGACTGTATGGTCTATATCATTCTAGTTTATGTTGCCAAATCAAGATAGATACTGATTCAAATCATATCTATTTAAGACAAAGCAAAGCATAGATGTAATATAAGTGTGGGAAACTACACAGCAATAACAACACTTGTAATGTGTGCATGGCATGAGAACATAACTGCTTATTCAATTGAAACTGAAATCAACATAGAGCAAGTTACAACAGCAAACAGCCAAACACGTTGAAGAAACAGTGTTTAAAACATAATTGCTATGCCATTGGAGTTTCAATTGCATCCTTCAAATTTGAAATTAGTTGGTATCAAGAAATACAAAGTGATGCAAGAGCAAAGTAGTATCAACCATAGCTACGATAATTCGAATTCGAGAACAATTCTTCTTCTGCTTTAAGTGTTGACTCCGGGTTCGGAGTGGTGGTCCTCGTGATTTGGGCACTGCAGTTGCCTTACTAACTGCTCGTGTTTGGGTGCTCTGTGGTGGAGACGGTGCTGTGTCAACGGGAACTAGGTGTCTATCTGCTGGGGTTGGGGTTAGAAGGGGTGTAGCTGGTTCTCTGTCCAACTAGGTAGGGGTACACTGCATGAGTGTGGGTTATGTGTGGTGGGGCTGGTTCTTGGGCAAGTACAACCGTGGTTCTATCTGTATCGACAGGTAGCACGATCTTTTCTGAAGACCGTGTTTTTACTCCCATGACATCGCCATCACTCCTCCAATTGAAATGGCTGATAAACAAGAAAAGTAATTGAATGTACAGACATTGCAAGATAGACAGTTGCAATGGATAGTAGGGAAGAAAACAGGGCATGAAATAATTCACATTTATGTTGTCTAAGCAAACAGAATAGCAGGACATAATTTCACATATATGATGGCTAATTAAACGGGATAGCATGACACAATTTCACATGTATGATGGCTAACTAAACAGGATAGAATGACATACTTCAAAATATGATGACTATGTAAACAGGATGACATGATATAACTATACGATGTGTCTATTAAAGTGGTTGGCATGCCATAAATCACAAACATGCCGTCGATGGAAACATGATGGCATGATATAATTCACGGATAGAATGACATAATTTAAAATATGATGACTATGTAAACAGGATGAGATGATATAACTATATTATGTCTTTAGAAAATGGGTTGGCATGCCATAATTCGTATACATGTTGTCTATGTAAACATCATGGCATGAAATAATTCAAATATATGATTTATATACTAAGGAAGTGAGCAAGAGGGCAATCGACATATGATGTGTCAACTAAGGAGATGGCATTCAATATTGTGTATATGATGTAAAAACTAAGCATTGCAATACAACATATGCATTATATGAGTAATATAACCCCGCCAAGTTTGAGCATACACCTCGTGGGGAAAATAGGACTGGTCATCCGCCTCAATCCTCCTCTGAAGAGCTATCTGAACCAGCAAGATATCCGCTTCAAGCAGTAGCATTGTCTCGCTCAAGACCTTGTTTCACTCCAGATCTATCCATCACCAATTCAAATGGCTGATGCATGTGAAGAGTAGTTGAATATACAAACATTGTTTACAAAAGCAATGAGAAATACAAAAAAGGACGGCATGATATAATTCACATATATGACGCTTGCCTAAACAACATGGCATTGCATAATTCACATACATAATGCCTTGCAACAAGATAATATTGCATAATTCACATATATAATGTCTTGCAACAAGATGGCATTGCATAATTCACATATATGGTAATTAGACACTAAATAGGTGGCATTCACACAAAGCATGTCTAAACTAAGCAAATGACATAGCAATGCAAGATACCATACGCATCGATATGAGCAACATAACCCTGCCAAGTTAGGGCATGCACCTCGGGGAATATGGACTGGTCATCTGTCTCCTCAATCCTCCTCCTCGAGGAGCTATCGGTAACCAAAGAAGACATGCGCTTCGTCCGGATAGCATTGTCTCCGCTCTGAAGACCTTGTTTCCACTCCAGATTTTTTCATGACCGTGACGAATGGCTGATGCACAGGAAGAGTAATTGAATGTACTAAAATTGTTGACAAGTTTAACACGTAATAAAAAAATGATGGCATGATATAATTCACATATAAGATGACTGGCTATAGGCTGGCATTGCAAAATTCACATATATGATGCCTGGCTAAACAAGATGGCATTGCATGTTTCACATATACGATAAAGAAACTAAACAGATGGCATTGACACAAAGCATGTCTAAACTAAGCAGATGACATCTTTAATGTATACAGTAAGCAATGCAATGCACCATATGCATGATATTACCAACATCAGCATGCCAAGTTAGAGTGAAGACCTCGTGGGGTAAATAGGAGTGGTCTTCTCCTTCTGAATCCTCCTCAGAATAGTTATCTTCCTCTTGATTACGATCCGAAATGGGTGGAGGGGGGCTGCCTTTGCGCCCACCATGGAACGACGTCTGCATGAAATTTTATTGCCATGCAAGGCTCGTCCCTTTTGCTCATCGGGCCCATTGTGTACAATAACTGACATGCATAGGAATAAAACATAGTGAGATTATGTAAGGAGTGCATGCACAAATCCAGAGTGATGGTAGCAAACTGTGGATAGACCCAAAACCAATGATAGCAGGAAGATAATAGCTTTAGTTAAAAAATACAGATAATGGCTCCTTTTGATGTTTGTTTGCACCCAACATGAAACTCATAGTAGACACCGGAGATTAACCAGATAGTAGACAGATAGTACTGATTGCTGCCCCAATATGTACCCCACAACCATTTAAAAACTCAAGTTTTCAAAGATTAGTTTGGACCTCGACTCGAGTCTAATAGGTGAACACGACAATAATGTAGCATGTCATCATATTAAGCGACGATAACGTAAGAAGACACGGAAGAGTGCGACCTCTCTTGGGGACCCGTGTAGTCCTCAAGGTCATCCTTTCGCTTGATGATGGTAATGCAATTTGTCGTGGCTGCCATGCGAGGAAGAAGAAGATCTGAGGCGGCGAAAGGCATGCCTAGAGAGCGGATCCTCGCTGTGGTGAACCCTTCCATCGTTGGAGCACCGAGCTGGGGTGGAACACTACCAGGAGCGGGACAAACCACACAAGGTTTTCTTTGACACATATCCGTAGAATCAAGTAATTGAGTAAGGGCTTGTTTGAATTTGAGGATTCTAACAATGCAGGATAGGAAATAGACAGGAATAGGATAGTAATGCACGTGCAAAACAGAGAATTTAAAAACACGGTGATTTCTGCCAATCTGGGTGTTTGATTCACAACAATTGGAAGATCACAGGGATGCATAAAAGCATGGTGAGATTAAGTCAAACCACAAGAAAATGTACGGTTATAATGCTATTATGCTACTATCTCTTAGTCTTGTGCTTGATGAATAGGAATAAGAAAAGGAGGAGAAGTGGAAATTAGAATTCCTACGGTTTTTCTTTCAAGGAGACACTAAAGGAACAAATCCTACAGCTTTCCTTTTGCTCCATTCCTTTGCACCAAATTCATGAAAAGTAGTACCATAGGAAACTTACCAATTCCTATGTTTTTCATTCACTTTTCCTTTCAAGCACCGACGATTCTAGTAGGCGGGCTTGAGCAAGGAAAATCCTGCGCTAAAACAATGTTTTTGTGCTACTTCTATTACTTTGGACCTGTGCCACCGCCATACTAGCTCAACTCCTGTGCCCATCGACAAATGCACAGCTCAAACGCAGCAGAGATAAATAATGATGGCATGCTTCAAGAGAGTCCATCACGGATAGCTAAGTTGCTCAGTACCGACTACTTGTCATATAGTAGGATAAAATAATCGTATTTCCCGTTACTACGAGTGCTCAAAGTGGACAATATATATAACATGTAGAGTAAAAAGAGGTGCAACAAGTGTACAACCTCTTTGGCGAAGCCATGTCGATCTCAAGCGTGATTGGGTTGGCGGTGAGGATGCTCCTACCGACTTGGCTGTCGGAGGAGGGGAAGAAGATCTTAGGCGTTTGGAGATGGAGCCTGAGGTACTGCTCCGCTGTGATGGAGGGTTTCGTCGTTGGAGCAGCTCCGGCGAGTTGTACGACGCTGAGGCTGAAGGAGGACAAGAGAGACAACGAACAACGTTAACCTGAGTGGAATTCTAATAGCATCTCCAATACATGACGTAAAATACATGACCACAAAGTGCTAGATGTAAAATACATCAGCCGCTCATCTCTTAACTTTACTGTCGAAACTAAATTTAACTGTCGAAACCGAACTTAACTGTTGAAACTGAACTTAACTGTCAAAACTGAATTTTGCTGTCGAAACTGAATTTTGCTATCGAAACTGAACGCACAAGCAAGGTGAGGCTACACGTCCGGGTCGATCGACTTTTCATCTCCGGTCACCGATTTTGCAGCCGTTGGATACGAAATCAAGGGCCTCGCGGTTCATCTTCAACCTCCACCCCTCCGAGCCGCCACCACCACCGCCAAACAGCAGCTTCGCCGCCAGCGTCGGGCGGTCGCCGCCTCACTTCAAAACACTCCCCACCGCCTGGTCCGCCGCAAGAATCCTCTAGGCCCTGCCGACTTTTTCTTCGGCGATCCCACGCCACCGCGGCCAACGCCACCACCGCTGGCGACTCACCGCCACCTGAACCCTAAGATAAATAGTGGGGTACCTCTCCCATGAAGCCCCCTCCCACTGCGGCTGGTTCTTCCTTCACCCCTGGCGAGCCCCCTCCCCACATTCTCCTGAAAATCGATCGACCCAAAAGTTCCATTCAGTCGATCAAGTAGAAGCAATTGGAGCAGCCATCGCAAGCAAGAGCAAGAGCGAGAGCAGCAGCATGAAAGCAAGAACAATAGCTAGAGCAGATCAGTGTGGGACCGAGAGCAAGAGCAGAGCAAAGAAGAAGCGAGAGCTAAAGCAAAGCAGCAGCCTTTACCGATGTGGACGTTGCCGAGGGAGCGGCGCTGTGGAGGAAGTGGCCGGGACGCCATTGCGGATGGAGCCGCGCCATGTCGGCTCGGGACCGAGCGCCGGCAGCATCGTGAGATCAAATCAAGAAGAAATTGCGGCGATTAGTGTACAACCTCTTTGGTGGCGCTGATTAGGCTGCAGCTTCATCCGAGGAAACGGTGATGATGATGCTCTTCCAGTGGTGCAGCTGAAGACGGCGGTGTGGGAATGGAGGTGGCGCGAAAGACGAGGGGAACATCGGGGCAGCTCCTTGGAGGTGGAGGACGGGGTGGTTGAACCGGCGGACGCATTTGAGATCGACGATGGATCCTCATCCGGTACGGTGGATGAGGGACGTCGAGGTGTTGCTGTGGACGACGTCGTCGGGGAAGAGGCTCCGGCTGGGTGGCGGACGGAGCAGGGTGTGGGGTTTCATCGCGGGTTTACACGGCCTCGGTGTACGAATGGGTGGGCGGATGGGATGGCAGTGCGGAACCATGGCTTAGGGACGTGCTTGTCCGAAATGTGGGGTTAGTTACGAAAGTACCCCCACCGATTTGAGGCGGTTCTTTCGGTTCAGGGGTACCACGGGCATTTCGCGTGTCGGGATTTCACGGGAGGTGGGAGTTTTCGCGCGCGTTGTAATTTCGGAATAGCAAGGCGCTGGGTTGAGATGGAGGGAGTTGTCGAGCACAACGAGACAAAGATATATCTTAAATATTTCGGACTAACAAGGCGCTGGGTTGAAATTTCCGGACAAGCCTAACGGTAATCGTACCAAATCAATGCGCACTACAAAAGTCATTCAAAACTTTGAATTCATGTTATGTTCAATTAAAATATTTCGCCACGTGTATAATGCATGCAACCTACTACTCAAATGAACGTTTTAGTGCATTCCAAACGATATACTACCGCTTCAATATGAACTAAATTTGAATTCGTTTCTCTATTTGAATAAGATCAACAGTAATGATTGTTGTGAAGTCAAAGCATTTGAATTCGTTTCTCTTTTTAATAAAATCTACAATCATCATTATTGTCAAGTTAAACCATCGCTTGTGTATTATCTTCACAAAGACAATTACATGATTAGTCTCGAGTTACATATGAACTATGTGTACTATATGAACTCGAACTCAATTTTTGAATCCACTTTATTTTGATTTCAAATCACATTACATTTCTAGCTCTAGCTAGATCTTCATAATCTAAACCATGTCTCATATGTATAATGTGTTTATCACATTATGTATGGTGCCCCGCCCTCTACGCCTACAAGTATTTATATGTGAGTTGCAAACACCGCACATTACCACAAATTTAAATAAAATGTGAGAATGTTTGATATATAGTATTGTTTAGATTGTTCGATATTTAGTTGTAAGCTGCAAACGCCACACATTATCACAAATTCAAATAAAATGTGAGATTGTTTGATGTATAGTATGGTTTAGATTGTTCAAAGATTTAAATGTGAGTTGCAAACGCCATGCATTATCACATTATGGTATAAGATGTGCACGGCACGTGTATCACCGCTATATTCATGCATGCAATGATTAAAACACTATGATCTCCTATTCAAATATATGAATCCGCTTTCATATCAAATTATGATATTTGTTAGTCTCTTACACCCACACAATCCTCTAACCTTCGTAGCTACCACTAACTTTCTCTCGTGCATGCACACGCCTCCTCGCCCTCCCCTCCTCGGCATTCTATCCACCGGGCACATTCATTTTCTTTCTTTAGGTCGTTCTCCTAGAGTCTCCACAACTCCTTTCCGACACACACTGATCGATAAATGTCTCCAGCGATGCATGTCTACAACATACACACACACCTTCAATCTCCTCCTTTATGTGTCCTTGCCTCGTGTCTCTCATACGGTCACACACACTTGTAAACTCTCGCCCCTCTTTTCATCGATCTCACAACCGCACACTCCTCCCCCTATATAGCTAGTAGTTGGGCCTCTCGCACCACCTCCTAGCTCCATTCTCTCTGTCTATCCGTCTCACTGGGCCTTATTTGCCTCTAACAAATGGACGTACACCGACCGATCTCTCGCTATACATATAGCTAGCTAGGTCCTTATAACTCGTTTTTACCCATGCGTCGATCGATCTACCTCATTAGTTGTGTCTCTACCTTCCTCCGACAAACAACAATTGATCTACCGATCTAGTTAGGTTTGCTTACCAAACACATGGTTCCCCTTCATTATCCATGGATGCGTCCCGACAGATCTATCACGCATGTGCACACATGTAAACACATCCCCACTCTTATTTATTACATTGCTGTTCCACCCTCAGTTTGTCTAGTAGGCCTCTCCCACCATCTCCGAGAAGCAACTCCATCACCCATCCAGCACTCTACCCCTCTCCCTCCCTCTCTCTCTCTCCTCTCTCTCTCTCTCTCTCTCTCTCTCTGTCCCATCATATTTCTCGTCCTTCAGTTATGTATGGATGTCGACCGATCTCCCTCAAGACATAGCTGGGTCTCTCCTTCTCAACACATACACGAGTCCGTTCTACCTCTATAGTTAGGCCTCTGCCTACCCCTCCCCCACCCCCCTCCCCCCCCACACACACCAATACATCGAGCGCTCTAGTCATGTCTCCCTGCCACACAAACTTGACATGTGCCCTCTAACGTTCCGGTAGGCCAGTCGTCCTATATCTTTGACTTGCACACACACACAATTTCGATGGCTCTCTTCATCGATCTCGCACCCACCCACTTGATCCTCTCTTCGACTCTATCGATAGCTATGACCCTCCTCTCTTCTCGTGGATTGCCCGACCCTCTATGTATGATATGGATAGGCCTCCATTTCACACACACATTGCATGCAAAATTTTGTTTGAGATGTCATCGACACATATTCCCACAAATAATTCAATTTAAATCAACCCCCACCCCACCCCACCCCAAAACAAAAACACTCATTTAACGCGGTTTGTATCTTCTCACACACACCCACGTAGGTGGGGGGGCGGCACGAAGAGAAGAGGTGCATGCACGGCGACGCATTCTGCCGTCTCTTTCCCAACCACACGCTGCTGGTACACGGTGGAGCTCATTTGCAGACGAAAAGTCAGCCCACGTGGTAATTTGGCACGCGATGTCTTGGTTGTCCACTTGGTGGAGGGAGGATCGCTCTACCACGGGTGAACAAACAAATTGCGACTTGACGCGTTATGTTAAATTAAAAAAGAGGCAAACCATGTGGGGCCTACCTTATATAGGCAAGGCTCTATACACCGGAGTACTTTTGATGTGTCCCGTCCAACTCACGTAATGAGGAGAAGCTTGCTTAGTACACTGCCTCCCGCCCACGGGCGCGGTGGCTCGCAGGATGAGGTGAAGCTTGCTCCGCCACGCCCGCCTCCCTCGCCCATGCGCCAAGGTGGCTCGCAGGACGAGGAGAAAAATTTACTACTCCTCCGCTTACTCCTCATCCCTACTACCTTGGTTATAGAGATTATATCATATTGTTTGGAATATATATGTCCTTTAGTAGATTTCTATATGATCTACTAGTACATACTCCTAATACTGATGTATATAGACGCTTTTTAGAGTGTAGATTCACCATTTTGTTCAGATGTAGCACTCTCCCTCGCCTCGACTCGCCACGTGGTAGGACGTGCAGCAATTCATTCGGTCTCATATAGCCGTAACGATATATACCGTGACTACCATTATTGCTTTCGATTCTCAAGAGGCGTAAGAGCCAATCGCAAGGTTAACATTTTGAGATGCCAAGCGCAAGCTTATAGGAGAACGAGTAGTAGGTGCCACGTCATTTATAAATAAAGTTTTTTTCTTCAAAGGCACGTACGCATAATATGATAGGTTCATATGGATAGAAAAGGAAACCGCCCACTATATACATAGTCGTATGGCCAGCCTACACGGTTGTTTGCTAGGGTTGCTCTCTTCACACTCTCGCACAAAATGACTGTGGGCTACATCTCTAACATCCCGCGGATCACGCTCGCTTGGGGAAGGTGGATGCTTAGTGTAGATGCGGTGGCTGGCGCCGACGGGCGAAAACCCACTGTCGGCATCGCCCCGATCAGGGGTCCCCGCTGCCTTCTCTCACAAAGCCGGTGAGATTGCCTTCGCCCCTTGCTTCACTTTGCCATGACGACGTAAGTTGCCGCCTCCCGCCGCCCTCCTCAAGGTTGAGCTACGTCCCTCGTGTACAACTCCCTTTACCGGGCTTGCACCACTGCCTCCAAATGCCCACATCACTCCCTCGTGGATATTTCTCTACTTCTTTGCCCCGCACATACCTCTCTTGGCTTCTACGTGATCGTATTTGTGATGAGTTTATGTCTCATCAACTAGTCCCAAAGAATCTTATTCTAATCACGCTTCTTCAATTTCTTTGCCACAGTGGATGCTCATCTCGATTTTGGTGAAATCGCACAAAATGATCCGATGGTCAAAAGGTTGCAAACTTCATTTATTAGGAAGCTCGAACGCTGCCAAAGAAATTGAAGCCCTGGTCGTGGTTCACGGTTCAAGGGCTAGGGACCCTTGGATCGCTTTTTTTCTTTAGCTGCCTCTGCTCCAAAATAAGTGTCAACTTTAGTAGTAGTACAACTTTGTACTAAAGTTTGCACAAAGTTGAGACACTTATTTTGGAACGGAGGGAGTACATATTTGCTATGATCCGTCAATCATTGAGATGCAACAAGATGCATGTTAGTCTCCTTTGTATTTGATGAAATGTTGCAACGGGCAACCTTGGATGCAAGATACATGTAATGTAAGGTTGGAAGCTTCAGAGCATTGTACAAATTTAACTCATTGATAAATTACAAAGACGTACTATACGAGTACTTCCTCCGCTCCTAAATATAAGTCTTTGTAGAGATTTCACCATGAACCACATGCGGATGTATATAGATGCATTTTAAGTGTAGATTCATTCATTTTGTTCTGTATGTAGTTCACCTAGTGGAATCTCTACAAAGACTTATCTACTAGTAATAGCTAGCCCCCACTACTAGGAATTCTCTATCCTCTCCTTGAGCCACATCATCAAAATTAATGTAGCTGTTAGATGAACTAAATCAGTCCATAATAGCCGGGCGATCTAGACGTTGAGAGGGTCCGCGATTTAAGCCACATGCAAGCATGCAGAAATACCGTGGCATGCATGCGAGTGGGTTTTAAATCACATCAACATGTCTGCATGCAAGCATGCACCGGTAGCATGCATGTAAGTGAGTTTTTAAGTCCCATTACATGTCAAAAAGAAAAATATAATCCCATTATGCAAAGAGGGAGTTGGCTGATCTTTTTTTCCTTACGTGGGATGATCTAAATGATGATGGAAGTTTATTTAGTTTGGCTACCACATTTGTCATGCGGTTATAGAGTTTTTTTTAGTTCTATGAGATCGATAATTTTGTGCAGAGAGATATACGGCTGTTCCGCGGCAACGCGCAGGGACTCATCTAGTAACATTTAGGAACGGAGGGAGTACTATGTAAAGAGTTAGGTGTCGCACGGTGATAGTGTGAGGTGGGCCATGTAATCACTGAGCTCAGCGTGGTTTTCACTGCTCTTGCACTCCTCCGTTGTAAGAATGGAGAAAATTGTAATCTATTAGTAGTAGTACCTCCTTTCGCCAAAAGCGTGGGACATCCAGCAGTACTACCACCTCAGTAATAAAGAACAATGAGCCCTCAAATCACATAGACCCAGCAGTAAGTTGGACGGACGAAGCAACCATCACTCTTGCGCTAGTGAGAGGTCGCGTCTGCTCTGCCCGGGCATGAATGCGGCACCGATTCTTTAGAGCGGGCGCCGACTGCTTTCGAGGCGGGAAGCGTGCTTGGCAGGCGATGGAGGGGCTTTGGGTGGGCCAGGCTGGTCAGAGCGGCCAGGCGTGGCAGCTGTCCGCATGTCCCTACCGACACCCCGAAACGAGAGGATGCACCGACTCTCGCGGCTAAAATCGCACACTACACACCGAGGGAGTCCCGGATTAGGGGTGTCCCGGATAGTCAACTATCACCGCTGGCGGACTCTGGACTATGAAGATACAATATTGAAGACTTCGCCCCGTGTCCGGATGGGACTTTCCTTGGCGTGGAAGGCAAGCTTGGCGATACGGATATGTAGATCTCCTACCGCTGTAACCGACTGCGGTAACCCTAACCCTATCCCAGGTGTCTATATAAACCTGGAGGGTTTTAGTCCCAGGGGACTAACAACAATCATACCATAGGCTAGCTTCTAGGGTTTAGCCTCTTTGATCTCGTGGTAGATCTACTCTTGTACTACCCATATCATCAATATTAATCAAGCAGGAGTAGGGTTTTACCTCCATCGAGAGGGCCCAACCTGGGTAAAAACATCGTGTCCCTTCTCTCCTGCTACCATCCGCCTTAGACGCACAGCCGGGACCCCCTACCCGAGATCCGCCGGTTTTGACACCGACATTGGTGCTTTCATTGAGAGCTCCTCTGTGTCGTCACCTTTAGGCCCGATGGCTCCTTCGATCATCAATAACGACGCAGTCCACGGTGAGACTTTTCTCCCCGGACAGATCTTCAGATTCGGGCGGCTTTGCACTACGGGCCAATTCACTTGGTCATCCGGAGCAGATCGAAAAGCTACGCCCGCCATCAGGTCAGATTTGGGAGTTTAAACTACACGATCGACATCCGCTGGAGACTTGATCTTCGACGGACTCGAGCCATGCAAGCGTGCCGTGACCGTCTCGATGGGTATGATCTAGCTCTGCCGGCCGAATAAAGGCTCGGAGGTCAGACTAGCTGGCCCGCCCGACCCTTTAGCTCGAGCTGATTTCGCCGATCGAGGACGAGTGGTCGGACACCGCCTCGGGGGCTACGATCTCTATGGCGATTGAGCGGATTCCATCCCTGTCCTTTGCAAAGCCCGTGACTCAGGTGCCGGACTCCTCTCCCGGACCAACCTCCTCATACCGCCAATCGAATCCGATTGACGCTTGATTATGGAGTTCATCGCCGCTGACATCTTTCAGCGCTCACCCTTGGCGACATCCTGAATTCACTAAAGTCTCTCTCTTTATCGGAGAGCCCTGGCCGACTATGGTCGGAAGGTTGGGATGCGGACGACGAAGAAATTCAACACCCACCCACCACCCACTTCATAGACATCGCCGAAAGTTTAAACGACGTGCTCAATTTCGATTCAAGACATCGACGGTATGGACGACGATGCGAGGAGATAACCACGAGCCAAGCACCTATGTGGTGCGGACAGCCACCCCATCTCACGATGTATACATGGTGGATACACCTAAAGGAAGTAACGACGAGGAACAACGGACGCCACAAGGATAAATCCCTCGAAAGCGCAGTCAAGACGGGCGATTTAAAGCGCCGCACAAAGTCCCGCCGACAAAGACGGCGGCCATATTGCACTCCAGCCATAGAGCAGGTCGAACCGGTGGACGGCATTTAACATGCCATTGAATAACCGTCGAACAGGACAACTTGGATAAACAACCTGCCACTCGGCGAAGATAATTCGACGACCTCACACCGGACAAGTTGTTGGAGCAGAAGAACCTCCACAAAAGGCTCGCCCGCCATCGGCGTAGCCTAAAAAAGGTATGGAAGCTCAAAACAGCGGAAGATGCACTCGTAATCGAGATGGAGCAAAGTACTCAACACCGCAGACAAATACGGGCGACTGGCCGCCAAACAAAGAGCTACCCGGGCGCAAATCATCGCCCGAATTCGATGAGGAGGCCTTAGAGCCCCGCAATCAAAGAACAAAGAGGCCGCCCGGTCGGATAGACGACCACATGACAAGCATAGAGCGGCAAGCGGCACCGCATTAATAAGCCAAGACGCGATCCGCATAAGGATTCGTGATCAAAAGGATGGCCCAGTTAGGTCCATTTACGGGCCAAGAAAGCAAGCTCTTCTAAGCAATGCAACACGCCAAATATCCGACATCACGGCACACCCAACATGGGGTGCCGCACACCCCTATGTTTTATCGAAGGAGGCCTGGATCACGAATTTCCAGCGGGATTTAAACCCGTAAACATAGAGGCATACGACGGAACAATGTAATTCGGAGTCTAGATTGAGGATTACATCCTCCACATACACATGGCTAGAGGAGATGATCTCCACGCCATAAAAATACTTACCCCTCAAGCTCAAAGGGCCGGCCAAGACGGGCACCGGCTTAAAAAGCCTCCCTGAAAAATACCATTGGAAGTTGGGAAGAGCTCGAGGATGCTTTTCGCAAATTTTCAAGGGACTTATGTCCGCCCTGATGCACGACGATTTAAGTCACATAACTCAACAACCTTGGGAGAGTCACCGCAAATTCGGAACATGTTCCTCACCAAAAGAACCAAATAGTCAACTGTCCGGACCAAGCCTTAGCAGCTTTCAAACACAACGTCCAAGACGAATGGTCGCCAGCACCTTGGCCGTGAAAAGCTAAGAACAATGGCCGCACTAACAAGCCTCTCATGACCTGCTTTTGCCGGAGAGGATAGTTAGCTAGCAAGATGTAGTACCAGTGACCCAAGTACATCCGAAGTCGAGATGGAAACAGGAAACCACGACGCAGAAGGACCAGCGCACGGACAAGGGAAACAGCCCGAAGAGCACGGCAAATAATGCCGGATTCAAAAAGCTCACGGCAGAATCATAAAAAAATGCCCCTCAAGGATAACAGCCACAAGCTATCCAACTTAAACAAAATCTTGGACAAAATATGCCAAATCCACAGTACCCCCGCGAAGCCTGCAAACCATACCCACAGAGATTGTTGGGTCTTTCAAGCAGTCCGCAAACTCAATGTCGAATACAAGGGCTCGACACACCAAGCGGCGATAGCCGATTTAACCCCACAAGCAGAAAGCACCGGAAAACAAAAGAATTTCCCACAAGAAGTCAAAACAGGTAAACTCACTTCAAGTGACAAAGGGAAAATCAGTACGCCCATAGAAAACACGCGTACAGACGGCCTATCCCAAATGAGTCCCGACATTGGTTGTCAAAACCAATCATCTTTGATCATCGTGGATTACCCGAAGTATCCGGAACGCAGGATGGACTGCCACGATATTAGACCCTATAATTGACGGACTCCAATTCACGTAAGTCCTAATGGACGGCGGTAGTGATCTAAACACTGCTATTTCGTGACACAACTGCAAAATGGGGATAGACCCAACCAAACTTCGCCACAGCAACACCTCCTTCAAGGGGGTAATGCCAGCCTATACGCCCATTGTAATCGGTTCTCATCGCTAGAAGTTGTGTTCGGCTCATCCGACAACTTCCACCGCTGAAAAGTTAACCTTCCATATCGCCCCCATTCAAAAGTAGCTATCAAGCACTATTGGGACGTGAAGCTTTCGCCGCTTTAACGCTAATACCGCATTATGCATCTCTTACACTTAAAATGCCGGTCCACGCATCATCTCATTAAAGGGAAGTATTAAGTGTTACTCGAAAGACGCGGAGAACGTGAGGCTGCACGACAGTCACACACTAATCCAGCTCCGCTAAACCAAGCACTGAATAGGTCATTCGGACCGGACACGGCTAGACGAGTCGGCGTAACACATAAAGGCCTACTAGCCGCATTAATCGCCGCATAAGGGGCTGCATGCATGTACAACAAGAGACAATAAGGCTCAATTTTATTCGCTTTGAATCGCATCTGGCCTATTTAATATAAAGTACACTTTTTTCGCACGCATCTTTCTTCAACTAAGTTCTTCTCTTTACAGATGAACACCGTGCTACACCCGTCCTGTGATACGGCACAACGGAGACACAGCGCAGACGTGCAAGAGGGACCCGCTGCAAGGATTCTTTTCAGATTAAGACCTGCGTAAACCTTTTTTCGCCTCTTGTTGATACACATCCTCGGTTTCTTGCTATAACCGAGGAGGAGGCTGGCGTTTTGGCATCGGGCCGCGTCAGAATTTTTTATGCGTGCGTCGGACACTGTGGGCTTAGGGCATTGTTCTGCCTGCTTTCATAAAGACCGAATACCTTAGGGAGTGTTCGGCGTCTCGAGTTAGGGCCTTTATATGCATGAGCTCCAAATCATGTCTTTGGTCAAATGTTGGGTTTGCCCGGCTCCTGTGTTTTGCTGCCTTACGTTCCGTTCTATCGGCTAACGCGGCACCGTGGAGAACTACTGCGACAGTGCCGGTTCGCCTCGGTGAGCACCTCAAAGAGACAAAGCCAAAATCGACTGTCATGATGTAGCGTGAGACTGGTCAACCACTCGATGACCCACCGGAATGTTTAGAATTCCTCCGCATTAACGAAGGACCGTTTCCCTGTCAGGCACATACGCGCCCCGAATTCGGGAAAGCGCGGTGCCCCTAGGGGCTATATAGTAGCCCCACCATCGAACTCCTATGGCTAAGTGAAAGTGATAAAGCATTGTAGTCCGGTTTTAGTTTGCTACGCTTATCACCTCCTTACAGACTAAGACGTTGGATTAAGTGCTAAAATGCGCCTTTGCGAACACCCGCACTATGTGCGTGGGGTGAAACCGAAAGACTGCCATCTTTCAGGTTATATACACATATACATTAACGGCCAGACAGAGGTATTTTAATACTTGAACGCACAAGTATAAAAGCCCTTATATTATATTGAAACATTGTTTCACAAATCATACATGTCATTAGAACATAATATCCTTCGAGCCTTTGCGTCTCTCTATTAAACGAAAGCGCCTCGCAGGACTTCCTCAAAATAGTGCTCGACAGTACTCGTCTTCGTCCGAATCCTGGGATGCAACGCGTCGGTGGCCTTCATCTCCGCCAAAGATGTCTTTGACACGGCAAGAGCCATCCGCGCACCTCTCTATGCATGCTGACCGCTTCATTGCACCAATAGCGGCACCGCACCAAGGAACTGGCTGCACCAAGCCAAAATAACTCTTCGGCTCGGGCCTGTTCGCCACAAATGAGTCACGACATCCTTCATGGCAAGTCCGGACAACCTATTAAGCTCAGCCCATTCGCCAAACGATCAGCCAATGGAAGCGGACGCTCGACTATGGAACTGCGACCAAAAAGCTCTTCCATTCCGTGATCCTTTGGCCTCGGAAGTGTTCGGCCGCGTCATGCGACACTCGCCGCTAAGTCCGGGAGATAAGCATCCTCCGCGACTCCCACGCCTGGCCCAACAGTAGCATACTTAGGATCCATGAATTTCCTCCGCAGCGTAAAAGGCTTTCCACCGCAATATCTTCGCTTGACGAGCTCCTCTTTCATAGCTCTCATCACAGAGCGAGCATCCTTGGCCTCAGTAGCGGCCTTTTTCAGGTCCTCTTGTTCCACTCGACCTTCTTTTTCAAGAAGCTCGCAACGGTCGGTAGCATTCTTCAACTTTACGGCCATCTCGGCCATTTCTTTCTTGCTTCGGCAGTGAGCAGCCTGTTCGGCTCTCAGCTCTTCGGCCGCTTTTAAGGCAGCCGCATCACTTTTTCGGGCTTGCTCCTTGGCTCGGGCGAGTTCCACCCGAAGGTTCTCCATGACAGCGGCACCATCTGCGTCAAGCATACATGTTGTAAGGCACAGACATTAAGCTACCTTACCAGGTGTCCACGGAGAAGCTGCATACCTTGTGACTCGTCAAGCCGCTTATTGACAAGCGCGATGTCGCGATCCGCCACGTCAAGTTGCCGCTTTAGTTCGGCAAATTAAATCCATCCGGCTTGCCACCGGACGCTTCGCCACCTACATAGGAAGAGCGCATATTATACCTGGATTATGATCCTTGGCGCTGTCATCTTTGACAACGCACCGAGTCTCGTGGCTACTATCTATACAGGGTACATTCTATATGCAAAACGCCAAGGTACATCATTTTGCGTACCTCAAAACCCGTCAGTAAACTTATGACGGCTTCATGCAATCCGCTTTCAGCGGATGAAATCCTTTCAATCACCGTACCCATTAGCGCACGGTGATCTTCCAAGATAGACGCTCGCCCGAGCAGATCTTTCAGCTCCTCCGACCGTACACCAGTCGGTGCCGGACTCGTCCGATGGCCTTTTTCGAAGGCCGGGCGCGGAGGGCTTTGAGGGGACATACGACTGCCTTCGGGCCCCGCCAGATTCGGAGAAACCCTCCGCGACGACTCCTTAGGGTCGTCCGCCTCGCATGACGGTACGGCAGGCGGAGGCGTTTCGCTCTCCATCATCTCCGGACCAAGATCCCCTGAAGACGAGCTCTGCTGAGAAGGGCTGAGATCCGAACTACAAAAAAATTTCAGGTATCTTCAGAAATAAAACAGGGACGTCTCTCATTTTAAGAAAACGCCCCTCTTTACTTACGGCTCACTGGAGGGCTGATCTCCTTGGGGAAATAGTGTGGCCGGGGCATCTCCCGGCGCAGGACCCTCTGGCGAAGATTTCTTCCCCGCTTCGAGGCCTTGGTCTCGGATCCTCGAAGCGGTCCTCTTCTCCCTTGGAGGGAGGGATTCTTGATCCCTCCTTTCTTGATAAACTCCTTCATGGAGGCAAGGCTCCCTCGCTCCCCTTCGCCTTTCTTCAAAAGGCGCAGCCTCTAGCATCCTGGTTAACACAGGATCCGGCATGGTCTCGTGGAGGGGGCGGACACCGGATCAGTTTTGCTTTCGCTATCCACCTCGCTTCAAGGGACAACTCTTTTAAAGGCAAGTTTACAATAGATATATGAATAGCATGTCCGGTATAGCACTACTTACTTGAGTATCCCAAGGATTGCAGGCTTAGACTCAAGGCCCTCGGTCAAGTCCGGACACATTGCTTGTGATCTGAAGAACAGTTGGTACATCTCCATGGGCGTTACGCCCATAAGATGTTGGAGAGCTCGTGGTCCCTCCGGATTGAACTCCCACAGGCGGAGGGGGCGACGTTTGCAGGGCAGGGTGCGACGAATCAGCATGACCTGCGCTACTACGACCAGATTGATCTCTCTCTAGGAGGTCTCGAATACGGCCTCGCAACAAGGGCATCGCCCTTGGACGGCCCCCGATCGAGCTCCCTTTATTGACCCATGACGCCAGCAGCGGTGGAGGACCCGAGCGAAAGGCAGGTGGCGCCACCCATTTGGTGCCCCCGAGCTGTGATATAAACCACTCTTGTTGCCACAGATCGAGCTCCTCTTGAAAAGAGCCCTCGGGCCATGGAGCGTCAACATTCTTGCTTATAACAGCCCCTCCAAGACTCTGCATGCTGCCCCTTGATCATCTTCGGTTCCACTTTGAAGGTTTTGAGCCACAACCCAAAGTGAGGGTAATGCGGAGGAAGGCTTCACACACGACAATGAACGATGAGATGTGGAGGATGGACTCGGATCCAAGTCATGAAATTCCAGCCCATAATAAAACATGAGGCCCCCCTCACGAAGGGGTCCGGCTGGAAACCTAACCCCGAAGGAAGTGAGACACGTAACACCACGCTCTCACCAGGCTTGGGAGTGGGAATAACCTGCCCTTGGGCAGGCAGCTATCGTAAATTTCGCGGTTAGATACAGGCGTCTCTCGGCTTTTAGCACATCTTCTTTTGTGACGGAGGAAGGCATCCACCGGCCTTGCAGGTCGGAGCCGGATATCCTCGAAGGTCCGAAGCGCCTGAATCTAGAGCTTTGGGTGTTGGAACTCGAGGCGAGGGGCGGATTCGATTGAGATTGAAATAAAGGAGCGGGCCTTGGTCTCGTTATAAAGAGGTTGAATACCAAGAGCCCTCCCCTGCGACCGCTTCGGGACTCGGCCTTCGATAGAGGAGGCGTGCCAATGGGCACGACAGGGTTACCCACGTCCGTATTGATGAGAATCCGGAATAAGGGGACATGATCTCTGCTGACAAGACGTGCCAAGGAAACCGCCTCGGCTAAACGCTACCGAGGTGGTACAAGAAAAACGATTCAATAAAGACTTGGCCGTATGCGTGATGGCACGCCGCGGAATACGCCGCCAGATTGATTTTGTGTAAATATTATTCTCTACAAGATGTTATGTGGAAATTATTTTGCAGAGCCGACACCGCCCTTGTGTTCAAAATCTTCTATGAAGTATTCGAGGAGGAACCCGCCTTGCAATGTCGAAGACAATATGCGCGGACTCGAGTCATTGAAGCCTGGTTCAGGGGCTACTGAGGGAGTCCTGGATTAGGGGGTGTCCGGATAGTCAACTATCACCGTTGGCCGGACTCCTGGACTATGAAGATACAAGATTGAAGACTTCGTCCCGTGTCCGGATGGGACTTTCCTTGGCGTGGAAGGCAAACTTGGCGATACGGATATGTAGATCTCCTACCGTTGTAACCGACTACGTGTAACCCTAACCCTATCCGTGTCTATATAAACCGGAGGGTTTTAGTCCAGAGGATCTAACAACAATCATACCATAGGCTAGCTTCTAGGGTTTAGCCTCTTTGATCTCGTGGTAGATCTACTCTTGTACTACCCATGGTCATCAATATTAATCAAGCAGGAGTAGGGTTTTACCTCCATCGAGAGGGCCCGAACCTGGGTAAAAACATCGTGTCCCTTGTCTCCTGTTACCATCCGCCTAGACGCACAGTTCGGGACCCCCTACCCGAGATCCGCCGGTTTTGACACGGACACACACCATCTCTCTGTAGGATTAGGTCGATCTGTCGCTCTCTCTAACACACACATGCTGTTAAACACACACACGCACATGCACGCACCTTGGTCCCGTTGCACCTTCTAACGTGACTTATTACACCTAGAGCGGAGGGAGTAGTAAGTATACCGAGATATGGTGGCATCTTGACTTAAGTCGAATACAAGTGCCCAAAATTTGTGTGCATGTTATAATAAGGATTCACTTAAAATAGTACGTGGAGCTAACAGAGGATCAATTGGACAAAGTGTTCTAGCGGTAGCGAGATGTGTGAGGTAAGATACACATTGGGCGCTTTTAATTTTTCTTATTAATTTGTTTGTTTCACCCTCTGACTGGTGGGACCCAACGTACTACGCGGAGAGAGGTAAGGTGACTAAGGCTGCATTATTTCTGCATCACTTTGGATAGTCTTACCACCAAAGCCACATGACACGATTATGATTGAAATCCCAATGACTCCCACACACACACAAAAAGAAACACGGCATGCTTGTCACATGAATGCAGGAAAGTATAAAAGGTTATTTTCCTCTCGTTGTAACGAGAGGGTTGTGTAGCTGGTTAGCCTGTTCGCTCATTAAACTTGAGGTCTCGGGTTCGATAACTACACTTGAGCATAATTTGTGCCAGGAGGATTCTTTGACTGGTCAAAATGGATGGATACGGAGCTATACGATCTCGTAGTGACCATATAATCACCTCATCACGTATAAGCTGCAGCCTCGGCACTTGTTTTCTAGGGTTTGCACGCTTCACACTCTCTCTCCAGTATATATATACACGCTAGAGCCTCAACGCTTGTAGTTGCTCTCTTCACACTCTCTCGCCCTCTCCAGATCTAAACAAGACTTCGTTGGCCTCTCTCTCCCCTCACTGCTGCTCAAAGAGCCGACAGGATCCGTCCGCAGGGAAGGGAAGGAGGCTTAACGCTGTCGCCGTCGGCGAGGGAGGGAATCCACTACAGGCGCAGCTGTTCACTTTCACCCGGTGGCCGGTGTGGAGGCCTCTCCGACCCTTTCTTCTTCTTCGATAAATGCCGTCTCTGCCGCCCATCGAATTCACGCCATCGAATCGCCCCTTCTAGCTGCATGTATACCATGAATCTAGGACGTGGTTCAAAGAGGAAAGGAGTGGGGAAAGTAGTGGGAAAAGTTGTATATAGCATGAATCTAGGACGTGGTTCAAAGAGGAAATGAAGGGGAATGTTGTATAGCATGAATCTAGGACGTGGTTCAAAGAGGAAAGGAATGGGGAAAGTAGTGGGAAAGTTGTATCGCATAAATTTAGGACGTGGTTCAAAGAGGAAAGGAAAGGACGAAAGTACTAGTTCAAAAGGAAAAGGAAGGGACAAGGTGAGAGTTTGAGCAGGACTAGATTTACTGCGCTCACATAGGGAAAGGTGTCTAAAGATAACAAAGCTGGGACCAACACAAATATGCTCCTTGGTTGTTTGTTGTTTGTTCTTTGTTGCAACTTGAGTATGCATGACCACAGTACATCGGTAGATTCACATGGTGCTTGGAGGCCCACCGTCCCTGCAGCAACTCATTAGTCGTTGTTAATCTAAGGCCCTGCTTTGGTTAAAAACTCCCTAGTCCCTACCGCTTGGTTCCGTGGACTAAACATGGACTAGAGGTTATTAATTCACACGCTTAAAAGACCATGTTACCCCTAGTAATGAAATAATAGAGACAAGGTGCGATGCGTGGCGGGGGCAAGCTGTTGGAAAAAGTCCCAAAAAGACTCCTCGGGTCTTCTTTCTTTAGTCCCAAATGCCCACTTTTAGTCCCTAAAAGTCCCTCCCTGCTTGGTTTAGATGGGATCGACACGGAGTTTTTAGTCCCTCGCACCAAAATGTCCCCGTAAACAAACACCCTCTAATAATGTCACTGGAAAATTGATGCAATGCCACGCTTAAAAAGAAAATTACATGTTTTACAAATTTTATTGTTAATATAATCTCTATGTTAATATTAATCAATGCCACCGCTTGAGAAATGCTACTATCTTGCTTTTCTTTCCCATTTAGATAAGGTAGATGCTTCTTTTTGTTGGCTTCCTCGTGGTCATCCACCGTTATTGACCACTAATTGTTTCCTTTGCACCTCTGTGTAAACAGGGTTATCTACTTCACCTCGTTGCCATTATGACCTTTTTTATTGCCTTTGCACAAACCACTTTTGTTTTAAGAGTGTTTTGTGCAGTTCAACCAAAATGTCACACCGACAACATTGCTTGATTGCTTGATCTTAGTGGAACTGCACAAGAGGAGATCTTACTTCCTATCCGTGTTGGCAAATTTGGTTCAGATCTTCTTCTTGTGAGTTGTTTGAATTCCGCATCATGAGAGGTCAGTACTAGCCTTCTTTCAGATGATTCTGCAAAGGTGCTTTCATATGTTGTGCTACTTGTAATGCGATAATGTTGCTTGATTTTAGTGAACTGCACAAATGGAGACAAGACTTCCAATCTGTATGTGCATCGTAATATCCCATTGAGGTAAGATAAGGATATTTCACAACTGTTGGCATGTATTTTGCCACTTTCATCAGAAAAATTAAGTTTAGTACTATACTGTGCTCCCTAATTGACATGCCAAATCTTACATTGATGGCGAAGCTTTGTCCGTTATTGAACCAAGTGATGAAGGGGAAGAACAAGCGGAAGAAAACAAAATCAACTCCCGGTGCTGTAATGAAGCCTTAATCGAACTGTGATGACACAAGTAATGATATAGTTTTGCATCTTAATTTATTGCTATGGCTGAACGAGCAATTGTTTTGCCCTTGATTTGATGCCACTCTTAATGTAATACGTAATTATCTCTACTTGTGCAAACGAGGATCTTCTTTGAAGATACCATATATTTTAGTGGAACTGCACAAGAAGATGTTGGAAACATTAAACTAATCGAGGAGTATATAGCAAGCATGGCCACCACCGTAGATAGCAATAGATGGTTCCGGAGAAGTGCTTCATCTGTATGCTCTACACAATAAGCCTCGACAAAGGTTGGTACTTTCGCCATCGACTTCATCCATATGATTGAGCTTTGTCATCTCTATTGGTGTTGTGCTATTGTTTAGATCTTGTCATGAAAAGTGGTATTGTCCTTGAGAAGTGCTTCATCTGCTGTTTTAAATATTTCCTTTCCTTTTTTTCGAGCAAACAGGGATGCTAGCATTTAGTAGTCCTCTTGTCTTTGCACAACATGAGGATCATCTTCCTCTCAAGAAGAAGAATATGGAGTACATGAGTGACTAGTTCCGATTATGCCAGGATGAAGAAGTTTTGTCTCTTCTCATCCGAAGGAGCGATTGAAGGATGGTTACATTACTCCCCACAAGACCAAACTAACTTCAGCTCGTATGACCGGCAAATCTCCATTTTTTGCTTTGTGATCTTGAGTACAATGTTGTTCTAGGATTCTTTACGGTGAGTTCCATTTTTCTAAAAGTGTGCTCTACATGGACCATGTAGGTGCCTGTTGAAACTGTCAATTCATAGTACAGTTTGCTTTATACTAATCACTTTTTGTATTTGTGCAAACGAGGGTGCTCGACTTGATTTCAATGGGAGCGCACAAAATGTTCATGAATACATTGAATCATTCATTTCCACCACAAGAAAGGAGGTGCCGATAAGTTCAAGGCGTTGCAACATATAAGGGCTTAATCATACAAGCTCTGCGAATTTGGTTGATTTTGGTGGAACTGCACAAAAAGAACAGCTGGTTTATTTAGCACGAGGTGCCATATCAATGTCCGAACTGATGGCAAACCCTGCCCATTCCACAATCGTAGGCGTTTGATATTTTGGAATGGGCCCTGTCAAATTTTGCTCATTGATTTTAGCAATACATGTGTTTGATATTTTCGAATGGGACGCCCTTTGCTGTCAGCAGCGTCGATCCATTTTTTCTTTATTCTTTAGTTGTGAAGTAAATATTGCCTCTGACATGTGAGTCGGTGAGATGCATAATCATCGATTGTTTTGAATGTTCTCTATGAATTGCCAGCCCCGTGTGTTTGATTGCAATGTACATAAACGCTAAAAAGATGCTCAAACTCTTTGTACTCATACATTCCTTTTACTTCGCACATTGTGAAAGTGCATACTTTTTGTATAAGATTGGTCAAAGTAGAGATACTTTGACCGCAGAATAAAACTTGTATGCGGACTAGAAAGGACCGGAGGGAGTACATGTGAAACTGCTGCAAACGAGGTGATCACCCTGGGAATAATGCTAGTACGTATTGTTTTGCATGTTCATCCAATGCGAATGATACAGGAATTCAAACTAATCAAAATAAATTCATTCATACACGGTCGGATTTCATATAAACATGCCAGATTTCATTACATTTCATACATTCTTCAACTAAAAAGGGGTGCGCTGGAGGTATAATTAATTAACCGAAACTACCCACATGTGTCCTCATTGAGCGACAGAAGCTTCATGACTTAGCTGCAGTGCGATTGCGTGAATCGACATGTGGCCTTATTGGGCCCACGTGTCGACCACCAAGCGCACTGTGGTTAAGTAGAAGCGGCGTTCTTCTCCAAATAAGCAGCTCTCCGACTCCATCGCCGCCACCAAGAAGCTAACCGGTGCGTCAATGGTCAACCCGCCTAGCTTGGCTTCAACCGAGGGTACCGGCGGTGGCCCTACTTGGACCCAGCTGGCGGCGACCTACCGTGTTCTACTCTCTTCCTCGTTTACGGTGGCGCGGCCTCGTTGACAGCGGGTGTCGTGTCAAAACCGCGGATCTCGGGTAGGGGTCCGATGCATGCGTCTTAGGGTGATGGTAACAAGAAGCAAGGGACACAACGTTTACCCAGGTTCGGAAACTCTCGATGGAGGTAAAACCCTACTTCCTGCTTGATTAATATTGAAGATATGGGTAGTACAAGAGTAGATCTACCACGAGATCGTAGAGGCTAAACCCTAGGAGCTAGCCTATGATGGTATGATTGTAATTGTGATCGGCCTTCTAAGGACCAACCTCTTCGGTTTATATAGACACCGGAGAGGGCTAGGGTTTACATGGAGTCGGTTACAAGGAAGGAAATAGATTATCCGGATCGCCAAGCTTGCCTTCCACGCAAAGGAGAGTCCCATCCGGACACGGAATGGAGTCTTGAGTCTTGTATCTTCACGCTTCAATAGTCCGGACGATGTATATAGTCTGGCTGTCCGGATACCCCCTAATCCAGGACCTCCTCAGTAGCCCCTGAACCAGGCTTCAATGACGATGAGTCCGGCGCGTAGTCTTGTCTTCGGCATTGCAAGGCGGGTTCCTCCTTCGAATACTCCAGAGTAACTAACGAACACGTAGACCGTGTCCGGATCTGCGAAAATGATCTTCACATGTCGCCGTAGAGAGAATGATATTTCAGCTGACAACTTTTTAGATGACGTGTTATGTTATTACGGTCGGGTCATTATTCGAACCGTTTTCCCACAACCAGCCACGGCGCATATTGCGAGGCGGTTTCCTTGACACGTCTTGTCAGCAGTAGATCGTGTCCCCTTATCACGGGATACTCATCAATACGGGTATGGGTAATCCCACGCGCCATCGGTCGTGACGCTTGGGAAATAAGCGATTCTCAACGGGCAAGTGGGAGGCGCTACGCTTTATTGCCTCTATAAAGGGATAAGGGTTCCCCATTTTCACCCGCCCTCCTCCTCCCTCGTTCATCCTTGCCTCCTCGAGCTCCAGCGCCCTCGCCCAATTTTCCTCCGCACAGCTAAATATGTCCGGAGCAGGAGGCAAGTGGGTGGCTTCCACCGTGAAGGAGAAGGATATCGTGAATCTTCGGGCGGCCGGATACTTGGCCGCAGACATAGCGCACCGGCTACCGGACGACGGGCAGGTCATTCTAGCCCCAGGACCCCATGAGAGGGTCGTGTTTCTCGCCCACTTCGTCCGTGGACTGGGGTTTCCACTTCCCCATTCGTCCGCGGGCTCATGTTCTACTATAGGCTAGATTTCCATGATGTAGCCCCAAACTTACGTCCTCAACATCTCGGCGTTTATCGTCATATGCAGGCCTTCCTCCGCATCAAGCCTCACTTTGGCTTAGGCTACAAATCTTCTGCGTGAAGCCGAAGATCGTGAGCGGCCAGCCAGCGGAGTGCGGAGGGGCCATGGTGGGCAAGATGCCTAACGTCACCTGGCTCGACGGCTCCTTCGTGGAGACCGTGAAAGGGTGGCAATCGGGGTGGTTCTACATCACCGAGCCGCGCGACGCCAACTGGGCGGCGGCCCCGAATCGATCCGGAACCCCATGCGGCTCACCTCACCGGAAAAGAAGGGCCTGGCTCAGGGGCGAACTCATGAGCTGACCGGACTCCAAAACTGTAACAAGAATATGAAGGACAAGAACATCAAGCTTGTCAACATGATCCAGGTCATGCTCGTTCGTCGGATCCTTCCGTGCCAAAGGCGGGTGTTTAATCTATGGGAGTTCGTTCCGGCCGAACACGAGACACTTCGGAAGCTCTATGGCATGAAGCACAAAGGCACATGGAAGGTGTTGTTCAAGGCCACCGAGGTACCTCCTCCCATATCCGAGGACCGTGGACTTCATGCCGCGCGGCCTCCCCGTCCGGTGAGTTTTCTGACTACCGCCGGATTCAATTCTCCCCAATGTATTTGTGGGGGAGTCTCAAGTAATTGTGCATATTTGATCAGGATTATGTGGAGACAGCGGAGCGGATTGACTGTCCGGCTGCACTGCCAGAAGGCCCAGCAGATGCTCTCCTGACGGAGATGCTAGTCCCGACACCCTACAAGGCACCGGAGAAGAAGGCCGAAAAGAAGGTCCCGGGGACTGTGAAGGGTCTCGGCGTAAGAAAGTTAGGATCTGAGGCCTCACTTTGAAAGGCGACGAGGTGCACTCCTCCCCCGAAGGGGAAGAAGTAGAAGAAGAGGCCGCCCCATCCAGAGAAGATGGGGGGCCTGAGAAGGCGGACCAGGGGGCCAGGACAGGCCCCCCACGCAAGGCCGTCATATCCTCATCGTCCGAAGACGACGAGGACGATTCCTCCCGCGGAGGCGGAGGGAAACAAGAATAAACTCTGCCTCCCGTACTGAGGGGGAGAAGAAGAGGAAAGCCGCCCCGGAGGGGGAGGCTGGGTGTAGCATCTTGAGAAGAGGTGTCTAGAGGGGGGTGATTACACACTAAGTACCAAAGTTGGAGTTTTTAACTTCTTTAGGTTTAAGTGGAGTTTAGGCACACGTTTAACATTCACGATACATAACAAGCAAGCATGCAAAGAGTATGTGAGCAGCGGAAATTAAAGCATGCAACTTGCAAGAATGTAAAGGGAAGGGTTTGGAGAATTCAAACGCAATTGGAGACACGGATGTTGTCATGGTTCCGATAGGTGGTGCTATCGTACATCCACGTTGATGGAGACTTCAACCCACGAAGGGTAACGGTTGCGCGAGTCCACGGAGGGCTCCACCCACGAAGGGTCCATGAAGAAGCAACCTTGTCTATCCCACCATGGCCGTTGCCCATGAAGGACTTGCCTCACTAGCGGTAGATATTCATGAAGTAGGCGATCTCCTTGCCCTTAGAAACTCCTTGGTCCAACTCCACAACTTGTCTCAACCGCTTCTGCCCAAAAGTGCTTTGGCGTCTTGTACTCATCAAGCATCGTTCTCGCCATTTCGATGAGTGTCCGGTTCTTCCTCTCAACAACTCCATTTTGTTTAGGTGTGTACGTAGCCGAGAACTCGTGTGATATCCTTTTTCGTCAAGAAAGGTGTCCACATTTATGCGTTCTTGAACTCCGCTCCGTTGTCGCCGCAAACCTTCTTGATCTTCACTTCAAACTGATTTTGGGCCTTCCTAGCGAAGTTTTTGAAGATCTTTTGGACCTGCGATTTATCATCGAGAAAGAACACCCACGTAAATCTTGAAAAATCATCAACTATAACTAGACCAAAAGAATTTCGACCGAGGCTTTTGTAAGCGTTGGGACCAAAAGATCCATATGAAGAAGCTCGAGTGGCCTCCTTGTGGTCATGATGTTCTTCACGGGATGCCTTCCTCCAACCTGTTTACATGCCTGACAAGCACTGCAAAGTCTATCCTTATCAAATATGACATCGTTAACTCCAAGGATATGATTTCCTTTAATAAGCTTGTCAAGATTTCTCATGCCAACGTGACCTAGTCGTCTATGCCATAACCAACCTTTTGAGGATTTAGCAATGAAGCAAGTTTTAGGTTGTGCCTTTTTAGAGAAATCAACAATGTAAAGATCACCTCTACGTATACCGATAAAGACCATTTTATGATTGTCTCGACGGAACACTTGGCAATCTACTTCAGTAAATAGAACATTGAGACCAAAATCAGCAAGTCTAGATACTGAAAGTAGGTTGTAACCAAGAGATTCAACGAGCATAACATTTTGAATGGAGCTATCATGTGAGATGGCCACCTTACCGAGGCCAACCACCTTACCCTTTGAGTTGTCACCGAAAGTGACGTACTTTCGAGGACTATCATTTTCAAGCAAGCTCACGTAAACATGTCTTTGTCTCCGGTCATGTGATCGGTACATCCTCGTCAAGAACCCATTCCTTTTCTCTGACACATATCCTCAAGATTTGCCATAAGACCAAAATGTCTCATTACATCATCAAGATCAAGTCACTATCATCATCCTCATCATAGTATCCATGTTCAACATCGTCATGTGGTGGATCAAGTCCTAGAGAGGGTAATTCGTTAGAGTGAGTTTGACAATGATCTTGCTTATGAATTCTTATAGCTTCGGAAATAATGTCACCAATAATTCCAACATCTCCTTTGGCACGCATAAGGTCCGTAAGCTCAAATAGACAATCTCCAAACATAGGATCACTAGTATTCATCTTACTCAAGGCAATAGACTTATAGAGAATTTCATCTAGATTTTCAAGGAATAATTTGGAAAGCGTTCCTCAAGAAATTTCCATATAGTGTAGGCACACTCAAGAGTAGGCAAGATTATAATTAAGTTTCTAGGCAAGCATCTAGTGATGAGATTAACAGTTAATCATGTCAATTGATTCATCAAGGGTAGGATGCATAGGATCAACACAAGGTGCACAAGGGCTAGCAATGTACTTGTTCAAATGATATTGATTGAAAATTACAAGCATCTCATTTTTCCACTCATGAAAATACTCTCCATCAAGAATAGGCACTCTATGTCTAAGACTCCCCAAAGTAGACTCATCCATCTTCCTCCAATGGTGATTAAACCAAGGCAATGGAGACCAATGCTCTAATACCACTTGTAGGATCTTGAGAAGAGGTGTCTAGAGGGGGGTGATTAGACACTAACTACCAAAGTTGTAGTTTTTAACTTCTTTAGGTTTAAGTGGAGTTTAGGCACACGTTTAACATTCATGATACATAAAAAGCAAGCATGCAAAGAGTATGTGAGCAGCGGAAAGTAAAGCATGCAACTTGCAAGAATGTAAAGGGAAGGGTTTGGAGAATTCAAACGCAATTGGAGACACGGATGTTTTTGTCATGGTTCGGATAGGTGGTGCTATCGTACATCCACACGTTGATGGAGACTTCAACCCACCTAAGGGTAACGGTTGTGCGAGTCCACGAAGGGCTCCACCCACGAAGGGTCCACGAAGAAGCAACCTTGTCTATCCCACCATGGCCGCCGCCACGAAGGACTTGCCTCACTAGCGGTAGATCTTCACGAAGCAGGCGATCTCCTTGCCCTTACAAACTCCTTGGTTCAACTCCACAATCTTGTCGAGGCTCCCAAGTGACACCTAGCCAATCTAGGAGACACCGCTCTCCAAGAAGTAACAAATGGTGTGTTGATGATGAACTCCTTGCTCTTGTGCTTCAAATGATAGTCTCCCCAACACTCAACTCTCTCTTATAGGATTTGGATTTGGTGGAAAGAAGATTTGAGTGGAAAGCAACTTGGGGAAGGCTAGAGATCAAGATTCATATGGTTGGAATGGAATATCTTGGCCTCAACACATGAGTAGGTAGTTCTCTCTAAATAGGATGCCGGAAGTGTAGGCTTGTTCTCGATGGCTCTTCCACGAATGAAGAGGAGGTGGAGGGTATATATAGCCTCCACACAAAATCTAACCACATACATACAATTTACCAAACTCGGTGGGACCAAATCATCAAACCTTGGCCTGGACCGATTTAGTAAACCTAGTGACCAAGTTAGGGTTTTCTTGGGATCGACATGCAACTCGGTAGGACCGATATGATTAGGGTTAGGGCATAACATAATCTCGGTGAGACCGATTACACAAACTTCGGTGAGACCGAATTTGGTAATTAGCTAACTAGAGAGTTGGTCAGTAAACTTCGGTGGGACCGATTCGCTCTTTCGGTGAGACCGAAAAGTTACGTAAAGGAAACAGAGAGTTTACATTGCAATCTCAGTGGGACCGATCGCTTACTTGGTTAGACCAAAGCGTTACAAAGGGAAACAGAGAGATTATAATCCCATCTCGGTGAGACCGAGATCCCTATCGGTGAGACCGATTTGCCTAGGGTTTGTGGCAGTGGCTATGACATCCGAACTCGGTGGCAGGATAGAAAGAATCGGTAGGGTCGAGTTTGACTTTAGGTTTAGGTCATATGTGGATGTGAGAAAGTATTGGAGGGTTTTGGAGCATATCACTAAGCACATGAAGCAAGAGGCTCATTAAGCAACACCTCATCCCTCCTTGATAGTATTGGCTTTTCCTATAGACTCAATGTGATCTTGCATCACTAAATTGTAAAATGAAGAGTCTTGAGCTTGAAGCTTGAGCCAATCCTTTGTCCTTAGCACCTTGAAGGAGTTCCCACATCCTTTAGTCCATGCCACTCCATTGTTGAACTTGTCTGAAACATACTTGATAAAAGTGTTAGTCCAACAAGAGATATGTTGACATTAATTACCAAAACCACCTAGGGAGCACTTGTGCTCTCAATCTACCCCTTTTTGGTAATTGATGGCAACATACATCAAAGCTTTAGATAAAGATATAAAGAATAGCAAGTAAAGCTTTGAGAAGACATGTAACAAGCATAGGCTCCCCCCTGCATGTATGCAATCATGTGAATATGGAATATAGAAGCATGTGAGAGCATAACCATGATAGAGTAGGCAATGTGTTACATGTACCTTGGGCCATATGCATCAGAGCAAAGAATATTAAAGAAAATACCTCCATGCTTATGAGTCCTTCTTGCAAATAGTATGTACATCAGCAAGAATTCCTCATACACATGAGTGTGATGCATATACTTACCTTGTAGTCTTGAGTTGGCTTAGGTGGAATGAACCTGCACAAACAAGGTTAGATAACACAGTACATCTACTAGCCAGAGCAAACAAAAGAAACCACAAGAATACCAAGACTAGGATGACATGTAGAGAGTGAGTACTAAGTACCACATTGGATTAGACATGTCCCCAAGAGTAAAGATGTGCAATGAATTTGAATGATTCCTTTCCCTTAGATGTCTTGCTCCCCCTGAATCTAGCATGGGATACTGGGAGAAGATAGGGAACAGAAAATCAGAGCTTTAAGATATAAAAGAACAGAGCTTAAAGAAACAAATGAACAGAGCTGATGCAAATAAGCACATATGAACATGTCTTTCCCCTCACGAAGACATGTGGCATCTCTCCTCTTGAACACCAAGCATCTGGGATCCTTGAGAAATACTTTCTACCTGAGTATTCTCTCCTCGAGATCTCTCTCTCCCCCTATGGAGGTGATAAGTTTTGATGTGATCTCTCTAAGTGATAAGCTTTGATGTGATCTCTCTCTCCCCCTTTGACATCAATTTCCAAGAAGGGTTTGATCCTTGAGTCACAGCACAAAGCATTTATAAAAATGTGATGCTTGTAGGGGACAAGATTCATTGAGTGGAGCTGGATCAGAAGAAACACGTAACAAGTGGCAAAGTGTTTTTCCTGTTGTGAAATCGGTGGCACTGAAAGTGGTATGCTGGTTGTATCAAAAGATTCGGTTGGACCGAAAACAACAAATCAGTGAAACCAAGTTCATCGCAGAGAAGACACTTGTCACCTCAGCTCACTAGACTAGTAAGATCTCACAAAGATTTGTAAGGAATTAACTAAATGATATGCAATGAATTGGATGCGCATAATGCGAGCAAAAAGAAAGAAATGAAAGAAATCTAGATGAAGTTTTTTTGAAGGGGAAACAAATATCCATGAGACAAATGCAAAAACACAGAAGAGAACACAGGAGAACTTCATCTAGAGATGGTCGGCGACAATGTCACCTATGTTAGAGTATATTGACTTAGGAGTCAAGTGAGATCACTTGATCATAGGTCATACTCATCGTTTAAGCTCAAAATGGGGTTGCCATTTTTCGTTTAAGCACCTTGATGTATTCACATCTTGTCGAGTTGCTTTAGCTCATGACTCGGAGTAAAGCTTCTCTAAGATGGAATAACATACCTTGGTTGGTGGTGTTGACCATGTAGTTGAACTTGTGTGGATTGCTCAAGGTTGATGTAGCTCATCAAGAGTTGGGAGTACCACTTGGAATTTGAGTCCATCTACCTACATGGGTTAGATCTTGCAAGCATGAAACTCAAACATAGAATTTGTCAAAGGATATGTTTGAATGGTCTCGTGCTTCCTTGTCTTCAACCACCATAGTGTAAAAGACTTGGTGATGTAGAGATTGCTCAAGATGTGAGTAGATTACAATCTCATGGAGTTTGTTTCAACTAAGTACCTACATGGGTTAGATAACATGCAAGATGCAAATATATCCAAGATATAATATTTTCATCATAAGAGAGATATCATGGATTAGTCATAAGCTCATGTCTTGCATGTATCCAATGGAGTTTCTACTCCAAGTTTGAAGCATCAATGATGTTCAATTCTCCTCTCAACCTGCAAAACACTTTCTCATAAAGAGGTTTAGTGAACATATATGCTAATTGCTTTTCGGTGCGAACATGCTTAAGATTAATGTCACCCTTAGCAACATGATCTCGAATGAAATGATGACGAACTTCAATATGCTTAGTTCGAGAATGTTGTACGGGATTATGACCAATTTTGATAGCACTTTCATTGTCACAAAGCAATGGAACATGTTTCACATATATCCCATAATCTTTAAGAGTTTGGGTCATCCAAAGTAATTGAGCACAACATGCACTAGCGGCAATGTACTCCGCTCGCGGTAGATAAGGATACCGAAGTTTTGTTTCTTGGAGGACCAAGACACAAGAGATCTACCAAGAAATTGACAAGTACCAAGTGGATTTTCTATCAACCTTGTCTCCAAAGCATAGTCCGAGTTGGAGTAGCCAACAAGATCGAAGAGGCCTCTTAGGATACCAAATGCCAAAATTTGGTGTATGAATTAAGTATCTCACTATCCTTTTTACGGCCTTAAGATGACATTCTTTAGGAGCAGATTGATATCTTGCACACATGCACACACTTGGCATAATATCGGGACGTGAAGCACATAGGTATAGCAATGATCCAATCATAGAGCGATAAACCTTTTGATCAACCGGTTTACCATCTTTGGTCAAATCAAGATGTCCACTAGTAGGCATGGGTGTAGACATACCTTTGCACTCTTGCATATTGAACTTCTTGAATAAGTCCTTAGTGTACTTCATTTGAGAGACAAAAGTACCTTCCTTAGTTTGCTTGATTTGCAACCCAAGAAAGAATTTGAGTTCACTCATCATTGACATCTCAAACTTCTCCGACATTAGCTTTCCAAACTTTTCACTAAAGTGAGGGTTAGTTGATCCAAATATGATATCATCAACATAAATTTGGCATACAAATAATTCTCCATTAACCCTTTTAGTAAAAAGTGTGGAATCAATTTTCCCAATTTCAAAGCCTTTTTCAAGAATAAACTTGGTCAAGCATTTATACCACGCTCTAGGAGCTTGTTTAAGACCATAAAGGGCTTTGTGAAGTTTGTAAACATGATTTGGTTTCTTAGGATTGACAAAGCCGGAGGTTGTTTAACATAAACTTCCTCCTCTATTTCACCATTTAGAAAAACACTTTTAATGTCCATTTGGTACAAGGTGATATCATGGTGATTAGCATAGGCAAGTAAGATGCTTAATGGACTCAAGTCTAGCAACGGGAGCATAAGTCTCACCATAGTCCATACCTTCGACTTGTGTGTAGCCTTGGGCGATGAGGCGTGCTTTGTTGCGAACTACTTGTCCATCTTCATCTTGCTTGTTGCTAAACACCCATTTGGTACCGATGATGATGTTGTGGTTGTTGTCAGGCTTCTCAACCAATGTCCAAACTTGGTTTCTCTCAAAGTTGTGTAGCTCTTCATGCATAGCATTTATCCAATCCGTATCTTCCAATGCTTCTTCAACCTTCATAGGTTCAATGCTAGAGATGAAAGAATAGTTTTCACAAAAGTTAGCTAAACGAGTTTTAGAGCGAGTGATTCTCCCGGTTTGAATATCATTGTAGATTTGCTCGACGGGATGGTCTTTAGCAATCCTTGCTCGAACTCGTGAAAGCTTTTGCTTGGGTCTCGGTTGAACATCTTCTTCATCCTGTTCTTCTTCTTCTTCTTGATATTCTTCATTGTTGGTGTTGTCGTTCTCTTGTCGTGGTGGAGAAGGAGGTTGTTGACGTTCGTGATGTTCTTCCTCGTTTTCTTCATCTTGGTGTGTTCCACTTGTGGATGCTTCCGTATCAACTCTTGGTTCACCTTGTCGTGAAGTAGAAGCTTCCACTTGGACAAACGAGGTACTCTCCTTCACCTCCGTTGGATGGACCTTGCCAATAGACAAGTCTTGGATTGCTCCTGAAGGGTCTTTGTCTCCTACATCAATTGGCAATTGCTCTACTTCATGCAGTCCGTTAGATTCATCAAACTTCACATCTACCGTCTCTTCAACCTTTCGGCTGAAATTGTTGTAGACACGGTAAGTGTGAGAGTTTGAGCCATAACCTAGTAGGAAACCTTCATGAGACTTAGGAGCAAATTTTGAACGACGATGCTTATCAAGAATGTAGCGTTTGAGCCGAATACTCGAAAGTATCCAACTTGGGGTTTGTTACCGGTGAGGAGCTCGTATGTCGTCTTGTCGAGTAGCTTGTGAAGATACAAGCGATTTGTTGCATGACAAGCTGTCTCAACCGCTTCTGCCCAAAAGTGCTTTGGCGTCTTGTACTCATCAAGCATCGTTCTCGCCATTTCGATGAGTGTCCGGTTCTTCCTCTCAACAACTCCATTTTGTTGAGGTGTGTACGTAGCCGAGAACTCGTGTGATATCCCTTTTTCGTCAAGAAAGGTGTCCACATTTGCGTTCTTGAACTCCGTTCCGTTGTCGCTGCAAACCTTCTTGATCTTCACTTCAAACTGATTTTGGGCCTTCCTAGCGAAGTTTTTGAAGATCTTTTGGACCTGCGATTTATCATCGAGAAAGAACACCCACGTAAATCTTGAAAATCATCAACTATAACTAGACCAAAAGAATTTCGACCGAGGCTTTTGTAAGCGTTGGGACCAAAAAGATCCATATGAAGAAGCTCGAGTGGCCTCCTTGTGGTCATGATGTTCTTCACGGGATGCCTTCCTCCAACCTGTTTACCTACCGACAAGCCTGCAAAGTCTATCCTTATCAAATATGACATCGTTAACTCCAAGGATATGATTTCCTTTAATAAGCTTGTCAAGATTTCTCATGCCAACGTGACCTAGTCGCTCTATGCCATAACCAACCTTTTGAGGATTTAGCAATGAAGCAAGTTTTAGGTTGTGCCTTTTTAGAGAAATCAACAATGTAAAGATCACCTCTACGTATACCGATAAAGACCATTTTATGATTGTCTCGATGGAACACTTGGCAATCTACTTCACTAAATAGAACATTGAGACCAAAATCAGCAAGTCTAGATACTGAAAGTAGGTTGTAACCAAGAGATTCAACGAGCATAACATTTTGAATGGAGCTATCATGTGAGATGGCCACCTTACCGAGGCCAACCACCTTACCCTTTGAGTTGTCACCGAAAGTGACGTACTTTCGAGGACTATCATTTTCAGCAAGCTCACGAAACATGTCTTTATCTCCAGTCATGTGATCGGTACATCCACCGTCAAGAACCCATTCCTTTCCTCGACACATATCCTCAAGATTTGCCATAAGACCAAAATGTCTCATTGCATCATCAAGATCAAGTCACTATCATCATCCTCATCATAGTATCCATGTTCAACATTGTCATGTGGTGGATCAAGTCCTAGAGAGGGTAATTCGTTAGAGTGAGTTTGACAATGATCTTGCTTATGAATTCTTATAGCTTCGGAAATAATATCACCAATAATTCCAACATTTCCTTTGGCACGCATAAGGTCTGTAAGCTCAAATAGACAATCTCCAAACATAGGATCACTAGTTTTCTTCTTACTCAAGGCAATAGACTTATAGAGAATTTCATCTAGATTTTTCAAGGAATAATTTGGAAAGCGTTCCTCAAGAAATTTCCATATAGTGTAGGCACACTCAAGAGTAGGCAAGATTCTAATTAAGTTTCTAGGCAAGCCTCTAGTGATGAGATTAACAATTCTCAGATTCCTAATCATGTCAATTGATTCATCAAGGGTAGGATGCATAGGATCAACACAAGGTGCACAAGGGCTAGCAATGTACTTGTTCAAATGATATTGATTGAAAATTACAAGCATCTCATTTTTCCACTCATGAAAATACTCTCCATCAAGAATAGGCACTCTATGTCTAAGACTCCCCAAAGTAGACTCATCCATCTTCCTCCAATGGTGATTAAACCAAGGCAATGGAGACCAAGGCTCTAATACCACTTGTAGGATCTTGAGAAGAGGTGTCTAGAGGGGGGGGTGATTAGACACTAAGTACCAAAGTTGTAGTTTTTAACTTCTTTAGGTTTAAGTGGAGTTTAGGCACACGTTTAACATTCATGATACATAAAAAGCAAGCATGCAAAGAGTATGTGAGCAGCGGAAAGTAAAGCATGCAACTTGCAAGAATGTAAAGGGAAGGGTTTGGAGAATTCAAACGCAATTGGAGACACGGATGTTTTTGTCATGGTTCCGGTAGGTGGTGCTATCGTACATCCACGTTGATGGAGACTTCAACCCACGAAGGGTAACGGTTGCACGAGTCCACGAAGGGCTCCACCCACGAAGGGTCCACGAAGAAGCAACCTTGTCTATCCCACCATGGCCGTCGCCCACGAAGGACTTGCCTCACTAGCGGTAGATCTTCACGAAGTAGGCGATCTCCTTGCCCTTACAAACTCCTTGGTTCAACTCCACAATCTTGTCAGAGGCTCCCAAGTGACACTTAGCCAATCTAGGAGACACCACTCTCCAAGAAGTAACAAATGGTGTGTTGATGATGAACTCCTTGCTCTTGTGCTTCAAATGATAGTCTCCCCAACACTCAACTCTCTCTTATAGGATTTGGATTTGGTGGAAAGAAGATTTGAGTGGAAAGCAACTTGGGGAAGGCTAGAGATCAAGATTCATATGGTTGGAATGGAATATCTTGGCCTCAACACATGAGTAGGTAGTTCTCTCTCGTAAATAGGATGCTTTGGAAGTGTAGGCTTGTTCTGATGGCTCTCTCCACGAATGAAGAGGAGGTGGAGGGGTATATAGCCTCCACACAAAATCTAACTGCTATTACACAATTTACCAAACTTCGGTCGGACCGATTTAGTAAACCTAGTGACCATTAGGGTTTTCGGTGGACTGACATGCAACTCAGAGGACCGATATGATTAGGGTTAGGGCATAACGTAATTCGGTGAGACTGACATACAAACTCGGTGAGACCGAATTTGGTAATTAGCTAACCAGAGAGTTGGTCAGGTAAACTCGGTGGGACCGATTCGCTCTTTCGGTGAGACCGAAAAGTTACGAAAGGGAAACAGAGAGTTTACATTGCAATCTCGATGGGACTGATCGCTACATTTTGTTAGACCGAAACGTTACGAAGGGAAACAAAGAGATTACAATCCCATCTCGGTGAGACCGATATCCCTATCGGTGAGACCGATTTGCCTAGGGTTTGTGGCAGTGGCTATGACATCTGAACTCGGTGGCGCCGGATAGAAAGAATCGGTAGGGCCGAGTTTGACTTTAGGTTTAGGTCATATGTGGATGTGAGAAAGTATTGGAGGGTTTTGGAGCATATCACTAAGCACATGAAGCAAGAGGCTCATTAAGCAACACCTCATCCCTCCTTGATAGTATTGGCTTTTTCCTATAGACTCAATGTGATCTTGGATCACTAAAATGTAAAATGAAGAGTCTTGAGCTTGAATCTTGAGCCAATCCTTTGTCCTTAGCACCTTGAAGGAGTTCCTACATCCTTTAGTCCATGCCACTCCATTGTTGAACTTGTCTGAAACATACTTGATAAAAGTGTTAGTCCAACAAGAGATATGTTAACCTTAATTACCAAAACCACCTAGGGAGCATTTGTGCTTTCACTGGGACGTCCAAGAAGGGAAAGGTGTCCCTTCCGGACTACTCCGCCACGGCCGCCCATAGCGAGGAGGGGTGGCTGCCCAGGCGCGATCGTAAGTATCCGCACACTATCGTGACTTTACTTCATAGTGTTTTTATAACGCCGAACATATATGCAGTCCGGCCAGGGCTCATCCCGAGTTATCATCTTCGGATGGGTCCCTGAGCGATTCAGCAATAAACTCGCTCCTGACAGCCACTACTCCTCAACCCGCAGACGACACGGAGGTGTTGTCCCGAAGGCTCCCAGAGTGGGGGGAGGTGACTCTGGAGATGCCCCATGGCGGAATTCCAGATGTCGGACACGCGGGGTTCAAGATCCCCGCGGATCATGTTGATGAGAGCCACAGTAGGCCGGGCTCGGCCGAACACCGTTCCGGAACCTCCACGGTTCCGGACTCAGGCGGGCAGCCCCTCGTTAGGGAGGGCGAGCCGTCTGTGTCGAGGACTTCCGTTGCGCCCGAGGCGCCGGATTGTCTGCTGGAAGCGCTTCGCGGCGCTTCCATGGATGAAGAGCACCGTACTCTTATGAGTGCGGTGATTCAGAAGGTTTCGTCCGCCAAGAGCGGACTAACCGAAGCTTGCACCCGACCTCTTGATGTGCTTTGAGGTAAGTAATAAAAATATGTGAAATTACCTCCGGATAGGTAGTAGCCCCTGATACTCTGTTTGGTGTTCGGAAAGAAAAACCAAACGGAGGGTCAATTATAATCCGCAGGAGTCTAATAATAAGTGTGAATGTGAATAAGCAGGCTGCTACGCTTGCCGCTGTCCGCCTACCGAGATCGCCGGACTAAAACGGGGTCTGGAGCAGGCGCAGGGAGAGCTCGACCTCACGAAGAGGGAGCTTGAAGAGAACAAAGGTGAGCGATTCCCCGCTCTCACATAGTGAAGGATATATAAAATTGGTTATTCTAACGTCGAGGCGTCGTGACTGTGCAACAGGGGCCACCTCCGAAGTGACGTCTCTGAAGAAAGCGCTGTCCGAGGCCAAAGACAAGGCGGCCTTGGAAAGAAAAGAGCATGAAAAGCAAGATGCTAGAGTGGGCGAGGTACAACAAGAGCTCCAGGAACTCGGCAAGAAGTTCGAGTCCGTGGAGCATGAGCTTAAGGTGAAAGAGGCCGAGCTTGCGAAGGCCCTTGCTAGTATAAAAGATGCCAAGGGCGAAGCCGGGAAGGCACAGCAGGAAATCCAGGAGGCCAAGAAGATAGTGGCGGGTAAGAAATTCTTTATGCAAAGCAAGCATGTGGAGGAGGCGTTTCTTTTACTTACCCGAATTCGGAGCTCTCCAGGGGCATTCGCAGATCTGCCACGCAGCGTATCAGATGCCGCGGAGTTCTACCGTGCCAAGGAGGGGAGCTCAACGGAGAAGCTGTTCTGGTCCCAAAGATGTCAGCCGAACACCTAACGCCTCGAGTGACCAATCAAGTAGTTGGTCGAACTCCTGAGGCGGCGAAGTGGCTATGAAAGATTTCATAGTCCGGATGTGGCCCGGTGAGCCTCGCCCACTAGCTACTTCGGCCTGATCAAGCGGATGGTGAATGCCTGTCCGCGGCTTGAAGTTATCAAGCGATCCGTTTGCATTGAGGGTGCCCGTCGGGCCTTTGCCCGCGCGAAGGTGCATTGGGGCAGGCTGGATGCGGAAAAGCTGGTGAAGGACGGGCGGCCGGAGGGCAAGGCGCATCGCTATCCTGAGAAGTATTACGATGGCGTTATGAAGGGCGCTCGTCTCGTGGCCGATGAATGTACCAAGGACACAATTTTAGAGTGAATTCGCTTCTGTCATGTTTGTAATTTGAAGGACGAAGCTACTTGCACTATGTAGCGCTGTTTGATTTAAAATATTACCTTCTTTGCGGCTGTTTATAAAATTCTGAAAGTAGGCTACCGTCACTTCCCCTCACGTAACTAGTACCGGGTGTTCTGAAAACCGGATACTCTATACCCAAATTTTTGGTCCCTCAAGGAGGTATCCAGCGCAGCGAACAAGGCAATCGGACTATTCGGCTTTATAACTTTCACTTAGCCATAGAAGTCTATAATTTTAAATCTCGGCGAAGCCCCTAGAATTCGGAAGGCCGAATTGGGGCACTATATACGCCTAGATCGGACGAAGCCGATTCCTCGCCTAAAGCGGAAAAATCTTTAAGGATTTTAAGACCTCTCGAACAGCGACTAGCTCTCGCCACATCATGCCGGTGGTTTTCGGCTTTCTCTCTCGAGGTGCTCGTCCGAAGAACTGGGACACAATCGCAGTAGTTCTCTCGCACTACCTTAGCCGATATAACGGAACGTAAGGTACCAAAACAAGGGAGCCGGGCTATCCCAACATAGACTCAAGACATGATTCGGAGCTGATGCATATAGTGCTATAAGTTCGGGGTGCCGCACTATTGAAAGTGTTCGGACTTTACTTGTCGTATTACGGGGCGCCATAAGAAGCCCCTGGCAAAATAAACGTACCAAAGTGTACGGATGTAATAGCAAATAAACATCTATAGAAAAAATGTGCGGATAGGAATAATAAGCTGACGATGTATATGATATCCCCTTGGTGCATAATACGTTTAAGTGTATATTTACAATGAATGCATTAAGCAGAGATAAATAGGACTATTTGACATATCCTATCCAAGGGCAAGCCGTGTACATGTATATAAGACAGGTATAACGATCGTGAATAGATTCCACCTGGGTATTTTCTTTTGTCTTGTGAGGGCTGTTGCCTCCTTGGTTCTCTCCCCTGTGTAAGTCTGACAATCCGGCTCTTCGAAAGAGGTTGCCCTAAGGCAGTGTCCTGAAAAATAAAAAGGGAGGGTTATGAAAGTATGTTGCGGTATTACCGCATCGCTGACCGAAGTCACCGCCGCGCCCGCTTTGTGCCCATGGTATATTTGAGTGCGTAGTTGTGTATGCGTGGCACGAATCTTTGCTTTTGATTGGGCCGGAGCGGAGGCCGGACTGCTAGTCGCGCTTCTTGGCGTGCTGGTGATCTGTTGCGGGGTGCTCTGGACTCGCTTGACGCGGTGCTCGAGGTTGTCGCCGCCAGATTGGTGGTTTGTTGGAGGAGGCCGCATTGTACTTCCGCGCGTAGGGCTGCGATATGCTCTTCCATACGGAGAAGCGGTCCATGTTTCCGTTGACTATTATGACCCGCGTGGGCACGGCATCTTGAGCTTGAGGTATGCATAGTGTGGTACCGCATTGAATCTAGCGAATGTGGTTCGTCCGAGCAGCGCGTGGTAACCACTACGGAAAGGGACAATATCGAAGATTAACTCTTCGCTTCGGAAGTTATCCGGGGATCCGAAGACCACTTCCAGTGTTATAGAGCCCGTACAACGGGCCTCTACTCCAGGAATTACACCTTTAAAGGTGGTTTTGGTGGGCTTGATCCTTGAAGGGTCGATGCCCATTTTGCACATCGTGGTCTGATAAAGCAGGTTCAGGCTGCTACCGCCGTCCATAAGGACTCGCGTGAGATGGAATCCGTCGATGATTGGGTCGAGGACCAATGCGGCTGAGCCGCCATGACGGATGCTAGTAGGATGATCCCTACGATCGAAGGTGACCGGACAAGCTGACCATGGGTTGAATTTGGGGCGATCGGCTCCATCGCATAAACGCCCCTGCAGCACGCCTGCTCCCGCTTGGGAATGTGGGTGGCGTAGATCATGTTGACCGCTTTTCACCGGGGAAATTTCTTCGCCCCCCGTGATTCGGACGCCGGGCTCTTCGCCGTCGCCACCGGTAGCCCCTTATCCTTGTTTTCGGCGTTTATTTTACCTGCCTGCTTGAACACCCAGCAGTCTCTATTAGTGTGGTCGGCTGGCTTGTCTGGGGTGCCATGAATTTGGCACGCGCGTTCCAGTATGCGGTCCAGACTGGATGTTCTCTGATTGTTGCGTTTGAACGGCTTCTTCCGCTGACCGGACTTGGATCCGCTGAATCCGGCGTTGACTGCCGTGTCCTCGGTGTTGTCGCCGTTGTTCCATGGCTTGTGTCTGCTGCGCCGTGGCTTGCCGTTATTGTCACGAATATCCGAAGTGCCAGAATTTGGCGTAGTGCTGCTGCGAGCCAACCAGTTGTCCTCGCCCGCGCAAAAGCGGGTCATCAGTGTCGTGAGAGCTGCCATGGACTTAGGTTTCTCCTGACCGAGGTGTTGGGCGAGCCACTCGTCGCGGATATTATGCTTAAAAGCCATCATGCTTCGACGTCCGGACAGTCGACTATTTGGTTCTTTGGTTAGGAACCGAGTCCAGAATTTTCCGGTGACTCTCGGGCTGTTGAGTAATGTGGCTCAAATCATCGGCGTCCGGAGGTCGTGACGTATGTGCCCGGAAGTTGTCAACGAATGCGTCTTCCGTGTGTTCCCAACCGCCAATGGAATTTCTTGGGCGTGCTGTTTAGCTTGATCACCGGGAGGGTCCTTTGAGCTTAAGTGGAAGATACTTGATGGCGTGTAGATCGCCCCTCATGGGCCATGTGAATGTGGAGAAGGAAATCTTCAATCCATACTGCGGGGTCTGTTGTGCCATTGTATGATTCGATGTTTACGGGTTTGAACCCTTCTGGGAATTCATGATCCATTACTTCATCGGTGAAGCAAAGGGGGTGTAAGGCGCCTATGTGTCGGGCTATGTCACGACGCAGACCGACCAAGTCTGGTTGATTGTGTTCGGCCCAGCCGGATTTACTGTTAGTGTATCCGGTATGATGGCCATCGTCACGTGCTGCTGCGAGCCCCCGTGATCCTTAGATCGATCTTGGTTGTCCTGCGGTGTTTTCCAATCTGTCGCGCAGGTCCTGAGTATTGCCACAGGCCGTAGTAAACCGCGGGGTGCGGGCTGGTATTCGGGCTGGTACCCGTTTATCCCGCCACGGGTGGCCGGTCACCGCTTACGCCGAGTCCGTATTCCTCGCCGCCGGACTTCAGTCCATCTATCCGTGAGCAGGTCTTGATCAGCTGGAGTTGTCGCGCTTCTTTTCAGTGCTCCTCGGCGGCCATAAGCCGACGCTTGAAGTGCTCCTGCTCCACGGGATCCTCAGGCACGCTGAACTCGTCGTCGCCGAGGCTAATCTTGTCTTCGGAGGGGGGCATATAGTTGTCCTCCTCCAGATATCCATCGGTCGCCTGTTCATATGGGCTGACCTGCTCATCTTCTGCTCGCCCGCTCAAGGCGGGCTGGTCAGGTTGTATTCCTCTTCGCACCCTCCGGATTGCTTGCCTCCCGGGCCGGTATTGCTGTGGCGGGGCTTGGATGGGCGCCGCCGACGCCCATGTCTTTGCTTTTCTCCCCGAGGGTTATCCTCCGTTGCCTCGTCGCCATTGGTTTCCTTGGAGTGTCCACCATATATATATCGTATGAGGGCGTGGTTGTCCACCGCTCGTGCGAGCGGTGGTTCCTGCATTTCTCCTACATCGCCGCCCATACCGGCCAATGTCTTCGGAGTCGAAGTCAAGCACGTCGGTTAAATCATCGACCGTGGCAATGAAGTGGGTGGTGGGTGGGCATCGAATTCCTTCGTCGCTTGCTTCCCACTCAAGTCGGATATAGTTCGGCCCAGATCCCCCTGACAAAGAGAGAGACTTTAATGAGTTCAGCATGTCGCCAAAGGGCGAGTGCTGGAAAATATCCGCAGCATTAAACTCCATCGCCGGAGCCTAACCTGGCTCAGCTGGCTCGAGAGTGCGCGGACCGGAACCAACAACCGGATGCGAGTCCGGGGGTCCGGAGTCACTGGCTTCCACAAAGGTGAGGCCTGCGTTCGCTCCACCACCGATGAGTGTGCGACTGCTGGGAGGTCCATCCTCCGCCCTTGGGCAACGCAGCCTGCTCCGGATTTAGGTCCGAGGCTACTGCAGGGGTGATATCTCGAACATTGTCCGGCAGCAGGTCTAAGCCGTGCTCATCATGACTGTCCGGTGTTCCTGGCATAGGCCCGAATCCATCGAAGATCAAATCTCCGCGGATGTCGGCCGTGTAGTTCAAGTTTCCAAACCTGACACGGTGGCCAGGGCGTGTTTGTCGATCCGCTTCCAGATGGCTGCTTTAATTGGCCGCAGCAGGTCGGCCGAACACGAAGATCTGTCCGGGAAGAAAAGTCTCGCCCTGGACCGGGTTGTTGACGATTGAAGGTGCCATCAAGCCTTGCAGTGACGACACAGAGGAACTCTCAATGAAAGCACCAATGTCTGTGTCAAAACCGGCGGATCTCGGGTAGGGGGTCCCGATCTGTGCGTCTTAGGCTGATGGTAACAGGAAGCAAGGGACACAATGTTTACCCAGGTTCGGGCCCTCTCGATGGAGGTAAAATCGTACTTCCTGCTTGATTAATATTGAAGATATGGCTAGTACAAGAGTAGATCTACCACGAGATCGTAGAGGCTAAACCCTAGGAGCTAGCCTATGATGGTATGACTGTAATTGTGATCGGCCTTCTAGGACCAACCTCTCCGGTTTATATAGACACCGGAGAGGGCTAGGGTTTACATGGAGTCGGTTACAAGGAAGGAAATATAATATCCGGATCGCCAAGCTTGCCTTCCACGCAAAGGAGAGTCCCATCCGGACATGGAACAGATTCTTGAGTCTTGTATCTTCACGCTTCAATAGTCTGGACGATGCATATTGTCCGGCTGCCCGGATACCCCCTAATCCAGTGACTCCTCAGCGGGCGGGGCCTCATGGAGCCGGGCGATGTCCTCTTCGCCCTCGTTGCCGGCGGGCGCCGGGCGAGCGGTGGAAATCCTCCCCATGTTGCCGCAGGGTGGGGTCTCGCTGAGCAGCGATGTCCTCTGCCTCGTTGTTGGCGGGCGGGGCCTCGGCGGGCCGGGCGGTGTCTTCGCCTCGTTGTTGGCTCATGGGCCTCGGGCGACGCCAGAGGAGCGGGACTCGTCGGAGCCGGCATTGTCCTCTGCCTTCGTCCTCGGTCTCGCCAAACAGCGCCTCGCCCGCTTCGCCGCCTCTTTGCTAGCATCTTTGTAGGCGGCCGCAGCCTCGCCACCCGCATGCGGTACCGCCAGGCCGAGGCGGCTCCTTGCGGGCGGAGCGGCACGAGTCGGCAGCGCCTCGCTCCACTTCCGCTCATGACGATCTACTCCTCCGCTGCGCAGTGCTCCTCGGAGGAGATGGTGGTTGTAGGCGGCGTCGGCTCGCGCCTCGGAACTGCTCTCACGCATCCGCCTCACCGTGTCCATATATTGGGCACGGGCTCGCCGATGGTCATGGTGCAATGCACCGACGAGGATGGCGCGAGGAGGAGGGTTGGCACCGATCATCGACTACCATGTTCTCCATTGGGACGTTGTCGTCCTCCGCTGCACCGCTGCCGCCACGGCGGTTGGCAGCAATGGCGCCATCTCCTTGTGGTTAAATCGTCCGCCTGTCTCAAGAGGCGCTGCAGCGCGAGGAAGCCATAGTGAAGCGAGTGGTGTGGACAGAGAAAGGAACGGATGCGGATGATCGCGGCTATGGCGGTGCAGCAGATTTATATAGCAATGGTGGGTGGCGGAGGGACGGACGTGTGGCGCCGGAGTAGCCGCCCTCGGCAACCGCGTATCATTAATGTGGGCGGCAAATGGGCGAATGACGGCACTTGTGTCGCTTGAAGGCGAACAATCGCCTGCACCGGGAAGCGGGGCGGCGGTCTTGCTTTCGGCGGAAGCAGAGGGCGAGGAGATGACTTTACTTTGATAGTATGACAATGGGGATCCACCAGGTCCATAGCCTCACGTACGCTAGTGCCTCCTTATATATATATATATATATATATATATATATATATATATATATATATATAACTATAATTTATTTTGCTTCCTGGTTTCCTGACATCACGGTCCCACACCATTGTCAACCTATGTACTCCCTCCTTTCCGGTTTATAGGGCTTATCTTAAAATTTTAGTTTTTCCATTTTATAAGGCTCAATTTGGTTGTTTTCCATCACATGTTCAGATTTCAAGGTGCATTAAATCATTGCATGCAAGTATTAAGAGAAAATTGACCAATGCATGTACTTTATGCATGCATGCATTGCAATTAATACATTGATAAACATAATTTTTTGAGGATAACAAGAGCATTAATTAAGTGCTTTTGCAAAACTACAAAAAGTATTCCACCACTCGCCATCTACCTTAATTGGTGAGATTTTTGAATTGAGCAATATAAACCGGAAAGAAGGGAGTAGTCAATAAACGAGAGAATTCCACAAGAAGCCGCCGACAGCTGGGACCAAGCAACTCGAGCAGTATTTGTGTTTTTGAGGTGTGAGCACTGCAGAGTTTTTCGATGTTTAGCCCAGATATTAATTTTTCTCCTCTGAACAACAACTAAAACATCGCTCAGGTATTAATCGACGGGCTATGGCCCGTCTAGCCTGTGCCAGATATCCAGCCCAGATATTAATTTTTTCAAGCTGAAAATGGCTAGCCCAGCTATACTTTTTTAGGAATACCCAGACAAGGTCAAGTTGTTATTCTCCGCTTCCGGGCTGCAAATCTTTCCTAAGAGGGATGCATTAGTATTAACAAAAAAATGGGCTTTAAGAAATAATAAATGGGATGTAATTATAAAAACTGGGCAGTAACTATAAAACATGCACCAAACACGTAATTACTTTATAAATATTATTTTTTGATACTGAAAAATTTAATTTCATTAATTATTGCGAGCGCAATGTTTCGTTGGATTTTTACGTACTATAAATTTATATTGAAATTGTATTTAATCTGACTAGAAATTTCGGGATAAAAATATTTCGGATCCCATCAAAATGTGGGAAATTTTATTGAATTCTGTTTTCAACGGTTGGTTGAAATGGGCTGTACTTTTAACAAACTGTAAATGAGTTGTAGTAAATTTCATTAGAATTCAAAAATGGACTACACATTCTTACAAATCTCAAATGGGCTACACATTCTTACAAATCTCAAATGGGCTATAAGTTCTCTGCCACACACTTCTGGCCTTACTAAGTTGACGCGTCCCTAAAAAACAGAGTTGACGCGTATGCAAGGCTTTGCCAACTTATAGTCAACACACAGTTCTAGTAGTTAGGCCGTTGGATGTCCATCCAACGCTCACTGCGGCTTCTTCTTCAATATCGGATATTCTAGCTTCACCCGCCCAAAAATGATTCCTCCCCGACATCCTGGGCGCACTGCTACGGAAGTCGACCTATGGGCCTACTAAGTTGACGTATCAAGGCTTTTGTCAACTTAGTCAATATAAACGACTCTAGCTGCTGCGGATCAGACGATGTCCATTCAACGGCCGTCGCGCTTTCTTCAACCCTCTCGGTCTTCTTGCTCCACCGCCCAAAGCAGCGCCCGTGCCTTACGCCGCTCCTCGCCGTGGTGGCCAGGTCTGGCCGCCATGAGGCCTCACCGCCCCTACTACTCCCACCGCTGGCCAGGCCATCCCTCCACTCACCCACACCCCCTGTTATTCTGCGGCTACGGCAGCGCAGCCGAACCAGTGAACCCTCGTAGTCCTCTCCGCGTGTGCATCCACTGTCGCGTCTTCCTCGGCTCCGCGTCGTCCCTTTCCTAGGCCTCGCCGTCGTCCACCGCCGTGGTGCTCTCGGCGCGGCGTGGTCAACGTGGTCAAGGAAAGACTTCCATCGGACGTGGGACCCACCAGCTACATCTTCGCACGCAAGGAAGTGCGTCCGAAAAAAAACGATTCGCCTCTCGATCATTGCGGACTCCACCACTACACCTTTGCACGCAGCGAAGTGCGTGCCCGGCAAAAAACGATTCGCCCGACCGCTGGGGACCCAATAGTTACACCTTTCGACGCAAGGAAGTGCGTCCCGCAAAAAAACACAAAACGATTCGCCGATCACCGGGACCCACCAGCTACATCTTCGCATGCAAGGAATTGCTCGACACCGGGACCCACCTGGTCAAGCGTGCACGTGAGTGTTGTCATTCTCGGTCGCGAACGCAACGTGCATATATACCGGTCGATGTAGAGGCGCCGCACGCGTCGTAGTGCATGTGTCGTAGTAGAGGCGCCGCACGTAGTATGTACACGCACGCACAGCCGCCGTGGTGCAAGAAAGAAAATACGCCACGCATACATACATACGGGCAGGGTCTCGAACGCCTACCGCAGATACGCACGGCCAGGGCTCGTGTACATGGCTGGGTCGGAACGGAGAAACATCGTCGTTGTCGTGTTCATGGGGAGGCAACGGAATGCATCGTGTTCATGGGGAGGCAACGGAAAGCGTCATGTTCATCGGGAGGCAACGGAACGCGTGGGAGCCAACCGGCTGAGTCGGAACGGAATGCATGGTCGTGTTCATCGGGAGGGCTTGGACGGAACAGGCGATGGAAACGAGGCTGGCGCATCGCAGACAACGGAGGAAACGAACCTCCTACGCTCAAACGGGTCCCGTTGATCGGGAGGGTGTGGTGTACCACAAAATGGAGGAAACGGACCTCCTACGGTAAAACGGGTCCTGTTGATCGGGAGGTGTGAGGTACCGCAAAAGCGGAGGAAACGGACCTCCTACGGCCGAAACGGGGTCCCCGTTAACCGGGAGGGATGTGGCGCATCGCAAAAGCGGATTTAAACGAACTTGTGTTGGAGCGCTATGGTCAAAACGGGGTCCCGTTTCATCGGGAGGGTGTGGGCGTGCATCGCAAAACAGGACTCCACGGGATATCGCTTCATCTCCACCGCCGACCTCCTCCACCTCCACGGGCTACCGCCGACCTCCTCCAGCCTCCACGGGCTCCTGCTCATCCAGCCTCCACCGCCGCTTACTCCCATCGGCCATCGCTCAACCACCCTCCACGGGCACCCTCCACCGCTCACTGCTCATCCAGCCCTCCACACCACGGGTCTTGTTCGACCACCCTCCACGGGCACCCCTCCACCGCTCATCGCTCATCCAGCCCTCCACACCACGGGTCCCGCTCAACCACCCCTCCACCGCTTCATCGCTCATCCAGCCCTCCACACCACGGGGTCCTGTTCATCCAGAGGCAACGCCACCGCTCCATCGCTCATCCAGACCCCCGCAACGCCATCGCTCATCCAATCGATCGGCTTGATTAGCAGCGATGAGCGGCGAATCGCTCGATCGGGTTCGATTAACAGACATCGATCGATCGCTCGGGTTCGAGAATGCGTAGCCAGCTGCGGCAATCGCCGGGTTCGGTTAGAGCCCAATGCCTCGCCGGGTTGATTAGAGCTAACGCCAGACACACACGCCAGACGTGTACGAGAGAAACACGATCGCTTCGCCCCGACCTCCCACCGTAACTGGAACTCCCCGAAATTTTCCTCGCCTCGCTTCTACCATGGTTTTTCCGTCATGGATGGCCCAAAGAATGTCATGTACCGCCTCCGCCCGCCCAGATGAAAAGCCCATTTTCTCATGATTTTTTGTCATAGAAGTAGGAGCCCACCACATCTATGATGATACCGGGTTTGTCACAATTATCGTCATAGAAGTGTCATATGTATGACAGAAAAAAATTTCGTTCGGCCCAAAATGTCACGGATGTGTCTTTTTTTTGTAGTGAAGACTTTGGTCATCACGAGCTGCTTCCCACCGACCCCCTGGAACGATTTTCTTGGAAGCATTTAGCAGCGTTGGGGCACTCAGGGGGAATGCTTCTTGGCTTTGATCAAGCCGTTTTCGAGGTGCTCGCTTGGGACGCGGGTACTTTCTTCCTTGCCGGCCACATTCGCCACCGTCAGTCTCAGAGGGAGTTGGTGGTGATTCAGGTCTATGGCCCAGCGGATCACGCCCGCTCGGCTGAGTTTCTGGGCGAACTGCAAACGAAGGTGCACGCGATTAGCTCCGCGTTGATCCCTTTCGTGGTAGGGGGGATTTTAACCTAATCCGCTCGGGTGCGGAAAAAAACAATTGTAACATCAACTGGGCACGGGTGTCCATGTTTAACAATGCAATTGCCTCCATGGCTATCCGGGAGCTGGCCAGGTCTAGGGCTCGATACACGTGGACCAACAAACAGCTAGACCCGGTGCGCTCGGTGCTCGATCGAGTGTTCATATCCCCTGATTGGGAACTGATGTACCCTCTATGTTCGCTCATTGCAGAAACCAGGATTGGTTCTGATCACGTGCCACTTATCCTATCCTCATGGGAGGACAGGATCAGGCGTAGCCCTCGTTTTTTCTTCGAGACGGCTTGATTTGAAAACCCTGCCTTTGACTCCATCTTCAGGGCGAGGTGGAATGCTAGTGTTAGTCAGGTGGGCCTCCAGCGAGGCCCAATGGACTTCTGGATCGCGACCGGAAGTTGCCTTCGGGCCAGCCTAAAGGGTTGGGGGGGGGGGCAACTTGGGCAGGCAAGAACGATCGCTTAGGGAAGGCATCGTAGCTGAGATTGTGAGCCTAGACCACCAGGCGGATGCACGGCCTTTTCCGAACAAGAATGGACTCGCCGATACGCGCTGGAGAATCAGGTGCAGTCTCTGCTGCGCGCGGAGGAGGAGTACGGGAGGCGCCGGGGTGGCCTTAAGTGGATCCTTAAAGGTGACGCAAACACCAAGTACTTCCATGCCTACGCCTAACGGAGACGGCCAGAGGTGCGCGATCCTCACCGCAATCTGATCGGGGGCTTTTGCCGACGCAAGCGGACATCGTAAGGCGTCACATATATGACGCCTACATTAATCTCATGGGAACGAAGCGAGGAGCAGCGGCGGGGTGCGCTACGATCTATGGGACCTTCCCAGCTCGTTACCGATCGGGAAAATGAGGAGCTGGGGCTCGCTTTTTTGCCCGAGGAGATTGATGCGGCACTTCGGAGCATGAAAGCGGACACTGCGCCAGGACCGGACGGTTGGCCAGTCGCCATGTTCAAACACTTCTGGCCGCTCCTGCATGGGCCGTTGTTCGAGGTTTGCAATGGCTTCATGCGAGGGACGGTCGACATATCCCGGCTAAACTTTGGGATCCTTTATTTGATTCCTAAGGTGGCCGGTGCGGATAACATCCGTCAGTTTAGGCTTATCGCGCTTACTAACGTCCCTTTTAAGATCTGCTCCAAAGCCACTACCGCCCGCCTCGTCCCGGTCGCCCAACGTACCATTAGCCGCACCCAAACTGCTTTCATCCGAGGCCGAAACATTCTGGAGGGCTCTCTAGTGCTGCAGGAAATCATCCACGAACTTAAACGTACTAAGGAACCGGCCATACTCCAAAAACTAGATTTCGAGAAAGCGTATGACCGCGTGAGCTGGAGTTTTTTGCGTCAGGTATTACTTAGCCGGGGCTTCTCGGCTGTGTGGGTTCACCGAGTCATGCAATTGGTCACGGGTGGCCAGACTGCGATCTCGGTGAACGGGGAGATTGGGAGTTTCTTCCGGAACAGGCGGGGATTGCGTCAGGGCGACCCCATGCCACCGCTCTTGTTCAATTTTATGGTCGACGCCCTTGCGGCTTTGCTTCGGTAGGCGACCACGGCCGGCCACATCAAGGGAGTGGTCGGCCACCTCATCCTGTGGGGGATTTGCACCTACAAAGATGTCGATAACACCATGCTACTGCTTTCACCGGACGCCACAAGATGGTAACAGCCAAAGCTTTACATCGAGCTTTGAGCTCATGTCCGGGCTCAAAATCAACTTTCACAAGTGCAAAATGCTGTCTATGGGGATATATAGCGAGGAGGGGCAGCATATCGCTGGCCTTCTCAATTGTAAAGTGGGAAAATTCCCCTTTACGTATTTAGGCTTACCCCTAGCGCCACGCAGAGTGACGATAGATGAGTGGGCTCTGTTAACTGGGAAAGCGGGATAGAAAGTGAGCCCTTGGCGTGGTAAGTTCATGTCCTCCGCAGCAAGGCTTGTCCTCACCAACTCTAGCCTTTCCTCGTTGCCTATGTTCGCTATGGGCTTGTTCCTGCTGGCTGAAGGGGTTCATGCTAAGTTGGACATGCCGCGTGCTCGTTTCTTCTGGGAAGGAATGGGTCTAAATCGCAAATACCACTTGGTCAAATGGGCGGCGGTATGCAGGCCCAAATCCTTGGGAGGATTGGGCATCATTAACACTAGGCTACAGAATATGGCGCTAATGTGTAAATGGATCTGGAAGCTATCGCAAGGGGCGACGGACCTATGGGCTGACATCCTTCGCGCCAAGTACTTCCCAAACGAGAATTTCTTTGAGGGGGAAGCAAGGGGCTCCCCTTTTTGGCAAGATCTGCAGGCCATCAGACCCGCATTTGACCAAGGGGCCAAGTTTAACATTGGTAATGGTCGCCCACCCGATTACGTTGGATTTTGGTGGGCGTTCACCACTCGGGAAGAGTTCCCAGTCAGACGCCTTTAGCTGCAGTGCCTAAACTAACGCGGCCGAGGCTCGTCGCCCTACGTGCCCCGCCTCTGCCAAACCTCAACATGCAGGAAACAACACGATGGGGGCTTTGTTAGACTCCGGTAACCACTGTGGACGCTTCTTCGACGAGCCAGACAGGTGTCGTGGGACCTCAATGCCTCCTGGAGGTTTTCTGTTAAGTCGTTATATCATAAAGTGTGCCAAGGAACCAGACAAATGAGAGGTGAAAGGATCTGGCAATCTCGCGTTCCGCTCAAGATCAAAGTCTTTCTTGGGCAATTTGTTTCGGGACCGCTTACCCACATCCAATAACATAGCAAAGCGGAACGGCCCAGCTTCGGGCATGTGCGCGCTGTGTGGGAACCCCGAGAACGCGAACCACGCCTTCTTCCTCTGCCCGATAGCGAGGTTTGCGTGGAGTGAGTGCAGTTAGGGAGGCTGTCGGGGTTGCTTGGGACCCGAGATCCTCCTCCGAACTCGTGGACTTCGGTGCAGGGTCAGCCCAAGCGGGTGATCTGGACTAGTATAGGAGCGATGCTTTGGTCCTTATGGCTTACTCGCAACAAGTTTACCATTGAAGGCTCGCCTGCCGCACCGGCTAACATAATATGCAAATGCTCTATCCTATTGCAACAATGGAGTCCACATTGGCAAGGTATGACACCGATCTCATGAAGCTTATGCAAGTCCGAGTGCACCAAGTGTTTGTGGCGGCTAGGAGCGGTGATGCCTACCGAGAGGGGCATCTCTTTTTTGTTTTGCGAGCTGCGACTCCACATTCATGGGCTACGGCCTTGTAATCAGCTCGCAGCCCGGCGTTTGGACCCTTTCCTAGACTTCAGTTTCGCATTGCCGTGGCTTTCGGTTCTACGTGTAACGTCCGATCGTTTGACACTCTGCCTGTTCGTTGTGGGCTTTATTAAATTAAAGCCGGACGCTCCCGGCGTCTTTGTTCTAAAACTTAGGATCTTGTAATCAAATTTCTATAAAAATATGGTACTCTTTCCGTTCACTTTTGTACATAATTTCAAAAAACTTAAAATAGGCTGTCTTACACATTGTCTGAAATGTCTTCAAGGTCTTATAAAAATGAAGGGAGGAAGTACCCAATTTGCATACTCTCTCTCTTAAAAAAACTAGACAGACCAGAAAAAATCCCATGAACCGGCGGCACACGCACCATCACTACCTCTACCTGTAACTCCAGGTCCACGGTCGGCTCACATAATTCCGGAGAGGGCGACGCGGAGGCTGACCAATCCAACGAGCCAGCCAGCGATCCGCGGATGGAGCCGGCCCGTCGGCGCCGGCGGAGGGCGCACACGGCGGATGAGGCGGCGGCGGTGCTGCGCAAGGCCTGGTGCCGGCTGCGGCTGTCGGCGCGCGACCCGGCGCGGGTGCCGCCGTGGGACGCCGTCGTGCTCACGGCCGCCAGCCCCGAGCAGGCCGCGCTCTACGGCCGCCAGCTCGCGCGCGCCCGCCGCCCTCGGCCGCTTCCCGCCCTCCACCGCCGCCCTCGCCGTCCCGGACCCCGAGGGCGCCCGCATCGGCTCCGGCGCCGCCACGCTCCACGCCGTCGCCTCCCTCGCCCGCCACCTCCTCTCCCAGGTCAGCCAGGCCCTCCTACCTCGCTTCGCCTTTCCTCGCCTGCTCGCGCCACAGAACTGTACTGGCAGTCAGTCGGTAGATTTCTTCTCCCTTGACCTGAAGAATTTTGGCATCTGAACTGAATTTCTCTTGCAGGCCACCAAGGAAGAGATCGCCGAATTCCGTCTCCTCCCCGAGGCGAACGGCTCCTCCATCCTGCTGGCCTCCGTGGTGCGCTTCATGGCGACGAAGCACGTGCTGCTGCTCCACGCCGGCGGCGACAGCAAGAGGGTTCCGTGGGCGAACCCCATGGGGAAGGCCTTCCTGCCGGTGCCTTACCTGGCCGGGGACAACCCCGACGGGCCTGTCCCGCTGCTCTTCGACCACATCCTCGCCGTCTCAGCCAGTGCAAGGCAAGCATTCAAGAACCAAGGTTGTCCTGTGACTTTGCAGGCAAAACTAGCAATCTCTGAGTAATAAATAGGTTCCATTTGATTGATATAGCCTGATCAGGTGGGATCTTCATAATGACCGGGGATGTTCTACCGTGCTTCGATGCCTCGAACCTACTCCTCCCCGATGACGCTGCGTGCATCGTCACTGCGCCGACCACGCTCGATGTGGCCTCTAATCATGGGGTGGTGGTGGCGTCCAAGGATGGAACCGAGGGGCAGAATTACTCTCTCTGTTTGGTTGATAATCTCCTGCAGAAGCCGACAGTGAGCGAGCTTGTGGAGGGCCAGGCCGTTCTAGATGATGGTAGAGCACTACTTGACACGGGGATAATAGCAGTGAGGGGTAAAGCATGGCAGGAGCTTGTTGCCCTTGCATACTCATCCAGCCAGACTATGATTGAGGAGATCATAACTAGCAGAAAAGAGGCAAGCTACCGTTTCCGGCATTGATATGTGAGCTATAACATTTAGCAGATGTAGATTAGTAGATTTTCTTTCTGACATCTTTCTAAATCACTTCTCTGTGCCCCACATAATCACTTTTGCATGCCAGGACAACAGCTAATTTATGTTTATGCAAACTAGGTTCAGGAAATTATGTCAGTGCGATTATTATGCAAAAATACTTGATGAATTTGTGTACATTCTGTTATCCCTGAAAAATACGAAATTGCAATTTATGTTGACCTTGTCTGTTTTGCTCTTAACCCTGATATGCCGGCAGCCAAACACGTTCTGTTATAGGAATTGAATATGCATTCTCTATCTGAATGATCACTTTTCTGTCAAAGAGAAACGCTAACAGATGGATAAGTTCACTATGTGTCTCATATTAAAAGCAGATTTCTTGCAAAAGCAAGGGGGAAAGAAAGCAAATATTCAAAATCCAACTGTTCTTACCTTACCATGTTTAATTTACATTGCTACCTCAAAGACATAGTTAATGATGTTCCATTTTAGCTTTCATTATGTCCGCTCATACTTGTCAATCTACTGCAGTTGAGTTTATATGAAGATCTTGTGGCTGCATGGGTACCAACCAAGCATGAATGGTTGAGGAACCGTCCATTTGGCAAGGAACTAATTGCTGCTTTAGGAAGACATAAGATGTTCAGCTTTTGTTCATGTATGTTCCTGGTTATACATAGTTATCTAATTATGATTGCTTATTATCTTTGTGGTATTGTATTATATTGATTTTCTATCTCTAGCTTATATGCTTAAACTTTCGTGGATTTATGAATAGTTCATCTATTTTCTTGGACCAGTTGTGCAAATAGAATGCTAAGTTGGGACTACTTTCCTTTTCAGATGACTTCTCATTCTTGCATTTTGGTACATCTGCTGAGGTTCTTGATCATTTGGCGGGTTCATATTCAGGATTTGTAGGTCGAAGGCACATGTGTTCGGTACCAGAGACCACTGCTTGTGATATTGCTGCGACAACAGTCATTTTGTGTAGCAAAATTTCTGCCGGGGTATCAATTGGAGAGGATTCATTGGTTTATGATTCATCACTTTCAGGCAGAGTAAGGATTGGCTCTCAGTCAATCGTTGTTGGGGTGAATATACATGAGTTACACGGGGATAGTCCTCAAATTATCAGGAGTAGCACCTGTTTCACGTTACCCGATCGGCATTGCCTTTGGGAAGTGCCATTGGTAAACTCCATGGGAAGAGTCATGGTCTATTGTGGTCTTCATGACAATCCAAAAGTTTCTATGGATAGGGATGGGACATTCTGTGGAAAGCCATGGAAAAATGTTTTAGAAGATCTTAAAATCCAGGATACGGATATTTGGGACACATCCAACCTTGACAAGTGCTTATGGAATGCTAGGCTATTTCCCGTCATGTCTCCCCCTGAAATGCTGAGTGTAGGCCTGTGGCTGATGGGATCGTCAGGACGTGATCCAGATGGAAAAGTTAGTCACATGTGGAGAAAATCACGGAGAGTCAGCCTGGAAGAACTGCATCGCTCAATCGACTACCACCAGCTTTGCATGGATTCAGCCAAGCATCAAGCAGATCTTGCAGCTGCCGTAGCCAAAAGTTGCATGACATATGGCTTACTCGGGCGTAACCTGTTTCAGCTGTGTGAGGAAATGTTAGGAAATGATAGTTCCAGTGTAGAAGTCTGTAAAGAATTACTTACATTTTTTCCAAGTCATGGGGATCAGTACTCTGGTGTTCTTCCTCAGAGCAGAGGATATCAGGTCAAAATGGATCTACTTAGAGCTTCTGGAGATCTTTCTACTGCTTCTTTGGTTGAAGAGAAAGTATGGGCTTCTGTTGCAAGTGAAACTGCATCAGCTATAAAATATGGGTCTAAAGGTACGTACTGTAGACAATGAAAATCACTAAAACGTTGTACTCCCTCCGTTCTAAAATAGATGACTCAACTTTGTACTAACTTTATACTGAAGTTGAGTCATATATTTTGGAACGGAGGGAGTACTATTTTAGATGAATTTGCATCTGTTCCATTCCATGGGAATGATTTTACTAGAACACTGTATTTCTAAAATTAAATATACCACATCCAGTATTCTTTATGGAAGCAAAACGGAATCTTCATTGGCAATGAGTTTAGTGCTATTTTCTTACTATAAACACCGCGATTACCCTGATCAACAAATGCACCATTTCTTATAGAACCATCAAGCAGTGCAACAACGTCGAGCAATGGAAACCTGCGTCCTAAGAAGGCTGTAGTAGAATTACCGGTCCGTGTGGACTTTGTTGGGGGTTGGAGTGATACACCTCCATGGAGCTTGGAGCGCCCAGGTTGTGTTCTGAACATGGCAATAAGCCTGGAAGGGCGCCTTCCAGTCGGGGCCACGACAGAGGCAACAGAAGACCACCATGGAGTTCTGATCAAGATGACACCGACAGAAAGGTCTACATTGATGATCTGTCATCCATCTCTTGTCCATTCAAAGAAGACGACCCGTTCCGTCTAGTCAAGTCTGCTCTCATCGTCACCGGCATCCTTGGCCATGAAATGCTGTTGACGTCAGGCCTGAAGATCAGGACCTGGGCAAATGTTCCTCGGGGAAGTGGACTTGGAACTTCGAGCATACTAGCGGCTGCTGTAGTCAAGTGTCTGTTCCAACTCATGGAAGTCGATGGAGGTGATGATAATGTCGCCAGGGCTGTGCTGGTAGTAGAGCAGATAATGGGCACCGGTGGCGGGTGGCAGGACCAAATCGGTGGCCTGTATCCCGGGATCAAGTGCACCCAGAGCTTCCCAGGACAGCCGTTGCGCTTGCAGGTTGTTCCATTGTTGGCATCTCACCAGTTGATCCAGGAACTGGAGCAACGCCTCCTCGTCGTGTTCACCGGCCAAGTAAGTTTGCATCCTCTGTTTTTGCATGGCCAGAGTATGTTTTTTTTTCTTCGATAAAGGGCAATTTATGTTATAAAATATCGAGATGATGTCAAGTATACCCAGCCTCTGCAACAACACTGTCAAAATCTTGTCGAGATATTGAGGTTGCACATCCTGAATGAACCGTGCATTTCATCGAACGAATGAACAAATGGCAGGTGAGGCTGGCGCACCGGGTGCTGGAGAAGGTGGTGACGCGGTACCTGCGGCGCGACAGCCTGCTGATCTCCAGCATCAGGCGGCTGGCAGAGCTGGCCAGGGCGGGGAGGGAGGCCCTGATGAACGGCGAGGTGGACGAGCTGGGCGGCATCATGCTGGAGGCCTGGGGGCTGCACCAGGAGCTGGACCCCTTCTGCAGCAACAGGCGGGTGGACGAGCTGTTCGCGCTCGCCGACCCCTACTGCTGCGGCTACAAGCTCGTCGGTGCCGGCGGCGGCGGCTTCGCCCTCCTGCTCGCCAGGAGCCCAGGCCACGCCGTCGACCTCCGGCGCGCGCTTCGGGACTCCGCGGCCGGCCTCGACGTCACGGTGTACGACTGGAACGTCGCGGTGCCACTGCCAAGATGACGGACGAGGAAACCACATACATTCGTGATGTAATTATATGCGACATGAAGTATGGTTTGTAATTTTCATCTGCTTTGCATACAAATCTGTAATTTTGACAAAAATCAAGGCCGTGTTCTTGAATATGAAATTCTCATCTACTTTGCATACAAATCAGAATAGCCATGGATAGTTCGGTTTGAATTGTCTTTTATTCAAAAGTAAAAAGAACATGATGAGGGTCAAGGGAGCAGGCGCCCTTGTGTGGATGGAATCCGATAATCCTACATGTCCACCATGAAAATTCTGGGTTGGTGACGGAAGTTTCATCCAAATCAATGAATTTGTGCTCATCCGAGTTCCATGAGCACTCAGATCCTCCTCTTCTTGTTCTTCGACAAGTAGATAGTAACATCGGTGAATCTGAACGAGTTTCATAACTATATATATATGCTCCCAAGTTCCTCTAACTCATCATCCTTATGATCTTGTTCAATGTCATCTTCCTCATCCACAATATCACTTTCCTCACCGTGGCTATGGCGGAGGATGTCGACGAGCACGTCGTAGGGGAAGCAGGTACCGTTGGCATAGTCGTTGGTGTCCATCTCGCCGGCCTCGACACACAAAATGCGATATGGGAACCAAGGGAAGGAAAGTGAAATGTGATCTTTAGACGTTATGGTGGAGACATTTTGTGTAGTCACAGAGATGTATAATCTCACCATTAGTCTTCCCTGAAAGAAAAATGTCACCATTAATTTCAAGTATACCACCTAGAAGATAGCTTCCTTGTATCTCATGATCGCTGAACAAAATAACCAGATTCCTTGTGACCACGAGTGAGAAACATTAATACTTGTACAATTCCTTGTGATCTTCTATTTTGGGTGCGTGATATTATATAATCACAGCCATAAATGTAGATTGAGTCGATGTATTGCCTGGCCTTTGAACCATACCACGATATACGGCTCACCAACGAAATTCCACATTGCAATATTAATTAGAGATATACTGTATGTTCACAGAGGACTGTAATGCAGGTAAAGCAGACAGCTGAACTCTCCAGTACAAGTAATCCATGGGTGCTCTGCCAAACATGCATTCTGACAGGCTAGAAAATATAGAGGAATGGAAAATCCACAAATAAAATCAGTTGTAACTAATACCGCCTTTATGTTCACCCTCTATAACAAAAGATTATTATGGGCTAACTTTTCTGGTCATCCAATCACTGGACTCATCTCCTTCCTGGGTTCTTGTGAACATCAATCTCTGATTACTTTTCAGGTTCACGTAATCAACCTGAATATGAAAACCAACAGTATTAAGCAACACGATAGGGCCATATGAATCTGCAATAAGTATAACTGATTCTGTATTTCAAAGTATAAGGGCAGATACCGATATGCAAATCGGGAGCATGCAGCACAAGGACACTTAACCTAACCTTTTCTGGATCAAGAGTCAGAAGACAATAGGCCTCAACTGGGCCAGCTGATGGATCGATATGAACATCCTTAACATGGTCATCATTTGCGACAGGTACCCCTGGAGATGGTCCTAAGTATTGCAACCTTGACTTCACTGAACTGGCGAACCAAGCTTTCTCTCGTTGCTGTGTGATAAAACAACCAATGTTAAGCAAAAGGATTATAAAAGAGCACTTAATATCAGTGAAAGCTGTGCTGCGTTCGTCAATTGAAAAAATACAGTACTAATATAGTCATATATGCAATAGAACAGAGTATGCTGCTTCTGAGCATCACGAAAAGCTTTGATAGGTGAAAGTTGTGGAGACGTTAACACGATGTTAAGCCGTCATATCTCAATGAGATGATCAAACCCCGTGTGTGAGAAACTATACCAAAGTAAACTAGCAACTAGAACAGTTATGTTCAATTTTGTGCAAAACCAAATATTTCATTACAGGTATCCTTTCATTTGCCAGGCATCTCCACCACGCAGAACAGAGCACAAGGCAGACCGTACTCAGCTCTAACCTGGAGCTTGGTGGGATCAGGACTCGAACCATCGATCACATCTATGATACCGCTGATACGGAATTGCTCCCACGAATCGGTGAAATACCAGCATATCTGCAAGAAACTGAATATCAGGCATTCCTCTGCCAGAACTCGGCACTTGTGAATTTGTGATGCTTAAAATGGTGACACGCAATTCTGCAAGTTCTTCACATCCTACCTCGCCGAGGGGCCATTCCTTGATCTCCCCAATCTGTTTGTTCACAATTCGCTCGACGAAACGAGCAAGGGAGTCAGCGAGAAGCGAGAAGCTCTATGTATATAACAAGGTTAGAAAGCACGGGATTAGTAACAGCGACCTTGTTGCTCCGCGCATCTGTATTAATCTGAATCTTGTCAGAGTGCTCTTGGAACCCCCTAGCAAGACCAAAAATTCCAGGTCAAAACCGGTAAGGAATGGAGGGGGAGGGCAGGGAGCTACTCCCGGCCAGGCGGGCACCTGAACACGACGGTGCGATTGGCCGGCCTGCCGCCGCCGCCCACCGTGGCCTGAAACGATGGGCCGTCCGTTAGGGTACAAGTTTTTCCCCCAAAAAAGGGGATGGGAAGGGGAACTATGGGAGATGGGAGCTTACGAGCTGGAAGAAGGTGGAGTGCTTGAGGTGCGCGTTGGCGTCCAGCGCTCGCTGCAGCAGCAGCCTCCATGGGCTCGAGAGCGTCGACGCGGCGGCGCCACCGCCGGCCATCTCTGCCCGTCGCCGCCTCCTGCTGTCTCGCCTCAGTCGCACTGGAATGTTCTCTTGACGCTCGTTGATGCTGGGCGGAGAGATTAGCGCGGATGAGCGGCTAGGATCTCCCGGGAGATGTCCCGCCGGCCCCACGGGCCAGTGACAGTTAATGGGAGGTGCCTTATGCAACACTAATAAAAAAATAAAAAGAGCTCGTACGTTGCAAAGGAGAAAAAAAATACCGCACGCTCCTAACCCGATAATAATCATGACTCAATATGTCCACGTCCTTTATTCAAACATGACATCTCATCTTTGATGCCGCCTATCCTCCTTCTGAGTTCTGACCCTCATTGTCGGTTGTCTCAATGCTCGTACAATCACAACCGTTCGAATATGGTCGATTATAAGTCGTCTCTTTCGGCATAAGACGAGAAATTTGCTTTTTTTTTTCCGCGAGGTTTTGATGAGGCGTGGATGTGTGTTTATAGATGATTTCTTGCGTCTCCAATCTGAAATTTTGCTGAGATATTCATTTCCAATCTGAGTCGGCACTGGTATGAAAAAAAGTCAGATCGTAGGCTATTGATTAAGGTTCCTTCTAAATAGCATTTTTAAAATGTTAAGAGGTAAAATAACATCATATTTAGATTCTGTACAATTTTTCCTAATCAAATTTCATATATAGCATGTTAAAATTGAAGTTAGGGTTTTGAAATATATGGATATTTTTTAAAAGCATTTGACATGAATTACGGGTTAATTACCATAAGCAACAGGATACTCTGTACAAGTTTTCATGATCTCGCTTAAGTTTGGGTTGTGGGTTGTTTATAAAAAAAGCAGAGGTTCTCTGCAAAAGCAAAAGACTTGCTCAAACTTGTACTGTGGACGAGCAAAAATAATCCTCTCTTTATTAGTAGGTATAAATTTGTTAGTGTCACGTCGGTTATGTGATAGTTTATTTTTATTTTTGAGGGGATAAGCCGGCTCCGGTAAGCGAGCGGCGACAACGACGAGTCCAGTGACTCGTTCTGACGGCGGTAGTGGTCGCTAGTCTAGAGACCTTGGTATAATTCTTATTATTTTGGAGGTGCTTTTGTATTTCTGATGAACTTTTGTAATAGTCTTTTTTTTTTTTTTGCAAAAACGGAGATGTTCGTAGGGATATATGATGGATCATGGGTAGTGTGAAGCCATATGTGGCGACCTGGACCAAGCGAATGAGAAATTTTTTGAAATTCCGTTTTGAGAAAATAGAGGAACAACACATGATCAATTGGGATTTTTTTAAATCATTGACTTGCGCATGTATTCAGTTGGTGCTACGAGTCATGGCATCTCCTTTGATGTGAGCAAACGAAATCAGACTTGCTCCAAATCTCGAACGTGTTCATTAGCATGTTGTCGAAAGAGTAATGCAATATCTAAAAGAGGAGACTCCAATGGAGGTGTCTGTGCAATATTTGGACAGTTACTACAAACGTCTGAATCTTGTCAGCAGATATAGCATGGAAGAAATTATAAAAGGAGAGATGGCGATGTGCAATGACAACCGGGTTTATATGAAGTAAAAAATAACCAACTCCCTAAGTTGTGGCCACCACCGCAATCGGGCTGGATGACACTTTCTCCTTTTCAAGCATGGATGGCCGGGCAGCGGCCGGAATGGTCTTACAAAGCGAAGATGGTTGATTTTCACGGCGTATAGATACATATTTCACTGCAATGACGCTCTTGAAGCGAAAATACATGTGATTATGCAAGGGAAGGCACTGGCCATTCAACATTCGAATTTCCCATGGTGGGACAATCAGATTTTGTTAATGTTTTAGCCATTCTTGCAGGCGACATCTTGTCCAGGTCGGCATATGGACACTTAGCTGCTGAGATTCGAGAAAAATATGGCTGTTAAAGAGTTTGTTCCTCTGAAGATTGGTAGGGAACAAAATAGGGTAGCATATCAGTTCAAGCCCTCTGCGTTGTGAGGATTTGTTGTCTCGAGATTGTAACCTTATCATTACGGAATAAAACTCTTCTTCACCCCGCAAAAAGAAACATGATCAATTGGGATCGTTTTTTCTTCTTCAAACCATTGACTTGCGCATGTATTCAGTTGGTGCTACGAGTCATTTGATGTGAGCAAACGAAACCGACTTGCTTCAAAAACCTCAGATGTTTATTAGCTTTGCTGTTGAAAGAGTAAATGCAATATCTAAAAGTCACTATAACATTATGAGTCGGATACATCGGGTACAAGGTAAAGGCATGAAAATCTTGGGGATTCACGGAAAAAAGCAAAGCTGGTGCGTACATTAATTTAAAAAAAATAAATAAAAGGATATATATGGCTAAAAGTAGAATTGGCCAAGCCACATCCGAAAAACATAACTTCTCAAAAAAAAAAGCCACATCCGAAAAAGAATAATTCTCATATATGGATGGAAATTAACTAGCAAATCCGAAAAATAATAAACAAAAGAAGAAGAGGATAGCGGGGATGGAATGCATGGCGAGCAGCAGGAGTCCCCAGCCAGGCAGCTGTCCCGTCGTCCGGTGGCGCCGTACGCCCCGACGACGTCGTCCGGTCGCGACGGCGAGGAACGGGTCAAAGGACACTAAAACTGGGCCCCGCCCCGCCCGATTTAGCCACGGGCCACCGCGGTCCCTCTCTCTCTCTCTATCCTCATCCCGCAGAGTCTCCGTGGACCAAGCCTATAAACCACGCGCGCACTCCACCCCCACACAGCCCGGCCACTGTCACGAGGGAGGGTCGATACGCCGCGTCCACGCAAGCGAGCAAGCGAGCAGAGCAGAGCCAGCGCCCGTGCTCCTCCTCCCGTCCCCTTCTTCCCCCCGTCCTCCGCCGCGAGATATTTCCCCTCTCCTGTCCGCCTCGCCGTCGCCGTCGCTGTCTCCGCCGCCATGAACTGCCTCCAGCACCTGCTCAAGTAAGTCAGGCAGGGGCCCCCCCTTTCGATTTCTCGCCGGAATCATGTTTCGCCGCCGCCGCCGTCTCTCGCCCCCGCAGCTTGGCTGATTTTTGCCGCCCCCCTCCGCCCAGGGAGCCTCCGATCTTAGCGGGATCCAGATCGATGAGGCGGCCCTCGCCGCTCAACCTCGTGAGTCACCCCCGCCGATTCCATGCATCCATTTATTTCGATTTCGATTTCGATTTCCATTTCCATTTCGCCGGCCACGGAATCGAATCTCTAGTCTGACCCGCTGCTTTTGGTCGGCGCAGGCCATGGTTCGCGGAGGGAGTCGCCGCTCCAACACCGTCAAAACCGTAAGCATTTCAACATCCTCTGCGATTTGACTTCTGTTTCAGGGCCAGGGGCTACAGAATCAACTAACTGCCCTAACGCTTGTGGACTTGCGATTTCAGGCATCCGGGACATCCACTTCCAGCGCGGAGAACAGCGCGTTGGAGCCCGGCGCGGACAAGTCCGATACGTATAGCACCAATATGACACAAGCCATGGGAGCAGGTATGCGAAGAGAAACATTCAACTTCCATGACCGATTCACAGTTTTTTCTTACAGTCGCGTGTCTGATTCACTATCAGTGGTACTAGTTGCATTTCAGTCATGTTGGGTTGAGGTGGACTGCCTGGTTGCTGGCTCAATGAATCCCTTGCTGCCCCATTCATATAAATGTCACATCAGAATGCTGACTCCAGCTATTAAATTACCTGGTTGGAACCATTCAGAACAAACTATTATTCTCTATCCTAGCATGAGCATTTTACGATCTTCTTCTCCGTTAGCCTTTATAGACTTTCAGGCTTTAGCGACAGCTCATTCATCTGACTTTTTTGGCATATGTAGCCTCCCCTTCTCGGAGACTATGAGTGTTTCAACAGCTGGCCTTGTCCATAGTGCTATATGTAGTATCGTTCCTCGACTCAAAGTTTCCTCGTTCGCTGCTATCATGTTGTTTTGTTTATTACATTGTACAGAATCTTATCATGTAGAAATCTTTGATACTAATTAATCAAAATTTGCTTATCTTCAAATCACCAATTAAGCACGAATTTCTGCAATAACTTATGCTCCTTTCTCATTAAGTTCTGTTTACTACACTATTATTAAAATATTTCCTTTTATTCCAAAAAAAAAACATTTCTAGTGTTGACGTACAGGCATGAGCTTGGAATGAATTACAATTTTATATGCCCAGACTTGATTGTAGGCTCCTGCTTACAGGTTCTCATCTCAACCATTCAGATAGAAACTTTACACCTGTGACTCCATCTAATTATCTGCTTTCATGTGCAGACCCCAAGTGATGTTGATAAGCTTCGGGAGATTGGTGTAAAAACTGTATTCTGCTTGCAGCAAGATCCAGACCTTGAGTATCCTTATCATTCAAGTGTATTTTTCATCTTTCTGGTAGAAATGAAGAAATATATTTACTACTGCTAATTAAGCTAGATCCAAACTTGCATATTTGTAAGATCGTAATGCTTATGTTCATATATAAGGAAACCTTGTTGAATTCAGCTCATAGCTTTCTATGCACACATGCATTTTTGTCTGCAGATATTTTATCTCTGCAGTGTGTGTAGACATCTTTTAACATGATTTAGTTTCTATCGTAGCGACATAGTTATTTGTTACTTCCACTGCTATGCAATGCTTTGTTACTATGAATATATGTGTTTCATCCTTCACCACTTTGTTTAGATACTTTGGAGTTGACATTTGTGCCATTCAAGATTATTGTCTAGAATGCAAAGACATTGAGCACTGCCGTGAAGAAGTTAGGTATTAAAAGTTCTAATCTTCATGAGTCCATTTTAAACTGGACGTAAGAATTGGGCATAACCTATGCCTAATGGAGTTACGCAATTCCTTGTTCCAAGGTGTTGTAGTTAAATTAGAGAATATGTCATTGTTCCTCTGGGTTTGGAACTGATCAAATTGCAGTGTTCATTCAGCCGTCCTTTAGTTTCAGAGAGATTACCATATTGTTCACAGCTTATTGTCTGTATTCTCTCTGGTCCTGTTGACCTTGTACATCCATGATATGGTATTACATTTCAGTACAGTTGTCCCATACTGTTTCTCAATACAAGAAAATAATACTGACACAAGTGCAGTCTTCAACATGCATAATCTTATGAAAAGTTACCCCGGTGAACAATCTCTGTTTTTTTTGCTTCTGTTCTCAGTTCAATCACGAACATTTCACTTTTCAATACTTAGAGGCTTCAGCTAGATGATTCGTATTTGCACCAGGCAGTATGACTCCTTCCATCCCATATTATAAGATCGTTTCGCAAGTTGTTTAGCTTGCAAAACGATCTTATATTATGGGACGGAGGGAGTATATAGCAATGTAGTTCTTCCTTGCATCCAGTGTGTGTTCTTTTCATTGTCTGTGTTGCGAATATCCAAAGTATTAAATTAATTTAATGTTTAATTACACCAGGGATTTCGATGCTTTGATTTGCGACTGAGGCTTCCTGCTGTGATTAGCAAATTGTACAAGCTTGCCAGCCATAATGGTGGAATAACATATATACATTGTACTGCTGGACTTGGAAGAGCTCCTGCTGTGGCAGTAGGTTTACAGTCTTTCTCTTATTGTTTCTCAATATGTAATGGATGTGCCAATTGGGTTACATAGTCATGACTCTTCCCACAGAAAATAAAGCAACATAACGACCTGCATATATGCAAGCATTTCCTTGTAGTACCATCCACCAGTTAACAAATATAGCTAGGCCATAACATATCTTATTTGGAGTGAGTAAAATGTACAGTTTGCAGAGTGCTTTGGTAACTTTCCACTATGATTTGATGTTATCCACAATCTTGTGCGCTGACAGTTCTCTAATTCTGAGAATATTTTGCAAAATTTCAGCTGGCATATATGTTCTGGATTCTTGGTTACAATCTTAACGAAGGACATCAACTACTACAGGTAGTATTAGGAAGTTGAAAAGTTCTTTGTAAGTTAATATGTGTGCACTGTTGTTGCCAATATCCACCCCCGGATGCTTATTTGCTAATCTCTCTTTCACTGTATTCTAAGTTACTTTTACCACATGGCTAGTTATCTTGTTTTTCGTACAGAATTTGAACCCAATCTTTTATGTTGTATAGAGTAAAAGGCCTAGCTTTCCGAAGTTGGAAGCCATCAAATTGGCAACAGCTGACATTGTAAGTAAGAACTATGTTGTATTCCCAGTTTGTAGTTATGATGAAGAAGATAAAGTAGATTTCCGATATAATTGTGTGTCATGCATCTCGTCTTGCTAATAAGTCATGACTGTCTTATTCTTTAGCTCACGGGCTTGTCAAAAAACTGCATCACTTTGAAGTGGAAAAATGGCAGTTGTTCTTCTGTTGAAATTTCTGGGCTTGACATTGGGTGGGGACAGGTATGTTTATTCTTCAATTATGTCATATACATTTCTTGTGTTGAAGAATTTCAGTTAGATGGTGTGATTCTGCCCAGCTGCTTTCTACGTAGTATGGAATGTTTGTATTAAATCCATGTTACATAGGAGAACTCTTAACTGATTTCTTTTTATATCTTATATTTCTTGTATTTATGCAGAAAATTCCCCTGGCATATGATGAGGAGAAAAAAGCATGGTTTCTTGAGAGAGAGTTACCTGTGAGTATCAACCTACAGTAACTATCACACTGAGAGCAATCATCCGCCTTTATTTTTCGTTGTTCATTGTTATATTCCTCGCATTCCTTGTATGTTGTTACATCTGTATACCATCAGTGTGTGATATCAAGTCTAATCCTTCATAATTCTTACATTTCAACAGTGTTCATATATAGAATTCAAAGGTTCTGACTTCTGAATATCTGATAGTTTGCCATTAGAACCATAGTTTTGGTCATCTTATTGATTCAAGTATACTGGTGGCAGTCATTATGTCACTTTTTCGTAGGGATCCTCTTTAGTAGCGCACCGTGCAGTACGGTTGCTGCCGTGTGAACCCGACCCCACATGTCACCTGCAGTACCGCAGAGGATCTCTGACCTAATTGTGGGTAACTTCACACTCACCTGTACCTTACATACCTTTGGTGTTTGTGTTTCCTGAAGGAAGGACGGTATGAGTACAAATATGTAGTGGATGGTAACTGGGTGTGCAACGAACATGAGATGAAGACCAAGCCCAATGCCGACGGCCATGTGAATAACTACATCCAAGTGAGATAGATTAATTTCCCTGAAAGTAACCTGCAGACGTCTTGCACATCCCAGCATATATAGCTTACAAATCTTGCCTGCAGGTTGCCAGGGATGGCACGAGCGATGAAGAGAAGGCGATGAGGGAGCGATTGACTGGGCCGGACCCCGATCTAACAAAAGAGGAAAGGCTGATGATTAAAGAGTACCTGGAACAGTACACTGAGCAATAAGAGGTTAGCCCGAACCGCCCAGACCTTTGTGCCGCAACTTTCAAAATTCCGTTTTCTTTCATTTACACCATACAGTAGTGCGCAAACAAATCGCTTGGATTAGATTAGAAGAGCCTAACGAATTATTCGCCACAAATTGCAGAACTTCCCTTGCTGGAAATGCCAGGGGTGCGACCGGCTCGAGATGCGGCTGGGAACACCTACTGATGAAATGAATGAAACTTAGACTACGCATCTCCGAAGCGCTGCTGTGCTCGGGTCAAGTAGCAAGCAGCTCTTAACTGGAAATAGTTCCTCTTCTAATTACTATTAGCAGCATCCCTCTTTATCTTCCTCCTGTGTAAACACGTGCGTGCTCCATGAAACGAGCAATCAGTGAGTGTCCCTGACAGTATCCATTGTAGCAGTCGTATAAAAGTAAAATAAAGGGCTGTGCACGAGACCTTCGAACAAAACGTGTAACATATGTATATGTTACTAGTACTGAAGAATAAAATCATATGTTGTGTTTGGATCTGACCTAATATGGTCGGTTCCGTTCCATTTCATCCGTCTTCTGAACCTGTTTGCCAACCTGAATGGTTGGTTCCATTCCATCTCCTTCCACAGATCAGAGGTAGGGGGATTTTTTTTTAAAGTTTTCTGAGTCAAGTCAAGTGTCAAAGTGGACAGCTCTTTGGTCAGCGTCGGTGTCTCGTGCCGTTGAAGTCAAAGTCGGCTGCTTGCTGTGCTGAGTTGGGCAGATAATTACTAGGTAGGCAGCAATAGGAGTTTTTCAAAAAACAAAAAAAGCGTAAATCACTGGGCACATACATGGAAGGGTTATTACTGCAAGATCAATCAAAACAGAGCAGGTTAGATTTGGCAAGTGTCAAATCAAAAGGGTAATAAATTTGTGTGGATGACGATATGTTCTTGTTTCCATGATATGATATGCAGAGTTAATTAAGCCTTTTAATCTTATCCACTGCATCCCCTTGATTAGACTGCCCCCCCTTTGCACAAGATGAAAAACGAAATCAATTTGTTCCCTTTTCATCTCAAAAGAGTTTACGTACCGTTGATTTGGGTTTTCCCTTGGCATTCAATTACACCCACCGTTAGCCCTCTCTCTCTCTCTCTCTCTCTGTCAGTCAATTTCTCACCCCTGTTCCACAGTCCATTCAACAGTCGTAGAACATAGTCAGTAGTATTGAACATTCGCAAGATGAGCAGACAAATCAAACAAGGGGTACATATAATATAATAATCTTATTATGACGGGTGATTACAGAGGATGGTTGTGCGTAAAAATAAGTATGGGTCGTGGCTACCACTACTGTTTTTACCTGAAGATGGCTGATGCATGATGCATCAATCCATCCATCCACACAAGTGTCAACTCAACTCAACTCAACTCAACTCAACTACTGGGCACTGACTGCTAATGACAAGCGCTTAATTCAAGCCGGCGCGGCTGCTCCGGCCGGTACTAGTAGCGAGCCTGCCGACCACGCGGCGGCTCCGCTGCTTGTTGTTGTGGTCGTGGCAGGGCGGCGGCGGCGAGGGGCGGAAGATGGCGTCGAGGTCGTCGAAGCAGAGGCTGATGACCTGGACGTCGAAGAGGCGCTTCCGGCAGGCGGCGTCGGGCCGCGGGCGCGGCTTCCGCGGCGCCGGCGGGCAGGTGGCCGCCTGGCCCAGGCAGCCGATCCCGGCGCCCGCGGGCGTCCGGCAGCAGCGGTAGTAGTCGTCGTCTTCCTCGTCGGGCGCCCCGGCGCCGGCGGCGAGGAGGTGCAGGCGCGGCGAGAAGGCGTCCGCCGGCTTGAAGAACTCGGGCGAGGCGGCGGCCATGGACGGCCGGCGGAAGGGGAGGGGGAGGCGGCGATGTGTTCCTGTTTGAAAGGGAGGGATTTGAAAAGGGGGGCTGGCGCTGGTGCGGGGAGGGGGGCGAGAGAAGCTCGGCGTATATGTAGAGGTGGGCGGGTCGTGACGGGTCAGACGGGAGTGGGAGGTGTGTGCGTGTGTGAAACGGGATGGGGCCCGGTGGGCAGACGACGCGTGCCGCAGAAGGCAACCGGCCGACCCGACCCGACCCGGGAGGAAGGAGCTGGGAAATCGGGGCGGCTTTCGCTTCCCCACCTTGCCGCGCACGATAGGCTTCGCCCCCAAGGTAGGGACACCACCTTTTCCCCCGGCGACGTGCACCGTTTACTCCGAGGTCGTTGCCATGCCACCCACTGCCGTGGCTTGCCTATTCGGGTGCTATTTCACACGTTTTATTGTGCGTGAACACGAGGATGAGATGCGTGAGATTCATGCACAACATTCATTTCTGTTACCATTTTTGATCCCCATGACAGGCAAGCCTCGACCACACGGACAGCACCTTTTGTCCCGCCGACGGCCGACGTGCACCATTGCTTCGAGGTCGCCTGGTGCCACTGCACCGCCACCTAGCATGAGATGACGACGCCTATGCCCGTGGCTGCCTTGCCCAAGAGGTCTGCCGTCACTGCAGTCCTCTCCTTCCTTCCCATAGATGCTCCGTGAGAAACCCTACATTTTGGGTGTCCACGGTTTGCGGCCCTTGTTGCCGATGTGCTTCCTCGCCACCGATTCTCCCCTCTACTCGCCAATGCGTGTGTGGTTATCCCTTGTGTGCCAATGTCGTTTTTTTTTTTTTTTTTTGCTTTTATGTCTATGGCAGTGTTCATACCGAACCTGGGTGAAGTCCCTCGCCATATGAAGGCGGTCATCCAGAATAGCACCTCATAATCCTGAGGTATTGTCACCATCTTGCATTGCTGAGATAGCGCTTCTGCCTTGAAGACATCCATGCAATCACATTGCTACTTGCTGTCAAGAATTTCCCGAGTTGTCGCGCCATTGTATATAGTAGGGTTAGATATGGAGTTTCCATAGAGGGGTTTGGTGCGTTGTCTGTGACTGGTGGTGCTGGCTACCACAGAGGGGATCCATGCCGGCACATCCCCTAGTAAGCTCGACATGTGCCTTGTTGTCCCTGATCTACAACAAGGATTCAACTTTTGTTTTTTGGCTTGTGAAGCCGCCACGGCAGTGGATGAGGAGCTGCCGCAAAGACATGACCTGAGATATGCAAATTGGGTTATGGTCCATCATCTACGCCACCGGCAGTGGTGATCGAAGGGCGGTCTCCGTGTCATGCCGTCGATTTCTTTGATTGAATGACAATCTTTCTTCGTCCCGACCCGGAGCCTACATGGAGGTAGCCCAACGTCCACCAGGAGTCCACGTCAAATATATAGCAATGGAAACCTTGCCGTCCCAAGTGGTCTCAAGTGGCTTAGTCTCGGTGGTTCAGTCTAGCAGGCGGTGCGCTTTGGCACTTGCTTGTGGTTTACTTTTACTTCTAGATCCAGATGTAAAAGCCATTGTCTCGGTATTTATATTTTCTATACCCGCTGTTCCTAAATATAAAAGTTTTTTGCTGTTTTTATATTTATAGGGATAAAGGTAGTACTCCCTCCATCCCGAAATAAGTGTCTTAAGCTTAGTACAATTTTATACTGTAGCCTAAGACAAAGTTGGTATACATTTTATTTTATGGAAGATTAAATAAGCTTCGAGGCCCCTCGTGTTAAAAAAAGAGGATGGTCTTGTGGACGGTTGTGTTGGTTTTAGCTGATTTTTTTTGTAATTAATCAGATAATTCTCTTCTTCTGATTAGTTTATACGTAGATTCCTCTAAAAATTATACCTGGATTAAGCGCAGTTTTCCAAAAAAAAAAGGGGGGGGGCTGTGTAGATCGAGTGAGATTTTCGCTAGTCTGTTTAGTTTTTGGAAGGGGTTTCCTTCCGCTAGTCTGTTAGGCTGGGCAGATACATCGAGTATTTGTTGGTTCCCGGATTTGGTGGATGGACATCCGACGGAGGGATGAATGAAGAAAGCGCAAACTATCAAGGAGCAGAGCAGCATAGGATGCCGTAGCGAGAACTGATTCAACGCACGCACCCGCCACGTACGTCCCGCCGACGATTGCGATATCCCTCCCTCCCTCCCTAGTCGCTCCATCTCCCTGGGATTCCTTCTGTGTTCGCCTCGGATCCCCGTTCCCGTTCAGAAATTCAAACGAGAAGGCCAGCAGCGTGCGTGCGTGCGCGCGCGACCGAGTGATAGGGACGGAAGGAAGGGGACGTGCACCTGACCTGGTCCAACCAGACCAGACGTATGACTATGATCTGACTCCCACTCTGACGGACCCACATCGGATGCGCCGAACCATGCATGTGGATGGATGGATGGGCTCTGTCACCACGTCTGTCTTTCACTCACTCACGTCCTTCAGTCGCGGCCGGCGCCACGTGTTTTTTCTTCCTTATCTTAAGAGAGCGAGTGCGTGTCACAGAACAAAACAACCAACGGACATGATTCGTTCACGTTCAGGAGCGCCTATGCCGCCACAGCTGCCTGAAAAAAAAAAGATCTTCTTCTTCCTCGTGCTGCCGCCCTCCCCTCGCCATAGCACACCGCCCTGCCGCCGCCGTCCAAGGCCATTGTAAACCCTCCGATATCATGTCCTCTGCTTGGGACACCGCAGCTCCTCACTGCCCTCGTCACGTCCCCCTTCAGCCTCGTTCAGAATCGACTGACCGCGAGCAAAAAATTTAGTAGGCACCTCATATCTAGCACTAGCAGACCCTCAAAATAAATCATTTCAAGAACAGAAAAAATGACTGGAACCACGAGAGCAACCTGCCATCTTTCCTTTTGTTCTGCCACATGTATACATCGTCCAACGGGAAGCAGAATGGAGCTACTCGATCACTGCCTCTACAGAAAGGAAGTGAAGCCATCCATTCACTCCCGGCCCCGCAGCTAGGACGACCGGCGATGATCACTGCTCCGGCGTCGGCGTTGTCATTGAGCAGGCGGCGGCGACGTGCCTGAGCACCGCCTTGCCGGACTCCCCCGCGAAGTGCCTCTGCCGGAGCCGCACGTAGGGGTAGCACAGCGCCGACAGCGGGTGCGCCGGCTTGGAGAAGGACACCACCTCGTACCACACCCGCTCCTCCGCGTCCACCTCCACCGAGAACCGCTCCTCCCCGGCCTGCATCCACAACCATGTCACCCAAAGGCATCACCAATTTGCTGCAACTCGATCCCAACCCACACAACCTCGATCACGCCGGAAACAGAATGTACTAGTTACCAGCAGATGGCCCTGCAGGGTGCCGCTGCCGAATGCGAACACGCCGCCGTCACCGCCTTTCCCGCCGCGCTTGCCACCATCGTACTTGTCGTCGGTGACATAGGCGATCTGCAGCGGGAACATCACCCAGGGGACCACCTCCTTGTAGCAGATGCAGAACCTCGCGCCGGCCTTCACCGGCGTGCCCGGCTCGGCGTCCGCCCACCCCAGCGCCAGGTGCCTGACGGACAACAACCAACGGTTTTCAGCATTGCTGCAAACATATACTACCACAGTGGAGTTCAGAGCAGGCCAGGCTTACTTCCAGGAGAGGAGAGCCGACTTGGCATGGCCGAAGGCATCGGCGCCGGAGCCGACGAGGACTCGCGACCGGTTCACGGAGAAGCCGCGCTCCGCCAGCGCCCTGTCGGTGTCTTCAGAGGTTGTTAATGCGGCTGGTGATTTCGGGTGGGTGGCGCCGTGGAGGTCAGCGTCGTAGTTGAAGCCGCCGGCAGCTGCGAGGCACGACTTCTGCTGCTCCGGCGTGGGGCGGCTCAGGCTCAAGAAGAGGCCTCCCCATGCCATGGTTTCTACAATCAACTTCTGCTAATCAATCCATAAGGTTCGGTTCAGTTGCGGCGGATTCGGTTAATCCCTGACGGGAGGGATTTAATCCACATAAACAAAGCTCACATATATACTTCACCTATGTGCTGAAGCACAGCCAACTACTTTTTTTTTCGAATTTCTAGAACACCATCAAGCACAGCTGTTTACAATTCAGAAAAAAATAAAGATCCAAATCAAACACAGCTGTTCATAATTCTGATTTTTCTTCTCAAATAAAACACACTGCCAATAATTATAGCAAAGTTCATCAACTATCAACCTTTATCAACACAGTTGTGCCCATTCAAAATATCACTAATAGTAAGCAATACATAGTGTTTGGCAGCACAATATGGGGAAGACAAAAAAAAATCCTGAGCCAACACTCAGCAAGCTAGGTTCTGAACTTAGTGCTTTATATTCTGACACATTCCACGGAGGCAATGATACGAGCAGGAGGAAATTGAATATCCTGAACTAAACTCTACCCTGAACTGTGACAGGACAACCCCACGACCACGAATAGTCTATAGATCAAGATCTTTATTTTACCATCTAAATAAATCTCTGAACAAAAGCTTGAGGGCTGACTGAGAGCACCCAGTTAGCTGCTACAACCAAGCTCTGTTATGCTACATGATGAAGGAGAATGCTCCATTACCAATCTGCCCCACATTGGTCAGCTCAAATACACTCCAGCCAGTACTAAACGGAAACCGAGGAGCGGCGAAGGTTCGAGCCACAGCTAATCTGATCCACCCAACGATTTAGTTGCTCATGCTCTGTTTTCTACTAATAATAAATTCAGAAACAGAACAGCGTTGCTACTTCAGGCTACTATTCATGGTCTGATCATGTGAAACCTATTGTATCAATTCCGAGATGGTTTGGGAACTGCAGGGTTACTCGGGTCGTTCTTCCTCTGGTGGATCCTAAAATTATTGGAGATTCCTGGCATCGGACGATGTGGAGATGGGGGCAGCGGAGGGCGGATGAGTGGAGGGGGGCTGGGCTGGAGAGGGCATGCATACCTGCAAACTCAAGGAAACGGAAGGCCGATATGCTGGGCGGCGGCGACCGGCCGACGAGTGCTGCGGCGGTTGCGGCGACCGGCCGGCAAGAGGAACCGTGGCGAGGTCTCACAGCCTCTCAGTAGCAGCCTACTGGACGGGGAAGGGGATACCTCGATCTGAGGCCGACCCTGTGAGTTGGCGTAGGCCCAGCTACCGGCCCAGGTTCATTCCAGTTGGACCAACCCAACACATTTCTACGATTCCCAATTTTTCAAGAATAACCAACTTTTGCTGCTGGTTACTTAAAAAAAAACTTTTGCTGCTTCCATAAAACGAACAACTTTTGTTGCAAAACTTTATTGGTCGCAATTTTAGTTTCGATTTTGGGGTGCGTGGATGGACTATGAAGCACATAACCCTCCTGGTAATTACCGTCTGAGCCCAGGCTCAGTTTGTACACTGTGAACAATAAATTCAAAAGATATAATAATAAAATTCAGATTTTTTTGGCATCAAAGATGCTTAATGCGCTAGGTGCGTACACATTTTCAGAGCGAAATGACTTTTGAGGAGCTCCCGGCTAAAAAAAAGAGGCTCTGGATGGTGCTATTTTTCAAGTTTCTATGAGACCATCAATTTGTTTTTCTTGAGCTCCTCGAATATCATTTCACCACGAATTTTTGCAGGAAATAGTGCATTCGAGCATCTTTGATGTAAAAAAAAGTTTCAGATTTTCAAATTTGTTTACTATTTTATTTGAATTTATAGTTTACTTCCAAGGGCAGATGCGGCACCGAATCGCCGCAGTCATAACCTTACCAAGTTTTGTCTCGTTGATTAGGGTCGCTATCCGTGGCCTCATGACTCATATGACCATGTCTTCTGATTAAAGCTTGATGAGTTGCTAAAAAAGAACCCAACTATCGCTGCAACTTGAGTGGATGACTTCCCCTATACGAAAACATCCCTCTCAGATCTTTGAGGTGCGGTGGATCCTCGATGATCATGTTGTGCATGATCAACTACATGTCATCACCTCCCACAAGGTCTTCGGCTCCTATTGTTTAGCAGGTCCACGAACAACTGTAAAACGGGCATGCAAAACTTCAAATGCCCTCTCGACATCCTTTCCAGCTGCTTCTTGTCTTTGGGCAAAGTGAACCTTTTTTCTGGCCAACTGGGTTAGAGATGGTGCTGACAAAGGTAACCCACGGAGGATAGATACCGTCAACCAGATAGTACATGTTGTACTCATGTCCATTGACAGTATAGTGTCAAGGAGGAACTTTTCTTGATCAGCCTACCAAGAACAACAACGATCGCTGCAACACATTGATGTCATTGTGAGACCCGGACATGCCAAAGAAAGCATGCCAAATCCAAAGATCCTGTGTTGCAACTACTTCAAGAATGATGGTGGGCTTCTTAACATGACCCTGATATTTCCTTTGAAAAGCCTCCAAGTAGTTCTTCCATTTTCAATGCATGTGGTCAAGGGATCCAAGCAAACCTGGCCACCCTCTTGCTTTTGAGATTGCTAAGAGCCTCTCGGTGTCTGCCACAGTTGGTTCTCTCAGGTATTGAGGTCCGAACACCTCGACCACAGCAGTTGCAAACCTGACCATGGCATCTCCGCATGTGCTCTCAGACATCCGTAGGTACTCGTCCCATGAATCAGTCGCCATGTCATATGCAAGCGTCCGGAGTGCGGCCGTGCACTTCTAGTAACCAGAGAAGCCAATCATTCCCATGGCGTCATCGAACAGTTGCTTGGCATGGTGAGTATAGTAGTAGCAGATGCTACCTGGCGGTGCGGTCGGAGGACAGGGGTCGAACGATGATGGAGTAGAAGCGGGGTGGAGCCCTGCTGTAGCGCTGGAGGTGATGGAGATGTAGAGTTTTGGCAGGGGTGTGGCGTCGCGGGTGGGGTGGTGAAGCAGCAACGAAGGTAAGAGAGAAAAAAGGAAGAAGAGAAAATGGGAGGATGGAGGCGCGGGGTCCGGGAAGGGTTTTGGGTGGATCGAGGGTGTTGGAGTCCTCGTGTTCAGGTGTGGGACTCCATAAACTTCCCTAGTTAGTCTCTACGGTTTGTGGGAGAAAAAGCGTCCAGACCGCCCCGCGGGACCGATACATGCCCGCGTTGGATGGCTTTGACGGTCCGGACAACGCGGTTTAGACGGATGCAGGCGGTTTGCGGGTCCGCCTTGAAGATGCCCTAAGGTCCTTTTCCGCTTTGTGCCCTCTTAGGTGTTGCTTCCAGTGCCGACGGGGTATGCGTGAAGATTATGTTCCACCGGGTTTTGTATGGAACCTGTGGTGCGTGCTGGTGAAAGATCATGGATGTCGCCTAGAGGGAGGGTGAATAGGCGCTTTAAAATAATTACGGTTTAGGCTTGAACAAATGCGGAATAAACCTAGCGGTTAATTTGTCAAGCACAAAACCTACAACAACTAGGCTCACCTATGTGCACCAACAACTTATGCTAAGCAAGATAAACTACTACGTGATAGCAAGATATATGACAAGAAAAAATATGGCTATCACAAAGTAAAATGCATAAGTAAAGAGCTCGGGTAAGAGATAACCGAGGCACGCAGAGACGACGATGTATCCCGAAGTTCACACCCTTGCGGATGCTAATCTCCGTTTGAAGCGGCGTGGAGGCACAATGCTCCCCAAGAAGCCACTAGGGCCACCGTAATCTCCTCACGCCCTCGCACAATGCAAGATGCCGTGATTTCACTAAGGGACCCTTGAGGCGGTCACCGAACACATACAAATGGCAACCCTTGGGGCGGTCACCGAACCCGTACACTTTGGCAACCCTTGGGGCGGTCACCGATGCAGTCAAATTGCTCAGGGCGATCTCCACAACCTAATTGGAGACCCGGCGGTTGCCCGGAGCTTTACACCACAATGATTGAGCTTCGAACACCACCAACCGTCTAGGGCGCCCAAGCACCCAAGAGGAACAAGCTCAAGGGTACCAAGCACCCAAGAGTAATAAGCTTCTCAACTTGTAACTTCCACGTATCACCGTGGAGAACTCAAACCGATGCACCAAATGCAATGGCAAGGGCACACGGAGTGCCAGGTCCTTCTCTCTCAAATCCCACCAAGCAACTAATGCTAGGGAGGAAAATGAGAGGAAGAACAAGAAGGAGAACACCAAGAACTCCAAGAACTAGATCCAAGGGGTTCCCCTCACATAGAGGAGAAAGTGATTGGTGGAAATGTGGATCTAGATCTCCTCTCTCTTTCCCTAAAAACTAGCAAGAATCCATGGAGGGATTGAGAGTTAGCAAGCTCGAAGAAGGTCAACAACGGGGGAAGAACACGAGCTCAAAAAGATAGGGTTTATTGGGGAAGAAGACCCTCTTTTATAGGTGGGGAAAAATCCAACCGTTATGCTCACAGCCCGCACCGAGCGGTAGTAGCCCTTTGAAACACAACAGCGAGGAGGCAAAAAGGCCAGAAGAACCGTCGGAGCGGTAGTTCCGCTTGACCTAACGGTACTACCGCTAGGGGTAGCGGTACTACTGCTAAGGGTAGCGATACTACTGCTTGCGAGCGGTACAAAAAAATTACATCCGTGCCTACCACCGCTGGACTAGTGACGAGTTTTTGGTCTGGAGCGGAAGTAGCCACGGAAGTAGTCGCGGTAGTACCGCTCCAAGCGGTAGTACCGCTCCCAAGGGCGGTACTAAAAAATTACATCCGCAGCAGCCCCTTTTAAGGACACCAAAACTGACACAACTTCTGCAAACGGACTCCGAATTCGACGAAACCAAGTTTGTTAGAAAGCTAGCGACAAGGGCTAACACAATCTTGATAGAAATACCAATAAGAAGCAAATGAGAAAAGGCCCAAAAGAAAATGGTGAGAACCCTTCCTCGGAAAAGACCGGTGAAACCTCCAACACCGAAAACATCATAGAAGACGCATGCGAACTTCGTTTTCGATGAACTCAAGCTTGTCATCAAGATGACCATAAGCTCTAAGACTCACAAAAAGAACCAAACAAGAACCAAGAAACATGATGCAAGGATGCAATGGTTTGAGCTCTCTACTAACGATAAGACCAAGCTACCAACTTGAGAGCCCCCCTTGATAGTACGGCAAACGATCCTATAACCCGATCTCCCAACTACCACCATGAGACCGGTAAAATAGAAAACCTATCAAGGGCAAACCTTTGCCTTGCACATGGTCCACTTGAGCTAGATGATGACGATCTTGATTCCCTCAAGTTGGACCACCTTTCTTGATTGCGTTGGCTCGATGAAGACTAGATGATTGCTCCCCCATACTCCACTATGGGTGAGTCACTTTTCGGTACACCTTCACAAGTGATTGCGTTGGCTCGATGAAGGCTAGTTGATTGCTCCCCCATACTCCACTATGGGTGAGTCACTCTTCGGTACACCTTCGCAAGTCCATTGTCACTACAATGGACGGCAAGCTACAAGCATGATTTCTTCGTCATGCTCCACTTGAACTTGCACAACACAACCTTGATTACAATCACCACTTGATGTCATCCTTTCCATGGGTTGTATGATATCTTCCTCTTGACGCAAGCCCATGGACACGTACCAAACCCCACATAAAACTCTCACATAGACCATGGGTTAGTACACAAAGTGCAATGGACAATGCTTACCATACCATGGGATCACTTGATCCCTCTCGGTACATCTTTTACGCTTTGTGAGTTGATCAACTTGATTCACTCTTGACTTAGTCTTGATCAACCTTAAATCTTTCCAACTCTTTTCATTTGGATGATGTCTTGAAGGTAAACATGAATGATCACACAATCTTCTTCTTCAAGACATGCTTGCAATAAGCACAACACTCACATGACCAATCTTTGGATAATTCCTTAATAGCACCTTGGTCAACACATAAACTCCTTGAAACCAACACATGGACTTCAAGAAATGCCTATGGACAAATCCTTCAAATATAACTCAATGCAACCATTAGTCCATAGAGAATGTCATCAATTACCAAAACCACACATGGGGGCACCGCATGTCCTTTCAAATTGCGGCCGGTGCGGCCAATGTCGAGGCTCGTGAAGTTCCGATCTACCTCTAAAAGTACATGTATCTCTAAGGTGTACACACCATGTTCTGATTTTAATAGCGCAATCAATCACTCACCCCCACCCACTCTCACGCCATCAGTAGGGTTTCTGTTTCTTCCTTTTTTTATGTTTTGTGTCTGTTTCGGGGCGGCGAGAGACTATCACGTCCTAGAGTTGGAATAATGCCCTTTCCCGCTTTGTCCCCGTTCGGGTGGTGCCTCTAGTGCTGGCAAAGGGTGAGTGAAGGTTATGTTCCGCCAGGTTTGTTTGGATCCCGCAGTGTGTGCTGGTGCAGCCGGTGCCACTGTGTCGAGGCTCGTGAAGTTTCGATCTACCTCTAAAAGTACATGTATCTCTAAGGTGTACACGCCATGTTCTGGTTTTAATAGCGCAATCAATTACTCACCCCCACCGCCTCTCACGCCATCAGTAGGGCTTCTGTTTCTTCCTCTTTTTTATGTTTTGTGTCTGTTTCGGGGCGGCGAGAGACTATCACGTCCTAGAGTTGGAATAAGGCCCTTTCCCGCTTTGTCCCGTTCGGTGGTGCCTCTAGTCTTTGGCAAAGTGCGTGAAGGTTATGTTCCGCCAGGTTTGTTTGGATCCCGCGGTGTGTGCTGGTGCAGCCGATGCCACTGTGTCGAGGCTCGTGAAGTTTCGATCTACCTCTAAAAGTACATTTATCTCTAAGGTGTACACGCCATGTTCTGATTTTAATAGCACAATCAATCACCCCCCCTCCCCCTCTCACGCCATCAGTAGGGCTTCCGTTTCTTCCCTTTTTTTACGTTTTGTGTCTGTTCCGGGGCGGCGAGAGACGGTCGCGTTCTAGAGTTGGAATAAGGTCCTTTCCCACTTTGTCCCCGCTCGGGTGGTGTCACTAGTGCCGGCGAAGGGCGCGTGAAGGTTATGTTCCGTCGGATCTGGTTGGGTCCTGCGGCGTGTGCAGGTGCGGTCGGTGCCGGTATGTCGAGGTCCATGAAGTTTCGATCTACCTACAAAAGTGCATGTATCTATAAGGTGTATACGCCATTTGTTGTATTTAATAGCACGATCAATCGCTCACTCCCCCTCACGCATAGTCTTGGTATACCATATAGTCATTTATTTTCTGAAAATTAATTAACTTTATTGATGTATACCCTGGAACAAAGCACTCAGCATACACAAAAACTTCTTGAATTTAATTTGAAAATTTCCAGGTTTCAGATACTGCATTATTCTTCTCTAATACTCACATTGATCTCAAAACTGCCATTTTTGTCTCTCTCTCTCTCTTCTCTCTCCTCTCTCAGCTAGCAGTACGAAGGACGGCACTGTGGCCGCGTCTCTTCTCTTCTCTCACACCGGCAGGTCAAGCAGCAGGCCGATGTGGCCGCACTCGGCGCTCGAGCTGCTGGCCGCATCGAAGCGCGCCGGCGGCGACCTCAGCACGCGCGTCGACGGCCCGAACCCGAGCGTTAGCTCCAGCCCAATTTCGCCGTCGTCGCGGGCCACCTGCGGCAGTACTGGGGGGCTCCGCTCTGCCTGGCTGACGTGCGAGGCCGCCTCAGCCTCGGCGTCCCTGGACTCTCCCCTCACCTGCTTGGCTGCCACTGCCACTGCCACGCCGTCGTCTTCGACGTGGTCGTGGCTGCCGGCTGACTCGCCGTGGCTCGGCACGCGGTCGAGGTCACCGTCGTTATCGCCGCGCTTGGCGCCGGAGGGGCTCTTGGATTTGGCCGTCGAAGAGGAGGACGCGCGCTTGAAGATGGTGCGCCCAGCGCGCGAGACGCCGAGCGCGAGCGGGCCGGCGGCGTTTGCAGGCGCAGGGACAACATTGGGCCTGGGGACATGGCGGCGGAGGTCGAACGCCGCCACGAAGCCAGGATGCCTGACGGCCCCGGACGGGACGGGGATGCGGCGGCCCTCGAACACGGCCTGGACGGCGTCCTGGCACGCCTCCCACTGGCCCGTCGTGAAGAGCCCGGTGGCGCCGTAGACGGGGTTGGCCACCCGGCCGCACGCCTCGTAGAGCAGCGAGCGGAAGAGCGCCGGGCGGAGGGCGGGGTCGGTGCCGGCGGCGAGGAGGTTGAGCAGCCCGCGCGGCCGTAGAACTTGGCGAGGAAGACGGTGGCGTTGGCCTGCGCGTCGGCGCCCCGGATCCAGGTCAGGCAGGGGCGGATGGTGCAGTCATCGGCGCAGCCCTTGCGCAGGGCCCGGCAGCCGTTGCAGCTCGCCCGCATCGTCGGTCGGCCTTGTTTCTTTCCTCCCGTCGGTCGGTGGAGGTGGTTCTATGTTCCTGCTCCGGTGAAGTGGTGGTGGTGATGGTGGTGTGTGTGGGACGGCGGAGAGGGCCGGAGGGTTTTATAGGTGTGTTGGCCCATGGTTTTTGGAGGGTGGGTTCGGCGCCGCTGCCAAAACAATGGGAGATCGATCATGCCGGTGCTGTGCTCACCCGGGGGTTCCACAAAAGGAAGAAAGAAAGAAAAGAAACGGATGCGGCTATTCTCTCATATGAGCAACAGTAAAATCGTCTTAAATAGTATTTTTTTCTTTTTTTTTAAATCTGGTTTTTTGTGGTTAAAAATGCTCATGTGTGTTATGTCAGTGGTAAAAAAGACATCACGCATCACGCATTTGAGCATATTGCACCACAAAATAATCGGAATTGTTTTTTTTAAATCATGCTATTTTATTTTATCTTATTGTTCATCGGGTCTAATGAGTTCGGGCTCATCCAAAAGTGCCGTCTTCTATGATAGGAATGGGGTATTTGGAAAACATAGTTACTGCATTCAGTTTTTAACCGAATTGAATTTTCAGAAAGAAATGGATTTTAGCCGAGAAACAATAGGCGGGAGGGAGCTTTCGGCGGAGTATCTTTTCGGGGTGCCGCCGCGGTTTTCTTGGAGTGCTGTGTGCGCGTTGTATGGTAGGGGACATCCCGGCCAACCCGGGAGGGAGGGATATGGTGAAGACAGGCAGGTTGTGTGTCTGACATGAAGAGCGCAGGCACGAGGCTTCAACCTCTACCTTTTCGGCAACAATCTACACCACTTACCCGAGCATGTCAAGGTGGTATCCTTTTTTAATATTTAATAATTGCAATTGAGTTTAAAAAAATTATCGTGCTTCATAAATTATTGTGTTTTAAATAATGTTCACAAATACTTTAAAAGTTAGTGCTTTTGAAAAAATAATCCAAAAACAGTTTCACCTTTTAGAAAGCATGTTTTCAAATTTTTTTAAAAATATTCACCTTTTCTAAAACTAAATAAAGAACCGACTGGAAAAATATGCTCGCTATACTATCCAAGTCAAGGCTACACAATATTTGGTCAAGTCACTGCAGTACCCTGGGTTGAAAACTGAATGTTCCACAATATTCGAACCACAATATTGCACAATGTTCATGATTAAAAAAATCACGAATTCAAAAATGTTCACTATTTAATAGAATGTTCATGATTTTGTAAAAAATGTCCACGAATTTTAGAAGGGTTCACAATTGCAAAAAATGATCACGATGTTAAAATATGTTCACGAATTTGAAAGATGTTTGCAAACTGAAAAATAGAAGGTAAAAAGAAGAATTAAAAAGGAAAAATAAAATCACCACTATGCTTCACACGAAAGCAAACATGTACTCCCCGCTCGTGACAGAGAAGAACCTGGAAAAAATCGAGAAAAGGAAAAAACCTAAGAAAACCCGAAAAATTTAAGAACCATAAAAACTTGGAAGAACAAAAACACCAAGAAAATAGTAAAATTAAAAATCAAAGAAAAGAAAAGAAACCCATGACGAGGGAAGCGCCCACCGCATGACACAAGGAAAATTCCCCATGCGATTGCACCCTCCAACTAGTTGCTCCCTATATACTCAAATGCAATTACAGCAGTTGCACCGCTTCCCAACAATCATGGGCCATGGGGTACTAACATTATTACTACTAGGGGTAAAGAGTCTATCGGGCCGAACGCTAGAGAAAAGGCGAGCGAGCACGGTGCAACATATTTTCTCTCTATGTATTTAGCTTTCATCACAATTTCTAGCTGTTCTAATAATCATACTATATTTTTTGTGGGTTACAAAAGGGTTTATGAATTCTACAAATAATTGCGGTGTTTAAAAACGTTCACAGATTTAAGCAAAATGGACATGAAATTTATTTTTCGTATACTTTAAAAACTATTAATGTTCTTTTGCAAGTGTTTCATTTTTTAAATACATATGGACTAAAAAATGTATGTGAATTTGTAAAAAAAGTTCATGAATTTATATCAAATGTATATAGGTTCATGAAATTCATAGGAAGTAGTTGAAAATTTTCTTATTTTTAATAAAATGTTAATATAGTAAAAATTAAACAAGAAAGAGACAAACAAAAATATAATAATAAAAATAGATAAATATTAAAGACCATACATCTTTAGTCCAATTTAAGACAATACATATAATCATAGATAAATAATATAAGTCGCTTTTTATGACCGAAATATTATAGCTCACTTAGTCAATTTCTATGTTTGCCATATTTGTATTTATTATTTACTCGTTGATTCATATTTGTACAGATGAGAATCATTCCCTCCTTCCAGTATTTCTGTTATGCAAAGCAGCGCTCATCACCTATAATAAATGTTTCCAGTCTCATCCACAGTTGATACATATGTGGGAACATGTATGCATGCAGGAAGACACACGAGTAGGATTGAGCGCTTAAGGGAGGTCATGATTTTCGCTAGTTGGTGATTAATGAGCTTGATATACGAGTTGTCCATAAAAGCATTGTATAACCAGTTCATGGTGGAGTTATCTTTACTCCAGTTTTATAACTATACATCTAATAGTAGAAATATTATACCTCACTTATTATCTTCTATATTTATACATAGTGCTTTGATTGTAATTATTATTGGCTTGCTGATTTAGGTTTCTACACGTCAAATAACTCCCTCATCTCCACAGGCGGAGCCAGCATTTCTCAAAGCCTAGGGCTAAGTTAAGTTACTAAAAATATTGTCAAATACCACACATACAAAAGCGTGCTAGAAGTATGTTAAAAATTCACATTTAAAATGAAGTATGAATTCATTATTACCACGAGAAAAAATTCAATAAAATATTTTAACAAAGTGCATCATTGCAAGCGTTGGTACAAAATTAACGAAGACTTGCTCAACTTTAGGTCATCGTTCCTTCACCGGCAATTAGAAGGACCTTCAGCTGCAAATATAAAAACAAGTATTTAGAAACAAGAGAATGGACATGGACCAAGTCGATTGTTCATATGAAATCTTGCACACAGAAAAATAACACATAATAAATCATTCTCACAAAGTGCACGAGGTAGTGGCCTCTTGCGTTTCCGCATTTATGATAGCACTCTTTGATCTTAAATGTTTAACCGGTGTGCGCGCACTGCAATTTAGCAGGAGTTGGAGACTTGCAGAAGAATGGGAAGAATGACAGACGAACGGGGCGCAGCGCGGGTTGACTAGGGCGGCGGCGTAGTGCCCGATCGAGGTGAGGTATCCTCCGCTTTCAATTGGGCGAAAGATTTTATTTTGGATAATCCTATACTTACGAATAGTTATATAAGGTTTTACTTAACCTTACGATACGTCTTCATCGTATCTATATTTTTGACTATTTCATGCCAATATTCTAGAAATTTCACATACTTTTGAAAACAATTTATATGCTTTTCTTGGACTAACATATTGATCCACTGCCAGTGCCAGTTCCTGTTTTTTGCATGTTTTTGTTTCACAAAAAATCCATATCAAACGAAGTCCAAACAGAATAAAAATTTACGGAGATTTATTTTGGAATATATCTGATTTTTGGAAAAATGAATCAACGCAAGACAATTCTCGAGGGGCCCACAAACTCACACGACGCGCCCCCGTACCCTAGGCGCGCCTAGTAGGCTTGTGGCTACCCGTTAAGGAGGTTGGGGCCATTCTTTCGCCGCAATAAAGATAATTTCTGAATAAAAATCCCCTCAAAATTTTAGCCCAATCGGAGTTGAGGATCTTCGGGAATATAAGAAACGGTGAAGGGCCAGAAAACAGGACGGAAGGCGAGAGAGAGAGAGAGAGAGAGAGAGACAGAGAGAGAGAGAGACCCAGAGAGAGAGAGAGAGAGAGAGATCCAATCTAGGAGAGGCTCCTGCCCTCCGAGGGCCATGGAGGCCAAGGATTAGAGGGGAAACCCTCCTCCCATCTAGGGGGGGGGGGCAAGGAAGAAGAAGGAGGGGGGGCTCTGTCTCCCTCTCTCCTGATGGCGTCGGAGCGCCTCCCAGGGCAATCATCGTGTGACGGCGATCCGATCTACTCCAACAACTCCATCATATTCATCATCACCTTCCCTCATCTATATTCAGCGGTCCACTCTCCCGCAACCCACCGTACCCCCTACTTGAACATGGTGCTTTATACTTCATACTATTATCCAATGATGTGTTGGCATCCTATGATATTTGAGTAGATTTTTGTTGTCCTTTGGGCTAATTGGTAAATTGCTATGATTGGTTAAATTTGCTTGTGGTTATATTGCTGTCCTTTGGTGCCCATCATATGAGCGCGTGTATGGATCATACTATATGGTTAGTTGTATGTTGATAGGACTATACATTGAAGGGCAAGAGTCACAGAAGTGTCTTCCTACCATAGAAATTGATTCATATGGAATTAAAGGGGGGCCAATATATCTTAATGGTATGGTTGGGTTTTATCTTAATGAGCTTTAGTAGCTGCGGATGCTTGCTAATAGTATCATAAGTGCATAGAATTTCAAGTAAAGGATGACATGCTAGCAGTGGCCTCTGCCACATAAAAACTTGCTATCAGTCTAGTAACGTGCCCAATTGATTAAGGACAATTTCACAAATCCTACCACCACTTTTCCACGCTCGTTATACTAACCTAATTGTTCTTTTAGTAGAATAGCACCTAACTTTTATTTTTACGTTCTTTATTATCTTGCAAACCTATCCCATTACACCTACAAAGTACTTCTAGTCTTATTCTTGTTCTAGGTAAAGCGAACGTTAAGCGTGCACAGAGCTGTAGCTGTGGTCGATAGAACTTGAAGGGAATATTAATTCTATCTTTAGCTCCTCGTTGGGTTCGACACTCTTACTTATGGGAAAGGGCTATAGTGGATCCCCTATATTTGTGGGTTATCACCTTTCCTAAATAATTCTCTCTCCCCTGATATTAACTGGGTGGGCCCCTCCTCCTCTTAATCCCAATAACAAATTGACATCTGGCTAATCACGTAAGATTACGTTAAACTTCTTCATAAACTGCACAGCCGATGTTTAGCATTACCGATTTTTTAGGAACGATTGGGCGAGAGACGGTTGACGTGTCAACTGCGCAGCCGTGGAGAGATTATAGTTGGGCTAATGGGCTGACAAAAGCCCGGGGCTGGGTTTGATTGTATCTCAAATTCTGGAATATTTGCTAGTACACGTAAGGTGTTAGCCGCGCCACGCCTGGGGCAGCCCCAGGCCCAAATCTGCCTCTGCACATCTCGGTATTTCCATTATGCTAGGGTGGTGTGCCTCTCCTCACCTCTCATAAAATTTTCAAGTCTCACTGACGGTTCGTGCGTGCAGTTAATATGATATATGTGTGTGGGAACTTATTATTGGGGAACATAGCATGTAATTTTAAAAAAAATTTTACGCTCACGCAAGATCTATCTAGGAGATGCATAGCAACGAGAGGGGAGAGTGTGTCCACGTACCCTCGTAGACCGAAAGCGGAAGCGTTAGGTTAACGCGGTTGATGTAGTCGAACGTCTTCAAGATCCAACCGATTTAGTACCGAACGCACGACACCTCCGAGTTCAAACAGACGCTCATTCGATGGCGTCCCTCGAACTCTTGATCCAGCAGAGGGTCGAGGGAGAGTTCCGTCAGCACGACGGTGTGGTGACGTTGTTGGTGATGTGATCCGCGCAGGGCTTCGCCTAAGCACTACGACGCTATGACCGGGGAAGTAAAGCTGTAAAGTGGGGGAGGGGCACCGCACACGGCTAAGAGAACAATTGATGTGCCTTGGGGTGCCCCCTTGCCCCCGTATATAAAGGAGGAGGGGAGGAGGTGGGCCACCAGGGGCGCGCCAGGGAGAGGGGATTCCTACTAGGACACCAGTCCTAGTAGGATTCGCCCCCCCTTTTTTCCTTCTTTCGGAGGGGAAAAGGGGTGTGACGTCCGAATAATTAAGCTACAGTAATCCTCTGCTAATGATGCCACGTCACCACGATTACTGTTGTTAAACTCGCGTTGGTTCGAAAACCGGTTCAAATTCAAATTTGAAACAAAGTCAAAAATAAAAGTTTTCAAACGTCAAAACTAAAATGTGCAAGCTATGGCAAATAATTCATAAGTATTGCCGGTGAAGAAACCAAATTGTTATAGAATATCTAGATGCACTTAAATAGATAAAATAATGGCTTTAACAATTAAATAAATGCCTTTTCTAATTTATAAAATATTGAACTATTTTAATTGAGTACCAAACTTTTTATGGCAGCACTAAATATTGTAAAGTAATTATGTGGCACCACTTCATATTTTCCAAGAGAAATCTTGAAACATTTTGCAAAGCACAAAACAGAAAAGAAAAATAAGAAAGAGAAAGAGAGAAGCCCCCCTCCTGTTTCTCCCCTGGGCCTCGGCCCACCCGATGCCAATCCAGCCCCCATAGCCCCCTCGGTCGTCTTCAACCACCCCCGGCGTTCGTCTTCGATTCCGGCGCCGTCGAGCCCTCCCCGAGCCCACTTATGCACCTCTACAGGGTCGCTGTGAGCCCCCACTCCCTTCCCATCTCTCTATGCCTCGAATCCGTGCTCCTAGCCATCGCTGCCCTCGCGACCGAAGACCACCGCTCGCCATGGCCACAGCTCAGTGTCCGCACACGCGCTCCTGCTGCTCTTGTGTTGCTTCTGTTGCTGCCGCTGCTCTACCTTGCTACTTGCTGCCACTACAGCTCGTCGCCCGCGCTTCCGTCGCCGATGCCCGTCTGCCCCTGCTCGCACGCACGCTCACGTGCTCCTGCTGCTCATGGATGTGCTTTTATTGCTATTCCCCGTAGCTGCTATTGGTGCTGCTGCCGCTTGCCGCCGCCGCCGCCGGCTGCTCGCCGTGCAGCCGCCCCGGGGCTAGCATCCGCGCGCCCCCGCTCGTTGCTGCGTGCTGCGTGCTGCTGCGCATGCGCGACTTCTTGGCACGCGTGGCCGTGCCCCTGCTACTGCTTTGCGCCACCGCTGTTTTGCCTGTACTGTTGCTAGCTACTGTAGTTGCTAGCTAGCTTTTCTAATTCTATACTGCCTAGCCCTCTAAACAGCCCCTAAACAGTGATAAGACAAGTCCTAACATGGGAAAAAATTATATGAACCGAAAGTAGACGTAACGAGATTCATTTTGTTCCATTGGATCTGCTTCAGATAATGCATGGATTAATTCCTACAAAAATCGCAATGTTCAATGTTCTGTTAACAGAAAAGCCGAAAACAGCTTTATTTTTATAGATACTTTAGAGCTGTTAATGATCAAGCAAATGAACTCTAATATGGATGAAAGTGCTACTATCTTGTAGACCACAGAGAAATGCTCAAAATTGGTATAATGCACAAAATCATAGGATGTACAGAAAAATAGTTGTAGCGTTTTGAAAACAGCTAAGTAATGTTTAAAACTGTCGAAATCTAAGACTTAGTAGAATTTCAGGGATTTTTAGGATATTGCTTAAAGCTTTGAAAATTAATAGAAAATAATCCGTAGCTCGGATGAAAAAGTTTTATACATGAAAGTTGCTCAGAACGATGAGACGCTTTGGAATACGCTCTCCGTTCATCTATCACATGCCCCTAGCATAGCGAACACAGAACTTTCCCCTCCAGTCCGCTTGTCCGATAATGCCGAACAACGGGGATACTTTCCCGGATGTTTTCCCCCTTCGCCGGTATCATGTAGTACCACGTTAGAACACCCCTAGCCCTGTGTGTTACCGCCGTCATGCATCTGTGTTGCATCTGGTTGCATTATATTTACTGTTTCTTCCCCGTTCTTCCTAGAGTGAGACCGCCGCCGATGTCGCTTATGATCGACTTACGCCGACGCATTTAACCTTCCTCCCTTTCAGCGGAGCTTCTAGGCAAGCGCCCCCTTTGATCATCCCGATATCGCCCATTCCATTCTCTCATTCTTGCATTAGATTTTGCTACTGTTATTGTTTGCTCCTATTCTGATGCATAGCCTGCTTTTGTAATCTGCTTATTGTTACCTACCTACTTATCCTAAACTGCTTAGTATAGGTTGGTTAGTAATCCATCAGAGACCTCCACCTTGTCCTTGTTTCCCCTGCTTCATCATCGACGACTCGATCAACGTGATCGACGATTAGAGCCCGACACCTCACATCACATCACGCCCTTTTGTTGCTCGACTCTCTGAGCTACTATCGAGTGCCGAGGGTGATCCCTCATAACGCACTCGATGATAATTCGTGTAGTGTCGCTATTCGGTCGTGGTCATCGAGGGTGATTTCCTCTTTCACCATTCCCGATACGGCTCTGGTTGCAGTAACACCTCAAGTGTGAACCTCGAGGGTGGTCCCTCTTACGTTCACCTTGATGATTACATTGAGTGGAATCCACCGGGGGTGATTCCTTGGGTTTTCCCCTTGATGTCTGGACACATGGTTACCTTGACTTTACTTGACACATTGGTGAAAGCCGGCGGGCCCGGAGCACCTGTCTTGATGTGACGGTGGCGGCTGGCTGTTTAGCGGTATCACCCAGGAGGGGTGATAGCTCCGGACTTGTCCCGACAGCCGTCACTTCTTTTAATAATGCACTAACAGGTTTGGGTATTTGTTCTGAGTTGGCCTCTGGCCTTTACGCACTAACCACCACGCGAGAATAGTTATGGGCCTCGACGTCGCAGTATCAGCCAAAGCTTTGTCGACGTCGATTCAAAGCATAGCGTCCGCGGTCGGATCGTCTTTGGCCATCCGAGGCGGTGCTGGTATCCACCCTGCGCGCAATGACCCGGAGTGCAACGGGCGATGGGCCCAAGACCCCGGGGCGCTTAGGATGTAGACCGGCGGGGACCTCTCTGCTGAGCCTAGGTAGGGCTGCGATGTGTTGATCTTCCGAGGCCGGGCATTGACCCCAGAAAGGTGTGTCCGGCCAGAGTGATCGAGCGTGTTGGGTAACTTGGTGCACCCCTGCAGGGAAGATATATATTTGAATACCGTGTCCTCGGTAATGGACGTTCAGACTTGTATCCTGATCTTATACAACTAGAAATGGATACTTGATATGTGATGGATATGTGGCTCCGAGATTACTTTCTCGCAGGGAGTCGAGGAAGGATCTCTGGGCATTAATTCTACAACATGCTTGTTAATTATAAACTGCTATTCTTTACTCTTCTACATGCTGCAAGATGCTTGGAGCTGCTTGAAGATGCTAGTCTTCGATAGGCTAGGCCTTCCCCTCTATTCTGGCTTTCTGCAGTTCAGTCCACAGATACAGCCCTTTCATTTGATACCAATGCATACTTAGTATAGATCTGATGCTTGCGAGTACTTTGGATGAGTACTCACGGTTGCTTTGCTACCCCTTTTTCCCCTTCCTTCTTCTTTCTGGTTGATGCAACCAGATGGTGGATCCGTGGAGCCAGATGCCACCGCGGACTGATGCTACTAAGTGGAGACCGCCGACGACTAGGAGTAGCTAGGAGGTCCCAGGCAGGAGGCCTTGCCTCTTCGATCGTGTTGCTTTTGTGCTAGCCTTCTTAAGGCATCCTTGTCTAACTTATGTCTGTACGCAGATATTGTTGCTTCCGCTGACGCTTGTGTATCGAGCTTGTATTCGAGCCCTTGAGGCCCCTGGCTTGTAATATGAAGCTTGTATTATTTTGAATTTGTGTCTAGAGTTGTGTTGTGATATCTTTTCGTCAGTCCCTGGTCTTGATCGTACACGTTTGCGTGTATGATTAGTGTACGATTGAATCGAGGGCGTCACAAGGGGGAAGGAGAGGGAGTAGGAGAAGGAAAGGGGGACGCCGCCCCCTTCCCTAATCCAATTCGGCCTCCTCCCTTGTGGAGGGCGTGCCATCCCCTTGTGGGCTGGTTAGCCTCCCTCCTATGACCCATATGGCCCATATCTTTCCCCGGGGGGTTCCGGTAACCCCTCCGGTACTCCGGTATGTACCCATTACACTCCGGAACCCTTCCGGTGTCCGAATACTACCTTCCAATATATCAATCTTTACCTCTCGACCATTTCGAGACTCCTCGTCATGTCCATGATCTCATGCGGGACTCCGAACAAACTTCGGTCACCAAAACACATAACTCATAATACAAATCGTCATCAAACGTTAAGCGTGCGGACCCTACGGGTTCGAGAACTATGTAGACATGACCGAGACTCATCTCCGATCAATAACCAATAGTGGAACCTGGATGCTCATATTGGTTCCTACATATTCTACGAAGATCTTTATCGGTCAGACCACATTAACAACATATGTTATTTCCTTTGTCATTGATAACCCACAAGTATAGGGGATCAGAACAGTTTTAGAGGGTAGAGTATTCTACCCAAATTTTCTAGATTCGACACAAGGGGAGCCAAAGAATATTTGAAAGTATTAGCATCTGAGTTGTCAATTCAACCACACTTGGAGATTAATTATCTACAGCAAGTAATCAGTAGCAAAGTAATATGATAGTTTTGATAATAGTGACAACATCAATAATGTGATAGCGATGATAGCAGTAATTTTGTAACAAGTGTAACAGTGATGATAGCAGTAGTAACTTAGCAGAAACAATATAGGATAAGGCATTGGATCGGTGACTTGTTGGATGATATTAGACAGTCATAACCTAGGGCGATACGACACTAGCTCCAGTTCATCGATATAATGTAGGCATGTATTCCGTAAATAGTCATACGTGCTTATGGAAAGAACTTGCATGACATCTTTTGTCCTACCCTCCCATGGCAGCGGGGTCCATATTGGAAACTAAGGGATATTAAGGCCTCCTTTTAATAGAGAACCGGAACAAAGCATTAACACATGGTGAATACACGAACTCCTCAAACTACGGTCATCACCGGGAGTGGGCCCGGTTTTTGTCACTCCGGGGTTGCCGGATCATAACACGTAGTAGGTGACTATAACTTGCAAGATTGGATCTAAAACATGGATATAATGATGATAACATAAACGGTTCAGATGTGAGTTCATGGCACCCGGGCCCAAAGTGACAAGCATTAATCATAGCAAAGTCATAGCAACATCAATCTAAGAACATAGTGGATACTAGGGATCAAGCCCTAACAAAACTAACTCGATTACATGATGAATCTCATCCAACTCCTCACCGACTAGCGACACTACGAAGGAATTACCCACTCCCGGTGGGGAGCATCATGGAATTGGCGATGGAGTAGGGTTGGTGATGATGAAGAACGAAGATCCTCCTCTCTGGAGCCCCAAATGGACTCCAGATCTGGCCTCCCGATGAAGAACAGGAGGTGACGGCGGCTCCGTCTCGTGGATCACGATAATTCTTTCTCTCTGTTTTTTTCTGGAAAAAATAGGATTTTATAGCGTTGGTTTCGGGGTCAGCGGGGCCACCAGGTGGGGACAACCCACCTGGGCGCACCGGGAGAGGGGGGCGCGCCCTGGTGGGTTGTGCCAACCCAGGGGACCCTCTCCGGTAGGTCTTTTGGCTCCAGAAATTCTTATATATTATATAAAAAATCCTTGCAATGTTTCGTTCCATTCCGAGAACTTTTATTTCTGCACAAAAACAACACCATGGTAGTTCTGCTGAAAACAACGTCAGTCCGGGGTTAGTTTCATTCAAATCATGCAAATTAGAGTCCAAAACAAGAAAAGCGTTAGGAAAAGTAGATACGTTGGAGACGTATCAACTCCCCCAAGCTTAAACCTTTGCTTGTCCTCAAGCAATTCAATTGATAAACTGAAAGTGAAAAATAAAAACTTTTACGAACTCTTTTGCTCTTGTTTGCATAAATAAGCTTAAACAACACCCAGGTTTTTAGCCAATAATATAACTAACCATGCCGACAATAACTCCTAAAAATTATATTAACTCGTATTCAAAGACATAATCAGCTAGCGAGCAATAATAAGGTATCTCAAACGGCAACACGTTGTCAAAACAACCATGATATAGTATGACAATAGTGGTATCTCGCTAGCCCTTTCTGAGACCGCAAAACATAAATGCAGAGCACCTCCAAAGTTCAAGAAGCGACTAAACATTGTAATTCATGGTAGAAAAGATCCAGTCATGATGCACCCAACATTAGCTACACACAATGCATAAGTGATGACAGTTGTGCTCTCAGGTTCTAGTGCTTGTTTTAGAAGGTGATGACACAACATAAAAGTAAATAGATAGTCCCTTCGCAGAGGGAAGCAGTGATTTGCAGAGGGGCTAGAGCTCAAGTTTTAAAACAGAGGTAAATGATATTTTGAGACATGCACCCTTCTCATTTACTTCACGGCCATCATTTATCAATATCTTCCATGGTAAGCACGCTAGTGGCGGTTCCCAAGCGATAAAAGTAAAGGTTTTGACTCCATTGGGAGTTTTTGTTTGATTATTTAAGAGATTAACTCTTTTTCATGTTTGCAGTTTGGGACTGGGCATCCCTATTACCGCCCTTTTCTCGTGCGATGGCGAGTGAATAAACACTCGACCTGAGAATAACCCGCTTAGCATGGCAGATACCGACCACCTCTTATTGTTCCATGAACGATCCAGCACCTAAAAAGGATATTTATTTAGAAGTTTTTAGAGGTGGCACATGCAAATTTACTTAGGACGGCAGGGTAATACCGCGTATAGGTAGGTATGGTGGACTCATCTGGAATAACTTTGGGTTCAAGGTTTTTGATGTACAAGCAGAATACCCACTTAGTACAGGCGAATGCTAGCAATTAGATTGAGAAGCGGCCAGCTAGAGAGCAACAACGGTCATAAACATGCATTATGCATAAGTAACATTGGACACTAGCATGAGTAGGACATGAACACCATGAACATAAATATTATAGAGGCTATGTTGGGTTTGATTCAACTACATGCATGAACATGTGCCAAGTCAAGCCACTCAAACATTAAGAGGAGGATACCATATCATCATACTACATCACAATCATTTTAACGCGATGTTGATATCCAAGATAAATCATTATCCACTCCTAGCTACTTATGCATGGCATGAGAAACTATAATCTCTAATTGTCATTGCAAACATGTTTAATCATAATTGGCTGAATCATGGATACTAGGTTAAACATATTTACAAAAAGGAGAACAAATCGAGTTCATACCAGTTTCTCTCTGCCACAGCCAGTTCATCGAATATCACCATTATCGCCTTTCACTTGCACGACCGAACGATGTTAAAATAATAATAGTGCAAGAGTGTCGTGGACTAAGCTGGAATCTGCAAACATTTTATTCAACAGGAGAAGACAAGGTAAAATGGTCTCTTTATTAGATCAACAATAATGCAAATAAAAGCCACTCAACATTTTCATCATGGTCTTCTCCTCGGTAAGACTCGAATAAAAAGAGAAGACATTCAGAGAAACTCACTGAAATATTTTTGGAGTTTTTGTTTTTCTTGAACAAGCGAATAAAAGGGAAAAGAAAAAACGAGAAAAACTATTTACACGGGAAAGCTCCCAACAAGAAAAAGAAGAACAAGGAAATATTTTTGAGTTTTCTTTTTAGTGCTACTACTAAGCATGCATAGAAAGTAAACTACTACAACTAATTTTTTGGTTTTTTCTAAAGTTTTTCAAGCACACAAGAAGAAAGCAAGAAAATTAATCTAAGCATGGAAGATACAATGAAAAAGTGTGAACACCGACAAATGAAAATAAGTGGACATGAATGTAATGTCAGTGCGAAACACGTACTCCCCCAAGCTTAGGCTTTTGGCCTAACTTGGTAGTCAATCAGTAGCCTGGATAGTAGTCGGCGTGGTAGCTCATGGAGGCTCTCGGTGCGGACGCCTCAGCCTGCCGTGCTGCCTCCATTGCTGCGTTGTGAGCTCGGGCCTCGCTCTCAAGAACAAAATATCTTCCCTTACTGTGATAGTCAAAAAGAGCAGGCACAGGCAAATATGTGTGCACTACAGATGTTTGGTTAAACAATAGATTGTAAGTGAAGTTATCAACCTTTCCTTTAAGGATCTTATGATCTTTTAAGGTGTTAAAATCTAAATACTGCGTGGGTAGGATAGGATGAAAGGGCAAAGGTGAAACACCCAACCCTCGTGCTAAACGCGTGGCATAAATTCCACCATAGAAATAGCCACCGTTAGCGTTGTGCTGAAGTCTGCGTGCAACAATCGCTCCAAGGTTATAATTCCTTTCACCAGTGAGAGCGGTGCGAATGAGGCTCAAGTCTGGAGCACAAAGCGTACTATAGTCTTGCTTGCCTACTATGCATTTCCCGTTAAATAATGCAAAGTACAGAATTGCGGGAAAACGAATGCTCTTTATTCTACCTTGTGTCACTCCCCTCCTTTCACCGTAACAAAGACTAGTCAAGAATGTTTCGAACTCAGCCTTTGGTGGTTCGTCAAGTGAACCCCAAGACAGGAGCTTGCAGTGGTAAGAAAAATTCTCTAGTGAGATGGTAAATGGACTATCATAAAGCATAAACGACACCCTAGACTCACGGGGAAAGAATTTAAATCCTTTGACAAATGATTCAGTGAGAAGGTAGCATTGTTCGCACTTATCTGAAAGGTAGGGACCGAGACCGGCATTGTGAACATATTGCTCAAATTCCTCCTTAATGCCCACACGCACCATATAATCATCACAAGGCCATAAGCATGTTTTGGTGGCGGCATCTCGTGTGGAACTTTCACTTGGTTCAACATAAGACCGGTGAAAGCGTAATCACTAGAAGATGCCCCCGAGGATCTCCTCCTCGAAGAACTCCTTCCAAATAGGTTTATCATGTCCACGTACAATTTCTGAAAAAATATTTGGGTGATAAAAATTTGTCAACAAAACTTCACAAAATTGATAGCAACTACTCATAGGGATACATAGAGGCCATAGCAAGCATTCAAACTACTTCGAACTCTAAGAATTCAACATGCAAGCTCATCTATAGCAGCACCAAGAGTAGCTAATTATTCAAAATATAAACCACTAAAACAAAAACTAATTGGACAAACGGTGGAGTCACATACCAAGCAACAATCCCCTGAAACAGTTTCGGAAACGGAGCTTTGAGCAAAGAGATCGAAATCCACGGGTTTGAGAGCAAGAACATGGGAGAGGGAGCAAAGGAGATTTTTTTTCTGGAGGTAAGTGATGATGTGGGATGAAGGGATAAGTGAGGGGGCCCACGTGGGTACCACAACCCACCAGGGCGCGCCTGGGGGTCCTGGCACGCCCAGGTGGGTTGTGTCCACCTGGTGCACCTCCCTTTGATATTATTTGCACTAGAAATTCAGAAATATTCAGAAAAAAATCGTATTAAATTTTCAGAGCATTCTGAGAACTTTTATTTTTGGGTCATTTTTTTATTGCACGAGAAATTCAGTAAACAAACAAAACATGGCATTTTATTTTATTTAACTAATAAAAACAGAAAACAAAAAGTAAGGACAAAAGGTAGTGCTTACTAAATTCATCAACTTCATACCGTTCAAAAATGATTCATTAATAAGGTTGATCAGGTCTTATTAACAACCACTTTCGATTAGCATGAAACCGAAGAACTTTTGTAAATCACTAGGTTACCTCAATGGGGATACGAATGTCCCCAACAATAAGCATTTCATATTTCTTTTTGACAGCAGGTAGAGGTATTTGAAAACTTCCAATAGTGATTGTCAGAGATTTTTCAATAACATTAATATCATTCGCTTGAAATTGTTTCTTCGGAAAGTGCACCGTATGCTCATTACCATTAATACGAAAAGTGACCATGCTTTTATTACAATCAATAACAACCCCTGCAGTATTCAAGAAGGGTCTACCAAGGATAATCGACATGTTGTCGTCCTCGGGCATCTCAAGTATAACAAAGTCAGTCAAAATAGTAACATTAGCAACAACAACGGGCACATCCTCACAAATACTCATAGGTATGGCAGTTGATTTGTCAGCCATTTGCAAAGATATTTCAGTAGGTGTAAGCTTATTTAAATCATGTCTTTTATATAAAGAGAAAAGCATAACACTAACACCAGCTCCTAAATCACAAAAGCAGTTTTCAGATAATTCTTTTTGATAGAGCAAGCCATAGTTGGTATTCCCGAATCTCCAAGTTTTTTAGGTACTCCATCTTTAAAAGTATAATTAGCAAGCATAGTGGAGATTTCAGCTTTTGGTATTTTTCTCTTATTTGTGATGATGTCTTTCATATACTTTGCATAAGGAGGCATTTTCAGGATATTAGTCAAGCGAGTACGCAAAAAGAATGGCCTCAGCATTTCAGCAAAGCGTTCAAATTCTTCATCATCTTTCTTTTTAGTTGGCTTAGGTGGAAAAGGCATAGTTTTTGAACCCACAGTCCTCTTTCTTTACCTTGTTTTCTAGCAACAAAGTCTCTTTTATCAAGATCAACACGTGGTTCTATCTCAACATCATTATCTGGTTCTTTATTATTTAGTTGAGAGTCTTCATGGACCTCATCATTATCTTTTTCATTATCACTAGGTGAGTGTTCATTACCAGATTGGGTTTCTGCATCAGAGATAGAAGTTTCATTATCATTATCAGGAGGTTTTTCTATTTCAGGTTCACTAGAGGCATGTGAAGTCCTATCATTTTTCTTCTTATTTTTCTTTCTAGAAGGACTAGGTGCACTAGTGTTATTTCTTTGTGAATCTTGTTCTATTCTTTTTGGGTGTCCCTCTGGGTAAAGTGGTTCCTGAGTCATTTTACCTCCTCTAGTTGCAACTCTAACAGCAAAGTCATGAATATTATTATTCATTTCATCAAGTAATTCTCTTTGTGATTTAGCAACTTGTTCTAACTGAGTTTGAACCATAGAAGCATGCTTTCCAACACCTCTAACATCATTTGATATTCTAAATAACAAGTCACTCAAGCGAGCAATCATATCAGAATTATATTTCAATTGTTTCATAACATTTGCATTGAAGTGATCTTGTTTTGTAATGTAGTTTTCAAACTCATAAAGGCATTGACTAGGATGCATATTGTGAGGATTGTCATTATCATTGAACTTCATTAAAGAATTTACCTCTACCACCTTAGGAAGTGGTGGAGTATCAAGCCCATGTATTTCTTCAATAGGAGGTAAATTTTTAACATCCTCAGCTTTAGTACCTTTTTCCTTCATAGATTTCTTTGCCTCTCGCATATCTTCAGGGCTGAGATATAATATACCACTCTTCTTTGGAGTGGGTTTAGGCGGTGGTTCAGGAAGAGTCCAATCATCATAATTTTTCAATATGTTATTCAATAATTGTTCATCTTGACCAACATTTCATTCCTTGAAAACACAACCAGCACAACTATCTAGGAAATCCCTAGAAGCATCGGTTAGTCCATTATAGAAGATATCAAGTATTTCATTTTTCTTAAGAGGATGATCAGGCAAAGCGTTAAGTAATTGGGACACTCTCTTCTTTAGTTTGCACAAAGTTAAATATTTCCTGTAAGGCAGCTTGTTTCTTATGAGCAGGAAAATATTTTTCTGAGAAGTAATAAATCATATCCTAGGGACTACGCACACAAACAGGAGCAAGAGTATTGTACCAAGCTTTAGCATCATCCTTTAACGAGAAAAGAAATAATTTGAGAATAAAGTAATCGCGAGTTTTCTCATCATGAGTAAAAAGGGTGGCTATATCATTCAACTTAGTAAGATGTGCCACAACAGTTTCAGTTTCATAACCATGGAAAGGATTAGATTCAACCAAAGTAATTAACTCTGGGTCGACAGAGAATTCATAATCCTTATCAACAATAAAGATAGGTGAAGTAGCAAACATAGGATCACATTTCATTCTAGCATTCAGAGATTTTTCTTTATACTTGCATATTAATTTCTCTAGATCATCTCTATCCTTACAAACAAGAATATCTCTAGTTGTATCCTCATTCATAACATAACCTTCCATTACCTTAGGCAATTCATATTTAGGAAGGCTAGTTCTAGCAGGTGTTTCAGGAGTTTCAGTTTCAAGCTCATCATCAGATTCAACAACATCATGTTGTATTACTCTAGCAATTTGTTCATCAAGAAATTCACCAAGTGGCACATCATCATTATCAAGCAAGGTACTAGCATCATCATAAGCATCATTCATAATAGAAGTAGCATCATCAATAACTTGCGACATATTAGAATTGATAGCATGTGGTGGTGTTGCAATTTACTCATAACAGAAGGTGAATCTAAAGCAGAACTGGATGGCAGTTCCTTACCTCCCCTCGTCTTTGAGGGATAAATCTTAGTCTTAGGATCCTTCAGATTCTTCATAGTGATAAATTGATAATAATCCCAAGTGACTCAACAAATATAGCTATGCTCCCCGGCAACGGTGCTAGAAAAAGATCTTGATAACCCACAAGTATAGGGGATCGCAACAGTTTTCGAGGGTAGAGTATTCAACCCAAATTTATAGATTTGACACAAGGGGAGCCAAAGAATATTTGAAGGTATTAGCAGCTGAGTTGTCAATTCAACCACACACGGAGATTAATTATCTGCAGCAAGTAATCAAGAGCAAAGTAATATGATAGTTTTGATAATAGTGACAAAGAAGCAATAGTAACGGTAATGATGATAGCGATAATTTTGTAGCAAGTGTAACAGTGATGATAGCAGTAGTAACTTAGCAGAAACAATATAAGATAAATTCGTAGGCATTGGATCGGTGACTTGCTGGATGATATTCATCATGTGACAGTTATAGCCTAGGGCGATACGGCACTAGCTCTAGTTCATCGATATAATGTAGGCATGCATTCCATAAATAGTCATACGTGCCGATGGAAAGAACTTGCATGACATCTTTTGTCCTACCCTCCCGTGGCAGCGGGGTCCATATTGGAAACTAAGGGATATTAAGGCCTCCTTTTAATAGAGAACCAGAACAAAGCATTAACACATAGTGAATACATGAACTCCTCAGACTACGGTCATCACTGGGAGTGGGCCCGGTTGTTGTCACTCCAGGGTTGCGGGATCATAACACGTAGTAGGTGACTATAACTTGCAAGATTGGATCTAAAACATGGATATAATGATGATAACATAAACGGTTCAGATCTGAGTTCATGGCACCCGGGCCCAAAGTGACAAGCATTAAGCATAGCAAAGTCATAGCAACATCAATCTAACTTGATTACATGATGAATCTCATCCAACTCCTCACCGACCAGCGAGCCTATGAAGGAATTACTCACTCCCTGTGGGGAGCATCATGGAATTGGCGATGGGGAAGGGTTGGTGATACTGAAGAACGAACATCCCCCTCTCCAGAGCCCCAAACGGACTCCAGAACTGGCCTCCCGATGAAGAACAGGAGGAGGCGGCGGCTCCGTCTTGTGGATGCGATAATTCTTTCTCTCTGATTTTTTCTGGAAAAATAGGATTTTATAGCGTCGGTTTCATGGTCAGTGGGGCCACCAGGTGGGGATAAGCCATCTGGGCGCGCCAGGAGAGGGGGGTGCGCCTTGGTGGGTTGTGCCCACCTGTGGCCCCTCTCCTAGAGGGTCTTGGCCTGTAAATTCTTATATATTATATAAAAATACCTTGTAAGTTTCGCTCCATTCCGAGAACTTTTATTTCTGCACGTAAACAACACCATGGTAGTTCTCGCTGAAAACAACATTAGTCCGGGGTTAGTTTCATTCAAATCATGCAAATTAGAGTCCAAAACAAGAGGAAAAGCGTTAGGAAAAGTAGATACGTTTGAGACGTATCAGTCATCGGTATGTTACTTGCCCGAGATTCGATCGTCGGTATCATCATACCTAGTTCAATCTCGTTATCGGCGAGTCTCTTTTCTCGTTCCATAATGCATCATCCCGTAACTAACTCATTAGTCACATTGCTTGCAAGGCTTATAGTGATGTGCATTACCGAGAGGGCCCAGAGATACCTCTTCGATACTCGGAGTGACAAATCCTAATCTCGATATATGCCAACCAAATAAACACCTTCGGAGACACCTATAGAGCATCTTTATAATCACCCAATTACGTTGTGACTTTTGATAGCACACAAGGTGTTCCTCCGGTATTCAGGAGTTGCATAATCTCATAGTTGTCATGGAAAAAGCAATAGCAATAAAACTTAACGATCATTATGCTAAGCTAACGGATGGGTCTTGTCTGTCACATCATTCTCTAATGATGTGATCCCATTCATCAAATGACAACACATGTCTATGGTCAGGAAACTTAACCATCTTTGATTAACGAGCTAGTCAAGTAGAGGCATACCAGGGACACTGTTTGTCTATGCATTCACACATGTACTAAGTTTCCAGTTAATACAATTCTAGCATGAATAATAAACATTTATCATGATATAAGGAAATATAAATAACAACTTTATTATTGCCTCTAGGGCATATTTCCTTCAGTCTCCCACTTGCACTAGAGTCAATAATCTAGTTCACATCGCCATGTCATTTAACACCAATAGTTCACATCACCATGTGATTAACACCCATAGTTCACATCGCCATGTGACCAACACCCAGGGGGTTTACTAGAGTCAATAATCTAGTTCACATTGCCATGTGATTAACACCCAAAGAGTACTAAGGTGTAATCATGTGTTGCTTGTGAGAGAAGTTTAGTCAACGGGTCTGCCACATTTAGATCCGTATGTATTTTGCAAATTTTTATGTTTACAAAGTTATGCATAGAGCTACTCTAGCTAATTGCTCCCACTTTTAATATGTATCCAGATTGAGACTCATAGTCATCTAGATCGGTGTCAAAGCTTGCATCGACGTAACTCTTTACGATGAACTCTTTATCACCTCCATAACCGAGAAATGTTTCCTCGGTCTTCTAAGGATAATTTTGACCGCTATCCAGTGATCTACTCCTGGATCACTATTGTACCCCTTTTCCAAACTCATGGCAAGGTACACAATAGGTCTGGTATACAGCGTGGCATACTTTATAGAACCTACGGCTGAGGCATAGGGAATGTCTTTCATTCTCTCTCTATCTTCTCCCATGGTCGGGTTTTGAGTCTTACTCAACTTCATACCTTACAACTCAGGCAAGAACTCCTTCTTTGATTGATCCATTTTGAACTCCTTCAAAATCTTATCAAGGTATGTACTCATCGAAAGTCTTATCAAGCGTCTTGATCTATCTCTATAGATCTTGCTGCCCAATATGTAAGCAGCTTCACAGAGGTCTTTCTTTGAAAAAACTCCTTTCAAACACTCCTTCATGCTTTCCAGAAAATTCTACATCATTTCCGATCAACAATATGTCATTCACATATACTTATCAGAAAGGTTGTAGTGCTCCCACTCACTTTCTTGTAAATACAGGCTTCACCACAAGTCTGTATAAAACCATATGCTTTGATCACCTTATCAAAGCGTATATTCCAACAACGAGATGCTTGCAGCAGTCCATAGATGGATCGCTGGAGTTTGCACACTTTGTTAGCACCTTTAGGATCAACAAAACCTTCTAGTTGCATCATATACAACTCTTCTTTAAGAAATCCATTAAGGTATGCAGTTTTGACATCCATTTGCCAGATTTCATGAAATGTGGCAATTGCTAACATGATTCAGACAGACTTTAAGCATCGCTATGAGTGAGAAAATCTCATTGTAGTCAACACCTTGAACTTGTCAAAAACCCTTTTTCGACAAGTCTAGCTTTGTAGATAGTAACACTACTATCAGCGTCCGTCTTCCTCTTGAAGATCCATTTATTCTCTATGGCTTGCCAATCATCGGGCAAGCAACCAAAGTCCATACTTTGTTCTCATACATGGATCCTATCTCAGATTTCACGGCCTCGAGCCATTTTGTGGAATTTGGGCTCATCATCGCTTCCTCATAGTTCGTAGGTTCATCATGGTCTAGTAACATGTCTTCCAGAACAGGATTAACGACCACTCTGGTGCGGAATGTGCTCTGGTTGACCTACGAGGTTCGGTAGTAACTTGATCTGAAATTTCATGATCACTATTGCAGGATACTGCTAACGCGACACTACGATCAGAGACCCTTCGCCGAAACTGTGTGCGATGCATTAATCGCAAACGGTGGTGTAAAAAACCGTCAAAAAAGGTGCAAAACATTTGCGATGGCGAAGCCATCAAACATGGTTAAGATTTTAGTTGTGTGTGCGATGCAGGGCACACGGTTAATCCATTCCAACTGTTTATGATGAGGTAGAACAACAGAAACGGGCAGCCATATCAATGTGTGTGCAATGCATGACACACGGTTAATCCATTCGAACTATTTGCGATGAGGTAGAACAACAGAAACGGGAAGCCATATCAATGTGTGTGCGATATACGGCATATGGTTCACTCGGACGAACTGTTTTCGATTAGGGAACACAACAGAAATGGTCCAACTTAACAAGATGTGTGTGATATGTGGCATACAGTTCACATGGATGAACTGTTTGCGATGAGCGAAAAGAACACAAACGAGTCGTGTAAACAAGATGTGTGTGATACGTGGCAAACAGCCGACTCGGATGAACTGTTTGCGATGAGAAATTACAACACAGACGGTCAATACAGTTACTTCGTGTGCAATTCTGTGTGTACAAAAAACTTTGAAAAATGCAAACTAGTTGCTTGCGGTGGCTAGGAGTATCGCACACGATGCGTCTGCGAGTAATCGTGTGCGATGATTAGTATGTTACACATACATTTCCTTATGTTAACATGTGTGTGAATTTGCAATATAGACAGTTAATATGCAAATGCCTTCTGGACATCGAGCACACGCTTAAACTCAATGAACTGTGTACGATACTAATACTTTCCATGAAAAATTATGAACTTGGGTAACAACATTTGAGTAACATATATATAGTGCTTACACTATTCGACAAAAGGAGGATCCTCGTAACATGGTTTTGACAACCATATGGTCCATATCTACATACTTAACATAGTAACAACTATCACATTTTAAGAGGCTAAGGGCAACAACCATATGGTCCATATCTACATACTTAACATATATAGTAACAACTAGCACATTTTAAGAGGCTGAGGGCCAACAACCACAACTATCCACTGGAAGCAGCTTGATCACGGCGACTCGGTATCTCGTCAATGAAAAGGAAGAGCCCTCCTATGCCTTGGTAGAGCATGAGTAGAACAGTGTCGCCAATTTTCCAATATGGATGCATTGCCACGAGAAGCGAGAACTTGTTAATTTGAATGGTTCCATTTTTATGGAAATGCAGTACCTTGCAATCACTTTGGCGTTATTAGCGAGACACAAGTGTAATTCAACCACGATGGGAAATCGATCCAGGAACTGCTACATGGGGCAATTTCTGTTAACATGTAGAACAAAAACCAATTGTAACATATCATTGAAGATATATATAGTTTATGATCATCAACACTAAAATAAGACTTTTTACCAGCGTTTTGTGCACACAATTGGTCTTGTTCAGTGCGTGCACCATAGGTCTAATTAATCCCATCCAAAATCCAGCGTTCATACGCTGTGCCATCTCTGGCAGATTATCAACAAAGTTTATGACATGCTTCAAGTCCTTCCAAAGAAAATTTCAGACGCTTAGTAACATACAGATCGTTCACTATGCATCCAACATATCCTGCTTAAAAGGTGGAAACGTATTATTTATTCAGAACATGGTAGAATAATATATAGTGCACATAAATTGGTAAACAAAATTTGTTTTTTTTAGGGTTAACGACAGTGGGAGAGGCTCCCACTGACCTTTGTATTACTCACAAGAGAACAGTTACATGTGTGTTACAATGGGGTTTAGGCCCCCCCGGCCGTACAAGCTATCAAAACCAAGACTAGCGTCCCAAGCTTACAATGTAATCAGAGAGAAAAGGATGAGATTTCTCAGGACAGTTGTGAACTACCAGCTTCAAGAGGTTTTTGAATCTAGCTCGCCATGCCTCGAAGGAGTGTGGAATCCCCCTGAAGTGTTGGTTGTTTCTCTCCATCCACAGACTCCAAGCAGCAAGCAAGAAAACATCCATGAAGAGGGGCCGATGCTAGCCATCTTTACCCCCATGCAGTAGAGCTAATCTGTTGGCTCCCCCCGGCCATGACATCCCAACCTTACTCCAGCACCGCTGACTAAAAGGGCACGTAAAGAAAAGGTGCTCCACAGTTTCCTCGGGGGGGTTCTGACAGAACATGCATGCATAGTTATCCCCGGCGACAGCAAAGTGTCTACGCCTTAGCATGTTCCTGGTGTTCAGGCGATCGACCAGAAGCAGCCACCCGAACAGTTTGAACTTGATCGGGCTTTTGGATTTCCAAAGCCAACAGAACGCCTCATCGGCCACAATCTGCTTAAAACAGTGGTTGTAGTATCTTTTAGAAGAAAAACGCCCTAGTGTGCATTCCCAAGTGTCAGCACAGTCATTGGCCACCCGGACGTGCATAGACCCCTGCTGAATCTCTCTGATCTCTTCCCTGGCCTGGATCGAAAGAGGCAGGCTGAAAATCATGGCCGGGTCAGCGGTTGTGAGTACCTTAGCAAGGGAGTCATCCTCGTTCAAGGAAAAGGAGAAGGCTCGTGCATACATGTCCATCAACAGAGAGTCACCGTCACCAAACGGACATCTTTCCAAAACAGCGAAGCTAGAGCCATCCCACAGGATGACTTTGGTGATCCTCGAAAATCCCGAGCTGCATCACGCCCTTCCACCGAAGGAGCCCACTAATTCGTAAGCATGCGGTATTTTGTTTATGTAGTATGCATCCTGCATCAAATGAACCTGTGGTACATCCTCACGATTGTAGAACTTGAACATGTGCTTTAAGAGGAGCGCCGTATTTTGTATCTTGATATCAATAACACGAAGGCCACCGCATCGTTTTTGTCGACAAACAAGCTCCCAGGCAGCAAGGGAGTTGGTTTTGACCCCATCGTCAGAGTTTTTCGCCCAAAGGCAGTATCTGCGCAGTTTGTCAAGATGTTCGATCACTTTGGGGTGTAGCTTGATTGTACACATTGCATAGATCAGCATGGAGGTCACCACCGAATTGACTAGAGTCGCTTTGGCCCCGACGACATCAAAGGATGTATAAAGGAAGTTTTCCTCTCAACCGAGTGCACCAACAGCATGAGATCAAGAACACTCGGCCTCGTTGTCCCCATGGGGAGGCCAAGGTAAGTGAACGGCAAGGTGCCAACGGAGCAGCCAAACACCTCCGCTAACTCACAAGCATGTTGGTGATCAATGTTAATGGGTATAAGAGTTGATTTATGAAAATTGATCTTGAGTCCAACAGAAGCTGCATAATCCTCCAAAATTAGTTTCATGCGGGCAGCCTGTGTAGGACAAGCTTGCATAACCAAGATCGTGTCATCTGCGTATTGTACCACAGGGAAATCACCAGCATTTTCACGAGGGAGAGGAAGCTCCAACAGACCCTGGGCATAAGCGTCATTAATTGCAGCTTGAAGAAGGTCAGCTGCAAGGACAAAGATCAGTGGCGAGAGAGGATCACCCTGTCGTACTCCACATTTGCATTTGAATTTCCGACCAGGAACACCATTTAGGAGAACAGAAGAAACTCCCGAACCAAAGATCGTTTCCATCCAACCTAACCATTTGTCATCAAAACCCATGTGTTTCATGATCTCCAACATGGGGGCATGCTATATCGTGTCAAAAGCCTTCGCAAAGTCGAGCTTAAGTAAGACGATCTCTCTCGCAGATGTGTGGCATTGATGTATATATTCAAACGACCACGCCAGGCAATCCTGAATGGTCCTCCCCTTAATAAAACAATATTGGTTCTTGTGGATGATTTTGAGAATAACTTTACCGCAGTCGGTTAGCCAGGATCTTTGTAATGATTTTCGCAGCAATTCAGTAAATTAATTGGTCTATAATCATTAGCATTTTCAGGAGAGGATATTTTAGGAATCAGGGTGATGTAGCCCTCACTAATGCTAGTGATATCTAGCCCACCCGCATGGAAAGCATGACACAGCTCGTAAAAATCCGTCTTGATGATCTCGCCAAACAGCTCTTAAGAAAACAACCATTGAAACCATCCGGCCGGAGCTGTGGCTGCTTGGCATTTCCTTAATAATAACATCGATCTCTTCATTAGTGAAGGGCGCAGTCAGTTGATCCAACCCATCAATCCGACGGATGATCCTAGAAAGATCGAACCACATGTTGGTGGGTTTAGAAGAACCTAAACGTTCCTTGTATGTGTTGAAGAGAACCCCCTCCTTGCTAACGTGGTCATGGACATCCACAACACCAACTCTAAGCATGGCAGTATCATTGTGTCTATATCTCTCCGTGGCCAGAGATTGAAAAAGCTTAGTGTTCTCATTAGCAAATCTGAAATACCTTACTGTACATCTCTTCCTCCAATATTCATTCTCGGTATTTGAGCAAAGTACGTAAATGAGATTTCAATATCTTCAAGTTTGATTCCCGGACGATAAAGGTTGTTTATCCTCAAGATTGTCCATGAAAGCGAGCCTCATTACTGTTTTGAATCATAATTTTAAGTTTTGAGATACCCTTGCTCCATCTCTTAAGATCATATCTCGTGGTTTTAAGCTTTTTACATATGCAATGGCAAAAGATTCGGGCATGACATGTTTTAGACCATGAGTTAGCGACAACCTCCATAAACCCTTCATGACTAGTCCAAAAATTATCAAACCGAAAGAGCTTGGACCTAGGGATATTCGATTCTATTGTAACCACGCACGGGATGTGATCAGACACAGGCTTTCCCAGAGGCAGGATCATCGTGTTTGGATAGGAGGTAGTCCAACAAGATGACGAGAAGAACCAGTCCAACTATCTGCCAGGGATCATCCTGCATATTGCTCCAAGTATAGGCTCTGCCTTTCACAGGTAATTCCATTAGTGACTGTGCACGGATAAGCTCATTAAACAACAACATGTCCGCAGCGTCTCCCCCAGGTTTGTTTCTGTTATTCGTAGATCGAATAAAATTAAAATCGCCAAGAATCAGCCAATTCTCATCGTCAGGAATATTCAGGTCAAAAAGCCAATTGGTAAAGTCCACTCTACGCTGACCGGAGCAGGGGCCATAGACATTGATCAGTTTCCAAGAATCATTCGATTGCGTAGCGACAAAAGAAACCCCCACAGCAAAAGAATCCACATACCAAGGCGTGCCCATAAACACAGAGCTATTCCAGATAATAATGATACCACCCGAGGCACCCACTGATGGTGCAAAAACAAACTTATCGAAACGCTTGGGGCGTAAAGTTTTAAAAAAGCAAGATCAAAGGATTCACGTTTAGTTTCACGGATACATAGCACAGAACAACCGCTAGTATCAATCGCATTCCTAATAGCCAAAAGTTTAGCATCAGAGTTTATGCCTCTGATGTTCCACGAAAGCACGTTCCACGATTTATTCATCAGAAGGGAAGACTTCAGTGGTCTGCATCCACAGACGAGCGCTGGTCATCCAGCAGCTTCTCGTGGGAGAGGACCTCCTGAGCAATTCCACAACGGCTTCCCATCTGTTGAAGATCTTCAATCGATGTTGGAGGGGGACAAGCAATAGTGACCACCTGCACAGGAGCAGCAACCAAAGAAACAGCAGTGACAAAAGGAGTCTCTCGTGGTTTCACACATGATTTGGAACGTTTAGTGTCGGAAACATGACTGATCTTGAAACCATCATACTTGTTAGATCTAGTACTTCGTCTGACAGCAATGGTGTCCAGAGGCACTAACACATTGTGGGGTTGTGGAGCATTAAACAGAGAAGAGGATGCAATCACTTGAAGAGCATTATGTGGGTCTGACAGAGGCACAGACTGAGATTCCACATCTGCAGAGACAAGCTGTGTGATCGCCTTGAGGCCAGGAGAACGGCGAGCAAATCCCAGTCCGCAACTGACAACTCAGCCCTGGGCTCAGCAAACAACAGGGACGATGGAACGATAACTGCTCCCAACTGGAATGTAGCACTAAAGATCATGGAGAGCACATCAGGTTCAGGTGTCATGTTTTCAATCCAGGCTGCAGCAGCATCGTTGAGATGGTTCTGAATGAGCTTGAAAGGGTTTAGAGGCAGCATCACAGGCACAGCATGTTGGAAGGTGATAGCCGGTGTATATATGCGCTTGAGCATCCTCCCGATCCAAAGCAATAACTCATGATCAACAGCAACCCGAAAATCATGCAAATTAGAGTCCAAAACAAGAGGAAAAGCGTGAGAAAAAGTAGATACGTTGGAGACGTATCAACTCCCCCAGGCTTGGTCTTACGTGACCTGTGGCCCAGGCGAAAACAGAAGGAGCAACGACGCACCCAGGACAGAGCCTGGTCATATGGTCCAAAGCAGAGCATGCAGTACATGGAAAGCCCAAGGGATCCGGGCCCACTTTGCATGGCACATGCTCGTGATCATCAGTACGTGGGGTAAAACAAGCGCAGACTCCAGAGACATCCCCACAACTTTGACAAAAATATCTCGTGTGGGAATCATCAACATGACCAAGACGATCACAGAGAGAGCAATGCTTAAGCCTTTTGTAAATGTATTCTTTGGTTGGGAGTGACGAAACTTGGACCATAAGCTTAACACTGTCATTATCATATCCGGCCTGCCAGCCATCCAAAATAGAAAGGAGAGTATCATCCAGGATTGAATCCCACAAACCCATATTGAACAGTCCTCCACGAAAAGAAGGCAACTTGCCCGGAATATCGGAGGAAATAGGTAAGGATATTGAACCAATCCGAAAAGAATCCGGAGAAACCGGAGTCAAGAAACTACCAAAGGAGATATGAGCTGACGGCTCGCCGGAATGTAAGTCCGTCACGGCGGAATGAAACCCAATTTCTGCAAAGACCTTTGGTAAAGACGCAGGATCCATAGGCAGTTCACTCTGGGTAGAAAGCCATTTAGATTTAATAGCTGGACCCGGTGAGGAAGCCAAACCATCAATTCAGAATCTGCATGCCATGAGGGGAGCCGGGGATGTGAACCCACACCACGGTGAAGATGAAAATGACAGATAAAGTCTGGCCAGATACGGCCCCGTAATCCAAAAATGAAATGCCCCACACGATTTGAAGCCACGGAGAACCGAAAATGGCGATCGCCCAAACGCATGACATTGAAACCATCACTAAGACCTCCAATACATGACTGAAGAGCCAAACCCACCGAATCCACCGAGAGGGGAAAAGAAGCCGAGGAGAAGGAGACTTCAAGGAAGAATTCCTTAGAGCCGGGGTTGGGGACGAAGTGGACCGTAGATCCAAACCTTGCACGCACCTGTGCCTCGACCTTGAGGCCAGGGGAGAAATCCCAATGGAGGAGGCCGTCCATTGGAGTCGCCGGATGGCGATCGTAGGGTTAAACCCTAGAATCGCCATTGGAGTCGCTAGAGAGGGAGGGAGGTGGAGGCGCCGTTCTCTCGAGTTTGGTTACAGAATTTGTTGCTGCCTAGGAACAGAGTCAGAATATGATATCACAATTGGTTGCTTAAATAGTGATCAATTAGTCAGAACAAATACCCCAATTTTGCTAAGTAATATGACAGCATGGAGAAAGTTGAAAGGACACTAACCTTGATCAGACTTTGATCAGCTGATGACGTTGGGGAAGTAAACATCCATGTTAATTAGACCAGGCTGTGGTGCACACACTAGAATTTTATGGCCAGCTTTCAGTTCATAACACTTTGACATTTTTCTCCAAAGGTCCATATTAAAATAGGAGTGACCATCTTTATCAAGTTTTACGCTAACCTTCATTGTAAATCCATGCTGCGTTGTCAATATGACATCCTGGGAGTCATCAACAAAGTAAAGCCCAAGATTTCCTTCTACTCCTGTTCTTGCAAATCTATGGATGTACTGCTTGAAATTAAAATTAAGATCGTAAATTAGATATATTGAAATAATGAGCAAGATGTAAATATGGGAGTAAATCGATAGAACAGATCAATATCTAGATGAAAGCAAAGTACAAAAATATAGAATTAAAAATAGATAATGTAACAAAGATTTGATGAAAATATATAGATAATGTAGCATGCAGACGGTATATGTCCACAAATTTAGGCCATGCCGACCATGGTAGGTTGAGATTGAACATACCGGCGCTCCATGAAGTCATCCGAATGGTGAGATAGAACTTCGCTTCCGATCGCCCACCACCATAGTTGCCCGATTTGTGCTCGTGACTGTGGACACATGAATGAACACCCACGAATCAGCTAGAACAAAAATGATTCCACGGCGGTTTCAAGGGTTGATTAATGATAATCCACAAGTATAGGGGACCGCAACAGTTTTCGAGGGTAGAGTATTCAACCCAAATTTGTAGATTCGACACAAGGGGAGCCAAAGAATATTTGAAGGTATTAGCAACTGAGTTGTCAATTCAACCACAACTGAAGATTAATTATCTGCAGCAAAGTGATCAGTAGCAAAGTAGTTTGATAGTTTTGATGAGTAACAAGAAGAACGGCAATAAAGGATGTTGATAGGAGTAATTCGTAGCAAATGTAATGATGATGATAGCAGTAGCAACTTAGCGTAAACAATATAAGATAAATTCGTGAGGCATTGGATCGGTGACTTGTCGGATGATATTCATCATGTGATGATTATAACCTAGGGCGATACGGCACTAGCTCCATTCATCGATATAATGTAGGCATGTATTTCAGAAATAGTCATCGTGCTTTATTAAAAGAACTTGCATGCCATCTTTTGTCCTACCCTCCGTGGCAGCAGGGTCCATATTGGAAACTAAGGGATATTAAGGCCTCCTTTTAATAGAGAACCGAACAAAGCATTAACACATAGTGAATACATGAACTCCTCAAACTACGGTCATCAATGGAGTGGGCCCGGTTGTTGTCACTCCGGGGTTGCCGGATCATAACACGTAGTAGGTGACTATAACTTGCAAGATCGGATCTAAAACATGGATATAATGATGATAACATAAACGGTTGAGATCTGAGTTCATGGCACCCGGTCCCAACGTGACAAGCATTAAGCATAGCAAAGTCATAGCAACATCAATCTAAGAACAAAGTGGATACTAGGGATCAAGCCCTAACAAAACTAACTCGATTACATGATCAATCTCATCCAACTCTTCACCGACTAGCGAGCCTACGAAGGAATTACTCAATACCGGTGGGGAGCATCATGGAATTGGCGATGGAGAAGGGTTGGTGATGATGAAGAACGAAGATCCCCCTCTCTGGAGCGCCAAACGAACTCCAGATCTCCCCTCCCAAGGAAGAACAGGGCTTGGCGGCGGCTCCGTCTCGTGAATCATGATAATTCTTTCTCCCTGATTTTTTTTCTCCAAAAATAGGATTTTATAGCGTCGGTTTCAGGGTCAGCGGGGCCACCAGATGGGTACAACCTACCTGGGCATGCCAGGAGAGGGGGGCGCACCCTGGTGGGTTGTGCCCACCCAGGTGCCCCTCTCCGGCAGGTCTTGGCTCCAGAAATTCTCTTTTATTATATAAAAATACCTCGCAAAGTTCCGTTCCATTCCGAGAACTTTTATTTCTGCACAAAAACAACACCATGGTAGTTCTGCTGAAAACAGCGTCAGTCCGGGGTTTGTTTCATTCAAATATTGCAAATTAGAGTCCAAAACAAGAGGAAAAGCGTGAGAAAAAGTAGATACGTTGGAGACGTATCAACTCCCCCAGGCTTGGTCTTACGTGACCTGTGGCCCAAAGCGAAATGTATGAGCAACGACGCACCTGTGATGTAGCCCGGTCATATGGTCCAAAGCAGAGCATGCAGTACATGGAAAGCCCAAGGGATCCGGGCCCACTTTGCATGGCACATGCTCGTGATCATCAGTACGTGGGGTAAAACAAGCGCAGACTCCAGAGACAACCCCACAACTTTGACAAAAATATCCCGTGTGGGAATCATCAACATGACCAAGACGATCACAGAGAGAGCAATGCTTAAGCCTTTTGTAAATGTATTCTTTGGTTGGGAGTGACGAAGCTTGGACCATAAGCTTAACACCACATTATCATATCCGCCTGCCACCATCCAAAATAGAAAGGAGAGTATCATCCAGATTGAATCCCACAAACCCATATTGAACAGTCCTCCACGAAAAGAAGGCAACTTGCCCGGAATATCGGAGGAAATAGGTAAGGATATTGAACCAATCCGAAAAGAATCCGGAGAAACCGGAGTCAAGAAACTACCAAAGGAGATCTGAGCTGAGGGCTCGCCGGAATGTAAGTCCGTCGGCGGCGGAATGAAACCCAATTTCTGCAGCACTGGTAAAGACGCAGGATCCATAGGCAGTTTACACTGGGTAGAAAGCCATTTAGATTTAATAGCCGGACCCGGTGAGGAAGCCAAACCAGTCAATTCAGAATCTGCATGCCATGAGGGGAGCCGGGGATGTGAATCCATACCACGGTGAAGATGAAAATGACAGATGAAGTCCGCCGAATCTGACCCCGTAATCCAAAAATGAAATGCCCCACACGATTTGAAGCCACAGAGAACCGAAAATGGCGATCGCCCAAACGCATGACATTGAAACCATCACTAAGATCTCCAATACATGACTGAAGAGCCAAACCCACCGAATCCACCGAGAGGGGAAAAGAAGCCAAGGAGAAGGAGACTTCAAGGAAGAATTCCTTAGAGCCAGGGTTGGGGACGAAGTGGACCGTAGATCCAAACCTTGCACGCACCTGTGCCTCGACCTTGAGGCCAGGGGAGAAATCCCAATGGAGGAGGTCAGCCCATTGAGTCGCCGGATGGCGATCGTAGGGTTAAACCCTAGAATCGCCATTGGAGTCGCTAGAGAGGGAGGGAGGTGGAGGCGCCGTTCTCTCGAGTTTGGTTACAGAATTTGTTGTTGCCTAGGAACAGAGTCAGAATATGATATCACAATTGGTTGCTTAAATAGTGACCAATTAGTCAGAACAAATATCCCAATTTTGCTAAGTAATATGACAGCATAGAGAAAGTTGAAAGGACATTAACCTTGATCGGACTTTGATCGGCTGATGACGTTGGGGAAGTAAACATCCAAGTTAATTATACCAGGTTGTGGTGCACGCACTAGAATTTTATTGCCAGCTCTCAGTTCATAACACTTAGACATTTTTCTCCAAAGGTCCATATTAAAATAGGAGTGACCATCTTTATCAAGTTTTACGCTAACCTTCATTGTAAATCCATGCTGCGTTGTCAATATGACATCCTGGGAGTCATCAACAAAGTAAAGCCCAAGATTTCCTTCTACTCCTGTTCTTGCAAATCAAGGGATGTACTGCTTGAAATGAAAATTAAGATCGTAAATTAGATATATTGAAATAACAGAGCAAGATGTAAATATGGGAGTAACTGATAGAACAGATCAATATCTACATGAAAGAAAAGTACAAAAATATAGAATTAAAAATAGATAATGTAACAAAGATTTGATGAAAATATATAGATAATGTAGCAACAGACGGTATATGTCCACAAATTTAGGCCATGCCGACCATGGTAGGTTGAGATTGAACATATCGAGCGCTCCATGAAGTCATCCGGAATGGTGAGATAGAACTGCTTCCGATCGCCCACGACCATAGTTGCCCGATTTGTGCTCAGACTGTGGACACATGAATGAACACCCACGAATCAGCTAGAACAAAAATGATTCCACGGCGGTTTCCGCGGGTTGATTAATGATAATCCACAAGTATAGGGGACCGCAACAGTTTTCGAGGGTAGAGTATTCAACCCAAATTTGTAGATTCGACACAAGGGGAGCCAAAGAATATTTGAAGGTATTAGCAACTGAGTTGTCAATTCAACCACAATCGAAGATTAATTATCCGCAGCAAAGTGATCAGTGAGCAAAGTAGTTTGATAGTTTTGACAAGAGTAACAAAGAACGGCAACAAAGTGATGTTGATAGGAGTAATTCTCAGCAAATGTAATGTTGATGATAGCAGTAGTAACTTAGCGTAAAACAATATAAGATAAATTTGTAGGCATTGGATCGGTGACTTGCTGGATGATATTCATCATGTGACAGTTATAACCTAGGGCGATACGGCACTAGCTCCAGTTCATCGATATAATGTAGGCATGTATTTCGTAAATAGTCATACGTGCTTTATTAAAAGAACTTGCATGCCATCTTTTGTAATACCCTCCCGAGGCAGCAGGGTCCATATTGGAAACTAAGGGATATTAAGGCCTACTTTTAATAGAGAACCCAAACAAAGCATTAACACATAGTGAATACATGAACTCCTCAAACTACGGTCATCACCGAGAGTGGGCGGTTGTTGTCACTCCGGGTTGCGGATCATAACACGTAGTAGGTGACTATAACTTGCAAGATCGGATCTAAAACATGGATATAATGATGATAACATAAACGGTTGAGATCTGAGTTCATGGCACCCGGTCCCAAAGTGACAAGCATTAAGCATAGCAAAGTCATAGCAACATCAATCTAAGAACAAAGTGGATACTAGGGATCAAGCCCTAACAAAACTAACTCGATTACATGATCAATCTCATCCAACTCTTCACCGACTAGCGAGCCTACGAAGGAATTACTCAATACCGGTGGGGAGCATCATGGAATTGGCGATGGAGAAGGGTTGGTGATGATGAAGAACGAAGATCCCCCTCTCTGGAGCGCCAAACGAACTCCAGATCTCCCCTCCCAAGGAAGAACAGGGCTTGGCGGCTCCGCCTCGTGAATCATGATAATTCTTTCTCCTGATTTTTTCTCCAAAAATAGGATTTTATAGCGTGGGTTTTGGTCGGTAGGGCCACCAGATGGGTACAACTCATTCGGGCATGCCAGAGAGAGGCGCACCACGGTGGGTTGTGCCCACCAGTGTGCCCCTCTCCGGCAGGTCTTGGCTCCGTAAATTCTCTTTTATTATATAAAATACCTCGCAAAGTTCCGCTCCATTCGAGAACTTTTATTTCTGCACAAAAACAACACCATGGTAGTTCTTTGAAAACAGCGGCCAGTCAGGGTTTGTTTCATTCAAATCATGCAAATTAGAGTCCAAAACAAGAGGAAAAGCGTGAGAAAAAGTAGATACGTTGGAGACGTATCAACTCCCCTGTGCTTAAACCTTTGCTTCTCCTCAAGCAATTCAGTTGATAAACTGAAAGTGAGAAAGAAAAACTTTTACTTAACTCTTTTGCTCTTGTTTGCATAAATAAGCTTAAACAGCACCTGTGTTTTCAGCCCGAACATTATAACTAACCATGTTGACAATAATTCTTAAAGATTATAATGACTCATATCAATGACATAATCAGCTAGCGAGCAGTAATAAGTTATCTCAAACAGCAACATGTTGTCAAAACAACCATGATATAATATGACAATAGTTGTATCTCGCTAGCCCTTTCTGAGACCGCAAAACATAAATGCAGAGCACCTCCAAAGTTCAAGCAGCGACTAAACATTGTAATTCATGGTAAAAAAGATCCAGTCATGATGCACACAACATTAGCTACACACAATGCATAAATCATGACAATTGTGCTCCCTCAGTTTCTGGCGCTTGTTTTAGAAGGTGGTGACACAACATAAAAGTAAATAGATGGTCCCTTCGCAGAGGGAAGCGGTGATTTGCAGAGGTGCCAGAGCTCAATTTTTAAAATAGAGGTAAATGATTATTTTGAGACCTACACCCTTCTCATTTACTTCAAGACCATCAGTTATCAACATCTTCCTTGCTAAGCACACTAGTGGCGGTTCCCAAGCGATAAAAGTAAAGGTTTTGACTCCATTGGGAGTTTTTGTTCGATTATTTAAGAGATGAACTCTTTTCATGTTTGCAGTTTGGGACTGGGCATCCCTATTACCGCCCTTTTCAAGTGCGATGGCGAATGAATAAACACTCGACCTGAGAGTAACCGGCTTAGCATGGAAGATATCGACCACCTCGCTGCTCCATGAACGATCCAGGCACACAAAAGGATAATTTTTAGAAGTTTTTAGAGGTGGCACATGCAAATTTACTTAGGACGACATGGTAATACTGCATATAGGTAGGTATGGTGGACTCATCTGGAATAACTTTGGGTTCAAGGTTTTTGATGTACAAGCAGAATTCCCACTTAGTACAAGCGAAGGCTAGCAATTAGATTGAGAAGCGGCCAGCTAGAGAGCAACAACGATCATAACCATGCATTATGCATAAGTAGCATTGGACACAAGCATGAGTGGGATATGAACACCATGAACATAAATATCATAGAGGCTATGTTGGTTTTGATTCAACTACATGCATGAACATGTGCCAAGTCAAGCCACTCGAACATTCAAAAGAGGATACCATATCATCATACTACATCACAATCATTTTAACGCTATGTTGATATCCAATATAAATCATTATCCACTCCTAGCTACTTGTGCATGGCATGAGAAACTATAATCTCTAATTGCAATTGCAAACATGTTTAATCATAAAGGACTGAATCATGGATATTAGGTTAAACATATTTACACAATACGTAACAAGTCAAGTTCATACCCGTTTCTCTTTGCCACGACCAGTTCATCGAATATCTTCATTATTGCCTTTCACTTGCATGACCGAATGACGTGAAAATAATAATAGTGCAAGGGTGCCATGGACTAAGCTGGAATCTGCAAACATTTTATTCAGCAAGAGAAGACAAGGTAAAATGTGCTCTTTATTAGCTCAACAGCTATTCAAATGAGAGCCGACATTTTCATCGTGGTCTTCTCCTCGGTAAGACTTGAATAAAAAGAAAAGAAATTCAGAGAAACACATTGAAATATTTTTGGAGTTTTTGGTTTTCTTGAACAAGCAAATAAAAGGGAAAAGCAAAAACGAGAAGAACTATTTACACGGGTGTAGGGGGGATGAACCCCGGGCAGGCAACAGAACCCGGATCCTTTTCAAAAACAACGGGGCCAACATCGCACCTCAAGCCGGCTCGTGCTTGGCCGGGTTGCTCAACCCGGCCAAGCCCCTCGACCCGACTAAACTCTCCAACCCGGCCAGACTCCTCGACCCGGCCCCAACGACCAGCTCAAGGCGGCCGGACCCGGCACACCAAGACTTCTCAAACAAGCCAGCCCCACCTTTGGTGTGTTCCTCAACCAGGCCTCGGGTCAGCTCCTGTCCCATCCCAGCCGTACGATGGGACGAGTCTCCATCCATAGATGACCGAGGCAACAAAGGTTCGCTGATGCTCTCGTCACCGGGGCGGGGAACAAGTGCTTCACCTACTCACGGCCGACCGAGACGACGGGCAATAGTGCACCCGTCGTCACTGCTGACGCCAGCAAGTGGCGACCTGACGGAGCGCCACTGCACCCGACTCGACCCGGTCACTCCCTGACGATCGACAAGACAGCGAACAGTGCCCCTAGGCACACGGGGCCCGCGCCCGGAGAACCCGGCGGGTCCCAGCGCCGGCTTCCCGAATAATGACAACCCAGCCCCACGGCCTTGTAACATTACCATTGTATCCCTGGGGGGTTGACCTATAAAAACCCCGAGGAGTCCTCATGCATACGAGCAAGAAAACCAGAGAGAGATCAACTACTAGCAGCGCGCGTGCGCGCGCACGCACACACACACACACACACACACACACACACACACACACACCGGGAGAAGGAGCAGCCTAAGCCCTGGCCAGCCTTCCTTCTTCCTCGATACAACTCTAGGACCAACTCTGTACAGTTACATATAAACCACACTCGGCAGGACTAGGGGTGTTATCTCTCCGGAGAGCCCCGAACCTGGGTATGTCTTGCGTCCCACGCTCGCTCATGCCGACCTCGCATCTGGAGCCCACCAAAGGCCCTCGAGCCTCTTCCTCTCTTTAGCCATCCCTTGGCATCTACCGTGCGCCCACCACGACAGTTGGCGCCCACCGTGGGGCAGCTCGAGGTCCTGGCCGGAAGCATGCTCCAGACGGGGCTCCCCTCCGACTCCGACGAGCCCCTCGCGCTGGCAGACGACGTCATCGACGCGCTCACCGTCCTCTCTTCGCCACACGCCAAGATCTCCGATGCGCTCAAGGCCGACGAAGTACCCCAAATGAGGTACTTGACTTTTCCGACTCCCTCTTTCCCTCGGCGGCGGCACTCCCGCCAGGGCAATGGACCTCTGCGTGGAGGTATTCATCACCGACACCGGCGCCTCTTCCTCGTCCAGTGCGGCGAGGAAGGCCGCCGAATCCAGGGCCGCAGCAGATCGGGCCGGCTCGCCCAACCCGTTGCGCGCCACGATGCAGAGCCTTCGCGTCCCCATCGGCACTGACGTCGACACCTCCAACATCGCCGAGGCACGGACTCGGCTCGAGGGGTGATACGTCTCCAACGTATCTATAATTTTTGATTTCTCCATGCTATATTATCTACCGTTTTGGAAATTATTGGGCTTTATTATCCACTTTTATATTATTTTTGGGACTAACCTATTAACCGGAGGCCCAGCCCAGAATTGCTGTTTTTTGCCTATTTCAGAGTTTCGAAGAAAAGGAATATCAAACGGAGTCCAAACGGAATGAAACGTTCGGGAACGTGATTTTCTCACCGAACATGATCAAGGAGACTTGGACCCTAAGTCAAGGAAGCTTCAAGGAGGCCACGAGGTAGGGGGGCGCGCCCACCCCCCCAGGGCGTGCCCTCCACCCTCGTGGCCCCCCTGTTGCTCCACCGACGTACTCCTTCCTCCTATATATACCTACGTACCCCCAAACGATCAGATACGGAGCCAAAAACCTAATTCCACCGCCGCAACCTTCTGCACTCCACGAGATCCCATCTTGGGGCCTGTTCCGAGCTGCGCCGGAGGGGGCACCCATCACGGAGGGCTTCTACATCAACACCATAGCCTCTCCGATGAAGTGTGAGTAGTTTACCTCAGAACTTCGGGTCAATAGTTAGTAGCTAGATGGCTTCTTCTCTCTTTTTGGATCTCAATACAATGTTCTCCCCCTCTCTCGTGGAGATCTATTCGATGTAATCTTCTTTTTGCGGTGTGTTTGTTGAGACTAATGAATTGTGGGTTTATGATCAAGATTATCTATGAACAATATTTGAATCTTCTCTGAATTCTTTTATGTATGATTGGTTATCTTTGCAAGTCTCTTGAATTATCGCTTTGGTTTGGCCTACTAGATTGGTTTTTCTTGCAATGGGAGAAGTGCTTAGCTTTGGGTTCAATCTTGCGGTGTCCTTTCCCAAAGGATGATGAGGGGCAGCAAGGCACGATCGTATTGGTGCCATCGAGGCTAACAAGATGGGGTTTTTATCATATTGCATGAATTTATCCCTCTACATCATGTCATCTTGCTTACATGCGTTACTGCTTTTTTATGAACTTAATACTCTAGATGCATGGATAGCGGTCGATGAGTGGAGTAATAGTAGTAGATGCAAAAGGTGAGTCGGTCTACTTGTCTCGGATGTGATGCCTATATACATGATCATACCTAGATATTCTCATAACTATGCTCAATTCTCACAATTGCTCAACAAGAATTGCTCACCCAATCAGAAAATACTTATGCTCATTAGAGAAGCCACTAGTGAAACCTATGGCCCCCGGGTCTATCTTCATCATATTAATCTTCCAATACTTAGTTATTTCCTTTGCTTTTTTATTTTGCTTTTATTTTACTTTGCATCTTTATCACAAAAATACCAAAATATTATCCTATCATATCTATCAGATCTCACTCGTAAGTGACCGTGGAAGGGATTGACAACCCCTTATCGCGTTGGTTGCGAGGAGTTATTTGTATTGTGCAGGTGCGAGGGACTCATGCGTAGCCTCCTACTTGATTGATACCTTGGTTCTCAAAACTGATCGAAATACTTACGCTTACTTTGCTACATCATCCTTTCCTCTTCAAGGAAATCCAACGCAAAGGCTGCTCAAGAGGTAGCAAGGGGACCGCCGACACGTCTCCAACGTATCTATAATTTTGATTGTTCCATGCTATTATATTATCCATCTAGGATGTTTTATATGCATTTATATGCTATTGTATATGACTTTTGGAACTAACCTATTAACCTAGAGCCCAAAGGCTTCAGCTTTTTTTTTCCTTGTTTTTGAGTATCGCAGAAAAGGAAAACCAAACGGAGTCCAATTGACCTAAAATTTCACGGAGATTATTTTTTGACCAGAAGAAGCCCACGGAGAAGATCAAGGCCATCGAGCACCTGCGCAAGCTGGCTCGGCTGCGCGATGTCTAGAAGTGCACCGGCTGCGTGGCCTCGGTCAGCCAGTTTCTCAGCCGGCTGGGCAAGAGGGCCTTGCCCCTGTATCAGCTGATGAAGAAGACGACGCCATTTGAATGGAACGACCAGGCAGATGAGGCTTTCCTGGACCTCAAGCGCATGCTCTCCACCGCACCAGTCCTAGCCGCGCCATCCGAGAAGGAGACGTTGTTACTCTACATTGCCGTGACCTTGCGGCCGGTCAGCACGGTGATGGTGGTCGAGCGACCAGAGAAGGGCAAGATCCAGTCCGTCCAGCGCCCAGTCTACTACCTGAGCGAGGTGCTCTCCGCCTCCAAGCAGAACTACCCGCACTACCATAAGATGTGTTACGATGTGTACTTCACCGCCAAGAAATTGAAGTAGTGCTTCCAAGAGCACGTTGTTACCATGGTCAGCACGGCCCCCCTCGGATGGATCATTGGGTGCCGGGACGCCTCTGGCTGGGTCGCCAAGTGGGCGCTCGATCTGGCCGGCCACACCTGTTGGAAACATGCCCTAGAGGCAATAATAAAATGGTTATCATCATATTTCCTTGTTCATGATAATTGTCTATTGTTCATGCTATAATTGTGTTATCCAGAAATCGTAATACATGTGTGAATTCATAGACCACAAGATGTCTCTAGTGAGCCTCTAGTTGACTAGCTCGTTGATCAACAGATGGTTATGGTTTCCTAACAATGGACATTGGATGTCGGTGTGGAACGACACCTATGGGATCACAAGAATCCCTACTACGGTTGTCGAGGCGCAGGTTGCGAGGAGAGCAGGGCTAGTAGACAGACAAGGATCATTTACCTGTGTTCGGGCCGCAAGATGCGAAACCCTAGTCCTGCTTTGGTGGGTGTATTTCGAGAGTTCTTGAGCTCTCGAACTAGCTGTGGTTAGCGCGTGGTTGAAAGAGTCGAATCCTACTCCAAAGATGCCATGGGCCTCCTTTTATAGTCTTAAGGGCTGCCACAAGTGGCACACAGGAGGTGGAAAGGCGACAGGCCCTGAGCTTATCGTCAGACATAGGGACAAGACGCATTAAATGCGTAGCTTAGGTGTCCCCTTGCTTTATTGGGGGGACGGGCGAGGCCCGGCCCCGTCTGGCCGCTGCTCCTCCTTGCCCGACACGCACTGCCAGCCGATGCGCGCGGGCGCCATGTAGGCAGGCAGGCAGGCAGCTTAGGTGGCGCGGTAGTGGAGTCTTCACGAAGATCTGCATGCCGGCACGCAGCGCTGACGAGTTGGCTGGAGCTGCATGTTGCCACGCAGTGTGCCTACCCAGTTGGTTGGGCTGGCAATGGTGCAGAACGGCGGTGGAAGCTTGGGTGGCGTGGACTGGCAAAGGGCGTGCTGCGTCCTTGGCGAGGGCCTTGTGGAGTGGCTCGGCAAGGGTCTTGCCGGGCGGCCCGGCAAGGGTCTTGCCGTGGCGTGCTGTCGTCCCCGGCAAGGGCCTTGCCGGGGGTCTGGTGGCCTTCCTCGGCGAAGATCTTGCCGAGGATCGTCGTCTTCTAATCTTCATCTGATCTTGAACATGTCTTCACAAAGATCTGCATGCCACCACAGGGGTGCCTTCCCGAGCCCTGGCCCTACGTGGATGACGGCGTTGGGGACCGTGGGCTCAAGGGTGGCTCGCTCTGTTGGTGTGGGGCGAGCAGTCCCGGCAAGGATCTTGCCGGGGCCGCTGAGGTCGCCCCGGCAAGGGTCTTGCCGGGGGAGCCTGCCTTGTCCCTCTGCTCTTTGTGGCCTTGGCGTTGCTCTGATTATCTTGGGCTTCGGTCTTACCTTGGCTCACCTCCCCTGCTCTGCTTGGTGTGGTCATGGGCGCTGCTCGACCGCCGTGCCGTACGCTTAAAGGGGTACAAAACATGCCCCTCTTTTTGTACACTGACAGGAGCCCCCGGGCCTGGGCCACACATAAGCGCGACACGTTGTTGGGCCAGGCCCAAAACGGTGCACGGGCAGGTGGGGCGGTTTTTACCGTGGTAAGATTCTTCGCGCGCTCGCCTCCACGACCCACGCGCGTGGCGTGGCGTGGAGGGGTGTGCGTGACGTGGGCGGCATGCGTGGGGCGGTTTCCACATGCATGCGTCACATCGCAGTAAAGAGGCGGCTCGCGCCTTCCCCGTAAAAAGAGGGAGGCGTGGAGGCGCGACTCATTTACTGAACGGGGCCCGGGCGCGGTCTTCAAGGCATCCACTCCCCACGATCATGGGGTGGGGAGAGGTCACTTCGCGTCTCCCCTTGGTTCTGCATGTCCACCACGCGTCCCCCATGCACTTGGGGTAGGAAGCGGCGGGGGCGGGAATCCGGGCCGTCGCTGGTTGGGGCAGCGGGTCGGTCCTGATTCCGCGCGCCTCTGGTGGCTGGATTGGCCGAACGGGGCGGCTGGGCCCCGACCCCGCTCCTTTATAAGGAGGGGAAGGGGGGAATGGTGCCCGCACTCTTCTGTCATCCATCTTCTCTTGCTTCTGCTTCTTCCTTCCACTTGCCATGGAGAAAGGGAATCCCGGTCCTTCGACGGTGGCGGCGAGGGTCGCCGCTCGACAACGCGTCCCACCTCCTCCTGAGCCCGCGGTGGTGGAGCCGGCCGCGAGGGGTAGGAGGAGGGGGCGAGGCCGGGGCAGAGGTTGCAGTGCTCGGGGAAGAGGAGGACGGGGCGGCGTGCCGGCTTCGCCCCCGCCAATGATGCCTTTCCCGATGGAAGGCCATGTCGGAGACCAGCCTCATGAAGTTCTTCATCGGGATTGCACTCCGCCTCCGTGACGCCGTCTTCGCCTTTCCTGCCCCATTTGCTCGGGAGATGGAGCGTGACCGCCCCAATCCTCGGGATTGCACATGAGCGGTTGCGGAACGGGGCATGCGGGTCGACGTCGACTTCCGGCTCCTCGAGTCATGTACCTCCGTCGTGGTGGAAGGCGTCAGCCCGCATCCACAGCTCGACGGCGGGGCTCGTCCTATACTGCATATTAATGGAGGACGGCCTACTCTCCGTCAAGGTCTTCGGAGAGTTCGGGACTCGCCTGAAGTGCTGCGTGGAGAGCTCCTCCGATGGAGATTCTGACGATGGAAGCTCTTCCTCGAGAGAAAGTGACGAGGAGGACAGCGGGGGAGATAGCGGGGACGATTTCGACTAGGCGTCGGACGCCCCACGCCTGGGCGGGTGCGGCTGCAGCAGCATCTGCACCTAGCCGCTCCTCCGGCAGAGGTTTGCCGGGGGCGGGGCCAGCTCCTTGAACTTCTCGGGGCCGTCTCCTTGGGCGGTCAAGGCCGGAGGCTGCGGAAGAGGAAGAGGGCGGGCGGCAAGGCCGTCAACTTGGAGTACGCGGGCACCGACGCCTTCATCGCAGATTGCCGGGTCCTGCCGCCACTGCCTTCCAGCTCCTTTCCCGCACCGTCATCACTGCCCGTCTGTGGGCATGCCACCGAGGTGTTCTCTTGGTGCTTTCGCTGCTCGTAGCTTCGCCTTAGGCGCCTTTTGCCCTTTCACCTCCTTGACCTGCCTCCCGAGGGAGAGGGACAAGTAAGGGATTACGGCATCTTATCTCTTTTTTAGTTTGTAAGCCTGCGGGCCTTTGTTAAATTTAAAACTTGTAATCCCCTTGCTCCTGTTTTTCATCTCGCACGAACTGTACCTGTATGGGATGTTTTTAATGAAAAAGGTATGCTTGCCGGGTTTTTCGTTCGCGGGTAAATCCCGCGACAAGGAGTGAATCCTTGTTATTGTTTAAGATAAACATTTTTCACTCGGCAACAGGCCTTGCCGCCCCCACTCCACTCGACTGTTCTCGTGCTCTTGGCGGAGGCAGGGATGAAGTGGGCTTCAGGCCCCTCGTCCCACCTCCTTGCTGCCGCGGCTACGACCAAATCCGGACCCAGGAAATAATCCTTAGGTGTAGGAAAAAGGGGAGCACGGCAGCCTAGAGATAAAAACGAGGTTTCACATACCCCAGTCCGGTTCCGAAATGCATGACAGAGGATAAAAGACTTATCTGGATCTGCAGCCCCCGACAATTTCATCTTGCCGCGGTTGGATCCTTGTGCTTGCAGCCCCCGGCAACTCTGGTTTGCCGAGGTTGGGGCGCCGGTCCGTTTCCTTCTTTCCGAGTAGCTCAGCAAAAGTGCACATGTGCCCTGCGAACCAAAGGAGGACAGAAAAGGAATAGATAGACGCGCACTCGACCTCTAGGCTAGGGGTTAGTCGCCACCAAGCACTATCAACCCTAACCAAGGAAGAGACTCGACATAGCATGCATGCTATAACTTAGGGCACCAGCGCTTCATTTATTTATGCTCAGGGTCTGCGCCTGGCTCTGTACAAAGGGTCACATGCCTTGCCAGCAAAGCTTGTACAGAAGGTGGCTCGCCGGGAGGCCCGACAAGCCGCGCCTTATGGGTAAAACTTGCGAAGATGCTCGATGTTCCAGGAGTTGCTCACTGGGACGGCATCTTCGGTCTCCAGGCGGACTACGCCAGTTCGGTGACTCAGATTACCCGATAAGGGCCTTCCCACTTCAAGCGCCAACTTGTTGGAATTCTTGGCCGATCGAACGCTACCAAGAACAAGGTCGCCTTCCTCAAAGCTTCGGGCATGAACCTTGCGGCTATGGTAGCGACGCAAGGCTTGCTGGTAGCGTGCCACTCTCACAGCCGCCCGAAGATGATCTTCCTCAAGGAGCGTCGCGTCATCTTGGCGCAACGACTCTTGGTCAAGCTCATCATAAGCGAGCACTCGAGGTGACCCGTATATGAGTTCCGTGGGGAGAACTGCTTCTGCCCCGTATACCAGGGCAAAAGGTGTCTGGCCGGTGGCTCGATTTGGCGTCATCCTGATCGACCAAAGAACCGCCGGCAACTCATCAACCCAGCGCCTTCCGCTCTTGTGCAGCTTGTCAAAGGTCTTCGTTCTCAGGCCTCGCAACACTTCAGCATTTGCCCTCTCCGCTTGGCCGTTGCTCCGTGGATGTGCCATGGAAGCAAAACAGACCTTGCTGCCGAGGTCTTGGATGTACTGCATGAAGGTGTGGCTTGTGAAGTCCGTGCCGTTGTCGGTGATGACTCTGTTTGGCACACCAAAACGGCAGGCCAGTCCTTTGAATAACTTGACGGCTGACTCACTGCTTCCACCTCCAGCCACTTTGTGAACTTGTCGATTGCAACGTACAAGTACTCAAAGCCATCGACGGCGCGGGGGAAAGGGCCCAGTATATCGAGCCCCCAGACTGAGAATGGCCAGGAGAGAGGGATTGTTTGAAGGGCTTGAGCTGGCTGACGAAGCTTCTTTGAATGGAACTGGCACGCTTCACACTTGGTTACTAGTGCCGTCGCATCCTGGAGGGTGGTGGGCCAGAAGAAACCTTGCCGGAACGCCTTCCCGGCAAGGGCCCTTGACCCTATGTGGGAGCCACATATGCCTCCATGTATCTCCGCCGATAGCTCCAGTCCTTCCTCCCGGGGATGCATTTGAGTTTCACACCGCTTTGGCCTCCTCGATGCAGGACGTCATCGGCCATCGATTAATGGCACAGTATGGACCGACCGGGCTACTTTCTCTCGCTTCTTCGCCTCCTTAGGAAGCTCCGTGTTTGGAGGAAGTGGGCGGTATGCTGTGTGCCCATGCCGGAGCACAGGGCTCACGGCAAGGACCAAAGGCATCTCTTCCGCCCTGGGAGCGGCTGTCTCTACGGCCAGGGCTTGACGCCCTGTCGGACCAGTTGCTCTTGGGCAGGCTCAGCGTCCGCGGGAGCACACTTGCCGGCAGCCCCAGGAGGGTCGGTAGGAAAGTACTTGCCGGGACCTGATTTCCTCCGCTTGTTCTGCCCCACTGATGGTTCGACGGATGGTTGAGTTAGCGAGCAAAAGGTACTGGTTCCATAGGTAGCTTGAATGCGGCTCGCTTTGACAGGTAACCGGCGATGTCGTTCTCCGCTCGGGGGACGTGCTCCGCCTGGATACCGTCAAAGCATTCCTCCAGCTTCCTCACCTCATCAACGTACGCTTCCATCAATGGGCTCTGATAATCCTTGTTGACCTGCCTGACAACGAGCTGTGAGTCACCCCTCACGATGAGCTTCTTAACCCCGAGGTCTGCGGCGATCCTGAGACCGGCAAGCAGTCCCTCGTACTCAGCGGTGTTGGTGGTGGACATCTCCCTGGGGAAGTGCATCTGGATCACGTACTTGAGGTGTTCTCCAGTGGGTGCGACGAGCAGCACACCGGCACCGGCACCTTGCAGCAAGAAAGCCCCATCAAAGTACATGATCCAGTCATGGTCTGCTTCCTTACCGGGGAGAGTGGTCTCCTGGATTTCTTCGTCAGGCGTCGAGGTCCATTCTGCGATGAACTCCGCCAAGACTCTGCTCTAAATTGTCGAGGTACTTTCAAACTTTAAACCGAAGCTTGACAGCTCCAAGGCCCATTCCACAATCCTTCCGGTTGCGTCAGGGTTGTGCAGTATCCATTGCAACGGGAGGCGGGTGACGACAGTGATCTCGTGGGCCTGGAAGTAGTGACGCAGCTTCCTCGAGGCCGAAGAGCAATTTTTGCACGCCGGAATACCTCGACCTAGCCCCCTGCAAGAGGGAGCTGACAAAGTAAACCGGGTGCTGCATCATCTTCTTCTTTGGCACCACTTCACTTGACCGCGCGGGCATTGCCTTGGTGGCACCAGACTCTGCCGGGGGCCGTGCCTTGTCGGCGTCAGGCCCTGCCGGGGGAATCTTTGGCTTGCCATCCACTGGTTCTGCCGCCATTGCTGCCTCCTCGTCGACCTCCCTCTGTGCCACCAGTGCGGCGCTGACCACTTGATTCGTCGCCGCCAGATACAGCAGTAACGACTCTTGTGGTTTAGGCGCAACCAGTATTGGCGTGGAGGAAAGGTATTTCTTCAGATCCTGCAGTGCTGCCTCGGCTTCTGGGGTCCACTCTATTGGGCCTGCCTTCTTCAAGATTTTGAAGAAGGGAAGGGCGCGCTTGGCGGACTTGGAGATGAATCGGCTCATGGCGGCAACGCAGCCGGTGAGCCAACACACATCCTTGATCCGCTTGGTCGCTTCGATCTACTCAATAGCCTTGATCTTGTCTGGGTTTGCCTCGATCCCGCGCTACGACACAAAGAACCCGAGAAGCTTGCCGGATGGGACGCCGAAGATGCACTTCTCAGAGTTCAGCTTGAGGTTGATCTTGCGCAGGTTAGCAAATTCCAGATCTTGCACAAGAGTTGGCCCGTCCTTGGTTTTTACCACTATGTCATCCATGTAGGCCTCCATATTTCTATGGAGCTGAGGTTCAAAACCAATTTGGACTGCTCTTGAAAACGTTGAGCCAACACTCTTCAACCTGAAAGGGATCCGTAAAAAGCAATACGTACCACATGGGGTGATGAATGCTGTCTTCTCTTCATCCTCTCTTGTCATGAAGATTTGGTGGTAGCCTGAGTAGGCGTCGAGGAATGATAACAGATCACACCCGCTGTGGAGTCAACAATCTGGTCGATCTTGTGATAACGGAAGGGGTCCTTAGGACAAGCCTTATTAATATCTGTGTAATCAATACACAACCTCCACTTCCCATTCGCCTTGCGCACCACTACCGAATTGGCCAACCACGTCGGGTGGAGCACCCCTCTCACCAAACCTGCCGCTTCCAACTTCCTGATCTCCTCTGTGATGAACTCCTGCCTTTCCAGAGCCTGCTTTATGACCTTCTGCTTGACGGGCCGCATGTGGGGGCAGACAGCTAGGTGGTGCTCAATCACCTCCCTGGGAACACCGGGGATGTCGAACGCTTGCCATGCAAACACGTCGACATTTGCCCGCAGGAAGGTGACGAGCGCGCCTTCCTATTTGCTGTCGAGGGTGGAGCCTATGATGAAGGCCCCTCCCGTGCCATCCTCCCCGACGGGCACCTTCTTGGTCTGCGGCGGCTCGGCTCTGGATCTCTTGCTCTTCTCGGTAGAGCTCTCTCGCACGTCCTCAATGGTAGCACAACACTCCGAGGAGGTCTGCTTGCCGGAGTGGGTGTGAGAGGTCTTGTCGGGCTCCTTCTTCCCTACCGGGCCTTCAGCGGCAGGAGCAGATGCCTTGACGGCAGTCAGCTGCAGAATCGCTTCCCCAAGAGAGTTGGCCAGCGCAGATCAGCACGTCCTTCTTGTCGGAGGGGACGGAGATGATGGTCAACGGCCTGGGCATCTTCAGCATGTTGTAGGCGTAATGTGACACCGCCATGAACTTGGCTAGTGCCGGGCGGCCGAGGATCCCGTTGTAGGGCAAGGGGATCTCGGCCACGTCGAAGACGATCCTCTCCGTCCTGTAGTTCAACTCTCCTCCAAATGTCACGGGCAGTGTGACCTTTCCCTTCGGCTGGCTCCTCCTTGGATTGACCCCTTGAAATGTGCCCGTTTCCTCGAGGTCTCCATCAGGGATTTGCAACCTTTTGACCACGACGGGCGAGATCAGATTCAGGCCGGCCCCGCCGTCAACCAACATCTTGTTCACCCTGAGGTTGCGTATCGTTGGTGAGACCAACAATGGAAAACACCCGACATGGTAGTGCGGCCGGGGTGGTCCTCGGCGTCAAAGATGAGGCGTCTTTGGACCATTTTAGCCACGGCGTCGAGCGGCGACTTCTGCTGCTGTAATCTCACGCGCCCACTACTTGAGCTAGCGGTGAGAGGTATGCAGCGAGGCGCCGCCATCGACGCACATGGCCTCCAAGGCCTTCTGGAACCCTTGCTCACCAGACTCGTCGTCCTCGTCATGATCGTCGTCTTCTTGTTTCTTGTCGCGGCCCCGGGCGGGCCTCTCTTGCTGGTTGTCCTTGCCGGGGCGGCCTCCTTGGCCGCCACGCTTCTTGCCGGATCCCTCAGCACCGTCCTGGTCCTTCTCCTTGTCCCGCTGCTCGTACTCAGCCTTTTGCTTCTCAGCAAGCAGCTCGACTTGTCGGCAGTTCTGGAGGTCGTGGCCCTTGGTGCGGTGGATCTTGCAGTATTGCTTGCCGGAGCTTCCTGGCTTGTCGGTAGCCGCCAAGGCTCGGCAGGCGGCGCACCCGGCAATTTCCTTGCCGGGGGCGTTTGCCTTGACCTTCTTGCCGGCACCGGCATCATTAGATCCCTCAACGGCAAGCATGGCCTTGCCCTTGCGTTTCCTGTTGCGACGCCGGCTCTTCTTCGTCGGAGTGGCGGCGTCTTCATCGGTAGAGTCGGTTTCCGCGCCGGCGTCTTCGCCGGGGTACTTCCTTCCCTCTTCAGCCCGGGCGCACCTATCGGCCAGAACGTAGAGCTCGGCCACATCCTTAACCTTGGTCATCGCCAGCTCCTCGCGCATCTTGCGATTGCGCATGTTCTGGTGGAACGCGCTAATCACAATGGCGGGATGAACGTCGGGGATGTTGTAATCGCACCGGCTGAATCTCCGGATGTACTTGCGCCAGGTCTCCCCTTCCTTCTAGGGAATGATATGCAGATCACTGGCCTGGCCATGAGCTTGGCGGCCTCCTGTGAAGGCGCCAACGAACTCATGGCACAGATCTGACCAAGAAGAAATGGAGTCCACCGGCAAAGTGCATCAACCAAGACATCACATTGGGCTTGAGCGCCAGCGGGAAATAGTTGGCAAGCACCTTGTCGTCGCGAGCCCCAGTGGCCTGCATCGTGATGGTGTAGATGCTGAGGAACTCGGACGGATGGGTCTTGCCGGTGTACTTCTCGCCGACGTCGGGCTTGAACGTGCGGTGGGGACGTACCGGAACTGCCTCAGCTCACGGGTAAGGCGGGCAGCCCACCTCGTAAGGTAGGCCGCCGGGGCCCCCCAGTGCCGGGTGGTCCATAGCGGGTCCCGCCCGCTGGTCCGATTGGCGGCGCGTTTCGCGCCGGCGCTCGACGGTGGTTCGAGTGTCTTCGTGAGGTCGCTCCCGAAGGACCTGGCGCTGGTCGCGGAGGGTCCGCGGGTCGGACGACGCAATGGAGATGTTATCACAAGCGTCGCTGACGGCGGCCGACGCCATGGCCGGGCGAGGAGGAGAGTGCACCGTGGCCGCAGCTCCCCGGTCCTCGAGCGCCCAAAGCATGTGGTGGCTCGGTGGAGCGCCAGCCCGAGGGCCTCACCGGTCGCGGATCATCTTTGTTGGCGACGGCGACGATGCTCCGGATGGTGGCCCTCCACTCATTGAGCTTCTCCGCAGCAGGAGGTAAGTCGAGGAGTAGCTGCGCGCGCACGCCAAAGCTTCACCGGGCGTGGCGGCGCATACCGCGTGGATCGCGGCATGCTTCGACTTCTAACTATGTTAGAAGGAGCTCCGTCACGACCCAGCGGCTGCGTGCCATTTTCGCCAGCGCTTCGGTGAGCGTGCTGAACCCCTTTATCTTGCCGACGACGCACAGGGCTCTTCCCACGGCAGTGCCCAGGGTCACCAACGTGGTGACGCTGTTCGGCACGCACACCATGGGAAGAACGCGTGGTGGCTGCCGCAGGCGCGCCTGGAGGTCACCGCCGTGCCGCCGGAGTCGGCACAACGACACTTCGGAGGGCCCGCTGCTGCATGGGGCCCAGCTCCCTCCGGGCGGCGTGTGCCGGTCGCTTACGCGACGAACGACGCCGCCGCCAGTTCGATTGCTCGGGCGAGGCCGGTGTCAAGCGGTCGCGACCGGTCCTGTCTCGCGACCGTCCGCTGCTTTCGTTCAAGACCGGGCACGGGCCGCTCGGCTCCCAACGAGCCGATCGCCGTGGCCGTCTTTCTTCTTAGGGGCCATGGCGACGAAGAACTGCTAGACTAACTACCAGACCAGATTCTCGCAATCGCGCCCCTACCTGGCGCGCCAAAGATGTCGGTGTGGAACGGCACCTATGGGATCACAAGAATCCCTACTACAGTTGCCGGGGCGCAGGGTTGCGAGGAGAGCAGGGCTAGTAGACAACACACGGATCGTTTACCCAGGTTCGGGCCGCGAAGATGCGTAAAACCCTAGTCCTGCTTTGGTGGGTGTATTTCTGAGAGTTCTTGAGCTCTCGAACTAACTGTGGTCAGCGCGTGGTTCGAAAGAGCCGAATTCTTCTCCAGTATGCCATGGGCCTCCTTTTATAGTCACGAAGGGGCTGCCACGGTGGCACACGGGGAGGTGGAAAAGCGTCTGATGCCCCTGAGCTTATCGCTCGTATTACAGGACAAGATGCATTAAATGCGTAGCTTAGGTGTCCCTTGCTTTATTGGGGGACGGGGGCAAGGCCCGTCCCGTCCGTCACTAGTCCTCCTCGCTTTGACACGCGCCCTGGCCAGCGTTGCGTGTGGCGCCATGTAGGCAGGTAGGCAGCTGAGGTGGCGCGGTGGTGGAGTCTTCAGGTGCATGTTGCCACGCAGGTGCCTGCCCAGCTGGTTGGGCTGGCAGCTGCAGGTGAACGGCGGTGGAATCTTGGGTGACGTGGACTGGCGGTGGCCTGCCGGCGTCCTGGCGAGGGCCTTGTGAGTGGCTCGGCAAGGGTCTTGCCGGGCTGACCAAAGAAGGGTCTTGCCGCGTCGTCTTGTCGTCCCGGCAAGGGGCCTTGCCGAAGTGCAGTGGCCTTCCTCGGCAATGATCTTGCCGAGGATCGTTGTCTTCTAATCCTCATCTGATCTTGAACATGTCGTCACAAAGATTTGCATGCCACCACAGGGGTGCCTTCCCGAGCCCTGGTCCTACGTGGATGACGGCGTTGGGGACCGTGGGCTCAAGGGTGGCTCGCTCTCTTGGTGTGGGGAGAGCAGTCCCGGCAAGGATCTTGCCGGGGCTGCTGAGGTCGCCCTGGCAAGGGTCTTGCCGGGGGAACCTGCCTCGTCCCTCTGCTCTTTGTGGCCTTGGCGTTGTTCTGATTATCTTGGGCTTCAGTCTTACCTTGGCTCACCTCCTCTGCTCTGCTTGGTGTGGTCGTGGGTAGCAGCTCATTGCCCGATTACTGCAGGTAAAGGAGTACAAAAACTTGCCCCTCTTTTTGTACACCAACATTGGATGTCATTGATAACGAGATCACATCATTAGGAGAATGATGTGATGGACAAGACCCAATCCTAAGCATAGCACAAGATCGTGTAGTTCGTCTGCTAAGGCTTTTCTACTGTCAAGTATCTTTTCCTTAGACCATGAGATTGTGCAACTCCCGGATACCGTAGGAGTACATTGGGTGTGCCAAACGTCACAACGTATCTGGGTGGCTATAAAGGTACACTGCGGTTATCCCCGAAAGTATCTGCTGGGTTGGCACGAATCGAGACTGGGATTTGTCACTCCGTATGACGAAGAGGTATCTCTGGGCCCACTCGGTAAGACATCATCGTAATGAGCTCAATGTGACTAAGGGGTTGGTCACGGGATGATGTGTTACGGAATGAGTAAAGAGACTTGCCGTAACGAGATTGAACAAGGTATCGGTATACCGACGGCCGAATCTCGGGCAAGTGCTATACCGGTAGACAAAGGGAATCGTATACGGGATCGATTGAATCCTTGACCTCGTGGTTCATCTGATGAGATCATCATGGAACATGTGGGAGCCAACATGGGTTTCCAGATCCCGCTGTTGGTTATTGGCCGGAGAGATGTCTCGGTCATGTCTACATAGTTCCCGAACCCATAGGGTCTACACACTTAAGGTTCGATGACGCTAGGGTTATAGGGAATAGATGTACGTGGTTGCGAATGTTGTTCGAGTCCGGATGAGATCCCAGACATCATGAGGAGTTCCGGAATGGTCCGGAGGTAAAGATTTATATATGGGAAGTCCCGTTTTGGACACCAGAAGTGTTCTAGGCGTTATCGGTAACGTACCGGGACCACCCGAAGGGTTCTGGGAATCCACCAGCCCCGGAGGCTTGCATGGGCCAAGAGTGGGAAGGGTCCAGCCCCTGAGTGCGCTGGTGCGCCTCCCACCAAGGCCCAAGGCGCAGCTAGGAGGATAAGGGGAAACCCTAGGCGCAGATGGGCCTAAAGGCCCACCCTAGGGCGCGCACCCCTCTCTCCCCCTCTTGGCCCCCCTCCAACCCATCTAGGGTTGCCGCACCCCCTAGGGTGGGAACCCTAGAGGGGGCGCACCCTCCTTCCCTCCTCCTATAAATAGTGGGGGTTTTGGGGCTGCCAAGGACACGAGTCTCCCTCTCTCTTAGCGCAGCCCTACCCCTCTCCCTCCTCGTCTCTCGCAGTGCTTGGCGAAGCCCTGCTGGAGGGCCACGCTCCTCCACCACCACCACGCCGTCGTGCTGCTGCTGGACTGAGTCTTCCCCAACCTCTCCCTCTCTCCTTGCTGGATCAAGGCGCGGGAGACGTCACCGGGCTGCACGTGTGTTGAACGCGGAGGCACCGTTGTTCGGTGCTTAGATCGGATTCGGCCGCGATCTGAATCGCTTCGTGTACGACTCCACCGACCGCGTTCTTGCAACGCTTCCGCATCGCGATCTTCAAAGGTATGAAGATGCACTCCCCTCTCGTTGCTAGTAAGCTCCATAGATTGATCTTGGTGATGCATAGAAATTTTTTAATTTCTGCAACGATCCCCAACAGTGGCATCATGAGCTAGGTCTATGCGTAGTTTCTATGCACGAGTAGAACACAAGTTGTTGTGGGCGTCGATTTTGTCAATTTACTTGCCGTTACTAGTCTTATCTTGATTCGGCGGCATCGTGGGATGAAGCGGCCGGACTGACCTTACACGTACACTTCACGTGAGGCGGGTTCCACCGGTGACATGGACTAGTTGCATAAGGTGGCTAGCGGGTGTCTGTCTCTCCCACTTTAGTCGGATTGGATTCGATGAAAAGGGTCCTTATGAAGGGTAAATAGAAATTGGCATATCACGTTACGGTTTTGGCGTAGGTAAGAAACGTTCTTGCTAAGAAACCTATAGCAGCCACGTAAAAATTTGGAACAACAATTAGAGCACGTCTAACTTGTTTTGCAGCATATGTCGTGTGATGTGATATGGCCAGAAGGATGTGATGAATGATATATGTGATGTATGAGATTGATCATGTTCTTGTAATAGGAATCACGACTTGCGTGTCGATGAGTATGACAACCGGCAGGAGCCATAGGAGTTGTCTTAATTTATTTATGACCTGCGTGTCAACATAAACGTCATGTAATTACTTTACTTTATTGCTAAACCGTTAGCCATATAGTAGAAGTAATAGTTGGCGAGAAAACTTCATGAAGACACGATGATGGAGATCATGATGATGGAGGTCATGGTGTCATGCCGGTGACGATGATGATCATGGCGCCCCGAAGATGGAGATCAAAAGGAGCAAAATGATATTGGCCATATCATGTCACTATTTGATTGCATGTGATGTTTATCATGTTTTTACATCTTATTTGCTTAGGACGACGGCAGCATAAATAAGATGATCCTCATTAAAATATCAAGAATTGTGTTCCCCCTTACTGTGCACCGTTGCTATGGTCCGTTGTTCCAAAGCTCCACGTGATGATCGGGTGTGATAGGTTCTAACGTTCGCATACAACGGGTGTAAGCCAGATTCACACACGCAATACACTTTGGTTGACTTGACGAGCCTAGCATGTACAGACATGGCCTCGGAACACGGAAGACCGAAAGGTCGAACATGAGTCGTATGGAAGATACGATCAACATCAAGATGTTCACCGATGATGACTAGTCCGTCTCACCTGATGATCGGACACGACCTAGTTGTCTCAGATCATGTATCACTTAGATGACTAGAGGGATGTCTATCTGAGTGGGAGTTCATTAAATAATTTGATTAGATGAACTTAATAATCATGAACATAGTCTAAAACTTTGCAATATGTCTTGTAGATCAAATGGCCCACGCTAAAGTTGCCCTCAACTTCAACGCGTTCCTAGAGAAAACCGAGCTGAAAGACGAAGGCAGCAACTACACGGATCGGGTACGTAACTCGAGGATTATCCTCATAGCTGCCAAGAAAGCATATGTCCTTGAAGCACCGCTTAGGTGATGCACCTGCTTTTCCCATCAACTCAAGAGGCGTTATGAACGCTTTGGCGATCAGCGTAGTGATGATTACTCCCTGGTTCAAGGCGGCATACTTTACACGACTTAGAACCAGGGCTCCAAAAGCGTTTTGAGCAGCACAGAGCATATGAGATGTTCCAAGAGCTGAAAATGGTTTTCCAAGATCATGCCCGGGTCGAGAGATATGAAGTCTCCGACAAGTTCTACAGTTGTAAGATGGAGGAGAATAGTTCTGTCAGCGAGCACATACTCAAAATGTCTGGGTTACACAACCGCTTGTCTCAGCTGGGAGTCAATCTCCCGGATGACGCGGTCGTTGACAGAATCCTTCAGTCGCTTCCACCTAGCTACAAGAGCTTTGTGATGAACTTCAATATGCAAGGGATGGAAAAGACCATTCCTGAGGTATATTCAATGCTTAAATCAGCGGAGGTGGAGATCAAAAAGGAACATCAAGTGTTGATGGTGAATAAAACCACTATGTTCAAGAAAGGCAAGGGTAAAAAGAACTTCAAGAAGGACGGCAAGGGAGTTGCCGCGCCCGGTAAACAAGCTGCCGGGAAGAAGCCAAAGAATGGACCCAAACCTGAGACTGAGTGCTTTTATTGCAAGGGAAATGGTCACTGGAAGCGGAACTGCCCCAAGTACTTAGCGGATAAGAAGGCCAGCAATACCAAAGGTATATGTGATATACATGTTATTGATGTGTACCTAACCAGCGCTCGTAGTAGCTCCTGGGTATTTGATACCGGTGCGGTTGCTCATATTTGTAACTCAAAACAGGAGCTGTGAAATAAGCGGAGGCTAGCGAAGGACGAGGTAGGTGACGATGCGCGTCGGGAATGGTTCCAAGGTCGATGTGATCGCCCGTCGACACGCTACCTCTACATTTACCTACTGTGGATTAGTTTTAAACCTCAATAATTGTTATTTAGTGCCAGCTTTGAGCATGAACATTGTATCCGGATCTCGTTTAATGCGAGATGGCTACTCATTTAAATATGAGAATAATGGTTGTTCTATTTATATGAGAGATATGTTTTATGGTCATGCCCTTTACCGGTCAATGGTTTATTCTTATTGAATCTCGAACATGATGTTACACATATTCATAGTGTGAATGCCAAAAGATGTAAGGTTGATAACGATAGTCCCACATACTCTTGGCACTGCCGCCTTGGTCACATTGGTTTCAAACGCATGAAGAAACTCCATGCAGATGGACTTTTGGAGTCTCTTGATTATGGATCATTTGACATGTGCAAACCATGCCTCATGGGCAAAATGACCAAGACTACGTTCTCTGGAACAATGGAGCGAGCAACCAACTTATTGGAAATCATACATACTGATGTGTGCGGTCCAATGAGCGTTGAGGCTCGCGGTGGTTATCGTTATGTTCTCACCCTCACTGATGACTTGAGTAGATATGGGTATGTCTACTTAATGAAACACAAGTCTGAGACCTTTGAAAAGTTCAAGGAATTTCAGAGTGAGGTTGAGAATCAACGTGACAGGAAAATAAAGTTATTACGATCAGATCGTGGGGGAGAATATTTGAGTCACGAATTTGGCACGCACTTAAGGAAATGTGGAATTGTTTCACAACTCACGCCGCCTGGAATACCTCAGCGTAATGTTGTGTCCGAACGTCGTAATCGCACTCTGTTGGACATGGTGCGATCTGTGATGTCGCTTACCGACCTACCGCTATCATTTTGGGGATATGCTTTAGAAACTGCCGCATTCACTTTAAATAGGGCTCCGTCAAAATCCGTTGAGACGACACCGTATGAATTATGGTTTGGGAAGAAACCTAAGCTATTGTTTCTAAAAGTTGGGGGATGCGATGCTTATGTCAAGACACTTCAACCTGAAAAGCTCGAACCTAAGTCGGAAAAATTTGTCTTCATAGGATACCCTAAGGAAACTACTGGGTATACCTTCTACCTCAGATCCGAAGGCAAGATCTTTGTTGCCAAGAATGGATCCTTTCTGGAGAAAGAGTTTCTCTCGAAAGAAGTAAGTGGGAGGAAAGTGGAACTTGATGAAGTACTGCCTCTTGAACCGGAAAGTAGCGCAGCTCAAGAAAATGTTTCTGTGGTGCCTGCACCGACTAGAGAGGAAGTTAATGATGATGATCAAGGAACTTCGGATCAAGTTACTACTGAACTTCGTAGGTCCACAAGGACACGTTCCACACCAGAGTGGTACGGCAACCCTGTCCTGGAAATCATGTTGTTAGACAATGGTGAACCTTCGAACTATGAAGAGGCAATGGCGGGCCCGGATTCCGACAAATGGCTTGAAGCCATGAAATCCGAGATAGGATCCATGTAAGAAAACAAAGTATGGACTTTGACTGACTTGCCCGATGATCGGCGAGCCATAGAAAATAAATGGATCTTTAAGAAGAATACAGACGCAGATGGTAATGTAACCATCTATAAGGCTCGGCTTGTCGCTAAGGGTTATCGACAAGTTCAAGGGGTTGACTACGATGAGACCTTCTCACCCATAGCGAAGCTGAAGTCCGTCCGAATCATGTTAGCAATTGCCACATTCTATGATTATGAGATATGGCAAATGGACGTCAAAACGGCATTCCTTAATGGTTTCCTTAAGGAAGAATTGTATATGATGCAGCTGGAAGGTTTTGTCGATCCTAAGAATGCTGACAAGGTATGCAAGCTCCAACGCTCAATCTATGGGCTGGTGCAAACATCTCGGAGTTGGAACATTCGCTTTGATGAGATGATCAAAGCGTTCGAGTTTACACAGACTTATGGAGAAGCCCGTGTTTACAAGAAAGTGAATGGGAGCTCTGTAGCATTTCTCATATTATATGTGGATGACGTACTATTCATGGGAGATGATATAGAATTCTTGGAAAGCATAAAGGCCTACTTGAATAAGTGTTTTTCAATGAAGGACCTTGGAGAAGCTGCTTATATATTGGGCATCAAGATCTATAGAGATAGATCGAGACGCCTCATTGGTCTTTTACAAAGCACGTACCTTGACAAGATATTGAAGAAATTCAATATGGATCAGTCCAAGAAGGGTTCTTGCACATTACAAGGTGTGAGATTGAGCACGGCTCAATGCGACTCACGGCAGAAGATAGAGAAAAGATGAGTGTCATCCCCTATGCCTCGGCCATAGGGTCTATTATGTATGCCATCTTGTGTACGGACCTGATGTAAACCTTGCCGTAAGTTTGGTAGGAAGGTACCAAAGTAATCCCGGCATGGAACACTGGACAGCGATCAAGAATATCCTGAAGTACCTGAAAAGGACTAAGGATATGTTTCTCGTTTATGGAGGTGACGAAGAGCTCGTCGTAAAGGGTTACGTCGATGCTAGCTTCTACACAGATTTGGATGACTCCAAGTCACAAACCGGATACGTGTATATTTTGAATGGTGGGGCAGTCAGCTGGTGTAGTTGCAAGCAAAACGTCGTGGCGGGATCTACATGTGAAGCGGAGTACATGGCAGCCTCGGAGGCAGCACATGAAGCAATCTGGATGAAAGAGTTCATTACCGACCTAGGAGTTTCTCCCAATGCGCCGGGCCCGATGACTCTCTTCTGTGAAAACACTGGAGCTACCCTTGCCAAGGAGCCCAGGTTTCACAAGAAGACTAGGCATATCAAGCGTCGCTTCAACTTCATTCGTGAAAATGTTCAAGATGGAGACATAGAGATTTGTAAAGTGCATACGGACCTGAATGTCGCAAATCCGTTGACTAAACCTCTTCCACGTGCAAAACATGATCAACACAAGAACTCTATGGGTGTTCGATTCATCACAATGTAACTAGGTTATTGACTCTAGTGCAAGTGGGAGACTGTTGGAAATATGCCCTAGAGGCAATAATAAAATGGTTATTATCATATTTCCTTGTTCATGATAATTGTCTATTGTTCATGCTATAATTGTGTTATCCGGAAATCGTAATACATGTGTGAATTCATAGACCACAACATGTCCCTAGTGAGCCTCTAGTTGACTAGCTCGTTGATCAATAGATGGTTATGGTTTCCTAACCATGGACATTGGATGTCATTGATAACGGGATCACATCAGTAGGAGAATGATGTGATGGACAAGACCCAATCCTAACCAAATCACAAGATCGTGTAGTTAAATGCACTTCGCTAAAGCTTTTCTAATGTCAAGTATGTTTTCCTTAGACCATGAGATTGTGCAACTCCCGGACACCGTAGGAGTACTTTGGGTGTGCCAAACGTCACAACGTAAATGGGTGGCTATAAAGGTACACTGCGGGTATCCTCGAAAGTATCTGTTGGGTTGGCACGAATCGAGACTGGGATTTGTCACTCTGTATGACGGAGAGGTATCTCTGGGCCCGCTCGGTAAGACATCATCATAATGAGCTCAATGTGACTAAGGGGTTGGTCACAGGATGATGTGTTACGAAACGAGTAAAGAGACTTGCCGTAACGAGATTGAACAAGGTATCGGTATACCGACGATCGAATCTCGGGCAAGTGCTATACCGGTAGACAAAGGGAATCATATACGAGATTGATTGAATCCTTGACATCGTGGTTCATCCGATGAGATCATCATGGAACATGTGGGAGCCAACATGGGTATCCAGATCCCGCTGTTGGTTATTGGATGGAGAGATGTCTCGGTCATGTCTGCATAGTTCCTGAACCCATAGGGTCTACACACTTAAGGTTCGATGACGCTAGGGTTATAGGGAATAGATGTACGTGGTTAACGAATGTTGTTCGGAGTCCCGGATGAGATCCCGGACATCACGAGGAGTTCCAAATGGTCTGGAGGTAAAGATTTACATATGGGAAGTCCCGTTTTGGACCCCAGAAGTGCTCTGGGCGTTATCGGTAATGTACCGGGACCACCGGAAGGGTTCCGGGGGTCCACCGGGAGGGGCCACCAGCCCCGGAGGCTTGCATGGGCCAAGAGTGGGAAGGGACCAGCCCCTGAGTGGGCTGGTGCGCCTCCCACCAAGGCCCAAGGCGCAGCTAGGAGGAGAGGGGGAAACCCTAGGCGCAGATGGGCCTAAAGGCCCACCATAGGGCGCGCACCCCTCTCTCCCCCTCTTGGCCGCCCCCTCCAATCCCATCTAGGGCTGCCACACCCCCTAGGGTGGGAACCCTAGAGGGGGCGCACCCTCCTCCCCTCCTCCTATAAATAGTGGGGGTTCTGGGGCTGCCAAGGACACGAGTCTCCCTCTCTCTTGGCGCAGCCCTACCCCTCTCCCTCCTCGTCTCTCGCAGTGCTTGGTGAAGCCCTGCTGGAGTGCCACGCTCCTCCACCACCACCACGCCCGTCGTCTTTGCCGGATTTGAGTTCACCCCAACCTCTCCCTCTCTCCTTGCTGGATCAAGGCGCGGAGACGCCACCGGGCTGCACGCTTGTTGAACGCTGGAGGCACCGTTGTTCGGTGCTTAGATCGGATTCGACCCTTGATCTGAATCGCTTCGCGGTATGCGACTCCACCGACCGCGTTCTTGCAACGCTTCCGCATCGCGATCTTCAAAGGTAGGAAGATGCACTCCCATCTCGTTGCTAGTAAGCTCCATAGGTTGATCTTGGTGATGCGTAGAAAAATTTTAATTTTTGCAACGATCCCCAAGAACACCATCTGTAGGACCTTGAAGTATGTCTAGAGGGGGGGTGATTAGACTACTTGACCAATAAAAACTTAACCTTTTCCCAATTTTATAGTTTGGCAGATTTTAGCTATTTTAGGACGAGTCAAGCAATCATCACACAATTCAAGCAAGCATGCAAAGAGTATATTGGCAACGGAAATTGAAGCATGCAACTTGCAAGAAAGTAAAGGGTAGGGTTTGGAGGATTCAAATGCAATTGGAGACACGGATGTTTTTGGCGTGGTTCCGATAGGTGGTGCTATCGTACATCCACGTTGATGGAGACTTCAACCCACGAAGGAGTAGCAGTTGCTGTGAAGTCCACGGAGGGCTCCACCCACGAAGGGTCCACGAAGAAGAAACCTTGTCTATCCCACCATGGCGTCGCCCACGAAGGACTTGCCTCACTAGCGGTAGATCTTCACGAAGTAGGCGATCTCCTTGCCCTTACAAACTCCTTGGTTCCACTCCACAATCTTGTCGGAGGCTCCCAAGTGACACCTAGCCAATCTAGGAGACACCACTCTCCAAGAAGTAACAAACGGTGTGTTGATGATGAAATCCTTTCTCTTGTGCTTCAAATGATAGTCTCCCCAACACTCAACTCTCTCTCATAGGATTTGGATATGGTGGAAAGAGGGTTTGAGTGGAAAGCAACTTGGGAAGGCTAGAGATCAAGATTCATAAGGTAGGAATGGAATATCTTGGCCTCAACACATGAGTAGGTGGTTCTCTCTCGTAATCGTAAGTTGGAAGTGTAGGTTTGTTCTCGATGGCTCTCTCCACGTAATGAAGAGGAGGTGGAGGGGTATATATAGCCTCCACACAAAATCTAACCGTTACACACAATTTACCAAACTTCGGTGGGACGAATTGTTAAACTTCGGTCGGACCGATTTAGTAAACCTAGTGACCGTTAGTGATTTTCGGTGGGGTGACATGCATCTCGGTGAGACCGATTCAGTTAGGGTTAGGGCATAACGTAATCTCGGTAAGACCGATTACACAAACTTCGGTGAGACCGATTTTGGTAATTAGCTAACCGTAGAGTTGGTCGAGTAAACTCGGTGGGACCGATTTTCTCTTTTCGGTGAGACCGAAATGTTACAAAAAGGAAACAGAGAGTTTACATTGCAATCTCGGTGGGACCGATCCGCTCTTTCGGTGAGACCGAAAAGTTACGAAAAGGAAACAGAGAGATTGCAACCCCATCTCGGTGAGACCGAGATCCCTATAAGTAAGACCGATTTGCTTAGGGTTTGTGGCAGTGGCTATGACTTTTGGAATCGGTGGCGCCGGATAGAAAGAATCGGTGTGACCGATTTTGGCTTTAGGTTTAGGTCATTTGTGGATGTGGGAAAGTAGTTGAGGGTTTTGGAGCATATCACTAAGCACATGAAGCAAGAGGCTCGTTAAGCAACACCTCATCCCTTCTTGATAGTATCGGCTTTTCCTATAGACTCAATGTGATCTTGGATCACTAAAATGTAAAATGAAGAGTCTTGAGATTTTGAGCTTGAGCCAATCCTTTGTCCTTAGTATTTTGAGGGATCCACTTTCATCATCCATGCCATGCCATTCATTGAGCTTTCCTGAAATAATAGTCTTGGAATAGCATTAGCTCAATGAGCTATATGTTGTTATGAATTACCAAAACCACCTAGGGATAGTTGCACTTTCAATCTCCCTTTTTTGGTAATTGATGACAACATATAGATCAAAGCTTCGACAAATGATAATAAGATTTAAATAACATCGTTGCTTTGAGAAGTATGTGATAAGCAAGAGCTCCCCCTAAATTTGTGCATAGTTTTAGATTTGCTTTGGACTGCAAATGCACAATGAATTAGACTCATGGGTTACTCTTCCATGTCACATACATCTTGGTGGAGCGCTCAAAATAATAAATAATGAATACATGCACTCATCACCAAGCATAGTGAGTGATCACATAAGATAGATAGGATAATATCGAGCATGCATAAGTGTAGCTTATTGTCAAACACATGATCATCAATGTCTCACAAGCATAATATCTCAACCAAAAGCAAACAAAGATTGAAAAACCACCAAATAAAGCAAGAGAGAACAAAAGCAACACTCTTTGTCTCTCTCTCAAAGCCTATGATCTATACATTTTTCTCCCCCTTTGGCAACAAGTTACCAAAAAGTTCATAGAAAATGCATAGTGCTAGATCGACTCTCAGGCTTGATCTTCTGGTGGTGGTGTAGAGATGGCTCCTTGGACGAAGACTTCAATTGATGTAGAGGGTGCTGGAGTTGGTGCTGAAGCTGGTTGCACTGGAGCTAAAGGGGCAGTAGCTGGTGCTGAAGAAGTTGCTCTAGTGTCTGTCTCTCAGCACCGCAAGCCCGACCTCTGGGCTCTGGGCACTCTGGCAAACACATTTTTGTTGTCTTGCCCTTCCTCTCCTGCATGTCCTCTTGTAGCTCCTCCACCTTGCCTCTGAATCTCAGTTACTTTCACATCTAAGTTATAGAACTTTTGTTCTATGACTCTCTCCAAGCTCTCCTGATTTTGAGTGAGGGTGGCCAATCCCTTCTCAATCCTCAAGGTTGATGCTATTAAGTAACCAAGCTACTCCTGCTTGTTCTTCAAGAAATACTCAGATGCCTCCTCTTGAGTTGGCATCTTGGCAGCCTTCTCCCTCTCTCGCCTTCTCCTTCTTCTCCTGAGCTTGAATCGATTGTGGATCATCTTCATTCATGATAACCTCATTGTCCTCAAAGTCTGGATAAAGTGGAAAGTGTTCCTTATCCAACTGATATTTTCCTGTGCCCATCTTTGAGTTTATCAATTCTTGAATCTGAGGTGCATATCCACAGCTCCTCTTCTGATCTGCTGCAGTCCTCTTGATAGTTTCAATGATCAGGCTCATGACTTTAAACTTTCGTGGCACATCAAACACATGCAACATGTTGATGGCATGCCCTCTGATCATGTTGTGGTCAATTGACTTGGGCAACAAAGTGTGCCTCGAATCCAATTTATGGTTGGCAACCCCGACAGCAGATAGTGAACCAGTCCAAACTTGTGAGTTGCTAATGCCTTGTTTGGAATTTCCTTGTACATGTGAGCCATTGAATTGTGATCCTTTTTCTTCTTTGCATAGATGTCTAAGTCATCCTCATTCTCCTCTGGGGCATTTATCAACTTTGCCCACTCTTCAACAGTTGATTGGTACCTTGTACCTTCAGACATCCAAACAATTCTCCCATCTGGGTAGAAATGTGCTGTGGAGTAAAACTGCATGATAAGCTCATCATTCTAATTTGTGAGCTTCTGCCCAAAAAAATCTGCAACTCCACAACTCACAAAGCTGTCCTGCACTCCAGGATAGTGCTCTTCATTTTCCTTGATAAAATTCCAGTCAACCCACCTCATATCACACACAATGGGCTTCTTGTCCAACAAGATTGTCTCATAGAAGTCCTGCTGTTCCTTTGTGTGGAACATGTAGTCAACAGCAGTTCTTCTTCTTGAAGCATATGGATCTTGCATTCTCCACGCCCTCAGCCACAGATCCTTCCCTGATTCTCATGTCCTCAGCCACATGATGGGCATCATTGTGGTCTGGTATCTTGGGCTTGAGCTTTCCTATAATCTGTCCTTCTTCTTCTGAATCTTCAGCAACATTTGGCACTGGGGCCTTGTTCTTCTCAGAAATTGGAATACTCCTAGTATTCCTCTTTGGTCAGAACTTGGCCTTGGGGGCAGCTTTGGGTGCTTCCTTGGGCTTAGATGTGGCAGCCCACGATCTAATAGCATCACCCATAAGCTTTGGTGCCTTTGGTGCTTTGGTGCAAGAGCTCTTCCTCTTCCATCATGGAAGGCTTCCTATAACTCTGGCCATGGTCATCTTGACCCTTTCCTTCCTCTTCTTGCTCTCTCAAGAATCGGCTCTTTGGGATCTGGATTTTCAGGCAGTTGAGTTGATGTTCTGGCCTTAGACATTGGTTGTCTTCCTGCAGTCCTTTTGATCTTCATGACCCTTTCCTTCTTGACCACCTCTTTCTTTGAAGTTGCCTCATCTTCCTCAGCCTTGTAATCTTCATCCTCTGAATCTGAATTTCTTTTCCTCCTTTGCCTAGTAGCAGCCTTAGGCAAATTGCTAGGAGTACTTCTGCTCCCTTCATCTGAGGTTGAGGGACTAGTGCCCTCACTCAAGTTTATCTCGCTCTCTGACCTAATTCCTGGCTGTCACTTTGATCGGACATACCGCAAAAAGTCGACCACCCCGTGAAGAGTTTATAGATGAGATAGAAAAGATGAGCATCACAAAATGCAGAGGTTTTTGCAAAAGAATGACTGAAAAGTTCAGTTTTAGTTTTCCACAGAAAGAATTTTGGATCCACCGATTTTCAAACTCGGTGATACCGAAGCCGTTTTTGGAACCTAAACTGATGATCTCGGTTGGACCGAGTTTCAGCCTGGAGTGGTACCGAGACTGCTAGGGTTTCACAGAATTCTCAAATCGGTTGCACCGATTAGTAATTCTCGGTCAGACCAAGAGTCACTAGTGCAATGGCATAAGCCAAATCGGTGAGACCGAGTTTTTCAACTAGGTGGGTCCGAGATGGTTTCGGTGGAAACCTAAACCTAAAAATTCGAATCACAACTAATCTATGAACTACTTTGGCTGGATAGATGAGTTGCAATCGTGGCAAGATTCAATGTGAAAAAAATGTGCTAGGAATCAGACGTGGATAGCACAAAGATCAAGTCCATACCCTAACTTGGCGGTGGACTTGCTACACAGTGACGGCAATGGGGACAAAATCCGTTGACGGCGGCGTAAGACCGGCTGACGAGGAGGCTCTTTGGCGGCGAGGAGACGATCCGGAGACCACGATGGCGAGAAGCGAGCTGATCTTGTGAGCGAAGGGTTTAGGAGATATTTCCAAAATTTTGCCCGTGACTATATATAGCCCGACCACTGTCGGTGTGACCAAAGTGGAACAACTTCGGTGGCACCGAGATGCATAATCGTGTTCGATTCTGACAACTCGGTGTGACCGAAAAGCTCAAATCGGTTGCACCGAGATTGAAAACTTAGATCAACTTAATGATCTCGGTAGGACCGAAATGGTAGGATCGGTCAGACCGAGAATCACCAAGAGGTTTTGGAAGTTTAAGTCTATGACTTAATCGGGACTCCGAGTGCTCCTCACACAGTGGTTCGAATCGACTTGATCAAATTTTGTGATGTAGCATGAATAGAGTTTGAGACGAGAAAAGCATAGATAGCTAAAGAAGGTTCTTAGGCATTCTTGTCCATCCACTTGGCACAAAGAAAAGGAAACCAATCAATCAAACAACAAGTGGATGTCCTCGAATGAGTAAAATATGCACCAAGATGCTCACACAATAAGATGGCAATTGAAATATGTGGCAAAGCATGCACAACCAATTCTAGCATCTATCAAACAATTGGTGATGACTAGGTCATCTATATATGAGTATATTGACTTATGAGTCAAATGAGAATATTTGATCATAGGTCATACTCATCGTTTAAGCTCAAGTGGGGTTACCACTTTTACATAATGCATTAATGTGTTCACACCATTAGAGTTGCTTTGACTCAATTCTTAGAGTTAAGCTACCCCTAGATGTGAGATCCCCCCTTAGAGGGATTAACTAACCTTGGGTTTTGTCGATGATGACTTCATGTAGGTGTTGAAGATGTAGATGCTCAATGTTGATGTAGATCATTTGGAGCAATCCTTTGGAGTGAGTTGCACTTTCAACTTGCCTACATGGGTTAGTCCCACAAGGAACAAACAAGAATATCCATAGACATAGAGTGATGCACACACAAAATGATGTCCATGAAAACATTAGGTTACCTTGTCCCTTGCCTTACCAACAAGAGGGTTTCTGACTCCTTGAACTAGTGCAAGATGTGAAAGTTGATTGCACTTGTTCTTGCCAAAATGATTTGAGTGAAGAATGTTGGCAGAGTCACCCTCAAGAACTCTCTAGTTCTTCTTCTTCGGGATCCACATCATCTTGATGGGAATCCTTGGGGTTGTAGTTGTACTTGATGAAGTAGAACTTGACGTAGTCTTGGGGACCCAACTGAACGAGGCTTTAGGTGCTTCTTCAAATGCATCAATCTCTTCTTGAAGCTTGTCCTTGCCTTTGTTCTTGTGGTCTTGTGGTGGAAGATCATCTTGAGCTTGTGTCCCTTGAAGGAAGTAGGATCATACTTACATTGTTGAGGAACAAACTTTGTCTTGGGGTATTGATCTTCTTCCCACTCAACTCCATTGGCGTTGAACTTTCGTTGAAAACCAACACCTTGATTCTTCCGGTGTCTTCCTTACTTGCGTATAATTTCCTCGAATTGCTTACTCCCGGCAAGGCTCTTGTAAACACCTTTCTCTATAATTCCCTTCAATAAACTATTTTCTTGCTCAAGTGTAACGTGGCTAAGAGATTCATTAGTGGAATCAAGAGAACTACTAGAAGTAACAACATTGGATTTGACATTATTATTGTTACCACTAGAGGAAGTATCTTTCTTGTACTTGTTACTAGACTTGACTTGAGGCATGTAAGTAGATAAGAGTAAACGCTTGGCAATGTAAGAAGAACTTTTCTTGCGGAGATCATCATTGATTGCCTTTAAGAACTCATGCTCTTGCTCAAGATTGAGCTTTTCAAAGCGTAACTTCTCATGAGCCCTTAAAAGTTCTCGATGATCTTGAAGATAGTTTCATGAGCCAACTTAAGAGTGTTTAGCTCTTTAGTTAGAAGCTCAATTTTCTCCTTATCATTGTCATTCGCTTTGATTAGCATGATTAATTGACGTTTCATCATAGTATTCATCACTAGAGTTGTCAACAAGTAAATCATCATCACCTAGCAAGTCATCTTCATCACTATTAAAATCAACATACTCGGGATGTGTTACCTTAGGACCTTTGGCCATGAAGCATCTTCCAATTCCTTCATTTGGTGAATCAAATATGTCGTAGGAGTCGGTTGACACAAGTGCTAGACCGGCAACACCTTCATCTTGAATATATTCGGAGTCGGAGTGATAGCTTCTCTCGGAGTGATTGTAGCCGAGTCGGGCGAAAACCCATTCACCAACATGAGCTTGATGTCTTCGTTTTGTGTAGCTCCTTGATGACTTGTCCTTCCTTTCCGAATCCTTGCTTCTCCGTGAGGGTCTTCCGTTCATAACGATCATCTTTACTCCTTCTCTCTCTTGGTGGTGATTCTTCTCTTTTGCTCCTTCTTCTTGGAGAATCTTCTCTTCTTTTTGTGGGGTGCCGTACACTCCTTTGGAGTAGTGTCAGGGTCTCCCACAATTGTAGCAATTGCGCTCTCGACTAGAAGATCTCTTGTCATGATAAGACCTTGACTTGGAGCTTCTTTCTTTGCTTCTACTCTTGTAGAATTTGTTGAAGTTCTTCACCATTAAGCTCAATTCTTCATTGAAGGTTTGTTTCTCACTTGATAATGTGGGGGCTTCACTTGAGGCTTTGTAAGCAGCACTTGACTTGTTGTGAAGTTCCTCCTTATCCTTGAGTGACATCTCATGAGCAACAATTCTTCCAATGACTTCCGTTGGCTTGAGATCTTTGTAGTTGGCATCATTTGGATCAATGTGCTGCACGGTATCATACTTTCCATCCAATGCTCTTAGAATTTTCTTGATGATGAATTTGTCGGTCATCTCTTCACTCCCTAAGCCGGCAATTTCATTTGTGATGAGAGCAAGCCTAGAGTACATTTCAGCGACACCTTCACCATCCTTCATTTTGAACTTGTCAAGCTGACTTTGGAGCACATCCAACTTGGATTCCTTGACGGACTCGGTACCTTCATGCATATCAATCAAAGCATCCCATATTTCCTTTGCATTCTCAAGACGGCTGATTTTGTTGAATTCTTGAGGGCACAATCCGTTGAAGATGATATCACAAGCTTGAGCGTTGTATTGCAGCATCTTCAATTCTTCGCATTAAACTTCACGGTTCGGTTCTCTCCCTTCAAAGAATTCACCTTGCAAGCCAATACAAATAATTGCCCAAGCAATGAGGTTATGTCCGAGAGAATATGCATTTTCATCTTATGCTTCCAACTAGCAAAATTAGTACCATCAAAGTAAGGACCTCTACGGTGATAATTTCCTCGCTAGACGCCATACTCTCCTAGGTTGTGAAACCAAGGCTATGACCACCAAAAGCTATGGAAATCAAAGCAAATGGAGACCAAAGCTCGATACCACTTGTAGGACCTTGAAGTATGTCTAGAGGGGGGTGATTAGACTACTTGACCAATAAAAACTTAACCTTTTCCCAATTTTATAGTTTGGCAGATTTTAGCTATTTTAGGGCCAGTCAAGCAATCATCACACAATTCAAGAAAGCATGCAAAAGAGTATATCGCGGAAATTGAAGCATGCAACTTGCAAGAAAAGTAAAGGTAGGGTTTGGAGGATTCAAGCGCAATTGGAGACACGGATGTTTTTGGCGTGGTTCCGATAGGTGGTGCTATCGTACATCCACGTTGATGGAGACTTCAACCCACGAAGAACAGCAGTTCTTGAGTCCACGGAGGCTCCACCCACGAAGGGTCCACAAAGAAGAAACCTTGTCTATCCCACCATGGCCGTCGCCCACGAAGGACTTGCCTCACTAGCGGTAGATCTTCACGAAGTAGGCGATCTCCTTGCCCTTACAAACTCCTTGGTTCAACTCCACAATCTTGTCGGAGGCTCCCAAGTGACACCTAGCCAATCTAGGAGACACCACTCTCCAAGAAGTAACAAACGGTGTGTTGATGATGAAATCCTTGCTCTTGTGCTTCAAATGATAGTCTCCCCAACACTCAACTCTCTCTCATAGGATTTGGATCTGGTGGAAAGAGGGTTTGAGTGGAAAGCAACTTGGGAAGGCTAGAGATCAAGATTCATATGGTAGGAATGGAATATCTTGGCCTCAACACATGACTAGGTGGTTCTCTCTCGAGCTGGTAAGTTGGAAGTGTAGGTTTGTTACGATGGCTCTCTCCACGAATGAAGAGGAGGTGGAGGGGTATATATAGCCTCCACACAAAATCTAACCGTTACACACAATTTACCAAACTCGGTGGGACCTAATTGTTAAACTTCGGTGGGACCGATTTAGTAAACCTAGTGACCGTTAGTGATTTTCGGTGGGACTGACATGCATCTCGGTGAGACCGATTGATTAGGGTTAGGGCATAATGTAATCTCGGTAAGACCGATTACACAAACTTCGGTGAGACCGATTTTGGTAATTAGCTAACGGAGAGTTGGTCGGAGTAAACTTCGGTGGGACCGATTTGCTCTTTAGTGAGACCGGAAATGTTACAAAAGGAAGCGAGAGAGTTTACATTGCAATCTCGGTGGGACTGATCCGCTCTTAATTGAGACGAAAAGATTCTGAAAAGGAAGCAGAGATTGCAACCCCATCTCGGTGAGACCGAGATCCCTATCGGTAAGACCGATTTGCTTAGGGTTTGTGGCAGTGGCTATGACTTTTGGAATCGGTGGCGCCGGATAGAAAGAATCGGGTGTGACCGATTTTGGCTTTAGGTTTAGGTCATTTGTGGATTTGGGAAAGTAGTTGAGGGTTTTGGAGCATATCACTAACCACATGAAGCAAGAGGCTCATTAAGCAACACCTCATCCCTTCTTGATAGTATTGGCTTTTCCTATAGACTCAATGTGATCTTGGATCACTAAAATGTAAAATGAAGAGTCTTGAGCTTTTGAGCTTGAGCCAATCCTTTGTCCTTAGTATTTTGAGGATCCACTTTCATCATCCATGCCATGCCATTCATTGAGCTTTCCTGAAATAATAGTCTTGGAATAGCATTAGCTCAATGAGCTATATGTTGTTATGAATTACCAAAACCACCTAGGGATAGTTGCACTTTCACCATCCTCTACGAGCCTCGCACTACGAAAGTCCCAAGCTCTGGCCGACTTCCTCGTCGACTGGACCGAGACCCAGTACCTGCCGCCGCCGCCGGACTCGACGCACTGGCGCATGCACTTCGACGGCTCCAAGATGCGTCTCGGCCTACGGATCGACATTGTGCTGTCCTCCCCGAAGGGCGACCAGCTCCGGTACGCGTTCAAGATCAACTTCACCGCCTCCAACAACGTCGCCAAGTATGAAGCTCTTGTGCATGGCCTCCGGCTTGCCAAGGAACTCGGCATCCGGCGCATCCTATGCTACGGCGATTCAGATCTGGTGGTGCAGTAGTGCTCCGGCGAGTGGGACGCCCGCGACCCCAACATGGCAAGCTACCGCTTCCTCGTTCATAAGCTTTCCGGTTTCTTCATGGGCTGCGAGTTCCGCCATGTCCCGCGTGCGGAAAATGAGGCGGCCGTCACACTCGCCAAGATCGCCTCGTCCCGATAGTCCATCCTGCCCGGCGTCTCCTAGAGGACCTAAACAAGCCGTCCGTCAAGCCGTCTCCGGACTCCGAGTCCATCTACGTCCCGGACAACCCGGCCGCGCCTCAACCCGGCCCGGGGACTGCTGAAAGCCCGGCCCGCCCGTCACCCTCGACCGGCCGGCTGTCCCGAACTCCGGGCTGCCGACCCGACTCGGGCTGCCGCCCGAACTCCGCCTTTGGTGGCCATCTTCGCCGTGGTAACGGCCCCATCCTGGGCCCTGCCCATCTTGGAGTTCCTGGAAAATGGGGTCCTCCCCATGGACGAGACCGAGGACTGGCAAGTACAACGCCGGGCATCCACCTACAGCATTATCCACAACGAGCTCGTCAAGTGCAGCTCCACTGACGTGTTCCAGTGCTACGTCGAGCAGGACCAGGGCATTGAGATCCTCCTCGACATACACCAGGGCGAGTGTGGGCATCACGCCGCCTCGCGGTCCCTGGTGGCCAAGGCTTTTCGCCATGGTTTCTACCGCCCACAACCTCCAAGACGCCGAGTCACTCGTCCTCAAGCGCGAGGATGCCAGCGCTTCAACCAAGCGCAGCCACCAGCCCGGCGTCACAAGACTCGACCATCCCGACGCTGGCATTTTGGCGGTCTGGGGACTCGACATGGTGGGGCCCTTCAAGACCGCCATAGCGGCATGACGACGGTTTGGTGGCGGTGGATAAGTTCACCAAATGGATCAAGCACGGCCAATCAGAAGGCTGGGCCGACGCCGGCCCGTCCGGTTCATCAAAGACATCGCGGTACGTTACGACATGCCGAACAACATCATCATGGACAACGGCACCAACTTCGCCAAAGGCGCGCTCACGCAATACTGCTTCGTCTCCGCCATCCGCCTCGACCTGGCGTCCGTTGCCCACCCGCAATCCAGCAGCCAGGTCGAGCAGGCCAACGGCCTCATCCTATCCGGCATCAAGCCGCGGCTCGTCGAGCCGCTCATCCGCTCACCCGGCAGTTGGCTCGACGAGTTGCCGGCCGTCCTTTGGAGCCTCCGCACCATGCCAAACCGGTCTACCGGGTTCACCCCGTTCTTCCTTGTTTATGGAGCTGAAGCCGTCATCCCGACCGACGTCGAGTTCGACTCGTTGCGCATCGCGATGTACACTGAAGTCTAAGCCAAAGAAGCCCGCGAGGACAGTGTCGACCTACACAAAGAAGCACGCCTCCTGGCACTCAGCCGGTCAGCCATCCACCAGCAAGGCCTAAGGCACTACCACAGCAAGAAGATCAAGCCCCTTGCGTTTCGCGAGGGAGACCTCGTCCGCCGACTCGTCCAAGAGAAAGCCGGCTAGCACAAGCTGTCTCCCCATGGGAGGGCCCATTCATCATCAGCAAGGCCTTGTGCGACCACAACGCCTACTAGCTCATCGACGCCCGCAAGTCAAACAAGCGCAAGGGAGACACCGCCGGTGAAGAAACAACCCGGCAGTGGAACGCAGAACTCCTCCGCTCGTTTTACAGTTAGCTGTGTGCACGTATGTATCACGCCTTTTGTAATCGTATGAAAACTACGGCGTCCCCAAACGACGCTCGGGGGCTGCCCCTTTCCGACCAAGCTTTTGTGTCTCCTGCATTTACGTTCCCTCTTAAACCTGACCACCGGTCCGACTCACTCGACCCGGGGGCTCGGGGGCTGGCCGGCTTGGTTGCCACCCGCCGCCTTCCTTAGTGGTTCACGGCAGCGTTAAAGGCTGCGCATGACCTCCACGCCGCCCTAGGCCACGAAGCAACCCGGCAGCCGGTGGCAAGCACAACGAAGTCAAGGCACCAAAGACGCCACAAAGATAAGTCAAAGGACTGCCGGGGTTTCCCAACCCGCCCCGTCACTATATAACATTGCCGCAAGATGACTGCTAAGCCAATCGCTGGATTGCCGCTAACCCGGCTCGATGGGTGTTCGCTTCGCGCTCAACATTTTGAAAGCCTCAGTACTGCATGCTCCTCTCAAAGGCCGAACTCCTTGTCATGGACCAGAGCCTCAGCCGTCAGACTCGCACGGGGGCAAGAGCGGAAGGTCGCGAGAAAACGGCTAAAAAATGAAGGGCAAAAGCGAAAGCATTCACGAAATTTGTACAACATGAATTTGAGAGACAGACCCACGGCCAGAGTTCATTACACCCGAATACCCGCAGTGGGTGGGTGGACTTGCTACCTAATAGAAATTGCTACTAATATAAAAACAGGGCAGCCTCGGGCATCCCCAGCACCGAGCTGCGCAGCTGCTGGCTCCCCCTCGGTGTCCTCCGGGTTCGTCGAGGCGCCGGTGTCCTCCTCCACAGCATCCACATCACCGTAGATGCCCGTCTCCTCGGAGCTGCCCTCCAGGTCATGCAGAAGTAGGCCGAAGTCGTCAGTAGGCACGACTCCGCCGTCCTCCGCCCGCTCTGGCTTGAACTCGTCGTGGAAGGCGAACTCGGCAATGTAGCTGGCCCAGGCCGCGATCCGTCCGGCCTCCGCCCGTAGCTGGTTCTCCGAGCGAGCTCGTTGGCCCATCAACGCTTCCAACGATAGGTCGGGATGCCAAGACATCGCGAACCTGAGTGCCATCTCGGCGCCGGCACAGGCGGCAGAAATGCGCCACTCGTGGAGCCGGTCCGGTCCCGCCCCCAACCACCGCGCTAGCCACGTAAAGCTGTTCGGTGCAACAGACCCCGGCCAAAGGGCCGCTGTCATCGCTGCACCGGCCGAAGAGAGCCGCCCCATGTGCTCGCCCAAGAGGCGCAGACGAGCCTCGGCGGCGGTCATGGTCTCCGGGAAGGCCAAGCCACCTGCGGGTCAGTCCCGGAGCAGACGACTCCCTGCGGGTCACACTGAAAGTGGACGGCTTCCTCCGCCAGCTGGCGCGTATCCGGGAATGCCCCTGTCAAGAAGAAAAGCAAGTCAGAAATAATCACCAAGGACAAGAAGCCAGGATCCCAGCCCGACAGAACCCAAGAAAAGCACTTATTGGAGAAGGACTCTTCCAGGTGCTGCGCTTCGAGCAACGTACCGCGCCGCTCCCGGGAAATGGTGCAGTCACGCTCTGGAGCATCTTCTCCAAGTCAGCCACCTTGCCAAGGCCGCCTTCAACTTCGGCGTCCTTGGACTCGGTCGCCTTCTCGGACTCCTCGCTGACGCGGGTTTCCCCTGACGGGTCTCCTCCGCCCTTGATCCACCACGGCCCTTGAGCGCTCCACCTCGGCCTAGAGCTGGCCCTTGTCATCGGCCAGCTTGCTACGTTGCTGGTCGGCCTCGGCAAGGGCTTGCTGCGCCTCCATGACCTTGGCGGCTTCCGCCTTGAGATGCTCCACCCCAGCCTCGAGATGGCTCTTGTTGCCCGCTAGCTGTTCCTGCAGCTGGCTGGCTTCATCGAGCGCTTGCCGGGCTCCCGTCGCCTCCGCCTTCACCTTTGCCACCTCGGCCTCAAGCCGGTCGGCGTCGGCGACAAGCCGATCATAATGGAAGCTGGCTTGAAATAGCCGAGTCTTCCGAGACAGCACCTCGGCTGCAAAGGAAAGATTCAAAAACAAAGGACTTCTTTAAGATTTGACTGAACTGCTACGCAGTTGGCCCGAATCTCGGGGCTACACCCAGTGGGTGCGCTAGCGTGCCCCCACTAAAAAGAGCACGCAAAGAAAAGATACCTGCGGCAACGCAGAGCTCCTCCTCCTTGGCGGCGAGCTGCTCCTTGAGCTACCGATGCTTGTCCAGGAGCCGGTTGAAGATGCTAACGCGGTAGGAATCCGATTGGTGCGAAGCAACGATCATCACAAGAAGGCGAGATAAGATTCACCCAAGCGACACGCGATTGGCCCGAATCTCGGGCTACACCCGGTGGAGTGCGCTTGAGGAGTCTGGACTAAGGGGTCCTCGGGCGTGTGACCTGTTGGACATGGGCGGATGATGGGCTGTGAGGATACGAAGATCAAAGACTCCACCCGTATCCGGATGGGACTCTCCTTGGCGTGGAAGGAAAGCTTGGCTACCAAATATGAAGATTCCTTTCTCTGTAACCGACTTTGTACAACCTTAGCCCCCTCCTGTGTCTATATAAACCGAAGGGCTTAGTCCGTAAAGGGGACATAGTCATACAGGCTAGACTTTTAGGGTTTTAGCCATTATGATCTTGTGGTACATCAACTCTTGTAATACTCATATTCATCAAGATCAATCAAGCAGGAAGTAGGGTATTACCTCCATAGAGAGGGCCCAAACCTGGGTAAACATTGTGTCCCCCATCTCCTGTTACCATCGACCTTAGACGCATAGTTCGGGACCCCCTACCCGAGATCCGCCGGTTTTGACATCGACATTGGTGCTTTCATTGAGAGTTCCACTGTGTCGTCCCCAAAAGGTTCGATGGCTCCTTCAATCATTAGCAATGATACTGTCCAAGAGGAAAGCTTCCTCCCCGGACAGATCTTCATGTTCGGCGGCTTCGCACTGCAGGCCAACTCGCTTGGCCATCTGGAACAGATCGACAGCTATGCCCCTAGCCATCAGGTCAGATTCGGGAGCTTGAACTACGTCGCGGACATCCGCGGAGACTTGATCTTCGACGGATTCGAGACCACGACAGCCGCCCCCTATCCCTATGATGAACATGATTTAAATCTATCATCGGACCATACTCAGGAAATTGCACCTGTAACCGCTCCGGCCTTAGATCCAGAGCAGACCGCGCCATCCGAGGACGGGAGGATCTACCCCACCACGGAGGCCGCAGATTCCGCGGCGTTGGAGCCGCACATAGACTTAACCTCGTGTGATGTCTATGGCACCGGAACTTCGGACTCGTGTCCGGCTATAAGCTCCGAACCATGTGCGTCCGCATGACGCCGAGCTTGATCGATTATCGATCTTGAATTCAGCGCGCGAGATATCTTTCCAAAGACTTTCGCCTTTGGGCGGCGTGTTAAACTCATTAAGAAATCTATTCTTAGCGGGAGACTCGCAGCCGAACTATATCCGGTTCGAACCGGAGGCTGAGGACGGGGAATTTCGCTTCCCACCTGCCACCCAATACATAGCCACTGTTGAGGACTTAACCAACACGCTTGATTACGGCTCCGAAGACATCGATGGTATGGACGACGATGCAGAAGAAGAGCATGGCCAAAACCCGCTGCCGTTCTGCGGACGGACTGGGCCAACCCTTACGTCATCTGACGTATACATGGTGGATACACCCAAGGAAAATAACGGCGAGGACAAGGAGAACCCAGCGAAGGATGACCCTCCTAAGACATGACCAAAGCGCCGTCGTCAGCGGCGCCGCTTTAATTGCGACGCAGCAAGGACAACAACACCGGCACAGGAGACGATAACACTCCAGATGGTGCCGAAGACAGAGAAGACCCCCGACGAACGAACTGCCGAACAAGACAATCGGGAAGATGGGCAAGTCAGCCCTGATGAACAGGCCATAGAAGAAGACTCGGAGGACGGTAGTTATCATCCGCCCTCCGAGGAGGAGGTAAGCCTCGACAACGAAGACTTCATCGTGTTCGAGGAAACCCTCGGCAGGAGCGCTTTAAGCTTCGACTAATAGCTACTGCGAGGAGCACGAAAGAAGAAAGCAGCTTCAAGCTGATGAAGACACTGCTCAATGACAGATGGACCGATGTCACGGCAGGCTGAGGAATCTGACCTTAAACTCCCAGCCAAGTTACCCGAAGCGCAAATTGCTACCTCAGTTCGATGACGAGGCGCTAGAGCCCGAACCAGCATCGCGCAATGCGGCTGACCGACCGCCACGCGGGCGGGATAAACAACAACTCGGGCCAAAACGACTGTCCCACCTCGCCGTAAAGGCAGGGATAAGACAGCTCGGGGTTATACATATGACCTTCGCCAAGACCTGGACAGTAGAGCAGGACATACAAGATCGATCTACGGATCGCGAGAGCGTGCCTCGACATGTGATGACGGCTATCTATTCGGACGTAACAAACCTAGTCAAGCCCGGGCTGAAAACCGCAGACGGACTCCATCAGAGCTACGTCGCGAGGTGGCCCGATATAGAGGCGCCGCACACCCTCTTTGCTTCACTGACGAAGTAATGGATCATGAATTCCCAGAAGGGTTTAAACCCGTAAACATTGAATCATACGATGGAACAACCGATCTCGCGGTATGGATTTAGGATTTTATTCTACACATCCACATGGCCCGCGGGGATGACCTTCACGCCATCAAATACCTCCCACTAAAACTCAAAGGGCCAGCTCGACACTAGCTAAATAGTCTGCCTGAAAATTCCATTGGCAGCTAGGAGGACTTGGAAGAAGCTTTCCTCGACAACTTCCAAGGTACATATGTCCGGCCACCTGATGCGGATGACCTAAGTCACATAGTCCAACAGCCTGGAGAGTCAGCCTGGAAATTCTGGACTAGGTTCCTAACTAAAAAGAACCATATCATCGACCATCCGGATGTCGAAGCCCTAGCGGCCTTTAAACATAGCATCCGTGATGAATGGCTCGCCCGCCACCTCGGCCAGGAAAATCCGAAGTCCATGGCAGTCCTCACGGCACTCATGACCCGCTTTTGTGCGGGTGAGGATAGTTGGCTGGCCCGCAGCAAAAACACAGCAAGCGAAATAGGTACCTCCGAGGGAAAAACTAGCAACGGCAAGCTCCGACGCAACAGATACAAACGCCGAAGCAATGGCGACAACACCGATGACACGACAGTCAACTCCGGATTCAGTGGCTCCAAGTCCGGTCAGCGGAAGAAGCCATATAAAAGAAATATTCAGGGACCATCCGGCCTGGACCGCATACTCGACCGCCCGTGCCAGATCCATGGCACCCAAACAAACCAGTCAATCATACCAACAGAGATTGCTGGGTTTTTAAACAGGCCGGGAAGTTAAATGCCGAAAACAAAGAAAAGGGATCGCAAAGCAAGGACGATGACGAGGAGCCCCGGCAACCGAACACAGGGGGACAAAAGAAGTTTCATCCTCAGGTCAAAACGGTGAACATGATATATGCTACACACATCCCCAAAAGGGAGTGCAAGCGCGCGCTCAGGGACGTCTATGCGATAGAGCCAGTCGCCCTAAAATTTAATCCATGGTCGTCATGCCCGATCACTTTTGATTGACGGGATCATCCGACCAAGATTAAATCATGGCGGTTCGGCCGCATTGGTCCTTGACCCAATAGTTGGCCAGATTCCGCCTGACGCGAGTTCTTATGGACGGCGGCAGCAGCCTGAACCTGCTCTATTAGGATACAGTGTGCAAAATGGGCATTAACCCATCACGGATCAAGCCCACAAAGACTACCTTTAAAGGAGTCATACCGGGCGTAGAGGCCTGCTATACGGGCTCAATCATGCTAGAGGTTGTCTTCGGATCTCCGGACAACTTCCGAAGCGAAGAATTAATCTTCGATATCATCCCTTTTCGTAGAGGCTACCACACACTGCTCGGACAAACCGCATTCGCTCGATTCAATGCGGTCCCACATTATGCTTACCTCAAGCTCAAGATGCCCGGTCCACATGTCGTCATAACAGTCAATGGAAACACGGAACACTCCCTCTGTATAGAAGAGCACACCGCTGCCTTAGCAGTAGAAATACAGAGCAGCCTTCTCAAACAGAACCTTAATTCAGCTGCCAAGCCCCCGGATACCGTTAAGAGGGTCCGGACTATTCTGCAGCAGGACAGCTCGGTTCGTCAGGAGCTCGACTAGCAATTCGGCCTGGCCCCAATTCCGATCAAGTGGTGGCATTGGTACATGGCGTACATAACTACGCACTCAAAATTCCATGGGGAGAGACGGAGGCATACCCACCCTGTGATCCACAATACGGCTTGACCGCTCCCGGACACATTTACTTTCACTGTTTCCTTTTTTCCTTTTCAGGTTCCTTTTCGCAGGCCTTCCTTGATGGCTTGATCGCAGTTCCTTTCGAAGGACAAATACACCATGATGGCAGTCAGTCTGGACGTAGAGGGGAACTTCTAGGTGGTCTCTTTAATGACCACTCTACCTGTTTTCAGGGCCCACACACAGCTCTCCCTTGGTGACGGCATGTTAAATAGCCTGTCGCTTATTGCACTATCTGTATCAATGTGCTTGGACGTATTAATCAAATTATAACGGAAACAGTTTGCGGCCCAACTTTCAGGGCCCCTGCCTATTGCATTTACCCCTTTTCTGTTTCCCCTTTCTTTTAATAAACTTATCAGATAGCACCCGTACACTGCGGTACGTTTCAATTTTCCAGGGGCTTCATAGTGCCCCGCTCTACGACACCAAAAGCCCGAACACTTTTTATGATACAGCTCGGCACCCCGAATTTAGCATTATATGCATTGGCTCCGAATCATGTCTTTGGTCAATAGTTGGGTTGCCCAGCTCCTATGCTTGCTACCTTACGTTCCGCTACATCGGCTAAGGTAGTAAAGGGAGAACTACTACGATTGTGCCCTGGTTTACCCAATGGAGCACCTCAGTAGAGAAAGCCAAAAACTGACTGTCATGATGCGGCGAGAGCTGGTCAGCTCTTCGGAGGTCTCAAATCGTTGGAGATTCTCTCCGCATTATGCGAGGGGTCAGTTTGCTCGATCAGGTGTCTACAACATCCTAGCTCGGATACTAGGGGTTGCGCCTATATTTTTATTGTCAAACTCCTATGGCTAAGTGAGGGTGTTCAAGCCGTATAGTCTGATTGCCTGGTTCGTTGCGCTAAACACCTCCTTCAAGGACCAAACAATTGGATCAAGAGTGTTTAGATTCCATCCGAACACCCTCATTACTACCTACATGGGGCGGTTCTATTTAATCGGCCAACCATTAGATTTTATAACACACGGCCGCGCAGGAGGTAATTTCTTTTATAAAAACAAAAGTTATCTTACATGACAGCTTTGTTTCATCTTACAAGGCATGGACAACTTGAATATATTCATTCAAGGTTAATGTCTTGTGAACACTGCGCCGCTACAAGGTGGGACCCCTCCAGGACGTCTCCAAAATATCGCTCGCGTGTGCGGTGCTCCTTGCCCTCGGGCAGCCCCTCGGTCAGAAGCTTGGCGTCCATCTTCGCCCACCAGGCCTTGACTCGTGAGAAGGCCAGCCGCGCTCCCTCGATGCAGACCCACCGCTTGACGATGTCCAGCCGAGGACAGGCATCCCCGCTTCACGAGGCCGAAGTAACTGCTGGGCATAGCTTCGGCTGGCCACAGCCGGATTATTAAATCCTTCATGGCCAGTTCGGCCACCCTGTGCAGCTCGATCAGCTATTTTAGCTGATCACTGAAGGGCACCAGATGTTCGGACGCAAGATATTGCGACCAGAACAGCTTCTCCATAGAGCTCCCTTCTTCGGCTCGGAAGAACTCCGCAGCGTCGGACACACTGCGTGGCAGATCAGCAAAAGCCCCTGGAGAACTCCGAATCCGGGTTTGTAAAAGATACTTCCTCTTCACATATTTGCTTTGCATGCTAAAAGCCTTACCCGCCGCGATCTTCCTGGCCTCCCAGATCTCCTAGAGGGCGCCCTGGGCCTCATTCCGGGCCGTTTCTGCGCTTTGACGAGCCTTGGCGAGTTCGGTCTCTTGAGCCGACGCATCACGCTCCAAGGTCTCGCACTTCTTCACCGCGCCTTGGAGCTCTTGTTGGACCTCGTTGACCCGGGCCTTGAGCTTCTTACGGGCGGCCTGCTCCTTGACAGCCTTCTCCTCGCTTGACGGGGCCTTTTTAGGGCCTCGACCTCGGTCGTCGCTCCTACACATATCATGACACTCCGGTCAATATATATCATTTCCTCTTTCCGAATATATAGCGGGTTATTACATACCTTGCTTCTCCTGGAGCTGCCTCCTCGCCTGGCCGAGCTCCTCCTCGGCCTGCTCACCTCTCGCCTCACCGAGACTTCGGCAAGATGTGAGGCCGCGGCCAGCAGCGACGCTTGCATATTCATTTCAGACATATTTAGTTAGTTTCCTCAAATAATGGATTGATCCTCTATCCGGCCTTTCCTTTCGAACACCGGATAGTGTCTCAGGGGCTACTGTCTATATTGGGATCTTCTCTTTTTGTGTTGCTTACCTCAAAACCTGTCAGCAGGCGGTGGCAGGCTTCGGTTAGTCCGCTCTTGGCGGACTGAACCCTTTCAATTACTGTGCCCATAAGGACACGGTGCTCATCCACAATGGAAGCGCCTCACAGCGCTTCCAGCAGATTATCTGATGCCCCTGGTTGGACAGGGGTCACCGGTGGAATGGGCATACCCCCTCTTTTGAAGGAGGTTGCACACCGGATCCCGGAGCCGTATTCGTCTCCGGAATCGTATACGGCTGAGGTCCGAACTGAATACCGCCCTCATCACCTGTCTCCATGGGGATTTGTTCCCCCTAGTGTCCGGCGATGGAGGTTTCGCCTTTCGGTGCCTCCTGAACCTCCCCTGGCTCGGGAAGGTCCTTGGGACAGCACCTCGGCGCCACCCTTGGCCTTGGGAGAATAAGCGGCCGGGCGGCGACTTCACGGGCCATCGCCCTCGAGTCCAGCGAACCCCTTGATGAGGATCGCTGGGAACTGTCATGGGCGGACTGCAGTGACATGATTAACCATATCAATACAATAAAAAGGAGCGGCCGGATATATGGACATATATGGGTTTTGACACTTACGATGCAGCCGGGGGCTTGGGTCGGGAGCGTCGCTCCGGACTGCTGTCGACATCCCACGCGGAGTTATCCGCAAGGGAGCCCTTCCCCTTCTTGGACGTCTCCGCCTCCAGGGTCGTGGAGGCCACCCTCTTCCTCTTTCCCTCAGCAGGGGAAGGGTTATTCTGCTCCTCCTTGTCGTCGTCGTCCTCAGCGGCGGAGGAAAGGGTCTCTTCGTCTTTGGACAACACGTTCGAAGCACCCTTGCGACAGGGGCCACCTCTGGCTCCTTTGGCCTTCTTCTCCGGCAGCTGATAAGGCGCCTGAACCAGCATCTTCCCAGGAGGCGGGACGGCGGCTCTTGAGCAATGGAGACGAACACTGGATCCGCTCCGCTCTCTCCGTCCACACCTGAAATAATATGGTAAAGATTAAACACCCTCCTTGGACAAGCAAGTAGAGGGTACGCCTAGGGAAATAAAAAACTTACCGCATTAGCGGGATTGGTATGATCGTGCCCGCAGTCCGAATCAATGACCGGCGGCTTCTCGTTGCCCTTGAAGAGCAACTTCCAGGTATCTTCATGAGTAGTTCCGAAGAGCCTCTCCAGGGTATGGTGCTTCTTTGGATCAAATTCCCACAAGGGGAAGCTTCGGCTTTGGCAAGGGAGGATCAGGTGGACCAGCATCACCTAGATCACGACGACGAGCTTGATGCGTTTATCCACTATCCTCTGAATGCGCGTTTGCAGCGCTATCAGCTCGTCCGACGAAGACCAGTTGGGGCCCTTCTCCATCCAGGAGGTGAGACGCATTGGGGCTCCGGCCTTGGATTCGGGAGCCGCCGCCCAAGTGGCGCCGCGTGGCTCTGTGATATAGAACCACTGCTTCTGCCACTCGTTGACAGTCTCCACGAAAGTGCCCGTGGGCCAAGTGATGTTGGGCATCTTGCTTACCATGGCGCCTCCGCACTCCGCGTGTTGACCATCGACGTCCTTCGGCCTCACGTTGAAGATCTTAAGCCATAGTCCGAAGTGGGGCTGGATGCGGAGGAAAGCCTCACACACGTTAACGAATGCCGAGATGTTGAGGAAAGAGTTCGGGGCTAGATCATGGAAATCTAGCCCATAATAAAACATTAGCCCACGGACGAAAGGGTGGAGTGGAAACCCCTAACCATGAGACCCGAAGTGGGAGGGAAGACCACCCTCTCAAGTAGACTTGGGGTGGGGATGACTTGCCCTTGGTAGGCGGGCGGTGGGCGATTCCTTCGCCAGATACCCGGCGCCAAGCTGGGTGGCGTCCTTCTTCGTGACGGAGGAGACCATCCACTTGCCTTGGCCTCCGGATCCGGACATGATTGAGTGCTTCCTTGAGGAGGAGAAGATGGGAACTTGGGTGCTGGAGCTCGAGAATGGAAGGATAGAGAGGGAGATAAGGTGTGGGTGTCGGGGATATACCCCGCGGTATGACCCGGCCGGATATATGACCCGACTGGGACTTGGTGTTTCATTGGTAACCCGCCGAAGGATTGGCGATTTACGAGTCCGGCGGCTCACTGGTCTGACGACTCACGAGCCTGGCGACTAACTAATGGCCCCGATGGCGGGTCATATAGAGGACTAGGCCCAAGGCCCAGAAGGCCGGCTCATGTTATGGTGGGCCGGCTTAAGAGGAAAGCATAAGGAATATTCCCTTTCAGAGGAAGCAAGACTATGACTCCACTTGTAATAGAGTAATCCTAATCCTACTAGGACTAGTCATGTAACCCGCCCCTTCAACATATATAAGGAGGGGCAGGGCTCCCCAAGAGGGAGAGAGTACAAGAAACAATCTCTAGGGCTAGACACAACTAGAGGAGATCCGGCTTATGCGGCGACTCCCTCATGAGCATAATGACACCTAGCCACAAACAGCATGTAGGGCTATTACCGGATGATGTTTCCCGGGGCCCGAAGCTGTCTAAATCCTTGTCTTGTGTGTTGATCCGCCTCACGTCTCTCATCCCAATCAACCCCTCTCGAGCTAACACATAGATGCGTTGGCCTCACGACTAAGTCCTTTCACGAGGACATCTGCCGTGCCGTGACAATTCCACGACAGTTGGCGCCCATCGTGGGGCTCGCGCACGGTGGTGTTGGGTTCTTGGAGGGATCTGTCCTAGGGTTTTGAGAAGTTAGCGACCTGCCGGATCAAGCAAGAGTCGGTGTGGAAGAATCTATGACAACTCTAAATCTCTTCAATGGAGATCGAAGAAAAAGTTTGTTTGTGCCACCACGAATGATCTCTACAATTTTGGTTCAATTTGTGTTGGCCATCAAAACCGTGCTAGCAATCTATAGGTGAGTCTACCCGCATGTACTTACCAAAGAAAGTAGCCGACGGGGAGTCGAACATGCGACCTGGAGCTGCTGACCTCGTCGCGCAAGTCGAAAAGGGCGACGCTAGGCGCCGGCGCACCGGCCGAACGGTTGGGTCGGTCCAGCCCTGGCCGCCCGATATAGTGGTAAATACCGTCAGATCTGTTCCCGCTTACGTCCTTCCTCGCATGATCGCCCCCTCCCCTCTTCCACAACGAAATTTGGAATGCCCTCGGCGCCGCCGACGCCCGCCACACACCCGCAGAGAAAGCGAGCGAGCTTGAAGCTTACCGCTGGCGCCCTCGTCGCGATGCGCCCGCCCCTCGCGGCCGTCCTCGTCCTGCGGTCGCCGCCCTCGTCCCCAGCTCCACCCATGCAGCAGCTGCACCCTCTAGTTGGAGCTCCGTGTGGCGATGGCTGTAGCTTCGATGGTGATGCAACACCGCCCATGCCGTCAACTGCCTTGCCAGGCTGAAGCTTTTTTTTCCATGGCCGTTGAAGCTTTTTCCAAGGTTGAAGCTTTTTCCAAGGTTGAAGCTTTTTACAAACCAGTTGAAGCATTTTCACACATCTGTTGAAGCTTTTTCTGCGCCCGTCGAAGATATTTTTTCGCAATTGAAGCTTTTATATACGATTTTGCTGCAAAGCGGCATGAGGAAAATGCTACAAACCAATGGCCATTTTTGCTACAACCAGGAAGACGATGAAAGTGTGGCCGGCGACGACCGCCGGTGGTTGTAGCAAAAATGACCGTCGGTGGTAGCTTTTTTCGCTGCCGGTTGAAACTTTTTCCCTTTATGATAGAAGCTTTTACGTAGCGATTGAAACTTTTTTTGTTTTGAGCAACGTCTGGGTGAAATCTTCCTCTATTGTTTGATTGAAGCTTTTTTCGTCGAAGGTTGTAGCATTTTTTATAGACGGTTGTAGCTTTCCTATATGGCACTGAACGCTTGCAGCTTTTTGTATATCCGGTTGAAGCTTTTCATCTAGAGTTTGAAGCTTTTTTTTAGCGGTTGCAGCACATGGGGGGTTGTGGCGGGGTCTGCAGTGCCTCATCTGTAGGTTCGCGGGGATACAGCGCCCCCAGCAGCGGTGGCCATGGGTGTCAGGACCGCAGCATCATCATGGCCGTGGTCGAGGCCTCCGAGGAGTTAGCTTGTCACGGGAGGGAGCGGCCATGACAGCCGCAGAAGAGCTTGTGCGAGGAAGAAGGAAGGGATGAGAACGAACGGTTAAGAGGATAAGGTTGCGTAGAGAAAAAACGATTCGTGGGCCTAGCTGTATTGAGCGCGGAGGGATCGCGAGACGTACGATTGAAAACAGATCGCGCGGCTCGCGCTCGACCGGCGCACCGAACGCAAACGTTTCCCAGTCGAAAAGCAGGCGTTTCGATCGGTTGGTGCGGTTTCGATCTGATTTGCAATGAAAAAAAAGGAAAAAGGGGGCGCTGTGATTCAATCCCTGACAACGTGGGTAGATGCGTGATTTGCTTGCCAGCTTGGCTGGGTTGGCCTCTAACAAGAAGGAAAAGGGGGAACGTGGATTGGTGGTCTCAATCGCACGGAATCGGCCTCGCTTCCGCGTGCTACATCGTCACCGAGCTGCCTTGGGCCGCACCTCCACTCGCCGCCCCGCATCTGCCTCCTGTTGCCGACAAGTCGCCGGCCCCAGCAGCCACCCACTTTACCTCTGCTGACCTCCGCCGCCGGGTTGAGCCGGCTCTGCTGCCACAAGTCGCCGCCACCAAGTTGCCTCGCCGGCGCGTCAAGCCACACGGCCTCGCCTCATTTCCAAACTGCTGCGAGCTGCATCCGCGCAGACCGAGTCGACCCCGCGCGGACCGAGCTGCTGGCTACCGCTGCTGTTTGCGTTGTGCCGCGAATCGGCCTCGCTAAACGCCTGCGCCTCCATGAGCCGCCGCGCCAAAGGCCCGCCTCAGTCGCTGCCTCCGTCGTTGTAGCGCACCTCGCCAGCCGCGGTAACAAGCAGTTCACAAGAAAGCACATTGACACAAGAGAAGATTTTAACTGACCACATACAAGAACAGGGATAAGAGAAACTATGAAACTCCCTTGATCCAGACCAAGAATTCATCATGACGAAGTGCAGATTTCTCATGGTTAAAGGAGTTACTTGGGATCCTATTGGATCTTTTATTGAAAGCTAGTCAGACGACAGGACTGTTACCATATGGCGTACGGTTGACTGGAGTCTTGCTCACAAGACTGAAGGCCATTGGTCAAAATCTGTATGTTATGTTTCATACAATTTTTTTATCAATTTACTGTTTCCTTGTCTGACATGTCTTTTTGTTCATCCATAGTTTATTTGTTCTTTTTATTATGTTCAAGTAGTCATTCTTTGGTTTATTCTGTATGAAAACCATCTGCACAGAAATTAACAATATAATATATGCTTATTATCAGTTCAGTGCTAATATTGTAAGACAATAGTACAGTTAAGCTTACTGTGTTGGGAAATTTCTCCCCTTTGATTCCACAACTTTATATGTTAGTTAGGCTGGATGGAGTAGGATTAGTTAGTGGATCAAACCCTGGATGCTTATTAAAAAGAGTGGGAGTTGGGGATTAGGGAATACAGTAAAAAATACCATGCAGTTCATACTGGTATCGGTGGCCAAACAACAATTTGTGCTCTACTGTATCGGGGGCGTATTGGAGGAGTATCGGTATCGGATACGGTATCCGATACCGATTCGCTGGTTGCCTGAAGTATCAGTGCATTCGAGGCTGCTGCTGTACCTACAAGTGAACAAGAATCTCAGTGTGTAGTGTGTAAACTCTCGACCACCTCTATATCTGTCTGTAGTGCTATATTCTGTTGGGTGGAAATTATCATCTAAAAAAATACCCCGTGAAGTGACTGCATTGGTTGGGGAAAGACATAGGTTTGTAGTGTCTATCTCCTCGAAGAGCTTCTTGCCCAACATAGAAGTGACCTCTTTCCAAGTCAATAGGCTAGATTTGCGTGTTGAGCCAGTTGTGCGAAATGCGGTTCTGTATCTCAGGGCAGACTCATCCGGACAGTCTGAAAGTAATACGAGTTCTTGGTCTGGTGCTGGCTTATTGACCAGTGTGCTGCCCACTGATTCCGTTCTGCCGTTGTCTCTTACAGATAACGAGCATGCAAATGAACTTGTGCATGAGGGAACACATCCAAAGGTGCGCCTCTCTGTCCAAAAAAAATCATTTATGTTGCTTGGCATCCGTCCCGTCTTTGTTGTTTTACTCGGTTCTCGTATGCCTTTTTCCTAGGAACTTACCACCTCTAAAGTCAATAAGGATCGAACTTCCCCTGCTTCTGTCAACAAAGGGTATGATAACTCTTCCAGCAAAAGTGATACAAGATGTTTCAAACAGATTGTTCTAGGTTTGTGGTGTGGGTTGGCTAACTTTGTTGTCCACAGTGTCGGTGCAGGGGAGTGCTAAACTCGATGGGCAGCCAAGTCAGGGCTGCGTAAGCCTTTGTTTCCTGATGGCCATGCAAAGGTATTTGCTTTTATTTGCTTGGTGATGATTCATCCAGACCTGATCACATGATTATTTGGTGGTCGGTTGACATGGCATATATGTTTATACCTGCTAGGGGGGTGCAAAAATGGATGGTGGCTCTGTTGTTCTCGGTGATGATCTTGCTGCTACCTCGAGGTATCTGGCTTTGGTTTGAAGCAAGTGTCTAACATTATATGTGTCGTTGCTGCCTTCTTTTACATGATAGTTGTTTGTCCCTGAAGCAAATCAACTGATGACCTGGCAGCAGAAGGAGACGGTTCCAATGCGGCTAAAAGGCTCAAGCTTTAGTTCAGGAGGCTTTAGGGAGCCTATTCTTTTGGTGTGTCTGTCCACTGCCTTTTCTATCATTTACTACCCTTTGTCCTATACCCGATTTGGTTTTCATTTTAGCTTCTATTTTTTCGGAATCACACTGAGTTGGTTATGTGTGTGCTCGAAGTGATCACCTAGAGAAGGACGTCTCGACGCAGGTTAGACGGTGAAGCCTCGCTCTAGGTATATCGCCCCTTTTGTCGTGTCATGTTGTTTATGAATCGATATTCTGTTCCGCCGACCCCGGGAAGCTTTAGTGTTGTGTTTGCGAAAGACCAATCGCTGGTAGTACTCGGATCTGAATTGGCTTTGCTTTTGTGTGGGATCTGTTTAGCTGATGGTTGCTGGTGAATGTAAGGACATAATTGACTGACTTATTTAGTATGCTTGTAATGGATTTTGTTTCATGTCTTGCTTGCATTTTACATGTACATTTTGGCTTGGTTTCTATTTTTCAGAAAGGCGCAAATAGGATCAACTCTTATCTAATTAAATTTTAATCACTTCACATATACACGCTTATTTTCTGCTAATGGTATGTACTGTCACATCCTTTTACTTCCCTATTTATATTTGACCCAACAAACAATTCACCTACCGCTTTCATAGCTACATTAAGTACATAATCATGTATATCATATAACTGAGAGAGGCATGTACGTATTGTACGAGTACTGTAAGACTAACAGTTGGTATCAAAATACATGGCCCTATATATCATATAAATTTGCTGGTTTGGTTAAGCAAATGAAGGCTAGAGGAAAATACGTTCAAACAAATCCCTCTTTCTCAGTTCTTAGGAGAACCATGGCCGCCACCACAAAAATATGAATGAATATGGTTGGTGACCAGTTACTTAAGCTCCTACTATTATGTGTTATTTTTTGGCCTTTATTTGCATTTACCCTCAAATAGATTGGACATGACTTGATGGGAGTCATAAGTCATCATTGATTGCATAGGAGTAGGCCGGGGTAACAATGTCGCTTTCTTATCAAGTTGGTTACATGTGTTTGTTACATTCATTTCATCTGTATCTCCTTCTCTTCTGTTCTACAATTCCTTTTGCTTATGATTTCTTATTGTAGTGTCAAACATTAATTGCTTGGGTTGTTGCCGCTATGAAAATAAATACTATATTATAGGTCTGTTACTTCGCTCTCTCTCTCTCTCTCTCTCTCTCTCTCTCTCTCATTTCATAATGATATGAACTTCTCTTATGCTGCAATATTGGAGAGATTATTTTCAAACTCAACCAGTGTCACGAGCTACTTGGTTCCTTCTCATTACTTGGAGGATGCATGGATTGGAGAGATTATGGATGAAGACTGAATTATGTGTACGTATGATATCTTCTACTTTTGGTGAGATGAATCTTGCAAGAATTCCAATGTATACATTTTGGTCATCTGTGTCAGAATAAGAATTCACCTTGAATTATGCAGTTTCTTTTGATGGAAATATTTAGTTTGTTGTGTAATTGTAATGTACGATTATGGATGAGGATTGAATAATGTATATATATGATGGATGCTCTTATTCCTTCGACTCATCATCCGGAGATAATAGTAGATGAATGATTGATTGCGGCTTTCTTTTGTTATGTCATGCTACATCTCAGAATGTACCACTTGCTTCTAATGGGCTTTGACCCTTTGGATTCTTTTGTTTTTGCGAACCTTTGAAATATAAATCATATTTTTACCGGGTTGAATATGGCTGGGGCAGGTGGGATGCGGCAAGCCGCACTTCCTATCTAGTTACTACATATAATGAAAAGCTTGAGGACGTTTTTTCTCGTGAGTATGCACCGTTAAACTGCGCCAAGCGAAACCCGCCTTGCCTCAGCCCGCCACAGTCGCCGCCGCCTTCGCCATGGTCTGCATCACCGCCTGCCTCGACCTGCAGTTTCCACCTCGCGCCAGGCCTCGGATCGCCTACGCCGTGGAAGAGCCGTTTCTATCTGGGGAGTTCACAGTATTAATGCAGACAGATTTTTGAGAGAGATTGATACAGTCAGATTACCCCAATGAAATTAATGGTGTTACAGCTACTACTACCATCAGTGTTGTTGCTGCACCATACACGGATTCGAAACTTGATTGATGCTTTTTAACCCCTACGTGAGGACCAAGGAATTTAACAGCTCACCGTAAAGTTACTGCTCAAGTCATCATCCAACGGAGTTCTGGTCTGCTGCCATTGAAAGCCCTGTCCGTGACAGCACAGCTCCAACCTGATGGTTTTGTAGTTTATTCACGACCAAGTCAGATGCGGTCAATACCTGCGGCGCTTATATTTCAACATGTTGCTGACAGAAAAACCAGTTATGGAGACATCATACTGGCCAGGCTTCAACCAAGAAGGATTTTTTTCAAAGGTTCAGGGTGCCAGTGTCCCGAGGGAATTAGACGGGATATTATAATGGAGTCCAATAAATCAGGACGGAGAGAGTAGCTGTTTTGCTCATGCAAGTAGTACTGTTATATTCAAACGACGAGAAGCACACCGCGTCTTATTCTTGTATGTACACTGCATGAGATCATAAGGCTTAAGTCTCATCAGCTATCCAACTACTACCGAAAAATCACCAGATCTATTCAAGTCCAGAATTATTGGTGGGCATTGTCGTTATATAACTTTCAACAACATGTTGAAACCGACGCCCAACTTAGGCACATGCATTTAGGCCCAGTTCTTTTGCCAGAATCTTAGGATTCTCCCAAAATCCGATCCTTACCCACCTTCTCCCAGAACCTTTGAGCCTCATTTGTTTTACAATCCTATCTAATTATGGTCTAATTAGATAGGATTGTAAAACAAATGGGGCTCAAAGATTCTGGGAGAAGCTGGGGAGGGGTCAGATTCTGGGAGAATCCCTAGATTCCGGCAAAAGAACTGGGCCTTATACTGCTGCTCAACGGACTTGGGCAAGTTGCCGCCCCTATGGCTCGGTCTACATCAACTCGCCGGGACCGTGACCATGGTCGACTCAACCGTCCTCGCCGGCTTACAACGCCGCGGCCGACTACCGACCGCACCGGGCTTATAACGCCGCATGACCGCTCATCTGTCTATACCGCCTCGCGGTGAATGCGGTCGTTTTACTGTTCATTTCTCGCGGCCTGGTCTACATCAATACACCGGGCCGCGCCTGTCTGCATGAGCTATTTATTGAGTATGAGTAAGTCACTTCTTGGGTAGCCTGGTTTTCTTTTAACAATTTGGAGGCAAATTATTATATATTCAGCTGCCGTCTACACTGGATGGCTCAATGGGCAGGCGCACAAGTCGCCACAACTACAGTTTAGTTAAACTTCAAATAGCCAGTTGGAAGGAACCATTGGCCAAGTTGCTGACACGGCTCATACGGGATCATTTATAAATCGCCGCAGTCACCTCAACCTTCTCTGGATTCGCATCGCGCTATCAGTATCAATGAGATACACCTTATGCTATGGTCAAAATATGAAGAATCTCAAGCCAACTCTTTGGTTTTGTCTTGAGACTCGGGGGCAACAACGGCATGACTCGGCAGAATTGGCCGGTTTCAATGCATTCAAGAATTCCGGGTCATTGGAGGGAAAAATAACCCGGCCCCGGAGATTACTGCTCTATCAATGAAAATTTAAAAGGCCGTCAGAAAAACTCCGGCTCACAATGATGCTTCCGGTTTACCATCCAGTTCAAGGGAAATCCCGTCTCCCACAAAGCTTTGAAGCTCTCAAAACCGGTTTAAAAATTCCGGTTCAAGAAGAATTATCTTCTTGCAAAGTTGAGTTCTCAGAAAAAATTAAAGGGACCAAAGAGAGTCTGTTGCAAAGCACAACTCAAACATAGGTACCGCGCTCGAAAGATCAACAGGGGGCTGATCGTATTCGAATCTAGCTTAAATCCTTTGGCACAGCTTCCTGATCGTATCTGAATCATAGCTGATAAAAAACAATTGATCATTTGGGGATGGATCATATTCGAATCACAGCTTTAACCCCTCTTGGTCCGGCTCATGATCTTATTCGAATCATAGCCGTTAAACCTCATGATCACTTGGGGGCTTCCTGTTCAAACATAGGTCGTATTCGAACCAAAGAGAATATAGCTGTCGGTACCCTCTTGATCGGCACAATGCCAAACTCACTAGGGGGCTTCTTGATCGTATTTGAATCATAGCTTAACACCTTTTGGGTCCAACTTTGATCCTATTCGAATCAGAGTCGTTAGAAAACACTCAAGGTCAGTTGGGGGCTTCCTCGTTCAAACATCGGTCGTATTCGAACCAAAGAGAACATAGCTGTCGGTACCCTCTTGATCGGCACACTGCCAAAGCCACTGGGGGCTACATGATCGTATTCGAATCCTAGCTTAACCCCTTTGGAACGGTTTACTGATCGTATTCGAATCAGAAACCTCGATTTTTATTTGGTTTAAGTTTTTGCAAACAATCTTTGGTTTTGTCTTGAGACTTTTTTGTTCAGATCTAAGTATAAGTGTGGTTTAAATTTAACCCAGCTTGACTTTTGACGATAAGTCGCCAGCATATGACAATCATCAAACTTTTGGAGGTTTTGGCTTCTAAAGATTGGGTTATCACCCTTACTGCACAGGTATCATAAACCGGCAGTACGATTCAATATCACAGACATGATATTGTTTATACATGATTATGTTTAAACCGGCCCTGGCTATGGACTTTAAGTCGCCGGTCTATTTTGGATTACGCTATTCGAATCATGCGCTTATCAATCATTGGATTATTGCCCTTATCGGATACGGCGATGTAAGCCGGCAGTATGAGCCAATTCTATAGGTATGTTTTCCTGATTATATAAATATGCGAGGTTGGATAACCCGCCCTGGCTCTTGATGTTAAGTCGCCAGAATGTTTAGGCTTGAATGGCCTTAATCGTAGTCTTTTCCATAATTGCATAAAGACTATATTATGTTTGTTATACCATACGGCTTTGACGTTAAGTCGACAGGGCATATGTTGTTCAAACCCTGTGCAGGATTTGCAGAAATATGACTTATATAAATGATTAAGTTCAAGCTCATTATCAAAATTGATGTTTCAAAATGATTATCCGCTCTGGATTTTCTCAAAGGCTATAAGCCACCGGGTTATAAAGATCCCGGCTTACAATGAATGCGCATTAAGTCGCCATCGGCCAAGAGCCGCCGGGTATTTAAACTCCAGATTTACTTGTCAACAGATAAGGTATTCAAAGTTGCTTTGGCGCAATGGCTATTATTTTATCAATGGATATGATTTATTCTACAAAGGAAGGAATAGTCCCGAGTCGCTGCAGGCTTACGACTCGGCACTTGGGGGCTACATTATTCAGATTGAGATTATATCAAATATGCAAGTCCCATGTCCAGCATGCACCATGACGCTTGGGAGCTGATGCAAAGTCATTTTTTGCTCAACTTATTGAAGACCCGACTCATCACATTGTAATGAGCCGGCCCTTGGGGGCTACACGTTGCTGCTCAAGTCTACATAATCATATTTACAAAGTTCCTGCTCATTATTGCATAATGACCCGGCCCTTGGGGGTTACACTGGTTGAAGTCTTTATGAGCATAAGGCAATTACAAGTCCCAGATTGCTGCAAGCATGACAACCCGGTACTTGGGGGCTACAGTTGATATGCATATAAGGGAGGAATAACTTCAAATTCTCAGTTTTGAGAAAAGCAGGTATTATATTATTATTATTAGAGAAATCTGCAAAGTTTATGACCCGGCGTCATCATATGATTAACCCGGCATCAGCGACAATTATATGACCCGACATCATTTGTTTATAACCCGACAATTTTGGCAATCATAAATCGGCAAGATCTACATCTTTAAGCCGGCTGAATATCACTTGAATATTTCAAAACCAATATTTTTGTCAAGTCCGAGTATTGAAGGCCGACTCAAATGGATTATTCTTTATAATTTTTTTTCTGCAAGAAACCAATGTCAGCAAGTTGATTATGAAGCTGGCCCATTGACCCGGATTTTTTTAGAAGAAGTGCCCGGATTTTTTGCATTGGCAAAGTTTGAATATATCAATTAAAGGAGATTTGCTATGAGATCATGGACATGCATCCAGGAGGAAATGACAAGGATTTAAGGATGACCAGGTGCCGGTTTAGAAAAACTTTTAACACGGAGCACAACCTGTCAAATATATCCTTGTGTTTATTTTGCAGGATGAGTTTAACATGGATAAATCCAAATTAAACTCGGGGCTAATGTCGGGGATATACCCCGCGGTATGACCTGGCCGGATATATGACCCGGCTGGGACTTGGCATTTCATTGGTAACCCGCCGAAGGATTGGCGATTTACGAGTCCTGCGGCTCACTGGTCTGACGACTCATGAGCCTGGCGACTCACTAATGGCCCCGATGGCGGGTCATATAGAGGACTAGGCCCAAGGCCCAGAAGGCCGGCTCATGTTATGGTGGGCCGGCTTAAGAGGAGAGCATAAGGAATATTCCCTTACAAAGGAAGCAAGACTATGACTCCACTTGTAATAGAGTAATCCTAATCCTACTAGGACTAGTCATGTAACCCGCCCCTTCAACATATATAAGGAGGGGCAGGGCTCCCCAAGAGGGAGAGAGAACAAGAAACAATCTCTAGGGCTAGACACAACTAGAGGAGAGCCGGCTTATGCGGCGACTCCCTCATGAGCATAATGAGACCTAGCCACAAACAGCATGTAGGGCTATTACCGGATGATGTTTCCCAGGGCCCGAAGCTGTCTAAATCCTTGTCTTGTGTGTTGATCCGCCTCGCGTCTCTCATCCCAATCAACCCCTCTCGAGCTACCACATAGATGCGTTGGCCTCACGACTAAGTCCTTTCACCAGGACATCTGCCGTGACAATTCCACGATAGTGGGTGAAGAAAGGGAATCCTTATCTCTTTATAAACGCAGTGGATATCGAAACGCCTCCCTACTCGCCTCTAAACTCGCCTGTTCCCAAGGGCTATGTAAACGGCATGGTTGGATTACCCACACCCGTATTGATGAGAATCCTGCAATAAGGGGATATGATCTCTGCTTTGACAAGACATGCCAATGGAAACCGCATCTCGAAGCGCGGAATGACGGAAGAAAACGGTTGGAAATAATGACCGGGCGGGCGTGATGTCATCTCGCCAAAAGTTGTCAGCAGATGGGACTCATGAAAAATTATACTCTCTATGGCTGTGTGTGCGGTACTTGTGCTATAGATCCGGACATGTTCGTTGCGTCCGAAGACTATCTTGGAGTGTTCGGGAAGGAGAACCCTCCTTGCAATGCCGGACACCTCATCATTGAAAGCCTGGTTCAGGGGCTACTGAGGGAGTCCTGGACTAAGGGGTCCTCGGGCGTCCGACCTATTGGACATGGGCCGGACTGATGGGCCGTGAAGATACGAAGATCGAAGACTCCACCCGTATCCGGATGGGACTCTCCTTGGCGTGGAAGGAAAGCTTGGCTACCAAATATGAAGATTCCGTTCTCCGTAACTGACTTTGTACAACCCTAGCCCCCTCCGGTGTCTATATAAAACGAAGGGCTTAGTCCGGAAAGGGGACATAGTCATACATGCTAGACTTGTAGGGCTTTAGCCATTACGATCTCGTGGTAGATCAACTCTTGTAGTCCTCATATTCATCAAGATCAATCAAGCAGGAACTAGGGTATTACCTCCATAGAGAGGGCCCCAACTGGGTAAACATTGTGTCCCCGTCTCCTCGTTACCATTGACCTTAGACGCACAGTTCGGGACCCCTACCCGAGATCCACCGGTTTTGAAACCGCCAGCGCTAGCGCCCCCCCCCCCCCACACACACACGGAAGAAACAACCAAAAGAAAAAAATAGACAAGGGAAAACTTATGAGCACGGCGCGCTCCAGCTCTGCTCGCTTCCAGCTCGGCACAGGCAAAGGCTCGATCCTATCCGTCTCCGCCGCAGGCGCCGGCTCACGGCGGCCATCGCCGCCTCCTCCTGGGTCTCGGGCCGTAGACCTCGCTGGTCCCGCTCCGAGCCGGCTGCGACCCGGGAGCCCGGCGACCCCCCGGCCTGAGCACCAGGGCGTGCTCTCCGCTGACCGCCTCTTCGGCAGCCGGCGCCTTCTCCGACGCTCTCGCCGATGCCTTCCCCGGCACCCTCTCCGGCACCATCATCGGCACGGCGGCCGAGGTGACCTGTGGTGCCACCACTAGCGGCGCCTCGCTCGTCGACGCCTGAGGCGCCCCCTGTGGCACTCTCCACGGTGCCTCCTCCAAGATGGCGTCGCCGCCGCCTCCATCGGTCCCCGCCTGCTCGACCACATCGGTCCGCGGTGGGGTGTCATCCCCAAGTACCACAACCTCCCGGTCGAGGTCCATCACGTCAGACGGTTGCCTTTGGCCGCGCTTCAGCCCCGACGCCGCAAGAGACAACGACCATCGTCGCTAGCACCGTTGATGTCGGCATCTCCGGCCATGCCGGCTCCTCGCCGGGTCGCGCCCACGTCACGGCGGCGTTCGCCCAGGCCTGGGTCGACGCCCCCTCCAGCTCCGCCTCGGCCCTGTTCCGGTCCCGCCAGGCCAGGCCTTCGGTGTCGGCCGGGTCCAGGCCGAGATCCGGATCCGCCAGCTCCTCCTGCTCGTCGTCGGCACTGGTCTGGGTCCTCCGAAACGCGGTGCCCTCGGTGGACGCGGCGTCCACCGCTGCCAGCGCCAATGAGATTGGCGACCTGAAGCTCAAATAAAGTAAACACACAAAGACCAAGCAGAGCCGCTCGGCCACTCGGACTCAAGCAAGAAAGGAACTTACCCGGGCACCACCAGAACAGTGGGTCTTGTCGGCCTCTCCTGCGGAGCGCCACGCCTCCTCTTGGTGGGCGGTTTCACGCCCCCGTCCGGGTTTGCCGCGCGCTTCATGGCAGGGGCCCTCGGCGCGACATTGTCCTTCCGATGCGGCCGGCTCGCCGCCGGCGCCCCCGAGACGACCCAGCTCCAGTCGCGCCTCCTCCCCCTCCGCCCAGTGCCACTACATCAGGGACTCGCGTTAGCACCCCCAATACCGCCTCACGCCCGGCAATTTAAGAAATGTAGAAGACGAAGCTTACCCGCACGATGCCCTACGCCGACATCGGCGGCCGCCTCCTCCTCTCCGCCGTGGGCCGCGAGCTCCTCCGAGTCGGCCCGCACCGCATGCGTCGGCGCCCGGTCGTAAGGATGACGGATAGCATTCAGAAGCACCTCCCGCGTCGCGTTGGGACGAACAAGAAGATGGGCAGGGGCAAAGTATGAAGACCAGGGACTCACCACGAGTGCCGGGTTCGCGTGGCTGTACAGAGGCTTCCAGAACTCCCAGTCGTCCCGCAGCCCGGCCTTGGAGATATCGTTGACCCGGCGCGTGACCTGGTCCGCCCCCAGGTGCATGTTAGACATGCGGTTGGAATCCTGGAGTCTGGTCTTCTGACCGATGAGATGGCTGCGCTGCTACAGCGGCATCACCCGATGGACGATGAAGGCAGTGATGAGGTCGGTGCTGGTGAGCCCTTCCTACTCCTTCATCTCCGATACCCGCTGGCACAAGAAGAGCACCTCCTGCGACGGGTGTTTGGGGTAATAACCCCAATTACGCCGCCACAAGCGGGCGTCAATGAAGGGCGGCAAGTTGATGCGGTCCGCGCCGAGGTTGCGGACGTAGAAGAAGGAGTTCTGCCATTTCTTGGCAGAGTCCTCCAGCGGCATCTTGGGGCAGTCAGCGCCCGGCTGCTTGGAGATAACGGCGACCCCGTAGTCAGACATCTTCCCGGCCCTCGGCCCCTACTGCTTCGAGGAGAAGAAGTGCACCCAGAGATTAATCGAGGGCTCGACCCCCAGGTACCCCTCACAAAGGGTGACGAAGCCCGAAAGCTGCATGATGGCGCCTGCACCAAGGTGATGGGGCCGGAGCCCGAAGAACTCCAGGAAGTTGCGGAAGAAGGTGCTCGCGGGAAGGCTGAACACATGCTTAAAGTGCGGGTAGAAAACCACGCGCATCGTGCCCTCGGGCCACGGCTCCCGCTCGCCCCGCGGCAGGCGCGCAGCGACCTCCGTCTCCACCGGCAAGCGCCCAGTGGTGAGGAGATAGGCGATGCTGTCTAGGGTGACGGTCGAGCCCATCCATGAGCCCGACGGCAGCACCATCGAGAAAAATGAAGAAGGAAGAAGGAAGAAGAATGGCGATGAAGCTCTACTCGAAACGGCGGGCGTCGCGGCACGCGGCGGTCGAAAGAAGCAGAGAGAGGATGAAGAGGCAGGGGAGCGCGAGTGAGAATGATTTCCGCTGCCCCACTCGCCCCAATTTATAAGCCACGGTTTGAAACATGGGGAAGTGGGATTGTTTGCGCTCGCCCTTCCCACTTTCCCGCAATAAGTGCGCACGTACGCATGCAATAACTGCCTAGAGAATGGCAACCGACTTGCGGACGCCGCAATAAATCCGTGCACATGGGCCGAGGGCGCGTGGCGGCGGGCCCCAGCACGTCGCCCTGTCCTATCACGCGCGTGGCCTGTCAGGCCCCTCCAGCTTCCAGGCGCCATGTGGCGCCCGCGCGAAGTCCAAAAGATTGCTCCAAGATTTGGTGGACTCTTCGTTTTCCCGCCGTGGCCGGGATGCTGCAATCCGGCTTCCGGAAGCCGGCACAAAGTGGGTGTTGCTGGACCCGGCGGTCACAAAATTTGCCTCCTCCCATCCGAACATGGCAGACCTTCACAGCTTTGGGGACTACTATCGGGGGGATGAACCCCGGGCGGGCAACGGAACCCGGATCCTTTTCAAAAACAACGAGGTAGAGGAAGCAAAAACAAACTTTCTCGAATTCATGGTGGCAACTTGCATCAAATGCACGTGAATCAAAGGAAGTCACTTCTTTCATCCAAACATAGGCTTCATGAACGGAACATGAAGACATTGCTTACAAAGTTTCCAACACTAGGTTGATGTTCAATGTAATCATGGGGAGACAAAATGCTGGCGATGGGCTCAACGGTAACTCATCGGAATTTCCATATCATCGACTTCCACCATCACGTGAACACCGTGGATAGCACTGGTCGACCAAAAGATGTAATGGTGTATGCTCGAGGGACCAACCACGAGTAAGACAACATTACGAACATCGTTGGTTCTGATTTGACTTGACGATAGCCTACACTCAAATCAAAGGATTGATAAGACAATAGGTCCAACAACTGATCACGAGGACCAATCGATGAAGATATCATCTTTCTTCAACACACACACAAAAGGATATCCCTTAAAATGAACTAAGTCGGACAAGCTTTTATCTTCCAACTCTCCAAGTTGTTGTTTGGCTCAACCAACTAGCTCAGGGGTATCCAACACAGATTCTTGGAGAAAGGGTGGTTCACAAGAAACCAACTTGATCACGAGCTCAACATAACAGTCAGGGGACAACCTGGTAATACTTCCGAGAAGATATTCGGAAAATCACAAACCACCGATATGTCTCTAAGCTCGAGAACAATCTTGCTTTTCAAGGCAAGACGACATGATCAGAAGAGTGAGGGATTGACATAGTCCTAACTCATTGATCGAAGAGTGCACCGGAAATAAGGACTAGGTAGCACGATCAATCTTAGGATGACGATTTAATAACCAACACGCTAAGAATGAGAATACTGTCCATTTACTACCAAGCAACTAGTTGCTAGGAGTATTGATTTCACACATCATGGTTCACTTGTCGGCATTCCGTTACAACAACAACACGGGACCGAGGAATGAATAATGATAGCGAGAAGTATCACTGGCCAAGAATCCATAAGAGGTGGTGCGATTCTCATGACATTCTTGACATAAAGATGGTAACACTCCGGTGGAACAGGATCAAAAGCTGGATTGGCATTTTGATCTCATGGAATACGAATCGCTTTGGACCCAATCCTAGATAGGGATGAGGTACTGGAGTTTGTTTCTCCTAGTCATTCTGAACTAGAATGGCTTGACGGACCACAAGAGTAAAAGGCACCGATAAACACGAATGCACACATACTCTTGAATATCAACTGGTAGGCTAAGGTCGGAATACAACTAAAGAGGAACAACTCGAGGAACATATAACTTTCTGAGTTGTGGATGCATAGGTTAGTATGTCGAATCAAGTTCAACAGGTTTCTTCCGGATAAACCATGCAGAAAAGGAAGGACTGGCAGAGTCACAATATGAATGGAGTACTCCTCAAGAGCACTCTGGTTGTGATCTTTTGGTTCAACGAGGAACTTCTGCCATAAGTAGTTCATGGTATTTGGAAGAAGGATATACCACGGACCTCGAGGACTATCACAAAAATTACTAATAACCTAAAGGTACGAGAAACACTATCAACATGAAGTAAGTAGAGTGAATCTTGGGTTCAAAACCCAGAAGTGGAATACCTACCTACTAAATGGCATCACGGGATGCTTTCAAAAATGATGGCCAGAGTCATCACACCGGGAACACAAAACATGGCTAGTTTACTAGGTGACTCCCTAAAACACCTAGGTTCATAATAACAGCTCCAACATATATGCCGAGACAGCGGAGTGCCTTAACACACTAATTTGTGTGATTAATCTGGCCCAAATGAACATTAGAAACGGAGAGAAGGGATTTGCAAATGCATCAGACTAATTAGAAATCTGGGATGACTCGGACAGCATAACGACTGTAAATGCTCAAAATGATTTGAGACATCCTGCAAAATAGTGGCATGACCACTCAACATCACAATATCAAGGTTTTGAGACCAGCTATGAACATACGGAAGTAGTAAAAACTGAATTGAGATTTGAAATTATCAATCTTAAAGGTCTAAGGATTAGTAACACGTCATCCTGATAGATAGATGAGAAGGCCTAGTTCTTAATCCCCGTAGAAGAGAAGAGGATGACTCAGATCAGAAGGCCATGGGGTATAAGGAGTAAAAAGAGCCTTGCGTTCCCTTCCACAATCAATTCCCTTAATAACTAAAGCATTTCTAGACACAACTTCGACCGGTTTGGCTTGGTAGTCCCTCTGAGGCAACAAAGCTCGATACCAAAGCTGTCGGGACCTCGATTCCAAGTCACATCGATCTAGCCGGTAACACCTCATATCACTTTGCAGCCTCACGCACGGTATTCCCACAGGTGTCGCCTTACCATCGCCTCGGGACCGCTTATGGCGCTTTTGGCTCACGTATATGATAGTGTCGCTAGCATCCATATGACAGAGAACCCGGGCCGACATGGCTAGTCGTGAACCCAAAGCGGCACTAACCCATGGGGACAGGCATACATGAATCACCTCGAGCATGTCGGTCGGCGTGTGAATCTGGCTGTAGCACTGGCTAACAGGACTCCGGGAACCCGGGCTGTAGCAGTTAGGCAGAACTCCGGATGTCACCGCGTGACATTTCAAGGGATGTAGACAGTGAAGGAAGTGAAACACATGCGGCCAGGTCAAGTGTCCTGAGCAAAGTAGTCTTTGAGCTAGCAGGACTCCGTGAACCGGGCTGAAGCGGACTACTATGGCTCAAGGAAGCACTAGACTACATTTCCCCATAAGAGAGGCTGCCAAGGATAAACAACTAGATTGTCGGATCCCACACATACCAAGCATTTCAATAACATACACACAATATGCTCGATATGTGCAAATACAACATGGCATCACAACATGACTCTACAACTCAAGTATTTATTCATTAGGCTCCAAGGAGCGAGATATTACAAACATGGGTCTCTCGACCCAAAGATTCGTGAGCATACAAGTCAAACACATGCGGAAGCTTACATGTCTGAGTATAGACATCTACAAATGAAAAAGGCTGAGAAGCCTGACTATCTACCAGATCCTGTCGAGGGCACAAGATCGTAGCTGAGGTATCAAGCTAGACGTCAAAGGCCACGCGGAACTACTAGCAAGATTGACGTCTCTCTGCAAAACATAAAATAAGCAACCGTGAGTACAATTGTACTCAGCAAGACTTACATCAGAACTAACTACATATGCATCATTATCAACGAAGGGGGTGGTGGAGTTTGACTGCAGCAAGCCAGCTTTGACTCGGTGGCTATCCTAACTACGACTGCAAGTAACTCTTTTGAGGTGGCGCACACGAGTCCACATAATCACCATATCAATACACCACTATGGATCCGCTCCCGTCTTCCTACGAGAACGCCATCCATAGCACTCACGCTTGTCTTGGCGATTTTAGAGTATCCACTTTCACTTGTCTATGAACTGTTATAGGCAACCCGAAGTCCTTTTCACATGGACACGGCCATTCGAATAGATCATATTAACCCTGCAGGGGTGTACTTCTTCACACACGCTCTCGCCACTTACCACCATGTACACGCCGTCGTGTATCTCGGCAACCTTCAAGCGGAAGCTTTGGCGAGGGAGTCGGCCACGACCGACTAACCACACAAGTCTCTAGTCCAGGTTTATCGCCTATTCGGCTTCCATCCGCAAGGAGATCGGCCGGGGTGTCGCTCACGGCCCCAAACGATGAGAGCAGGGTTCACGAGGCACCAAACGGGCGTCCCGGTACACCGTGCCTCATGTCTCTACCGCAACATAGCCCACCCCTAGGGTCAGCGCTATGCACGGCCCCAACACATATCCTACAAACACCAGAAACTAGTTGCAACTCCCCGGACAGAGATCGAGGCGATTAATAAGCCGGAGGGGCCGAGTTACCGGAACCCAATGTGTGGTAGTAACTGCTTTCATGGATCACAAACACGTAACTCAGTTCCTCGAGGACGGCTGCAATGAGACAACCCACCATGTACTCCTACATGTCCTCTCACCGCTACCTTTACCAAATCGTGTTCACACACTTAGCTCTCAACAAGAGGACATGTTCACACACCTCCAATTCATCCTCGATGAATCGGACTGACTCAACTCTAAGCAATAGAGTGCATGACAAACAAGCATGAATGAGTAGGCACATCAGGCTCAAACAACTCCTACTCATGCTAGTGGGTTTCATCTATTTACCGTGGCAATGACAGGTCATGCAAGAGGATAAAGGGTTCAACTACCGCAGCAAATAATGTATGAATCGTTGTTGTCCTAATGCAGTAAAAGAGAGCAGGAGCGGGAGAGTGGGATTGTATCGGAATGAACAAGGGGGTTTTGCCTGCCTGGCACTTCTAAAGATAATATAGTTCTTCATCGGTGTCATTGATCACGTCGTCGGAACCACGTCTATCGAGAGGGGACAAATACCGGCAAACAAAGAGGAACACAATCATTGCAATGCAACAATTATGATGCATGATAATGTCATGGCAATATGCTGTTGATTGAGCTAATGCAACTAGCAACCATATTAAATGAAGTTGGTTTGAACCAAGGGTTCAAATTCAAACTCCATATGTGCTTATTTAAATGTCAATTATGCAAATTGCCCTGTACATCAACCCTAGGTTGTTCAAACATGCATGCAAATGCCATAAACAGATTCCTTGATTTTTTCTGTTAATTTTTCATATATAATTTATTTCATTTGGAGTTACGGTTGATTTTATATGAATTTTAGAAGTTTATACTATTTTCTGGAATTTCCTGAATAAGAATAAATCCAGAAAAAGGCATTATCGCGTCAGCATTAAGGCCACTATGACGTCAGCGGGTCAACTGCGGCGGTCCAGGTCAAACCCTGACCTATGGGTCCCGCGTGTCAGTGTAATTAGCCTAACTAGTTTTTAGTTAGCACTAAAACCAATTTAATTAGAGGACGGGCCCCACCTGTCATGGAGTCAGGGGGAGTCAACACAGGCCCACACAGAGTCAACCAGGGTCAAACGGGTCAACTTCGCGGTGTTTAGCCGCCGGCGAGGCTGTGACGCGGGGCACCTCGGATTTCACCTCTGTGGCACTGCTCGAGGCGCCGTTGGGCTCTACGGGTAGCTGGCGAAATGGCGCGTCCGTTGTTGGCCGTGACTGGGCCTGGGGTGGCCGCAGTCAACGGCGGCGAGCTCGGTTGCGGCCGCCGGAGTTCGGGCGCGAGCGGGGACGCGGTTGCGGTGGCCGTGGCGATGTGCGTTTAGCACCTACGGCGTCTACGTGGTGCGGTGAGTTCGATGGGCGCATGCCCGGGACCAAATGGTCACCGGGAGCAAAGACTGGCCATGAAAGCGCAAGTAGATGGCGGCTTCTGGCATGCAAACGAAGCAAAGGAGAGGGGGTTAGGGGAGGAGCTCACGGGCGGATGCGGGAGAGGCTCGGCTGCTCAGTGAGGTGCCGGGTGGATTACTGGACGGGCAAGCGGCGATCTCGGTTGTCCGAGGTAGAAGACGACCGCGGTGACGACGTTTGGGGAAGTCCGGTGCCGCGTGGCTCGGCGGAGAGGTCCAGGGCGACGAGGAGGAGCTCTTGAGCCAGTCAGGGAGGCGAGGGGGAGGCGGTGGCCATGGTGGTGCTTGGCGGCCTTCTGCAATGCGCTTCGAAGCCAGAGGGGAGAGAGCAGAGGAGGGAAAGAGCACGGGAGAGAGCACAGAGTGAGGGAGAGGAGCGAGGTCACGGGCGTCCCTGCGGCCGCTTAGAAGGGCCGGAGAGGAAGCAGGAGGTGGCGAGGGTGAGCTGCTGTGACAAATGAGCTGATCCCACCGGGCAGGAGGAAGACGACACAGGAGATGTGGTGGTGGGCTGGGCCGGCTACTTGGGCCGCCAGGTAAGCCCAGGTGAGGTTCCTCTCTCTCTGACCTTTCTATTGTTTTCTGTTTTCTATTTTCTGGAATTGTTTGGCTTTATTAAAAATGCTAAAGCACTTTGTAAAATGCTGCAATAATTTGTGGACACTCTATGGATTATTCTAGTGGCCCACATTTAATTTCAGCATTATTTGAGCATTTAAATTATTTATAGTGTTTAAATGTGCAAATTCAAATACTTTAAGATTTAACTCAAGAATCCAGGAATGATCTATAAATATGTTCACCACTTACGCGAGGTTTTCACCTTTATCAGAAGTCATGAACATTTCCAAAGGGCATTCTGGGTCATTGTGAAAATATTTTACTTGGACCTAGTTTGATTTGATTTGGTGCTAGGGTTTGGATCAATCCCATTTCAAATTTCATGAAATTTAAACATGATGCCTAGATGCAATGCCACAAGTTACAAGCAAACTCTAGGGCTGTGACAACTCACCCCCACTAAACAAGAATCTCGTCCCGAGATTCAAGACGTGAGGTAAGAAGACAGAGGGAGCACAAGCTAACACGGTCTTCACGATCCAGGTTGCACTGCATAGGAACGTTGATTCGATCATCATCTTGATCTTGACATCTTGTTTTGAGAACTTCTTCCTACATGACAATGAGAGGAAAGGGAAAACTCCCGAAGGATCGATCTTCTCAACGATCGAACAACTCAGGATCACTCATCGAGTGAGACATTGAAACATCTCTCGAGCTGAGACACGAAACACATCAAGAGGGATGGAGGAACAAGCGACGGGGTTTGATTTGGTGGGCAACAATTCCATGCTTAGAAAGATGGTGGATGGTGTCAAGGTGGCGAGGAAATAGTTGCCATGATCCCGTAACAGGGCACTTTGGAAAAGGTGACTCGAAGAACTATTCCCTTAAGTGGCAAAAAGAATTACTTTTGATCCATAGATCATTGGAACTCTTCTCACCAGCCTGAGGCAATTTAGGAATGATCATTTGACGGAGCTCGAAGAAATGACGTACTCGGACTAGAATGGATGATGTGGACTGCCTTGTTGAAGACAACGCAATGGATGACTTTTGCTTATCACCGGAAATGGATGGGACCCATGACAAGTCCACTTTTGAAGATGATCCTGGACAGCAACTGCTGAGAAGGCCAGCCCATGGAAAATTGGCACAATGGCACTGCAAGCTGGAGACAAAATGCAACTGTTGGGAATGTTCCAACCATCATATCTGCCTGAGATTCAGATCCGATTGGTGATAGGATACTTCAGACTCAGCATGTCCGAAGGTAAGGTTGCAACACAAATTGACGAGATGACGTTGCGAGATTCTTGGGGAATGAACTACGATAGCAAGCTCCAAAACATGAGCTGGTTCTGCTACACACATGTGAACACGCTGTCCCAGACAAGCATGATCAAATGGTAGTCTTATAATAAAACACTACCGGGTTCTGATTGGGAACCATCATTGAGATAACGGAATCCTGTACAAATCCGTCTGGTACCTTCAGGATTAGCACTTAGAACTTATTATCCTTGAACAATTCAATCAGTGGCTTGGCGTGCTAGGGGATACATATGGAATGAAGATGATCAGTCTATCAGACCATAGAATACTTCGCACATGCATGACTGACTTGGGATGATTCCAGAGGAAGCAAAAACAAACTTTCTCGAATTCATGGCGGCAACTTACATCAAATGCACGTGAATCAAAGGAAGTCACTTCTTTCATCCAAACATAGGCTTCATGAACGGAACATGAAGACATTGCTTACAAAGTTTCCAACACTAGGATGATGTTCAACATGAATCATGGGGGAGATAAAATGCTGTTGATGGGCTCAACAGTAACTCATCGGAGTTTCCATATCACTGGACTTCCACCATCACATGAACATGGTGATGGCATTGGTCAGACCAAAAGATGTAATGGTGTATGCTCGAGGGACCAACCACGAGTAAGACAACATTACGAACATCGTTGGTTCTGATTTGACTTGACGATAGCCCACACACAAATCAAAGGATTGATAAGACAATAGGTCCAACAAGTGATCACGAGGACCAATCGATATGAAGATATCATCTTTCTTCAACACACACACAAAAGGATATCCCTTAAAATGAACTAAGTCGGACAAGCTTTTATCTTCCAACTCTCCAAGTTGTTGTTTGGCTCAACCAACTAGCTCAGGGGTATCCAACACAGATTCTTGGAGAAAGGGTGGTTCACAAGAAACCAACTTGATCACGAGCTCAACATAACAGTCAGGGGACAACTTTGGTAATACTTCGAGAAGATATTCGGAAAATCACGAACCACCGATATGTCTCTAAGCTCGAGAACAATCTTGCTTTTCAAGGCAAGACGACATGATCAGAAGAGTGAGGGATTGACACAGTCCTAACTCATTGATCGAAGAGTGCACCGGAAATAAGGACTAGGTAGCACGATCAATCTTAGGATGATGATTTAATAACCAACACGCTAAGAATGAGAATACTGTCCATTTACTACCAAGCAACTAGTTGCTAGGAGTATTGATTTCACACATCATGGTTCACTTGTCGGCATTCCGGTTACAACAACACGGGACCGAGGAATGAATAATGATAGCGAGAAGTATCACTGCGTCAAGAATCCATAAGAGGTGGTGCGATTCTCATGACATTCTTGACATAAAGATGGTAACACTCCAGGTGGAACAGGATCAAAAGCTGGATTGGCATTTTGATCTGCGGAATACAACTGCTTTGACCCAATCCTAGATAGGGATGAGGTACTGGAGTTTGTTTCTCCTAGTCATTCTGAACTAGAATGGCTTGACGGACCACAAGAGTAAAAGGCACCGATAAACACGAATGCACACATACTCTTGACTATCAACTGGTAGGCTAAGGTCGGAATACAACTAAAGAGGAACAACTCGAGGAACATATAACTTTCTGAGTTGTGGATGCATAGGTTAGTATGTCGAATCAAGTTCAACAGGTTTCTTCCGGATAAACCATGCAGAAAAGGAAGGACTGGCAGAGTCACAATATGAATGGAGTACTCCTCAAGAGCACTCTGGTTGTGATCTTTTGGTTCAACGAGGAACTTCTGCCATAAGTAGTTCATGGTATTTGGAAGAAGGATATACCACGGACCTCGAGGACTATCACAAAAATTACTAATAACCTAAAGGTACGAGCAACACTATCAACATGAAGTAAGTAGAGTGAATCTTGGGTTCAAAACCCAGAAGTGGAATACCTACCTACTAAATGGCATCACGGGATGCTTTCAAAAATGATGGCCAGAGTCATCACACCGGGAACACGAAACATGGCTAGTTTACTAGGTGACTCCCTAAAACACCTAGGTTCTAATAATAGCTCCAACATATATGCCGAGACAGCGGAGTGCCTTAACACACTAATTTGTGTGATTAATCTGGCCCAAATGAACATTAGAAACGGAGATAAGGGATTTGCAAATGCATCAGACTAATTAGAAATCTGGGATGACTCGGAGAGCATAACGACTGTAAATGCTCAAAATGATTTGAGACATCCTGCAAAATAGTGGCATGACCACTCAACATCACAATATCAAGGTTTTGAGACCAGCTATGAACATACGGAAGTAGTAAAAACTGAATTGAGATTTGAAATTATCAATCTTAAAGGTCTAAGGATTAGTAACACGTCATCCTGATAGATAAATGAGAAGGCCTAGTTCTTAATCCCCGTAGAAGAGAAGAGGATGATTTCGGATCAAGGCCATGGGGTATAAGGAGTAAAAGAGCCTTGCGTTCCTTCCACAATCAATTCCCTTAATAACTAAAGCATTTCTAGACACAACTTGACCGGTTTGGCTTGGTAGTCCTACAAGCAACAAAGCTCGATACCAAAGCTGTCGGGACCCGATTCAAGTCACATCGATCTAGCCGGTAACACCTCATATCACTTTGCGGCCTCACGCACGGTATTCCCACGGGTGTCGCCTTACCATGGCCGGGACCGTTTAAGCCTTTTGGCTCACGTATATGATAGTGTCGCTAGCATCCATATGATGAGAACCTGGGCCGACATGGCTAGTCGTGAACCCAAAGCGGCACTAACCCATGGGGACAGGCATACATGAATCACCTCGAGCATGTCGATTCGTGCGTGTGAATCAGGCTGTAACACTGGCTAACAGGACTCAGGGAACACATATGAGCTAAGCAGGACTGGATGTCACGCGTGACATTTCCCGAAGGGCAGACACAGAAGCGAAGTGAAACACATGCCCGGCCAGTCAAGTGTCTGAGCGGTAGTGCTGGGCTAGCAGGACTCCGGTGAACCGGCTGAAGCGGACTACTATGGCTCAAGGAAGCACTAGACTACATTTCCCCATAAGAGAGGCTGCCAAGGATAAACAACTAGATTGTCGGATCCCACACATACCAAGCATTTCAATAACATACACACAATATGCTCGATATGTGCAAATACAGAATGGCATCACAACATGACTCTAGAACTCAAGTATTTATTCATTAGGCTCCGAGGAGCGAGATATTACAAACATGGGTCTCTCGACCCAGCATTCAGAGCATACAAGTCAAACACATGCGGAAGCTTAACATGTCTGAGTACAGACATCTACAAATGAAAAAGGCTGAGAAGCCTGACTATCTACCAGATCCTGTCGAGGGCACAAGATCATAGCTGAGGTATCAAGCTAATCGTCGAAGTCCACGCGGAACTACTAGCGAGACTGACGTCTCTCTGCAAAACATAAAATAAGCAAACGTGAGTATAATTGTACTCAGCAAGACTTACATCAGAACTAACTACATATGCATCATGATCAACGAAGGGGGTGGTGGAGTTTGACTGCGGCAAGCCAGCTTTGACTCGGTGGCTATCCTAACTACGACTGCAAGTAACTCTTTTGAGGTGGCGCTTTACGAGTCCACATAATCACCATATCAATACACCACTATGGATCCGCTCCCGTCTTCCTACGAGAACGCCATCCATAGCACTCACGCTTGTCTTGCACATTTTAGAGTATCCACTTTCACTTGTCTATGAACTGTTATAGGCAAGCCAGAAGTCCTTTTCCGCGGACACGGCTATTCGAATAGATCATATTAACCCTGCAGGGGTGTACATCTTCACACACACTCTCGCCACTTACCACCATGTACACGTTGTGTATCTCGGCAATCTTCAAGCGGAATCCTGGCGAGGGAGTCGGCCACGACCTGACTAACCACACAAGTCTCTAGTCCAGGTTTATCGCCTATTCGGGTTCCATCCGCAAGGAGATCCGGCCGGGGTGTCGCTCACGGCCCCAAACGATGAGAGCAGGGTTCCCGAGGCACCAAACAGGCGTCCCGGTACACCGTGCCTCGTGTGTCTACTGCAACATAGCCCACCCCTAGGGTCAGCGCTCCCCAACACATATCCTACAAACACCAAAAACTAGTTGCAACTCACAGGATGTAGATCGAGGCGATTAATAAGCCGGGAGGGGCCGAGTTACCGGAACCCAATGTGTGGTAGTAAGCTGTTTCATGGATCACAAACACAGAACTCGGTTCACGAGGGCGGCTGCAATGAGACAACCCACCATCTACTCCTACAAGTCCTCTCACCGCTACCTTTACCAAATCGTGTTCACACACTTAGCTCTCAACAGAGGGACATGTTCACACCTCCAATTCATCCCGATGAATCAGACCCGACTCAACTCTAAGCAGTAGCAGGCATGACAAACAAGCATGAATGAGTAGGCACATCAGGGCTCAAACAACTCCTACTCATGCTAGTGGGTTTCATCTATTTATTGTGGCAATGACAGGTCATGCAGAGGATAAAGGGGTTCAGCTACCGCAGCAAGTAACAGATGAATCGTTGTTGTCTTAATGCAGTAAAAGAGAGCAGGAGCGAGAGAGTGGGATTGTATCGGAATGAACAAGGGGGTTTTGCTTGCCTGGCACTTCTGAAGATAATATAGTTCTTCATCGGTGTCATTGATCACGTCGTCGGAACCACGTCTATCGAGAGGGGACAAATACCGGCAAACAAAGAGGAACGCAATCGATGGAATGCAACAATTATGATGCATGATAATGTCATGGCAATATGCTGTTCATTGAGCTAATGCAACTAGCAACCATATTAAATGAAGTTGGTTTGAACCAAGGGTTCAAATTCAAACTCCATATGTGCTTATTTAAATGTCAATTATGCAAATTGCCCTGTACAGCAACCCTAGGTTGTTCAAACATGCATGCAAATGCCATAAACAGATTCCTTGAATTTTTCTGATAATTTTTCATATATAATTTATTTCATTTGGAGTTACGGTTGATTTTATATGAATTTTAGGAGTTTATACTATTTTACGGAATTTCACGAATAAGAATAAATCCAGAAAAGGCATTCTGCGTCGACATTCGTCACTATGACGTCGCCGGGTCAACTGCGGCGGTCCAGGTCAAACCTCGACACGTGGGTCCCGCTTGTCGTTGTAATTAGCCTAACTAGTTTTTAGTTAGCACTAAAACCAATTTAATTAGAGGACGGGCCCCACCCGTCATGGAGTCGGGAGTCAACACAGGCCCCACACGGAGTCAACCAGGTCAAACGGGTCAACTTCGCGGCGTTTAGCCGCCAGTGAGGCCAGCCAGGGGCACCTCGGATTTCACCTGCTGTGGCACCGTTCGAGGCGCCGTTGGGCTCTACAGGTAGCTGGCGCAACGGCGCGTCCGTTGGTGGCCGTGACTGGGCCTGGGGTGGCCGGAGTCAACGGCGGCGAGCTCGGTTGCGGCCTCCGGAGTTCGGGCACGAGCGGGGACGCGGTTGCGGTGGTCGTGGCGATGTGCGTTTAGCACCTACGGCGTCTACGTGGTGCGGTGAGTTCGATGGGCGCATGCCCGGGACCAAATGGTCACCGGAGTAGCACCGGCGAAAGCGCGCGGCGGCGTTGCTCGTCACAAAGTAGATGGTGGCTACGGCATGCAAACGAAGCAAAGGAGAGGGGGTTAGGGGAGGAGCTCACGGCGGATGCGGGAGAGGCTCGGCTGACTCTGGGAGGTGCGATGACGACGGACGGGCGGCGATCTCGGTTGCCCGAGGTAGAAGACGACCATGTGACGACGTTGGGGAAGTCCGGTGCCGCGTGGCTCAAGTGGAGGTCCAGGCGACGAGGCGGAGCTCTTGAGCCGGTCGAGGCGAGGGGAGGCGGTGGCCGTGGTGGTGCTTGGCGTTGGCTATGGAGGCCAAGGCGAGAGGGGAGAGAGCAGAGGAGGGGAAAGAGCACGGGGAGAGAGCAGAGAGTGAGGGAGAGGAGCAGGGGGGTCACGGGGCGTCCCCGTGGCGTCGCTAGAAGGGCCGGAGAGGAAGCAGGAGGTGGCCAGGGGGCGGCCAAGGCTGACAATGAGCTGCTCCTGGCGCAGGAGGAAGACGACAGAGGAGCTGCGGTGGTGGGCTGGGCCGGCTACTTGGGCCGCCAGGTAAGCCCAGGTGAGGTTCCTCTCTCTCACCTTTCTATTGTTTTCTGTTTTCTATTTTCTGCAATTGTTTGGCTTTATTAAAGATGCTAAAGCACTTTGTAAAATGCTGCAATAATTTGTGGACACTCTATGGATTATTCTAGTGGCCCACATTTAATTTCAGCATTATTTGAGCATTTAAATTATTTATAGTGTTTAAATGCCCAAATTCAAATACTTTAAGATTTAACTCAAGAATCCAGGAATGATCTATAAATATGTTCACCACTTCTGGCAGAGGTTTTCACCTTTATCAGAAGTCATGAACATTTCCAAAGGGCATTGTGGGTCATTGTGAAAATACTTTACTTGGACCTAGTTTGATTTGATCTGGTGCTAGGGTTTGGATCAATCCCCATTTCAAATTTCATGAAATTTAAACATGATGCCTTGATGCAATGCCACAAGTTACATGCAAACTCTAGGGCTGTGACAGCCACTGTAGCCGACTCAACCCGGCCACTCCGTGACGATCGACAAAACGGCAAGCAGTGCCCCTAGGCACGCGGGACCCATGCCCGGAGAACCCGGCGAGCCCTGACACCCGGCGGGTTCCAGCGTCGGCTTCCCGGACAATAACAACCTGGACCCATGGCCTTGTAACATTACCATTGTATCCCTGGGGGGTTGACCTATAAAACCCCCCAGGAGCCCTCATGCATACGGGCAAGAAAGCCAAAGAGAGATCAACTACTAGCAGCGCGCGCGCGCACACACACACACACACACCGGGAGAAGGAGCAGCCTAAGCCCTGGCCAGCCTTCCTTCTTCCTCAATACAGCTCTAGGAGCGACTCTGTACTGTTACATATAAACCACACTCGCCAAGACTAGGGGTGTTATCTCTCCGGAGAGCCCCGAACCTGGGTATGTCTTGCGCCCCACGCTCGCTCATGCCGACCTCGCCTCTGGAGCCCACCAGTGCCCTCGAGCCTCCTCCTCCTCTCTTTAGCCATCCCTTGGCATCTGCCGTGCACCCACCACGACAACGGGAAAGCTCCCAACAAGCAAAAGAAGAACAAGGAAATCTTTTTGGGTTTTCTCTTTAGCATGCATAGAAAGTAAATTACTACAACTATTTTTTTTGTTTTTCTAAAGTTTTTCAAACACACAAGAAGAAAGCAAGAAAATAAATCTAAGCATGGATGATATAATGAAAATGTGTGAACACCGACAAATGGAATGATATCTGTGAACATGAATGTAATGTCGGTGAGAACACGTACTCCCCCAAGCTTAGGCTTTCGGCCTAACTTGGTAGTCGATCAGTAGCCTGGATGGTAGTAGGGATCCTGTGGAGCAGGCATCAACTCATCCCACCGATGATGCTCCCACTTAGCCTCTCCAGCAGCCTGAGTGTTTCGGTAGGCGATGATGTCCGCAGGCATAATCTTATATCCTCCCCTGGCAACAGGATCAAACAAAGCAGGTGCAGGCAATGGAATAACATCACGAGTTTTAATGCTAAAGACCAGGTTATAAGGAATGGCGATGTTAGGACGATCATGTGCAAGAAAGTGATGGTGTTCCATGGCTGCATGGTCTAGGTAAAACTTGGTCAGAGGGTAATCATGAGGGTGTATCTCAACATTGAATTGAGCCGCCAAACGAGTAGTAAAAATCCCACCATGTATTTTACCCTGGGATTTATTAAGATGGAGGCGACGAGCCACAATAGCTCCCAAGCTATAAGTGTTGTCGCCCGATGTGCCTGACGTAAAACAACAACGTTTGGTGAACTGAGCGCACCCACCTTCTCTCTAGCAATTAAGCATTTGGAAATGAAAAGGGCAAAGCAACGAACAACGGGAAAATGCAAGCCAGCGGCAGTGGTAGCTGACACCCCTCTCTCATCTCCCACTATCAAAGTGCAATAAAAGGCCTCAAACCCAGCCAATCTAGGCTCAGCTAAACTTCCATCAGAAGGGATCATGCATATGTCACAAAATTCAGTAAGTGGTATCTGATGGTTTTCAGCATATAAATCAAAGCTCAATTCAAGAGGATTATTTCTAGGCAGGAAAGTAAAACTCTGAACAAAGATGTTTGTGAGGGTTTGGTGCTGGTCACACTCATCTGCGATGAAGTTGGTGAGGCCGGTTGTCACTCTGGGGTTGCCGGATCATAACACGTAGTAGGTGACTATAACTTGCAAGATCGGATCTAAAACATGGATATAATAATGATAACATAAACGGTTAAGATCTGGGTTCATGGCACCCGGGCCCGAAGTGACAAGCATTAAGCATCGCAAAGTCATAGCAACATCAATCTAAGAACATAATGGATACTAGGGACCAAGCCCTAACAAAACTAACTCGATTACATGGTGAATCTCATCCAACTCCTCACCGACCAGCGAGCCTACAAAGGAATTACTCACTCCCGGTGGGGAGCATCATGGAATTGGCGATGGAGAAGGGTTGGTGATGATGAAGATCGAAGATCCCCCTCTCCGAAGCCCCAACGGACTCCAGATCTGCCCTCCCGAGGAAGAACAGGGCTTGGCGGGGGCTCCATCTTGTGGATCACGATAATTCTTTCTTCCCGATTTTTCTCTCCGAAAGTAGTATTTTATAGCGTTGGTTTCAGGGTCAGCGGGGCCACCAGGTGGGTACACCCACCTGGGCGCGCCAGGAGAGGGGGACGCACCCTGGTGGCTTGTGCCCACCCAGGTGCCCCTCTCCAGCAGGTCTTGGCTCCATACATTCTCTTTTATTATATAAAAATTCCTCGTGAAGTTTCCTTCCATTCCGAGAACTTTTATTTCTGCACAAAAACAACACCATGGTAGTTCTGCTGAAAACAGCGTCAGTCCAGGGTTAGTTTCATTCAAATCATGCAAATTAGTGTCCAAAACAAGAGGAAAAGCGTGAGAAAAAGTAGATACGTTGGAGACGTATCAATTAACAGCCACGGATGGACTGCTATAAGACATGAGTGAATATTTTGCTAAGTTGATTACCTTCTCCATGAGAAAAATCCCCGGCCCAATCCCGCAGAAAACCCCAGTCGACCAGAGTCTAGAATGTCGGTGCAGATAGGTCGCGGAAGCGGTAGGCGAAATCCCATGTCGTTTGGCGGCGCCTCGCCTGCGCCAATCGTCGAGCTTAGGGTGCAGAGTTGTGGAGGAGTCCGCGACGAGTGAGTGGGGACGAAGTGGGCGAGGGTTTTCTTTTTTCCTTTTGCATGTGTGAGAGAACGCACACGGTTCGTAGAGGCGACGGAGATGAATCATGTGCGATAGTAAATCACCGAGATTGAATGGGAATCCAAATTTCCTTTGTCCTTCATCCATGAGTTTTTTTCTACGATGATCATAAACCCTGCTAATCACCGTATTCAAATTTGACACTTTTCCAGGTTCATTTACAATATTTAGGGGATTATGTGCATTTTGTAGGCATTAATGCACATAATTCAAATCCAAACAATTGGTGCTTGAAAAGGTGCACAAGAACGGTCTGGAAAAACCATACTCGTAGTATTTAGTAATTTCTCAAGCCTTTTACAAGGAATGGGCAGAGATTTCAATGGATGTGTGGCAATAGTCAACCACAGACGCGTCATTTACTGGGTTATCAACTATAGAACAATGAAATACGTGCTTGAAAAACATGACACTTGACATGGTACCATCGTATGGCCTCACCGTGCCCTGGTTAAAAGCTGAGAAGGTTTTTTTATGTCATCATGCACGCCCTTCTTAAATCGAACCATCACCGAGGAAGTTCAATGCTTTCGAGAGGGAAATCACCAAGATTGAAGGAGAATCCAAATTTTCATCCTAGTTTGTCATTCAGTTTTTTTTCCCAATGATCAACATACCGCCTCAAATACAATGTGTTCAAATTTGACATTTTTCCGAACTCATTTACCATATTTACGGGATTATGTGCATTTTCTAGGCATTAATTATGCACATAATTCAAATCCGAACAATCAGTGCATGAAAAGGTGCACAAGAACGGTCTGGAAAACCATGCTCGTGCTATTTAGTACATTCTCATGCCTTTTACAAGGAATGGGCAGATATTTCAAGGAAAGGTGTGGCAATAGTCAACCATAAACTCATCGTTTACTGGGTTAACAACTATACATAAATGAAATACATGCTTGGAAAACATGACGCCTGGTGTGGTGCCATGGTATGGCCTCACCGTGCCACAGTAAAAATGTCGTCATGCACGCCTTTCATAAATCGAACCATCACCGAGGAAGTTTCATGGTTTCGAGGGGGAAATCACCAAGATTGAAGGGGGATACAAATTTCCTTTGTCCTTTGTCCACGAGTTTTTCTCTATGATGAACATACGACCTGCAAATCACCGTGTTTAAATTTGGCACTTTTCTGGGTTCATTTGCCATATTTAGGGGATTATGTGCATTTCCTAGGCATTAATGCACGTAATTCAAGCTCAAACAATCGGTGCCGAAAGGGTGCACAAGAACGGCCTGGAAAACCATGCTCGTGCCATTTAGTAAATTCTCATGCCTTTTACAAGGAATGGACAGATATTTCGATGAAATGTGTGGCAATAGTCAACACAAATGTTTGTTTGTTGGGTTTTCAACTATAGAAAAAATGAAATAAATGCTTGGAAAACATGACACCTGGCATGGTGTGACCTCACCATGCCCTGGTAAAAATTTGAGAAGGTTTGGCTTATGTCGTCATGCACGCCCTTCATAAATCGAACCATCACCGAGGAAGTTCCAGGCATTCGAGAGGGAAATCCCCAAGATTGAAGTGGAATCCAAATTTCTGTCCTAGTTTGTCATTCAGATTTTTCCAACGATCAACATACAGCCTCAAATGCAACGTGTTCAAATTTGACATTTTTCCAGGCTCATTTACCATATGTATGGGATTATGTGCATTTTCTAGGCATTAATGGACATAACTCGAATTCGAACAATCGATGCATGAAAAGGTATAGAAGAACGGTCTGGAAAACCATGCTCGTGTTATTTAGTACATTCTCATGCCTTTTACAAGGAATGGGTAAATATTTCAGGGAAATGTGTGGCAATAGTCAACCATAAACGCGTCGTTTACTGGGTTAACAACTATACAAAAGATGAAACACATGGTTGGAAAACATGACGCTTGGCGTGGTGCCATGGTATAGCCTCACCATGCCCTCGTAAAAATTGGAGAATGTTTCCTTATGTCGTGATGAACACCTTTCATAAATCGAACCATCACCGACGAAGTTTCATGGTTTCGGGGGGTGGGAGGAATCACCAAGATTGAAGGGGGATCCAAATTTCCTTTGTCCACGAGTTTTTTTCTATAATGAACATACAACCTGCAAATCACTGTATTCAAATTCGGCACTTTTTCGGGTTCATTTGCCATATTTAGGGGATTATGTGCATTTCCTAGGCATTAATGCACATAATTCAAGTTCAGACAGTCGGTGCACGAAAGGGTGCACAAGAAAAGCCTGGAAAACCATGCTCGTGCCATTTAGTAAATTCTCATGACTTTTACAAGGAAGGGATAGATATTTCGATGAAATGTGTGGCAAGAGTCAACTACAAACGTTTGCTTATTGGGTTTTCAACTATAGAAAAATGAAATAAATGCTTGAAAAACATGACACTTGGCATGGTGTGCCATGGTATGACCTCACCATGCGCTGGTAAAAATTTGAGAAGGTTTGGCTTATGTCATCATGCACACCCTTCATAAATCGAACCATCACTGAGGAAGTTCCATGCTTTCGAGAGGGAAATCACCAAGATTGAAGGGGAATCCAAATTTTCTTCGTTCTTTGCCCTAGAGCTTTTTCCTACGACAAACGTACACCCTACAAATCACCGTGTTCAAATTTGGCATTTTTTCGGGCTCATTTACCATATTTAGGGGATTATGTGCATTTTCTAGGCATTTAGCGCATATAAATCCAATCCGGCTACAGATGCACGGGTGTGATGTGAGGGACGTGGATTGCCGTTCGATCACGGCGCATCCTACGGTGCACACGTGCGATCCGCGTGGCTGGGGTGCCGGCCAATCATAATGCAACACACGATAGGCTCAGCGCACAATGTTTCCAGAAGCGACGGAGATGAACCGTGTGCGATAATGAACGAGCAAAATTTTAAGGGAAGCCAAATTTCTGTTGTCATTGGTCGTTGAGCTCTTCAATACCACCGCACTGTATGGCTGCCCGGCCCCTCCGTGCCAGAGCTCTCTACAAGCATCTTCCATGGCACCGCGGCACACCGTAACTGGTAAGGAAGCGATGGCATCCCGCCGAGCCGCGTTCCTCGCCGCCCGCGACCGCACACATGGTAAGGAAGCGATGGCATCTCGCCGCACCGAGTACATCGCCGGCGACGGTCAGACAGTTACATGGGCGGACTTTGAGGCTGTCATGGCCGAATGGGTGGTGGATCTAGAGGCGGCTGAGGGAGTCCTGGATTTGGGGGTATCCGGACAGCCGGACTATATACATCGTCCGGACTATTGAAGCGTGAAGATACAAGACTCAAGACTTCGACCCGTGTCCGGATGGGACTTTCCTTGGCGTGGAAGGCAAGCTTGGCGATCCTGATATTGTATTTCCTTCCTTGTAACCGACTCGATGTAAACCCTAGCCCTCTCCGGTGCCTATATAAACCGGAGAGGTTGGTCCTCAGAAGGCCGATCACAATTACAATCATACCATCATAGGCTAGCTCTTAGGGTTTAGCCTCTACGATCTCGTGGTAGATCTACTCTTGCACTACCCATATCTTCAATATTAATCAAGCGGGAAGTAGGGTTTTACCTCCATCGAGAGGGCCCGAACACAGGTAAACATCTGTGTCCCTTGCTTCCTGTTACCATCAGCCCTAGACGCAGATCGGGACCCCTACTCCGAGATCCGCGGTTTTGACACCGACATTGGTGCTTTCATTGAGAGTTCCTACGTAGCCGTCGCTACTGAGGCTCGATGGCTCCTTCAACCATTGTCAACAACACGATCCGGGTGAGACCTTTCTCCCGGACAGATCTTCGTGTTCGATAAACCGCCCTGGCCAATTAACAGCCATCTGGAGCGGATCGGCAAGCCACGCCCACAGCCACCAGATCAGGACCGGAAACCTGAACTACACGACGTACGTCCGCGGAGACGAGATCTTCGACGGATCCGGGCCCAGGCTAGGAGCACCGGACAGTCACGACGAGCACGGCTTAGACCTACTGTCGGACAAGGCTCGGGGTATCACCCCCGCAGTAGCCTCGGACCTAAATCCGGAACGGGCCGCGTTGCCCAAGGACGGAGGGCTGGACCCCGCCCCGCAGGTCGCGCACTCATCGGCGGTGGAGCCGAACACGGGCTTACCTCTGCGGTGGCCTGTGACTCCGGACCCCCGGATTCGTATCCGGATGTTGGTTCCGGTCCGTGCACTCCCGAGCCAGTTGAGCCAGGTTGGGCTCCGGTAATGGAGTTCACCGCTGCGGATATCTTTCAGCACTCGCCCTTTGGCGACATGCTGAACTTGTTAATAACTCTCTCTTTGGTAGAAAACTCTGGGCCAAACTATGTCCGGCTCGAGTGGGAAGCAGGCGACAAAGAAATTCGTTGCCCACCCACCACCCACTTCATAGCCACGGTCGATGATTTAACCGACGCGCCTGACTTCGACTCCGAAGACATCGACGGTATGGACGACGATGCAGGAGAAGATTCGGAATCTATGGGGCGCTGGACTTCTCCCTCGCCACACGACATATACATGGTGGATATGCCCAAAGAGGACAAAGGCGACAATCCGGACGATAAAACCCCCGGACAAAAGCCAAAGCGACGGCGCAGACGCCGTTCTAAGTCCATAACGAAAAAAATAGCAACAAGGTCGCCAGAGGGATCGATACTACAATCATCTCCGAAGGCAACAACGACCATACGGACCCAGCGATGGAGCAGGACGAACCAGGTCACCTTGAGCACAGTTCGGAGCAGACGCCCGAGGACAATGATCCCGACGGACGAGGTCATCAAACCAAACCAGCACAGCAAAAATAGTCGGATAATGATGCAATCCCGGAAAAACACGTGGAACGAGATAACCTCCACAGAAAGCTTATGGCCACTGCAGGAAGTCTAAAAAAGCAGAAGCAACGGCTCAAAGCCGCACAGGAAACGCTCAACTGTAGATGGAACAAAGTGCTGAACCTTTGAAGAAAGATCTGGCGGCGACGATCGCCATACAAAGAGCTTTCAAAACACAAGCTACTATCAGAATTCGATGGCGAAGCCGTGCCACTTCATAACCGCAACAAAGCGGCTCACGGCCTTGCGCACGATCTACGTGAGCACTGGACAAGAAAATTTGGCGGCGGGTCCATTATGGATCCAAAGGGCGCACCCCGGCGAGGGACTATGGTCACCAAAACGATTATGCCAATCGAATACCAGTCCGGAATAAACACCGAACTGCTTGACAAAATGACATGCCACGGCATGTCCGGATCTGAGGGGTTGCTCACCTGTGCTTTACCAAGAGGTCTTGGACCATGAATTCCCACAGGGCTTCAAACACGTGAATATAGAGGCATCTGACGGAGCAGCAGACCCGCGTGCGGATTGAGGATTTTATCCTGCATATACATATGGCTCGTGGGGACGATCTCCATGCCATCAAATACCTTCCCCTCAAACTGAAGGGACTAGCCCGACACTGGTTGAAAAGCCTCCCCGAAAATTCAATTGGGAGCTGGGAGGAACTCGAGTACGCTTTCAGGGCCAATTTTCAAGGGACTTATGTCCGGTCTCCAGATGCTGACGATCTAAGTCACATAATCCAACAACTCGGAGAATCCGCCCGCAAGCTTTGGAATAGATTCCTCACTAAAAAGAACCAAATTATCGACTGTCCGAACGCTGAAGCTTTAGCGGCATTCAAACATAGCATCCGTGACGAGTGGCTTGCCAGACACCTCGGCCAAGAAAAGCCAAGGAGAATGGCAGCCTTAACCAGCCTCATGACCCGCTTTTGCGCGGGTGAGGATAGCTGGCTAGCCCGTAAAGGCACCAGCGGTCCCAGCACGTCTGAAATAAGGGATGGGAACGGGAAGCCACGGCGTAATAAAAACAAACGCCCAAACAAGGAAGAGAGCACGGATAACACAATGGTTAATGCGGATTCGGGGCTCTCGACCTGATCGACAAAGAAGCCATTTAAAAGGCGGTAAAGAGGGACCGTCCGGTTGAATAGAGTCCTAGATGGACTATGCCAAATTCATGGCACCCACGACAAACCTGCGAACCACACGCATGAGAGTGCCTTTGGGTCTTCAAACAGGCCGGCAAATTAAATGCCGAACACAAGGGAAGGAAACACCAAGTGAAGGCGAGGATGAACATCGTCGGTAGAACAACGAGGACAGAAAAAATTCCCGCTTGAGAGGTTAGAATAGTGAACATGATCCACTGACTCACACATCCATGAGGAGGCACGCAGCAGCGCATAGAGACGCGCTCGATATAGAGCCCATCGCACTCACACCTAACCACTGGATGCCTTATCCGATCACCTTAGATCACTTGGACGACCGAACTAGTATTCGGCGTGGAGAATCAAAGGCCTTGGTGCTTGACCCGATAATCGACGGATACCGTCTCACCCGCATCCTCATGGACGGCGGCAGTAGTCTCAGTTTAATATACGAGGACACTGTCTGCAGGATGGGGATAGACCCATCCAGAATTAACCAAAGCAACACCACCTTTGAAGGGGTGATACCAGCGTTGAAGCCCACAGGCCGAAACTCCGTCGTCGGAGGTAACATTCGGCTCTCGAAACTCGAAGCGAAGAGCTACTCTTCGTCATCGCACCTTCCAAAGCAATTATCATGCATTGCTCGGAAGAACGGCCTTCGCCCGCTTCAACGCATTGCCGCACTATGGCTACCGTACACTCAAGATGCGGTCCACGTGGGCGTCATCACCGTTAAGCGGAATCACAGAGCGCTCTTCACGCAGCAGAGGAACTCATGACGGCCTTCGCGGGCCGGATTATAAGCGGCCTCTAAAATCAGAAAACATGATATTTGGTCATCAAAGACCACAGACTTCGGTTAAGCGAGTCCGGTCGCCGGATAAAATTGAATCGGGGCACCGTATATGTAATCCCATAGTGGACACCAGGGGCTATAAATATTTAATAAAACCCCACACTTGGCTCTACTCTATTAGTAGGCCAACATCTTACACTTTTATTATCCATCACATACTTACGTTGTACTCTCCTACGAGTTCTCTCTTTTACAGACAACGTCTGCACGATACCCTTCCAGGATACGGCACAACGGAGACAAAAGCGCAGACGTGCAGCAGGGCCCCGCTCAACAGGTTTCATTTTAGATTAAGCCCTGTGTAAACCTTTTCTATTGCCTCTTGTTGTTTAACCATCCCATGGGTTCCATACCCACGAGAGGATCTTGTCTTTATTGGCATTTCGCCACGACGGACTTACATGCGTGCACGGAAACACAGGGTTTATAATTAGTGGGCATTCTTGAGCCCATCATACATTGTAAAGTCCGAATACCTTTAGGAGTGTTGGCGTCCACAGTTGGCCTTATATGCATCAGCTCGAATCATGTCTTTGGTCAAATGTTGGGTTAGCCCGGCTCCTGGGTTTGCCGCCTATACGTTCCCTTATTATCGGCTAAGGTGGCCAAAGGAGAACTCTTGCGATTGTGCCCTGGTTATTCGGATGAGCACCTCGAGAGAAAGCCGAAAACCGATCATTATGATACAGCGAGAGACCGATCAACCACTCGAAGACTCACCGGAATCTTTAGGATTCCTCCGCATTAACAAAGGGCCATTTCCCGGTCATGTACATACGCGCCCGTATTCGGATGCATGCGAAGGTACCAGGGGCTACATAGTAGCCCCAACTTTAGACTCCCATGGCTAGCGAAAATGTTACTGACTATATAGTCCGGTTGCCTAGTTCGACGATGCGATCACCTCCTTAATGGACCAAGGCGTTGGATCAAGTGTGATTAAGCATATTTTCGCGAACACCCCGCATTGTCTGCGTGGGGGCTGAAGCCAACGACTGCTATCTTTCGGATTATACATTCAACGGCCGCACAGGGGACACAATAATACTTTCGGGCAAAAAGTATAAATATAGCCTTATAACCAAAAAAACATTGTTCTTACAATGATTTGATTCATCACTCGAATAAGACATCCTTGAAAGCTGCGCCTCTATTAGGCGGGCACCTTCTATGACCTGCACCAAGTAGTGCTCAGCCGGATATTGGGCCCCCGCCGGATCTTGGGTCGCTATAATGGTGGCCTCCATATCTGTCCAATTGGCTTTAACGCGGGCAAGAGCCATTCATGCACCCTCTATGCACGCCGACCTCCTCATGGCATCGATCCAAGGCACGGCCGCAAGGAACTGCTGCACCAAGCCAAAGTAACTGTCTGTCTTAGGCCCCTTCGGCCAAAGATGGTCTATCATAGACCGCATTGCAAGACTGGACAGCCTGTGAAGCTCCGCTACAGCAGCCATCTTGTCACTTAATAGTAGCGGGCGAGTGGGAGCACTGAATTGCGACCAGAAAAGCTTCTCCACTTCCCTATCCCCTGATCCCCGAGGAACTTGGCAGCGTCAGCTGTACTCTTCGCCAAATCCGCATACGGCGTCGCGCAGACTCCGGCGTCCATCGAGGCGTGCCGGATCGAAAAACTTCGTCCATGACAAGTAGGAGCCTCCGGCCGTGATTTTACCGGCTGTTAAAGTTCCTCCCGCGCACCTGGCGGCGGTCCGTATTTCCTTGGTGGCATTAAGTGCCTTGTCCAGCTTCGGCTGAACTATCCTTATGCTCCTTTTTAATGAGCTCATACCGTCGGCGGCATTTTTAACTGAACAGCCATTTCGGCTATCTTTTCCTCGCTTCGGTATTTGAAGCGACCTTTTCGGCTCTCAATTCTTGACGCCTTTAGGGCAGCCGACATTGCTAACCCGAGCTTGTTCCTTGGCTCGGACAAATTCCGCCTCTCGGGGGCTCCACGGCAGCAGCACCATCTGCAGTCCGAACATATTACATTAATATCATGCCGCCTCAATATTTTCCTATACAAAGGAAGGCAGAGCACATACCCTATGATTTGTCCAGCCGCTTGTTCACCAGCATGATATCGGCATTAATCGATCCAATCTGCCTGGTTAGTTCGGCAACTTCAATGGACTGGCCGGTGGCCGAACCCACAGGTACCTGCATGTATTTGCAGCGTAGTCATTGATTTATGATCCCCCGTTTGCCGCCTAGGGCGGGCAACCAGCGTCTCAGGGGCTACTATCTATGGAGCACACCTAATGCGTAAGGCGTCACAGCCAAAAAGCAGTGTATTCTTCACTACATACCTCAAAGCCTCTGAAGCGGACTTGTAAATGCTTCATTCAAACCCGCTTATGGCGGATGAAATCTTCTGAGCACCGCGCTCATCAATGAGCGGTGCTCCTCTGAGAGCGCAGCAGGCTTCGCTGATGAAACCCGTCGATCGTCCGACATCGAATCGAGGCTTGACCCTTCCCATCACCCCGTGGGAGCAAAACGCGCTCCGGGGCTCGGGGTGGGCTGGCGCATTGGCTTCCGGCCCGGCAGATCCGGACTCCTCCGTGGCGACACCTCGGAGTCACCCGCTTCATGAGCCGGAGAGGTGGGTGGGGTCTCGCTCTCCATCATCTCCGGAGGAAGATCCCCGAAGAGCGAACTCTGTTTAAAAGGGCTGCTAGCCGGACTGCGAAAGACGAATCATGGTTATTGATCTAGGAGGAACGCAGTACCTTCGAATTAAAAGATTAACTTACAGCTCGGTGGAGGGCTCGCCCGTTGATGGGCACGATGCGGTGAGGGTGCCCGTCAGGGCAGAGCCCCCTGGTGTTATCTTTTTCCCTGGTTTGGGCATCTCCGTCTCCGAGTATTTGGAGGCAGCCCTCTTCTTCCCGCGCAGGGAGGAGGCCTTAGCCTCCCCTTCCCGAATATCCTCCTTAGGGGAGGCTGCAATTCCCCCGGTACGGATGCGTAGCGTCACTATACCATGACCAAAAATTAGAGGTCATAGTATCTGCCGGGAAAACAGGCCATTGTAGGCAGATTATCTGCCGGGAAAGACTTTTGCCGGCAAATACAAACCGCCCTTGAAAGTCACAGCCGGGGAAAGGAATTCCGGCGGTTACCCTATACGCCGCAGATTCTACGCCCGTCATGTTCTTGGCTTTACCGGCGATTAGCACTATTACGGCGTCTGAGATCTTCCCGGCGGGCTGACTATACAAGGCAGTTAGAAGATTTCGGCAGACGATGCACTGTATTTTTCTTCACTGCGACCACACAAATTTCCCATATCGTATTTATTTGACAGCTATGATTTATCTTGATCCATTTTGTGCCATCTATATATAAAACACAGATGCATACAGTAATAAAGATAGCATCACACTTGAGAGATAGTGCATATACTAATTATGAGCAATCCATCATCCATACATCATTAGTCCAGGACAACTAAAAGCTAGCACAAAGATCCATTATGTGTGCCTACATGCACACCACATGTGCATACAATACATCATTAGTCCAGACAACTAAAAGCTAGCATAAAGATCCATTATGTGTGCCTACATGCACACCACAGGCATACAAGTCCAAAGAATAAGACAGCCAAAAGCACAACTATCCATCAGGTCTACATGCACACATGCGCAGTTGTAGGTTCACAACTCAAAGTAGTACATCATAGACAAAAGCGCAAAATATACAATCTGGTTTTAGGTGTAAACATATCCCAGCAGAAGATCCTTTTAGCTCACCAAACACACCGCATTTGTGGATGCAAAGACATTATGCCCGGTGACCTGTAAAAAAAGAATGGACAAATAGATCAGCTCAGAAGAACACATGTTCCAAACATATAAGTTGCATCGGCTGAAAAAGAAAATCGACTCAACCAAATGAAAGAAACACATGTGTGTCACCACAGTATGCATTCCACAAGGCATAGAAGCGGAGTAATGTGCGGATGTACTCATAAGAAGAGATCGTGCAATCGTGTATGCATCACTAGGAAAATCAATGTAACCAATCACTATAAATATATACCAATAGCCATCTTGTTTGGTGCAGTATAATTTCTCTTGTTAAGTAAATGTAACATTCAAAAACTGCAGGCGGGGATCAATTAGTAGCAATCCGGTGGCAATGCACGGGGTGTCCACCGTTCTGCTTCCTTGTACATGTTTGTCCTATTTAGTGTGTAGGGCCGTGCACTCCAAGAATAAAACAGGGGCAGTGCAAAATCAAAAGGAGATGGTGTTGATGCCTTGAGGGTGGAAAGTTTGCTGCTTGCTTTGAGAAAGAGTTTGCAGGCACATAAATGTCTGTCAAAGTTTAAGTAGTAGGCTGAGAATTATCTAAGAAAGCAGAGGTCTTGTTTGTGATTGAGAATAGGACTTAAGCATGTATTTGAAAGTAGGCACACTTTTTTCTACTAGGAAAGCCATAGAAAGTACAAGTTGCTCAGGGGAAAATAAAGAACTTGTAGGTTCCTACTTTCAATCACATGCTTCATTCAAAAAATAATAAGTCATCCGTATGTGAAAAGAGAAACATATCTTTTCTTTAGGTGTAAAATATTCCAGAATTCTAAGAAGATGCAATACCTTCAAGATGTGGGGACTGCTATGGGCTGTCATGGTTGCTTACGCATAACTACGAACAACCTCAATCTGCAAACATAGGATTGTCAATATGAAGCAATTTGAGAAACAAACTCTTGAAATAGACATGATCGGGAAGAAGTTTTACATATCTACGAGGCCATGCAATAGATCGCCTGAGAGCATTCGCCATGGTCCTCACATTCCCATAAGGGCGTTGCAAAATAGCATCCTTTTTCATCACCATGTTAACTACGACTTCACAACATTGAGAACCAAGTTCGGCACCCGCCACTATCTTCGTCCTATCAATTGACTGAATAGTGGCCTTCGCCACTGGTATGTTATAAGGGCGGGATATAGAGTACAATATGACATCCTGTCCAACTTTGAGACAAGCAATATATAAGCCAAACTTCACAAAATGTGTGTCAAATATAAAGCAATAAATATTTAGGAGCAAGAGTTTTTTACTTGGGGAGTCTTTTGAGTGATTTGTGTTTTGATGATCTAGTTGTTGATTCATCTGTTGGACCAGCACTTGCTTCTTCTGTTGTGTGATTTTTGGTTGACTTTCTACTATTGGTCTATTTGACTTCTTCCGTGATACAACCATTTTTTATACCCTTCCAAGAACCCATCGCATACTCAGTGCTCATAGACAACACTAGATTCCTTCCATGCACAGTTCACACAGATTTTACAAGGACATAATATCTTGCTCCCTCTAGCAGAATTGGTAAATGCAAATTGTATAAATTGTTTGACCCCTTCAATATACGTTTTTGTATGCCTACAATTATTGATTCATCAATAGATAATCCTTCGATAATAGTATATAAAGTGGAAAGCGTGTTCATCTTAATGTTGTACCTAGCATGATCCATCCAACTCTTGTCCATCACGAGTTGCTTGTACTAAATTTGAACCCTTGCCTAATTATTGCAAGCCAACACAAATCAGTAATTACAAACCAGAGCAACACTCGAATATTCGAAATATAGTCTAATATTACCATGCAATGATAGAATCAAATTACAAGGTATTCAAACTAAAATCAGAAGATACCACACAATGATATAAAAATATCAAGTCTTATGATCAAGAATCTCACCAGAAGCTGCAAGTGGCACTTGTTCAATTATTGATGGCTGCGACTTGATACCTTCTTCACTTCCCAACCTAGATCTTAAACTTGTCCTTAAAGTCTGGTTTAGGCTGGTTCTGGAACGCAGTAAAAATATAATTACCCTAGATGAAGAACAATAACCAACTAGCATGCAGTTATGATCTTACATTTAGCATATCAAAAAGTACCACAAACTTGTCCGGTTTATCATCCAAATCATTAATGAAACTAAATCAAAAGTACCAAGTCATATACTCTAAATAGCACCGAAAGGCATAAATTAGGAATCATGTTACGGCAGTTCAAGTTACAAGGATCTTCTATTAGACTCATAGCTCATAGCCAAGTTTACTACCTCAGCAAAAAAAAAAAACCTTTGCATGTTCTAAATGCAGACACTGTGACAACAGAGAAGCGAACTTCGATGCAACCTCTATCTGTGACTCTCGGGCTGCTCCTCACTGATTAGTTGACGAGTAGGTGGCGAGAGGAGGTGAACCAAGGGCGAGGATGGCGAAGGGTATTGGGAGGCGTTGTTCTTGGGGAATATAGCACCAATAGAGGGCCTTTTAGTGATGAGCTCCTTTGCATATCTGCAAACATTTATAGATTAATAAACAACAAAGGATTATAAACAGCATGTATGCCACTTAGATATCGGGTCATTTTTCATGAAGTGGTGAAGCTACCTAATATAATGTTTATACTATGAAAACTGACATTTATCAGTTTACAAAACATAATGACTATGATATGAGGAAAATGCCAACAACGCTAGAAAAGAAATCCATACTTGCAATCCAGCCATATTTCACAACATGCAAAATTATGTAAAAACACAAACCTGCATGTTTTAATCCTTTCACAATGACAAAGTTTTTGTATGTATATCCCACAAAGTTGAGATCTTTTGAATTCAGCTTACCGTACCTTTGGGACAGCTCTGTGAGGTGATGGAGAGGGATGGGGCGCGATGCTTTGGATTGCGTGATCTTGGTGCGGCCGGCTAGATCGGGGATGCTCTTGTGGCGTGGGTAAAGAGGACGGGGAGGCGGTTACTGGTGGATGCAGCGCGATGCAATCGGACGAAGAGGGATGGGGCTGGCGGCGCTGGTGGATCTGAGGGCGAGCACCGAGTGGATGTGAGGATTGGGGTGGGGTGGTCTTTGGGTCGATGCACAGTCTGTGGCGGTGGGTCGATGAGGGATGGAGGCAATGGATGGTGCGGGGATAGAAGGCGGCGTCATGGTCGATCTGAATCTGGCGGCGGTGGGACGTGGCAGGGGATGGAGGCGACGGGTGGTGTCGGGGATTGGGCGGCGCCGGGTGGATGTAGGTGCGGCGGTGGTGGGTCGACGCAGGGGATGGATGCGACAGGTGGTGCGGGGGATAGGGGCGGCGGCGCCGGGTCGATGCAGGATCGGCGGCAGTGGGTCGATGCAGGGGATGGGGGCGCGCTGGCGGTGGGTCGACGGAGGTCCGGCGGCGCGGTGGCGGTGGGTCGACGGGAGGGTCGGGCGGTGGCGGTGGGTCATGGAGGGCGGGCGGCGGTGGTTCGATCTTGGCGGCGCTTAGGGTTTGCCACGACGGCAAGATGTAGCGCCGGCGGCTGGCACGAGAGGAGAGCGTGGAGATGTGTTTTTTCAGGATGCGATTGAGTGGAGAAGGGGAAAGAGGAGAGGGGAAAAGGCCACGGTGGGCTTGAGGGTCTTCTAATTTTCATTCTCCCGCGACTTGCCTCAAGGCGCTTTTTTGGGCCTCAATTTGTTAATTCCGCTAACCTGGTTAAGGGCAGCGTGTTAAGCCCTCAAAAGGAATTTGGGGCAATTGGGCCGCCCCAAAAGATGCCGGCAGATGGCCTGCCCACCTAGCTTCCACATTCCCGGCAGATGACTTGACCTATATATCATTGCCCGGCGTATAAAGATTTCCAGGCAGTTACTCGCCCTCAATTCTTGCTTATTCCTGGCAGTTAATTGCCCTTAATTTTTTGTCATGGTGTAGTGCGTGTGGAGTTCGGTTTCTTCGTTCTTCCCCTTGTCTTTCCCCGAGGGCATTCTGCTGAGTACCCAGTCAAGCATCCTGGCCATGGTGGGACCAGGCGAGCCTTTGGGAAGTGGCGCCGGACACCTGATTCTCTCCGTCTTGCTGATCCATTCCTGGCCACGGATGATTTTCAGAATAACCAATTATGACAAATACAAAATAAGGTGTCCGGTATCAAGTTTACTTACTTGGGTATCTAGGGGATTGTAGCTTAGGCCCGCATCCTCGGTGGTGTCCGAACACTTTACTTTCGGTCCGAAGAATAATTTGCACATCCCTTTGAGCTTCAGGCCGAAGAAGTGCTTGATAGTCCGCGGACCCTCTGGATTGAACTCCCACATCCGGAGAGGCCGGCGTTGGCACGGCAACATCTGTTGGATTAACATCACTTGCATTATGCTGACAAGATTAATGTCCCTCTCAAGAAGCTCTCGGATGCGGTTCTGCAGTACTAGAATGTCACCAGCGGGCCCCCAATTCCGTCCTATGTCGGTCCAAGACGCTAGTTGTGATGGAGGGCCCGAGCGGAACTCGGGGGCTGCCACCCACTTTGTGCCTCTAGGAGCCGTGACATAAAACCACCTCTGTTGCCATACATCGGATACTTCTGGGAAAGAACCCTCAGGCCATGGGGCATCAGCGTTCCTGCTTATTATGGCACCTCCGCACTCCACGTGTCGCCCCTCGATCATCTTCGGCTTCACGTTGAAGGTCTTGAGCCATAAGCCGAAGTGTGGGGTGACATGGAGGAAGGCCTCGCACACTATAATGAACGACGAGATATGGAGGATAGCGTCCAGAGCTAGATCATGAAAATCCAACCCATAATAGAACATGAGCCCCCTCACAAAAGGATCGAGGGTGAGGCCCAAGCCACGGAGGAAGTGAGGAACGAACACGACGCACTCATTGGGCTCCGGCGTAGGGATGACCTGCCACGAGCAGAGGCTTTGTCTTGAATGTCGGCGGTCCGGATATCCGACCTCCCTAGCCGCAATGTCCTCCGCTTGAATCGAGGAGGCCATCCACCGACCTTGAGGTCGGATCCGGACATATTGAAGGATCTGGGATGTTGGAGCTTAGATCTTGGGTGTTAGAACTCGAGGTGCGGAAGGGCGCGAGGGAGGTGGAAAAGAGGCATAGGCCTCGGCCCCTTTTATAAAGGGGGGTGAATATCAAGAGTCCTTGGGGTGACCGCTTGAGGTTTACCTTACGCATGTGGAGTCATACCAACGGCCGTCGAGGGCTACGCACGCCCTCATTAATGGAAGACCCGTAATAAGAGGAACACGATCTACGCTCGACAAGGCGTGCCAATAAAACCGCCGCAACATGGCGAGTCGAGGTAGGGCGAGAAGCACCGGTTCGTGTTGAACTGGGCCACGATGCGAAGGCACGGCGTACAAAGATTGCCAGTGGATCAGATTTATGTTGTGTTCCCTACAACGGTGTGTAAAGAATTCCCTCGTGGGTCCGGACACGATCTAAGTGTTCGACGATTACTTGGGAGTATTCGGAGGAGGAACCCGCCCTGCAATGCCGAAGACAAGATCAAGGCAGGGACTCATCGTCATTGAAGCCTGGTTCAGAGCTCTTGAGGGAGTCTGGATTAGGGGTATCCGGACAGCGGACTATATACATCGTCCGGACTATTGAAGCGTGAAGATACAAGACTCAAGACTTCGACCCGTGTCCGGATGGGACTTTCCTTGGCATGGAAGGCAAGCTTGGCGATCCGGATATTCTATTTCCTTCCTTGTAACCGACTCCATGTAAACACTAGCCCTCTCCGGTGCCTATATAAACCGGAGAGGTTGGTCCTCAGAAGGCCGATCACAATTACAATCATACCATCATAGGCTAGCTCTTAGGGTTTAGCCTCTACGATCTCGTGGTAGATCTACTCTTGTACTACCCATATCTTCAATATTAATCAAGCAGGAAGTAGGGTTTTACCTCCATCGAGAGGGCCCGAACCTGGGTAAACATCTGTGTCCCTTGCTTCCTGTTACCATTAGCTTAGACACACAGATCGGGACCCCCTACCCGAGATCCGCCAGTTTTGACACCGACAGCGGCCAAAGCACAGAAGGAGCAGAAAAGGCAGAAAGCAGTCAAGAAAAGAGAGTCCCGCCGCCGCAAGAAAAAACAGGCCGCACGCCGTGGTGAGGAGAGCTTAGCGGAGATCGAAGCACGGTGGGTTGCTGCGTACAAGGCCGAGAAGGAGAACGCCGGCGTCTGGCCATCATGCCCCGATGGCAGCATGTGAGAAGTAGTTTAAGTTTGTAGTATTAGAGCAAATTACCAGTACTCCCTCCGTCGGTGTGTAAGTCATCTTATGAAAACCAAATAATCCCAAAACACTTAGGCGCGATGCATTAACTTCTACCTCGTTTCTTGTTTCTTGACATACCAACCAATAAGAGATGCGGGTGTGCATGTTTTTAATGACTTGAGACTACCAAACACGACATGCAGTGGTTAGTTCATTGCATGCAATGCTATTAATTAGCAAATAAACATTAAGTTCTCTCGTTTTCCCTCCTTCTTGGTCACGATGCACAACCTAAGATGATTTATTCACCTAGATGGAGGGAGTAGTACCTTAAGTTTGTAGCATTAATGTACAATGTCGGTAAGAGCATCCTTTGAGGGCTTTGACCCGTTGATTAGCATGTGCGCCCGTGTGCGTTTTTTGCGTTAATCTTTAGAAGATCACATATCACATGGTTTCTATGCCGTACCCGTTTGCATTTTTTTGCGTTATTGATCCATTAGTCAGTTACCTGTGCGATGTTTCCTAATAAACCAGGCGTACCATTGACCAAAAAAAACAACTACACGTGTACATTTTTTTGGAGACGGGATCTGCCAACTTTCTTTTTTCTCGCACACGAGTATTTGACGCGCTTCGTCTGTGTTGTGTGTTTCCCCCACCCAAGTTTCAAGTTTTGCAGTGAAATTTTCATTAGGCGCGCGATTTCAGAATTTATTCCTCCAACCACATCCCCACCCTCAGTATCCCCCCCCCCTCGCGCCTCCCCCTACCGACATCTCAAACCGCTGCCGCCGCAACCACAGCTTCAACCACATCTATGTTCTGCTCGGATCCAGTCACGTAACCCACCGATCCCTATCACGGCCCCGCCTTGATTGCTTAAATGGCGCCTGCGAAACATACTCGTGCCTCCAAATCCCCACTGCCAGGAGCTGATGGCGGTCCATGGCACGATGACCGCTGTCCGTGTTGACCCAGAGGAACACCTCGCCTCCGCCGCCGCCGCCGACATGGTGCAGGCTCTAGCCCAGATGAAGTGCCCCAGGGACTACCCCCCAGGACTTAACAGGTAAGATCTGACCAGCTATATCTTACCAATACCACTTGCAACGGCTATGATTTGTACGGTTGATGTATTAAGCATGTTCATGCCTTTTTTATTTCAGTACTGCACACTGTGTGATGTTCAAATATTACCGTGTGCAGCTCAATTTCACCAATACCAGCAACAAACATACAATACATGACTCAGGATATCACTAGAGATGCTGTCCATTTGCTATTTTTAGTGGATGCTAACCCTGTTGTACTTAACATGCCTGTTCATGTACTTACGCAGGGTCATAACAGCCGATGCTGTTGTTTGCCGTCGAGGTTAGCTGCAGCCCATGTCTTACAGTATTTCACATCATTTGTGCAATTGTAGTTTAACTTCTACCATTTACTGGTTGCCTGTAGTAAGTAATGTGTTGCCTTTCCCCCTGCCCACAACAAGTGAACTTTAGGATGGTAAGTAATGTGTTGCCTTTCCCCACCTTACACCAAGTTACTCTATTAGACCTCAAGACTGATATTTTTCTCTTTTCAAATTGGTTTCAAGCAATTTCTTGATGATTACCTTGCAAACTACATGACCAGAGTGGAGGCAACTAAGGTTAAAGTATATAATTCATGCTACCATGATAATGCTCTAGAAGTCTTCTGAAGGCGGTGAAGGATGGGCGGCGATTGTCACAAGGGGTTGGACAAAAGTGGTTCGTGCCTATGGCATGCAGGAAGGCACATTATGGGCATTCCGCTTCTTCAACACCGTCGGCAGTCAAAATGATTTACACTTGTCTCTTCACCTTTACCACCTTTAAATATTGTTGTTCATCGTAGTTAATTGCTGCCTAATCCTGTAATTATTGAACATATTGTACTAGCAATTTTATTTATGGATTCGTTGTTGAACCATTGTGTTGAGAATTTGAATTGCATGTTTCATACTTATAAAATTTCCAATTCGAATAATAAATTACAGGCAAAAATAAAAATATACAGGAGCTAATAAAATAATGTGCACAGGGTTAGAAAGAAAACAACGTGTGCGATGCAAAAAGAGCACAGACGGTCATGGAACTTTGCAAACGGTTCTGGCAGTAAAAGCTTGTGATGGATATCCCAATGCCACACAGTTTTCTACATCAACTCGTGTGTGATATAGTTCATAAAAGCATACAGTTAACCAAGGCAGAGCATGTGTGATAGTTACACCTTTCACACATGTCGTGGAATTGTCACGGCAGATGTCCTAGTGGAAGGACTTAGTGGTGGAGCCATCGCAACTAGGTTAGCTTAAAGGGGTTAAACGGGACAAAGGACACATGGAGTTTATACTGGTTCGGCCCCTTGCATTGAAGGTAAAAGCCTAATCCAGTTTGAGGTGGTATTGCTAGGGTTTCGATTACCAAGGAGCGAATACACTTGGCCTAGCTCTCGATCTCTTGTTTCTTGCCTCAAGCCGCTGCCGGGTCGTCCCTTTATATACATAGGAAGACGCCCGGCAGTTCATGGAGTCTCGGCCAGCTCATACACAACGTGTCCGGCTCGGTGACTATCTACAAATGCCTTAAAATACAAGTCATACATACATGGCGGTTCATCCCCCTGGGCCTTAAGTCGCCTCTGGGTCTTGGGCCATCAACGGGCTCATATGATCCACCAACTTCATTGGTAAGCCGCCAGTGGTATGACCCGACCCCTCCTGGGCGTTCTTGCCATTCTTCATTGTCTCCTTTAGTTCTAACAGTTTTCAATATGGATGGATCATAAATCTTATGCGGAAGTAGTTTTAACTTTTATTTCTATCATCAGAATAGAACTTCTCCATAGCAGATCTCATTGGAACACCCACACCTTGCTGTTGTCGCCACCTTAGGTTTAGAGTTCTTACTGCTTTTTCTGAACTGTGTAGATCCAAAATTATTGCTCCATCTTGCGAAATCTGTTTGTACATACTTGGACAAATTTAGAATACCATAATCGCCATGGCGGCTTATCCCATAACTGTAATCCTCCATATGACACTAGGTCTTGTTTAAACCGCCACCATATGCTTTATAACTTGCATGATCCAGCAATGCTTTTCCGACTTAACCATGCTTTCATCCTTATGATTTGGCTCTGCATAATATACTTGATTTGTAAACTCTATCCGGATTAATAGCATAATTCTTAATCTAGTAGGTATCATTAGTCCCCACTTAAGCCGCCGATTTGAATATCTGCATACTACAATGTTCATCCTCCGGCTTAAGATATTAACCTTCATAGCACTTTTCCTTTTGAATTAGCAGTCTATCTTAATATCATAACAGTTAAACCGGCATTATCTTCCTTTGTAGTCAAAAATGTCGAAGGCAAAACCGTCACCTCCTGCAATTGGGTCGTTTCCCGGGTTACTGAGGAAGACTTGAACGAATATGTTCAGACAGGTGTCCTGGCCAAGAAAGACGTCATCCATTGGAGGGTCCCACGCACAGAGACTCGCCCTAAGCCCAAAGATGGTGAAGTAGTTGTGTTCATGGAACACATAAACCGGAGCTTTAGCCCTCCCGGCTCAAAAAGTTTCCGTGATGTGTTACATTTTTGCAAGCTCCATCCACAAGATATCGGCCCAAATTCCGTCTCAAACATCTGCAACTTTCAAGTGTTCTGCTAGATATACCTTCAACAGGAGCCCACCGTAGAACTATTCAGAGAGTTCTACTACTTGAACTGGCAAAATGAATTCAGCGGCGGGCCTAGCCTCGAACTAGGTGACATATCCATACAGCGCCCGAAAGAGGCCACCTTTCCAGCTGCTGCACTTCCCAGTCACCCCAAACTGGAGCCAGACTTGGTTTTATTGCCAAGATACATCACCAGAAGGAGAAAATCCCTTGCCAGGTTACCGCGCCAGCCGGCTTAGCAGCAAACATCATCTTCCGGATCGTATCAACACAGCAGAATGGAAGAGATATGTGCCGGTTTATTCAAAAATCCAGGCCTTCATGGGCAACGGCTTGACCGGAATTGATCTAGTCTGCTGCTGGGTCGCCTGGAGAGTCTTGCCTCTAAGCCGCCGGCCTGGTTTAATGTGTGAGTACAGCGGCGAGCTAACAGATCCTCAACGCCACTGTCAGATCGAAATAACTAAGGAAGACATCAATAACATGACCAAAACTCTGCTGAACGAGAGCTTGGAAGATTGTAGTCAATTTGGACTGAATCCTTTCTATACTCTGAATGAACCGCCAGCTGTAAGTTTTTGAATCCAACTCTTAGTTAACTCCCATGTTGATTTATATTGTCTTCTTATACTGACTGAAACATTTATAGGCCGAGTCACCTTTTTTGACCAAGAAGCTTCAGAAGAAACCAAAGAAAACCCGGGGAAAGAGTAAGGCTGTCAAAAAGCCTGCTAAGAAGAAAATCAAAGCTGCCGAGTTATCTGATTTAGACAATCGTGATGATGATGAGTAGTCGGAGGTAGAACTTGATTCTCTTGGCTCATTTTTTGTTCATCTTATTGACAATGACCATTATCAGGATGATGCGGAAGCCAGCTGTGCAAATGATGACGAGGTAATTATCCTTTCCTCCGGCTCAGAACCTCTGCCAACACAGGAAACTCGGCAAGCAAACCGGAAAGTAAGATTTTCTCACCCTTTAGCTCACTTGGATCCCAACTTTCTTATGAAGAAGCAGCAACATGAAGCTCGCCGCACAACCCAGAATAGTGGCGGCGGAGTGTTATCCTCCGGCTTACCTTATACTCCAGCCAGCATAAGCGTCGTAGGAGCTTTCAAAAATTTCTCGACTAAAATTATCCCAAAGGCGGGCCTTTTCCGTCAACCCTTAATCCATCTCATTCCAATTATCAGGGTACATCTCATTCCTCCTCCGGCGGCTCAACGGGGACTCAAATCCCAACCTTCAAGACTGTGCCTGGATAAGGGTATATTTAACCATTCAACTCTTCATGCCTGATTGATAAGCTAACATTTTTGTGCACTATTTTCCGTGGTATGGCCAAGCCCAGTAAGAAGGCAAAATTGAATAAGCCGGCTAAAGAATCCAACCCTTCTGAGCCGGAAAAACAAATGCCACAAACTTCTCATCCAACTACTGAAGCCATCGTTGACGAACCGCCACCAGAAGAGCATGATCTTACCTTTGATCATATGGACGTTGAACCGGTCATCCCTAACCGCCGAGTCCCATCAAGCATCTTTGAAGAAAAAGGCGATGATGTCGTCATCACTTTGGGTTTGGTTATACAAAGACCGGTAACCTTATTTGCCTTATCCAAGCACATCGCCAAAGAAGGAATTGATCTCACGACAGATGCAAGTTGAAGGTGGACTTGGAAGAGTACTCGATCCAAATACCGAGAAATCCATTCTGGTTATTTGAACCGTCTATACACCAGCCGTGACTTTGAAGCCGGCTTAGTCAATTTGATGAAGGAACGTTATGAGGTAATCCAATCACTATTCTCTTCATAAGTATATGCTTATCAGCCGCCAAGTCTATAGAATATGATAGAATTGAATATGTTGTAGACTTCCAAATAGTCATAAAAACTGCACACCATCACTAGTAGCCCCCAAGGGCCGGCTTAAATGATGTAATTAAGCCGGGACTTTAAATAGTAGTAATGAACTTTGCATCCGTAGCCCCCAAGGGTCGGCTTAACAAGCATGTTAAGCCGGGACTTGCAGTAACAAAAATCAACTTTGCATCTGTAGCCCTCAAGGGACGGCTTAATCATTCATGAATAAACCGGGACTAATCATCTTGTTTGAAATCAATAATCCAACCTGTAGTCTTTATAAGCCCGATCACATCATTTGCTCTGGTCAGCAAATAATTCTGTCTTAAAAAAGAGCAACATGCATTAGCCCCCAAGTGCCAAGGATAATACTTGTATTGTGTTTGGGAATTCACAGATAATCATGATCATAATACCGTTCATATTTGTTGTATGTCACAGACTGAACTAGTTGAGAAGGATTCGCAGCTCAATGATCTGAAGGCCAACATAAAAACTCAACAATCTGAGACATCCAAGGCCACGTCTGATCTGAAAACTTCTTTAGAAAACATTGAGCAGCTTAAACAAAGTTTCAACCCTGAGAGGAACGGCTGGGAGACCGAAAGGGTGGCTCTGTTAAAGAGAGCAGAAGATGTTGAAACCGCACTTAAACCGGTGACTGGCGAGTTGTCCGGCTTAAGGCAACAGATCAATATCATGTCGTCAACCATCTTTGGTAAGTAGGAAGCATGTCTCCCATGCACCTTAATAACCATATTATAAACAGCTGCTGACTTACTCATAATTTTACTGATATAGGTTCTCGGAGCGCCAAGTTGGGCTCAGATATGCGCATCCGGCTTAAAGCTCTCTACACTGTTGTAGAACAGTTATATACTGGCACCCAACGTACCATTGCTGCTGCTATGCACAAGAAATCTCTATCCCCTCTCATCAAAGACACATTGGAGAAGTTATCCGTGCTTCCCCAAAGGATTGATGATTTAAAACCGGGAGCTACTAGAGCCGGTGCCTTGACTGCTTTAAGCCAGGCAAAGGCATGGCAAGCAGATCTTGATCCGGAGGATTTAGCCAATGGCTGCCCCAGTGTTAAATAGGACAAATCTGCCTTCAGTGCTGATGATTTTGCAGAAATAGCAAGAGCAATGCATCCATTAGCAAGTAAGTTGGCTGTTGAAACCAATCTATCCACATACCAGGCGGCTTATGACGCTGAAAACAAGAAAGTGAAAGCACCGGTTCATCCGCCGACGGATCTCAACCCGCCGATTCGTAAGCACACCTTCGCTCCTGATATTGATCCATCAAACCTTATTGATGATGAATCTGTGTTTAGAGTGTTGACTGGTATCAACTGGGCTACACCTGACTTCCAGCTGATGGATAATCAAGGAGCTGAAGATGAAGAAGAGGCGCAGGATGATCCGGAGGCTTCAACCCGCCAACAGTCATGAGCCGGTTTATTAAGCATAATACTTTGCTGTGTTGACATCTCCAAAACACTTATCCTCATTGGGCTATCAGATGCCTTGTAATAGGCTAGTTAAACCATTGATCTGCCGTGCCATCGTGCATGTTTTGTTTACATAACACTGCTGATCTGCCAATCGAAGATCTGCCACTTATGCTTATGATAGCATTAGTTTATGCAGATCAAACTTATCATTTTTCCTCATATAAAAATCTATGGGGACAAACAGGTCCATAACCAGGGCCGCCTACTGCAACCTTATATAATCATAACAAAATATCATACAGTGATATTGGTTCACATGCCGGTTTATCATATACCGTGCAATGAAGGTAATAACCGGAAGCAGAGCACAATTTTTTTGTTCAATTAGTCATGCTGCCGGCTTATAATGTCGCATGCAAAGGACATTTTCCATAGCCTAGAGCATAACACTCCAAGCATACCCTGGTGACTCATAGTCAAAAACCAGGCTGGGTGAAATAAAACCCCAGAGAGGCTCATAATATGAACCATAAGGTATGATAGCCATCATGAGTTTCCAATCAACATGTCACAAGAGGAAAATCTCAAAAAAAGGAATCTTCAAATCAAATAAAAGTCAGAAAACAAGGCTTTCATAGGCGGCCAGGCCTAAAACCAAAGTGCTTTTCATGGGCTTGCACAGCCGCTAGCTAAATCTTCAAACCTTGTAAGCCGACCTCACATAACCAACCGCCGTTTTAACCTTGATAAGTTCAGGGTCTAAATAAGATTGACTATCAAGAGTTTGGCGGGTTATACCAGGATTACCTGGGCGGAGTGGCAGACGGACAAGGCAGGATCAACTGAAATTGTTTGGTGCTATGCACCTGGCGTTTCAAACCAAGAGGGGTTTATTAAAGCTATGTTCTATGAACAGGGAGCCCCCAAGTAATATATTGTTGAGCTGTGCTGACCGGGTACCTATGTTTGAGCTGTGCTGTGCAGCAGACTCTCTTTGATCCCTTTAAACGGGCGTCAAACCCCCAAGTGATCATATGAAGTGACAATAAAGACTCATATTCTGAGAAATGAAACGACAAAGGCCCTGAATTATCAGGGATGTCGGTTTTATTATATTCATCATAATATATACATTGTAAAAATATGTACATCATAAGAGCCAGTGGCTTAGGTGTAATAAGGCCGAAGATGAGCAATATTCCACAGCCGGCGGGTCTCCTCCTCTGACGTGTGTGAGTCCTTGTGGTCTTGAACATTGATAAGGTAGTATGACCCATTGTTCAGATTTTTGCTGACCACAAAGGGCCCTTCCCAAGGTGGGGATAGTTTGTGCATATCAGTTTGATCCTGGATAAGCTGGAGCACCAAATCACCTTCTTGAAAGGTTCTGGTTTTAACCGCCGGGGCTGTGATACTTGGCCTTGCAGATCTTCTTCGGTAAATCGCCGAACAAGCCGCCGCAAGGTTACGTTCCTCGTCTAACAGGTCAAGTGCATCCTGACGTGCTTTTTCATTATCAACTTCAACATAAGCCGCCACACGAGGCGAATCGTGATGTATGTCACTAGGGAGAACCACCTCTGCTCCATAAACCATGAAGAAAGGCGTGTAACCCGTAGATCTGTTGGGGGGGGGTATTGATACTCCATAACACTAAAGGTAACTCCTCCACCCAACAACCCGGTGTCCTCTCATAAAGGGACCATAAGCCGGGCTTGATGCCTCTCAAAATTTCTTGATTGGCTCTCTCGGTTTGACCATTGGGTGAGGGTGAGCCAGCGATGATACATCAAGTCGAATATGCTCGCTATTGGCAAAACTCTTTCATAGCACCTTTGGACAGATTAGTGCCATTATCAGTTATAAAGCTGTGGGGAAAGCTAAAATGGAAAATCACCTTTTTGATGAATTGAACTACCGTCGCAGCATCATACTTACTAACCGGCTCTGCTTCAACCCACTTTGTAAATTTGTCAACCACCACCAAAAGGTGGGTCTTTTTATCCTTGGACCTTTTGAAAGGTCCAACCATATCAAGCCCCCAAACTGCAAACGGCCAAGCGATTGGAATCGTCCTCAATTCTTGAGCCGGCACATGAGCTCGTCGTGAGAACTTCTGACAACCATCACATTTACTGACCAAATCCTCTGCGTCAGCATGAGCCATGAGCCAATAAAATCCATGACGGAAAGCCTTGGCTACGAGAGACTTAGAGCCGGCATGATGACCACAATCTCCTTCATGAATCTCTCGTAAGATCTCACATCCTTCCTCAGGAGACACACAACATTGAAACGCCCCTGTGACACTGCCATGATGCAACTCTCCATTGACGATAGTCATTGACTTAGACCGTCGGGTTATCTGCCAGGCCAAAGTTTCATCCTCAGGTAAATCGCCCCTGGTCATATAAGACAAATATGGGACCTTCCAATCCGGAATAGCATGAAGAGCCGCCACCAATTGTGGTTCCGGGTCAGGAATAGAAAGATCTTCCTCTATTGGCAATTTGACTGAAGGGTTATGCAGGATATCCAGAAAGGTGTTAGGTGGCACCGGCTTACGCTGGGACCCTATCCGGCTCAAAGCATCAGCCGCCTCATTTTTCCTGCGATCAACATGTTCCACTTGATAACCTTTGAAGTGACCAGCAATAGCATCAACCTAGCGGCGATCAACCGCCATGAGTGGATCCTTAGAATCCCAAGTGCCTGAAACTTTCTGAGCCACCAAATCCGAGTCACCGAAACACCTCACCCGGCTTAAATTCATCTTCTTAGCCATCCGAAGACCATCGAGCAAGGCTTCATACTCAGCTGCATTGTTAGTACAAGGGAACATCAACCTTAAAACATAACAAAATTTATCATCTCGTGGGGAAGTTAAAACAACTCCAGCCCCCGAGCCTTCCAACTGTATGGATCCATTGAAGTGAATAGTCCAACATGTGCTATCCGGCTTCTCCTCAGGCATCTGCAGCTCTGTCCAATCGTTTATGAAATCCACAAGTGCTTGAGACTTGATGGCTGTGTGAGGCATGTACTTCAAACCATGGGGTCCAAGCACAATGGCCCACTTGGCTACCCGACCCGTGGCTTCTCTGTTTTGAATAATATCCCCTAAGGGAGCAGAACTAACCACAGTAATGGGATGGCCCAAAAAATATTGCTTAAGTTGTTGACTAGCCATGAACACCCCATATACAAGCTTTTGCCAATGCGGATACCTCTGTTTGGACTCAATGAGCACTTCACTGATGTAGTAAACCGGCCGCAGAGCCGAATATTCTTTGCCTGACTCCTTCCTTTCCACCACAATCTCCACACTGGCAGCTCGGCTATTAGCAGCCACATACAACAACAAAGGCTCTTTATCAATGGGAGCAACAAGAACCGGCGGCTCAGCTAACTGTTTTTTCAAGGCCTCAAACGCCTGATCAGGAGATTTTTCTTCTTCATCATCTGGTATAAAGTGATAGCCTTCTCACCCAACCGGCTTATGAACCGGCTTAAGGCCGCAATACGACCTGCCAGACGCTGGACATCATTGATACACGCCGGTTTAGCCAGGGAAGTGATAGCCTTTATTTTCTCTGGATTAGCTTCAATACCTAGTTCAAAAACCAGAAAGCCTAAAAACTTGCCTGTGGCACACCAAAGACACACTTGGCCGGGTTAAGCCTCATCTTGTAGACCCAAAGACACACCAAAGACACATTGCGCCCAATCTGATCATGAAGGCAATTTTGCACACATCGCTGGTAAGTCGCCTGGGCACTCTTAAGCCCAAAAGGCATAGAAACATAACAGAAGGCTCCAAAGGGAGTGATGAAAGCTTTCTTCTCCTGGTCCTTAACTGCCATTTTGATCTGATGATAACCAGAGTAAGCATCCAAAAAGCTCAAATGCTCACAACCCGCCGTAGCATCAATAATCTGATCAATACGAGGGAGAGCAAAGGGATCAGCCGGACAGGCTTTGTCATGCGCCAAGTGCCGTTTTTCTTAAGCACCAGCACCGGGTTAGCCAACCACTCAGGATGAAAAACTTCAACAATGAACCCAGCTGCCAAGAGCCGGGCCACTTCTTCACCAATGGCCTTGCGCCTCTCTTCATTGAAATGGCGAAGGAATTGCTTGACCGGTTTAAACTTTGGATCAATATTGAGAGTGTGCTCAGCGAGTTCCCTTGGTACATGAGGGAGTCCTAGATTAGGGGGTATCCGGACAGCCGGACTATATCCTTTGGCCGGAGTGTTGGACTATGAAGATACAAGATTGAAGACTTTGTCTCGTGTCCGGATGGGACTCTCCTTGGCGTGGAAGGCAAGCTTGGCAATACGGATATGTGGATCTCCTTCCTTGTAACCGATTCTGTCTAACCCTAGGCTAGCTTCTAGGGTTTAGCCTCTATGATCTCGTGGTAGATCAACTCTTGTAATACTCATATCATCAAGATCAATCAAGCAGGAAGTAGGGTATTACCTCCATCGAGAGGGACCGAACCTGGGTAAACATCATGTCCCCCTCCTCCTGTTACAATCCGCCTTAGACTCACAGTTCAAGACCCCCTACCCGAGATCCGCCGGTTTTGACACCGACAGTACACCTGGCATGTCTGAAGGTTTCCATGCAAAGATGCCCCGGTTCTCACGGATGAACTCGATGAGCGCACTTTCCTATTTCTGATCCAGATTAGCACTGATGCTGAACTGCTTGGATGAATCGCCGGGAACGAAGTCAACCATCTTAGTGTCATCTGCTGACTTAAATTTCAACAGGGGGTCATGCTCTGTGGTTGGCTTCTTCAAAGACGTCATATCCGCCGGGTCAACATTATCCTCGTAAAATTTCAATTCTTCTGTTGCACAGACAGACTCCGCATAAGCAGCATCACCTTCCTCACACTCCAAGGCTATCTTCCGACTTCCATGCACTGTGATGGTGCCCTTGTGACCCGACATCTTAAGCTGCAAATAAACATAACAAGGCTTGGCCATGAACTTGGCATAAGCCGACCGCCCAAACAGAGCATGATAAGGGCTCCTGATTTTAACTACTTCAAAAGTCAATGTCTCATATCTGGAATCATAATCATCTCCAAAAGCAACCTCCAAAGATATTTTGCCCACTGGATACGCTGACTTACCCGGCACTACACCGTGAAAAATAGTGTTTGACGGCTTAAGATCCTTGTCAGTCAAGCTCATGCGACGAAAAGTTTCGCAATATAGAATGTTGATGCTGCTACCCCCGTCCATGAGTACTTTAGTAAATCTGTACCCTCCAACCTGAGGTGCCACCACCAGAGCCAAATGACCTGGATTATCAACCCGGGGCGGGTGATCCTCACGACTCCACACAATAGGCTGCTCAGACCATCTTAAATACCGAGGAATTGCCGGCTCAACCGTGTTTACTGCCCTTTTATGAAGCTTCTGATCCCGCTTACATAAACTCGTGGTGAAGACGTGGTACTGTCCACCATTCAACTGCTTTGGATTACTTTGATAGCCAGACTACTGCTGATTACCTTGACCAGACTGCTGATTAAAGCCACCTTGATTGCCTTGGCCCTGGAACCAAGAGTTTGAACCGCCACCACCAAAGCCCGGTCCATGAGAGCCAAATCCTGAACTGCCGTTCGGGCCATGGTTGTTCTGAAAAAGATTGTAGGCCTTGAACTCCTTCATGATGAATCAATCCTTCCGCAGATGAGTGGCTGGCTTCTCGCATGTACCGTGCCTCGGACAAGACTGATTCATTACCGCTTCGAGGTTGAATCTCAATACTCCAGGCTGGGCCGACCTTCCCTTGTGATGTTGATTATTATTCTGCGCATTGGTGTTAGCCACAAAGTCTAGATTGCCGTCGGCCTTACGCTTACCGTTACCACCTTGGCTTGCCGTATTGTACTGCTGCCCCTTTGTATTACCGCTCTTCTTCCCCTTACCAGCCTTCTCTTCATCAGATTCAGGGTCTTTGGTACTATCAGAGTCGGCATACTTGACAAGAGCCGCCATGAGCTCCCCCATGTCATTGCAGTGGCGCTTAAGCCGTCCAAGCTTCTGCTTGAGGGGGAGGAAATGGCAATTTTTCTCCAACATCAAAACCGCTGAGCCGACGTTGATACTATCTGACGAGTGTTTAACAGTTGAGATCCGGCGCACCCAGTGGGTCGTTGACTCGCCCTCACCTTGGACACAAGAATCCAAATCCAGGATTGACATAGGCTGTTTGCACATGTCTTTGAAATTTTGGATAAAACGAGCCTTCAGCTCCGCCCATGACCCAATGGAGTTGGCTGGCAGCCCTTTCAACCAAGTGCGAGCCGGCCCGTCCAACATCATGGTGAAATACTTAGCACAAGTAGCATCGCTAACATCCAGCATCTCCATGGCCATCTCATAACTTTCAATCCAAGCTTCAGGGGGTTGATCTGCGGTGTAATTAGGCACTGACGAGGACCCTTGAAATCCTCGCAAACGCCGCTTAATTCTGTGAGCCGGCACTAAACAGTGGCACACCCAAGGTCCTAGAGGTTACGCTTTGCCTCAAGAAGAAGGTGGCGGATAAACGGTGGAATATTGATGAGCCGCCCGGCTCAGCCTCCCGACGTGCTACGCCTGATCCATCAAAGTATGACCATTGGCACCATCACGCACCGGGTCACGCCCACGAGGCTGGTTACGGTGGTGTTCACTGCTTGAAACCACTGATGAGTCAATGTGCCTACTATAATGCTACCTCCTGAGCACTGCGTTGGATTTCCCCGAAGAGGAGAGGTTGATGCAGCAAAGTAGCGTAAGTATTTCCCTCAGTTTTTGAGAACCAAGGTATCAATCCAGTAGGAGGCTACACAAGTCCCTCGTACCTGCACAAAACAATAGCTCCTCGCAACCAACGCGATTAGGGGTTGTCAATCCCTTCACGGTCACTTACGAGAGTGAGATCTGATAGAGATGATAAATAATATTTTTAGTATTTTTGATATAGAGATGTAAAGTGAAAAGTAAAAGGCAAAGTAAAAACAAAGCAAGTATTAAAGTGATGGAGATTGATATAATGAGAATAGACCCCGGGGCCATAGGTTTCACTAGTGGCTTCTCTCAAGAGCATAAGTATTCTACGGTGGGTGAACAAATTCTTTGTTGAGCAATTGATGAAATTGACCATAGTTATGAGAATATCTAGGTATGATCATGTATATAGACATCACGTCCGAGACAAGTAGACCGACTCCTGCCTGCATCTACTACTATTACTCCACTCATCGACCGCTATCCAAAGCATGCATCTAGAGTATTAAGTTAAAAACAAGTAACGCCTTAAGCAAGATGACATGATGTAGAGGGATAAATTCATGCAATATGATAAAAACCCCATCTTTTATCCTCGATGGCAACAATACAATACGTGCCTTGCTGCCCCTTATCACATCCGGGAAAGGACACCGCAAGATTGAACCCAAAGCTAAGCACTTCTCCCATTGCAAGAACTACCAATCTAGTTGGCCAAACCAAACGGATAATTCGAAGAGACTTGCAAAGATAACCAATCATACATAAAAGAATTCAGAGAAGATTCAAATATTGTTCATAGATAATCTTGATCATAAACCCACAATTCATCGGTCTCAACAAACACACCGCAAAAAGAAGATTACATCGAATAGATCTCCACGAGAGGGGAGAACATTGTATTGAGATCCAAAAGAGAGAAGAAGCCATCTAGCTACTAGCTATGGACCCGAAGGTCTGAAGTAAACTACTCACACTTCATCGGAGGGGCTATGGTGATGATGTAGAAGCCCTCCGTGGTGGATGCCCCTCCGTGTTCTAACAGGCCCCAAGATGGGATCTCGTGGATACTGAGGAAGTTGCGGCCGGTGGAATTAGGTTTTGGCTCCTGTTACAGTCGTTTGGGGCGTACGAGGTATATATAGGAGGAAGGAGTACATCGGTGAGAGCAACACGGGGTCCACGAGGCGGGCGGCGCCCTAGGGGCGCCCCACCCTCGTGACCGCCTCTGTTACTTCTTGGAGTAGGGTCCAAGTCTCCTGGATCACGTTCGGTGAGAAAATCACGTTCCCGAAGGTTTCATTCCGTTTGGACTCCGTTTGATATTTTGTTTCTTCGAAACACTAAAATAGGCAAAAAAACAGCAATTCTGGGCTGGGCCTCCGGTTAATAGGTTAGTCCCAAAAATAATATGAAGGTGGAAAATAAAGCCCAATATAGTCCAAAACAGTAGATAAAGTAGCATGGAGCAATCAAAAATTATAGATACATTGCAGACGTATCAGGCATCCCCAAGCTCAATTCCTGCTCATCCTCGAGTAGGTAAATGATAAAAAAGTGAATTTTTGATGCGGAATGATACTTTGGCATAATTTCAATGTAAATCTTCTTAATTGTGGTATGAATATTCAGATCCGAAAGATTCAAGACAAAAGTTCATATTGACATAAAAATAATAATACTTCAAGCATACTAACTAAGCAATTATGTCTTCTCAAAATGACATGGCCAAAGAAAGTTATCCCTACAAAATCATATAGTTTGGCTATGCTCCATCTTCCCCACACAAAATATTTAAATCATGCACAACCCCGATGACAAGCCAAGCAATTGTTTCATACTTTTGACATTTCTCAAACTTTTTCAATCTTCACGCAATACATGAGCGTGAGCCATGGATATAGCACTATATGTGGAATAGAATGGTGGTTGTGGAGAAGACAAAAGGGAGAAGATAGTCTCACATCAACTAGGCATATCAGCGGGCTATGGAGATGCCGATCAATAGATATCAATGTGAGTGAGTAGGGATTGCCATGCAGCGGATGCACTAGAGCTATAAGTATATGAAAGCTCAACAAAAGAAACTAAGTGGGTGTGCATCCAACTCGCTTGCTCCACGAAGACCTAGGGCATTTGAGGAAGCCCATCATTGGAATATACAAGCCAAGTTCTATAATGAAAAATTCCCACTAGTATATGAAAGTGACAAAATGAGAGACTCTCTATCATGAAGATCTTGGTGCTACTTTGAAGCACAAGTGTGGTAAAAGGATAGTAGCATTGTCCTTTCTCTTTTCTCTCATTTTTTTATTTGGGCCTTTTCTCTTCTTCTTTTTATGGCCTCTTTTTTCTTTTTTTTATTTTTCGTCCAGGAGTCTCATCCCGACTTGTGGGGGAATCATGGTCTCCATCATCCTTTCCTCACTTGGGACAATGCTCTAAAGAATGATGATCATCACACTTTTATTTTCTTACAACTCAACAATTACAACTCGATTCTTAGAACAAAGTATGACTCTATATGAATGATGCCTCCGGTGTACCGGATATGCAATGAATCAAGAGTGACATGTATGAAAGAATTATGAACGGTGGCTTTGCCACAAATACAATGTCAACTACATGATCATACTAGCAATATGACAATGATGGAGCGTGTCATAATAAATGGAACGGTGGAAAGTTGCATGGCAATATATCTCGGAATGGCTATGGAAATGCCATGATAGGTAGGTATGGTGGCTGTTTTGAGGAAGATATATGGTGGGTGTATAATACTGGCGAAAAGTGCGCGGTATTAGAGAGGTTAGCAATGGTGGAAGGATGGGAAAAAGTGCGTATAATCCATGGACTCAACATTAGTCATAAAGAACTCATATACTTATTGCAAAAATCTAGAAGTTATCAAAGCAAAGTATTACGCGCATGCTCCTAGGTGGATAGATTGGTAGGAAAAGACCATCGCTCGTCCCCGACCACCACTCATAAGGAAGACAATCAATGAATAAATCATGCTCCGAGTTCATAACATAACGGTTCACCATACGTGCATGCTACGGGAATCACAAACTTCAGCACAAGTATTCTTTAAATTCACAACTACTCAACTAGCATGACTCTAATATCGCCATCTTCATATCTCAAAACAATTATCAAGCATCAAACTTTTCTTAGTATTCAACGCACTCAAAAGAAAGTTTCACATATCTTGAATACCAAGTATATTAATATTAAGCAAATTACCACGCTATTAATGACTCTCAAAATAATCTAAGTGAAGCATGAGAGATAAATAGTTTCTTTAAAACGAATCCACCACCGTGCTCTAAAATATCTAACTGAAGCACTAGAGCAAAAATTATCACGCTCAAAAGATATAAGTGAAGCACTATGAGCAAAACTATCAAGCTCAAAAGATATAAGTGAAGCACATAGAGTATTCTATCAAATTCCAATTTATGTATGGCTCTCTCAAAAGGTGTGTACATCAAGGATGATTGTGGTAAACTAACAAGCAAAGACCCAAATAATACAAGACGCTCCAAGCAAAACACATATCATGTGGTGAATAAAAATATAGCTCCAAGTAAATTACCGATGGAAGTAGACGAAAGAGGGGATGCCTTCCGGGGCATCCCCAAGCTTTGACTTTTTGGTGTCCTTGGTTTATCTTGGGGGTATCATGGGCATTCCCCAAGCTTAGGCTCTTGCCACTCCTTGTTCCATAATCCATCAAAAGAATTTACCCAAAACTTGAAAACTTCACAACACAAAACTCAATAGAAATCTCGTGAGCTCCGTTAGATAAATAAAAACAAACGACTACTTTAAGGTAATGTAATGAACTCATTATTTATTTATATTGGTGTTAAACCTACTGTATTCCAACTTCTCTATGGATTATAAACTATTTTACTAGCCATAGATTCATCAAAATAAGCAAACAACACACGAAAAACAGAATCTGTCAAAAAACAGAACAGTCTGTAGTAATCTGTAACTAACGCAAACTTCTGGAACTCCAAAAATTCTACCAAAATAGGAAGACCTAGAAAATTTGTTTAGTGATCAGCAGCAATTCGAATCAGTATTTTATCACGTTCTGGTGATTTTTAATAATTATTTTCGTGAACAGAAATATTCTGGAAATTACAGCAAGATCAAATAACTATCATCCAAGAAGATCCTATAGGTCTAACTTGGCACAAACACTAATTAAAACATAAAACCACATCTAAACAGAGGCTAGATGGATTATTTATTGAATAAAAGCAAGGAAAAATATTGGGTTGTCTCCCAACAAGCGCTTTTCTTTAAAGCCTTTCAGCTAGGCATTGATAATTTTAATGATGCTCTCATGAAAGACAAGAATTGAAGCACAAAGAGAGCATCATAAAACCGCATTGACAAACACATCTAAGTCTAACATACTTCCTATGCATAGGCATCTTATAGAAAAACAAATTATCATAGCAAGCAAAAACTAGCATATGCAAGGAAGCGGAAAGAACAATAGCAATCTCAACATAACGAGAGGTATTTTAGTAACATGAAAATTTCTATAACCATATTTTCCTCTCTCATAATAATTACATGTAGGATCATAAGAAAACTCAACAATATAGCTATCACATAACATATTCTCAACACGATCCACATGCATGCTAAGTTGACACTCTTCCAAAATAGTGGGATTAACATTAACTAAAGTCATGACCTCTCCAAACCCACTTTTAATATTATTGCAAACAATATTATCAATCTCATACTCATCATGGGTATTAAATAAATTTTCAAGATCATAAGAAAAATCACCCCAATCATGATCATTGCAACAAGTAGTAGACATAGCAAAACTAGCATCCCCAAGCTTAGGGTTTTGCATATTATTAGCATAATTGACATCAAGAGAATTTATAGTAAAATCATTGAAATCATGCTTTTCATCAAGGGAACTATCAAGCATGGGTGCAATAGCAACAATCTCATTTTTAACATAAGGAACTATAGCAAATTCGTCTTCATAAATATTGGCATCATGGCCACAAGAGTAGCAAGCATCATGTTCATCAAGGGATATTTCAACCAAATCATCGGAATCATCATTATCTATAGATTCATGCATATCATTATTTTCTTCGAGCAGCGGTCATTCTTTCAATAAATTCTTGGACATAAACATTGTGAGCAAGGTTTTCATTGCAATATTTAAGTATGACGGAATTTTCAGATTTGTTGAGAGTAAATCATACTTTTCAATCAAAGAAGCAACTTCATGAGCACCCTTAAAAGCGACAAATTCTTCAATTTGTTCGATATCATAATGTTTATAAACACCCTTTGCATAAGAAGATAAGATTTCATTATCATTGAACTCACATAGGTAGGGAAGGTGTTTTTTAGGGTTCTTAGAGCAACAAGTAAAATCACAAATGTCACAAAGATTCCAAGCATAGCATAGCAAACTATTTATATGATACCATAAGAGTCTCCTTTTAGGACAAGCGATGGCGCACAAAATGAGCATGCTCATCTAAAAGATTTCCCTTAACCAGGCTAGTTGGGGTTTGACTGGCGCGCATAAGGATCGAAGATGATCCAAGTAGAACACTTTAAGTGGATCCATATCACTAGATTTTTAGCAAGCAAAGATGCAAGCATATAGAAGGCACAAGGAAACACAAACACAGATACATACGGGAAGAAGGCGAACAAAAAAGAGGGCGAATAAAATGGCAAGGTTGAAGTGGGGGAGAGGAAAATGAGAGGCAAATGCCAAATAATGTAATGCGGGAGATAGGGATTGTGATGGGTACTTGGTATGTAGACTTTAACAGTGCCAGAAGTGGCTTGTTGTTAGGAGTCCAAGTCTTGACTTGCTCTTGCGTAAGCCTCCCCGGCAACGGTGCCAGAAATTCTTCTTGCTACCTCTTGAGCATTGCGTTGGATTTCCCCGAAGAGGAGAGGATGATGCAGCAAAATAGCGTAAGTATTTCCCTCAGTTTTTGAGAACCAAGGTATCAATCCAGTAGGAGGCTACACACAAGTCCCTCGTACCTGCACAAAACAATAGCTCCTCGCAACCAACGCGATTAGGGGTTGTCAATCCCTTCACGGTCACTTACGAGAGTGAGATCTGATACAGATGATAAATAATATTTTTGCTATTTTTTATATAGAAATGCAAAGTGAAAAGTAAAAGGCAAAGTAAAAACAAAGCAAGTATTAAAGTGATGGAGATTGATAAGATGAGAATAGACCCGGGGGCCATAGGTTTCACTAGTGGCTTCTCTCAAGAGCATAAGTATTCTACGGTGGGTGAACAAATTACTGTTGAGCAATTGGCAGAATTGAGCATAGTTATGAGAATATCTAGGTATGATCATGTATATAGGCATCACGTCCGAGACAAGTAGACCGACTCCTGCTTGCATCTACCATTATTACTCCACTCATCGACCGCTATCCAGCATGCATCTAGAGTATTAAGTTAAAAAACAGAGTAAGGCCTTAAGCAAGATGACATGATGTAGAGGGATATTTTCATGCAATATGATAAAAACCCCATCTTGTTATCCTTGATGGCAACAATACAATACGTGCCTTTGCTGCCCCTATACATCGGGAAACGACACCGCAAGATTGAACCCAAAGCTAAGCACTTCTCCCATTGCAAGAACTACCAATCTAGTTGGCCAAACCAAACGGATAATTTGAAGATACTTGCAAAGATAACCAATCATACATAAAAGAATTCAGAGAAGATTCAAATATTGTTCATAGATAATCTTGATCATAAACCCACAATTCATCGACCTCAACAAACACACCGCAAAAAGAAGATTACATCGAATAGATCTCCACGAGAGAGGGGGAGAACATTGTATTGAGATCCAAAAAGATTGAAGAAGCCATCTAGCTACTAGCTATGGACCCGAAGGTCTGAAGTAAACTACTCACACTTCATCGGAGGGGCTATGGTGATGATGTAGAAGCCCTCCGTGGTGGATGCCCCCCTCCGTGGAGCTCCTAATGTGCCCCAAGATGGGATCTCGTGGATACAGGAAGTTGCGGTTGTGGAATTAGGTTTTTGGCTCATGTTACGATCGTTTGAAGTGCGTAGGTATATATAGGAGGAAGGAGTACATCGGTGGAGCAACAGCAGGGGGTCCACGAGGGGCGCCCACCCTCGTGACCGCCTCTTACTTCTTGGAGTAGGGTCCAAGTCTCCTAGATCACGTTCGGTGAGAAAATCACGTTCTGAAGGTTTCATTCCGTTTGGACTCCGTTTGATATTCCGCTTTCTTGAAACACTTTGAAATAGGCAAAAAAACAGCAATTCTAGGCTGGGCCTCCGGTTAATAGGTTAGTCCGAATAATAATATAAAAGTGGAAAATAAAGCCCAATATAGTCCAAAACAGTAGATAAAGTAGCATGGAGCAATCAAAAATTATAGATACGTTGGAGACGTATCATATAACTCCGGCTTGGACAGCGGGTTGAGTGTATCCTCTTGCGGCTGTAAGAATAAGCCGCCTGTTGAGCCATAGCTGTTTGAAGTTCTCTGGCCCTCCATGTCTCTATCGCCGTTGGGGACTCGCCTTCAACTGGTAGAGCCGCCAGTCTCGTTGCCGCAGCAATCATATTATCCAACGGGTTAGAATAATGACCCGGAGGCGTCGGAACATGCTAAGGGGAGTATTTTTCAAACATGGCAGATCCATCGCCCGTGGCTGAACCGACGCTCCAGTCCCAGGCGCTTCGACCGCCCGGTTCACCACCGGCGGGTCACTGGTCCCTGCTCCAGGCGTGTTGAAGAGGTTTCTCGCCTCATAAACGAGTCTGATGCCTCCTCCTCATGATTTCATTTGAAGCGTTCTGATCCAATGTGAGTCGGAAGGAATCCTCTTGAATCCGTTGTGCCTGGGCGTCCAAAACATCCCTTTCTGCAGCCATCCTAGCATTCTCAACCGCCAGCTCTTCCTTGGCTTAAGCGATCTCATCTCGCAGCTACACCACATCAACCTTATGTTGTTCCTGGTTATCTAGGGTTACCTCTACCCCCATCAAAGTCGCCAGATCCTCCAATAACTCTATAAGAACTTGAGCCGGCGGGCGCGCAGAGCCGCTAGCCCCATCCGCCGCCGTAGCCATTGAACTGGAGGTCATAGCTGCAGCAGTTGTTGAACCAAGCGCCGGTTGTGTACCGGCCATGAATATCGTGACCCTGCTGGGCGGCTCATAAGGGTCCGGAATACTGTCACCATCGGAACAGTCCCCAAGCTGGCCGTCTTGCAGTTGATACAATGAATTAGTTTCTCCTGTCGACGACTCAACATCAGAGTAGATGGCCGTCTCACCACCAAAAATAGATCTTTCCTCAACTTCTGCCCCATGGATGAAACCAACAAAGGCGTGCTTCATGGTGGGTTGAACCCGGCGGTTGTGCATCTTGAGCCGTCTCGATGATGTCGGTGCAGAGATGTCGGTCTGAGGGCCGGTTACGCCCGATCTTGTCGATGAATATGTGGATTCCGCCGAAGGGGACCCAGTACTCGTACTCGATTGAGCCGGCCTCGGGGCCCCAGCCCGCATCGTCGTAGAGCTTGCCGTGACAACTCTTGGTCATCCGGCCCACAGCGTATCCCTTGATCCATTCGAAGCTGCCCTTCAAGGCTCGAAACCACCGTGCGCTGGCCCCACTGTGGGCGCCAACTGTCGTGGAATTGTCACGGCAGATGTCCTAGTGGAAGGACTTAGTCGTGGAGCCATCGCAACTAGGTTAGCTTAAATGGGTTAAACGAGACAAATGACACAGGGAGTTTATACTGGTTCGTCCCCTTGCGGTGAAGGTAAAAGCCTAATCCAGTTTGAGGTGGTATTGCTAGGGTTTCGATTACTAGGGAGCGAATACGCTTGGCCTAGATCTCGATCTCTTGTTTCTTGCCTCAAGCTGCCGCCGGGTCGTCCCTTTATATACACAGGAAGACTCCCGGCGGTTCACGGAGTCCCGGCTGGCTCATACACAACGTGTCCGGCTCGGTGACTACCTACACATGCCTTACAATACAAGTCATACATACATGGTGGTTCATCCCCCTGGGCCTTAAGTCACCTCTGGGTCTTGGGCCGTCAACGGGCTCATACGATCCGCCAACCTCATTAGTAAGCCGCCAGTGGTATGACCTGGCCCCTCCTGGGCGGTTCATACCAAGTAGTTATATCCCCAACAACACACGAGCGTATACATAAAACTATCTGGGATGTACATACGAACGGAAATGTTTTCCCTGGATTTACTGTGTGGGATGTACATAAGAACAGAAACGTATTCCTTGGATTGACTGTGTGTGATATACATACCTATGGAAATGCTTTTCTGGGATTCACCGTGTGGGATGTCCATACCTACGAAAATGATTGGGTTTTGATGCCTCGCCCGATCGCACACGAGCTCATTTGGTGTCCTAGGAGGGCCTATCCCCGACAATTTCTGGGTCGTGTGGGAAGGACCCCCCGATCGCCCACACTCACTTGGTGACGGTTCCAAATGCCATCGCGGAAAGGGGTGAAAAACCATTTGTATAGCAGCGAAGCGTACCAGTGGATCATCATCATTAGCTTCCTCACTAATTGGTGTAAGCATCACTGGAACTGATTTCTGTGATGAGCTACTTTCCAATTCGAGAGAAGGTACAATTACCTCATCAAGTTCTGCTTTCCTCCCACTCACTTCTTTCGAGAGAAACTCCTTCTCTAGAAAGGATCCATTCTTAGCAACGAATATCTTTCCCTCGGATCTGTGATAGAAGGTGTACCCAACAGTCTCCTTTGGGTATCCTAGGAAGACGCACTTCTCTGATTTGGGTTCGAGCTTATCAGGCTGCAGCTTTTCACATAAGCATCGCATCCCCAAACTTTAAGAAATGACAGCTTAGGTTTCCTGCCAAACCATAGTTCATACGTGTCGTCTCAATGGATTTAGAAGGTGCCCTATTTAATGTGAATGCAGCTGTCTCTAATGCATAACCCCAAAATGATAGTGGTAAATCGGTAAGAGACATCATAAATCGCACCATATCTAATAAAAATGCAGTTCTGACGTTCGGACACACCATTATGCTGTGGTGTTCCAGGTGGCGTGAGTTGTGAAACTATTCCACATTGTTTTAAATGAAGGCCAAACTCGTAACTCAAATATTCGCCTCCGCGATCAGATCGTAGAAACTTTATTTTCTTGTTATGATGATTCTCTACTTCACTCTGAAATTCTTTGAACTTTTCAAATGTTTCAGACTTGTGTTTCATTAAGTAGATATACCCATATCTGCTCAAATCATCTGTGAATCATCAACATTTGATGCTCTTTCTTGATTTCTACCTTCGCTGATTTTAGCATCGCGAAGAGCTCAGGAATCATTTTCGGCATCCCTTGCAAATTATAGTTCATCACAAAGTTCTAGTAGCTTCGTGATAGTGACTAGAGAATTACATCAATCACTATCTTATCCAGGAAGATTAACTCCCACTTGATTCAAGTGATTGTAGTACCCAGACATTCTGAGTACATGCTCACTGGCTGAGCTATTCTCCTCCATCTTGTAGGCAAAGTACTTATTAGAGGCCTCATACCTCTCGACACAAGCATGAGTCTGAAATACCAATTTCAACTCTTGGAACATCTCATATGCTCTGTGGCGTTTGAAAACATTTTTAAGTCCCGGTTCTAAGCCGTAAAGCATGGTGTACTAAACTATCAAGTAGTCATCATACCGAGCTTGCAAAACATTCATAACGTCTGCATTTGCTCCTGCAACAGGTTCGTCACCTAGTGGTGCATCAAGGAAATAATTCTTCTGTGCAGCAATGAGGATAATCCTCAGATCACGGACCCAGTCCGCATCATTTCTACTATCATCTTCAACTTAGTTTTCTCTAGGAACATATCAAAAATAAAATAGGGGAGCTATACGCGAGCTATTGATCTACAACATAGATGTCCAAATACAATCAGGACTAAGTTCATGATAAATTAAAGTTCAATTAATCATATTACTTAAGAACTCCCACTTAGATAGACATCCCTCTAGTCATCTAAATGATCACGTGATCCATATCAACTAAACCATGTCCGATCATCACGTGAGATGGAGTAGTTTTCAATGGTGAACATCTCTATGTTGATCATATCTACTATATGATTCACGTTCGACCTTTCGGTCTCGGTGTTCCGAGGCCATATCTGCATATGCTAGGCTCGTCAAGTTTAACCCGAGTATTCTGCATGTGCAAAACTGGCTTACACCCTTTGTGTGTGAACGTAGAGCTTATCACACCCGATCATCACGTGGTGTCTCGGCATGACGAATCAGAGTAACGGTGCATACTCGGGGAGAACACTTGTACCTTGAAATTTAGTGAGGGATCATCTTATAATGCTACCGCCGTACTAAGCAAAATAAGATGCATAAAAGATAAACATCTCATGCAATCAAAATATGTGACATGATATGGCCATCATCATCTTATGCCTTTGATCACCATCTCCAAAGCACCGGCATGATCTCCATCGTCACCGGCTTGACACCTTGATCTCCATCATAGCGTCGTTGTCGTCTTGCCAACTATTGCTTCTACAACTATTGTTGTCGCATAGTGATAAAGTAAAGAAATTACATGGCGATTGCATTTCATACAATAAAGCAACAACCATAAGGCTCCTACTAGTTGCTGATAACTTTTATAAAACATGATCATCTCATACAATAACGTATATCACATCATGTCTTGACCATTTCACATCACAACATGCCCTGCAAAAACAAGTTAGACGTCCTCTACTTTGTTGTTGCAAGTTTTACGTGGCTGCTACGGGCTTCTAGTAAGAACCGTTCTTACCTACGCATCAAAACCACAATGATTTTTTGTCAAGTGTGTTGTTTTAACCTTCAACAAGGACCGGCCGTAGTCAAACTCGATTCAACTAAAGTTGGAGAAACAGACACCCGCCAGCCACCTGTGTGCAAAGCACGTCGGTAGAACCGGTCTCATGAACGTGGTCATGTAATGTTGGTCCGGGTCGCTTCATCCAACAATACCGCCGAATCAAAGACGTTCGTGGTAAGCAGTATGACTATTATCGCCCACAACTCCTTGTGTTCTACTTGTGCATATCATCTACGCATAGACCTGGCTCTGATGCCACTATTGGGGAACGTAGCATGCAATTTCAAAAAAAATCCTACGCTCACACAAGATCTATCTAGGAGATGCATAGCAACGAGAGGGGAGAGTGTGTCCACGTACCCTGGTAGACCCAAAGCAGAAACATTAGGTTAACGCGGTTGATGTAGTCGAACGTCTTCACGATCCAACAGATCTAGTACCGAACGTACGACACCTCCGAGTTTAGCACACGTTCAGCTAGATGACATCCCTCGAACTCTTGATCCAGTAGAGGGTCGAGGGAGAGTTCCGTCAGCACGACGGCGTGGTGACGGTGTTGTTGATGTGATCCACGCAGGGCTTCGCCTAAGCACTACGATGCTATGACCGAAGGAGTAAACTGTGGAGGGGGGCACCGCACACGGCTAAGAGAACAATTGATGTGTCTTGGGGTGCCCCCTTGCCTCTGTATATAAAGGAGGAGGGGAGGAGACCGGCCACTAAGGGCGCGCCAGGGAGAGGGGAGTCCTACTAGGACTCCAGTCCTAGTAGGATTCGCCCCCCCTTTTTTACTTCTTCCGGAGGGGAAAAGGGGGGAGGAGAGGGAGTAAGAGAAGGAAAGGGGGGCGCCGCCCCCTTCCCTAATCCAATTCGTCCTCCTCCCTTGTGGGGGTGTGCCAGCCCCTTGTGAGCTGGTTAGCCTCCCTCCTATGGCCCATATGGCCCATATCTTTCCCCGAGGGCTTCCGGTAACCCCTCAGGTACTCCGGTATATACCCGATACACTCCAGAACCCTTCCGGTGTCCGAATACTACCTTCCAATATATCAATGTTTACCTCTCAACCATTTCGAGACTCCTGTCGTGTCCATGATCTCATCCGAGACTCCGAACAAACTTCGGTCACGAAAACACATAACTCATAATACAAATCGTCATCGAACGTTAAGCGTGCGGACCCTACGGGTTCGAGAACTATGTAGACATGACCGAGACACATCTCCGGTCAATAACCAATAGCGGAACCTGGATGCTCATATTGGTTCCTACATATTCTACGAAGATCTTTATCGGTCAAACCGCATTAACAACATACGTTATTCCCTGTGTCATCGGTATGTTACTTGCCCAAGATTCGATCGTCGGTATCATCATACCTAGTTAAATCTCGTTACCGGCAAGTCTCTTTACTGTTTTCGTAATGCATCATCCCGTAACTAACTCATTATCACATTGCTTGCAAGGCTTATAGTGATGTGCATCACCGAGAGGGCCCAGAGATACCTCTCCGATACTCGAAGAGACAAATCCTAATCTTGATCTATGCCAACCCAACAAACACCTTCGGAGACACCTGTAGAGCATCTTTATAATCACCCATTTACGTTGTGACTTTTGATAGCACACAAGGTGTTCCTCCGGTATTCGGGAGTTGCATAATCTCATATTCAGAGGAATATGTATAAGTCATGAAGAAAGCAATAGCAATAAAACTTAACGATCATTATGCTAAGCTAACGGATGGGTCTTGTCCATCACATCATTCTCTAATGATATGATCCCGGTCATCAAATGACAACACATGTCTATGGTCAGGAAACTTAATCATCTTTGATTAACGAGCTAGTCAAGTAGAGGCATACTAGGGACACTCTGTTTTGTCTATGCATTCACACATGTACTAAGTTTCCGGTTAATACAATTCTAGCATGAATAATAAACATTTATCATGATATAAGGAAATATTAATAATAACTTTATTATTGTCTCTAGGGCATATTTCCTTCACTTATGTGCGTGCAGTAAGAGACAAATAAGTGGGTTTCATTGTGTTAAGGGAGATCATGATTGTCGTTAGTTGGTGATTAATGATATTGGTACAGGTTGTTTGTAAAACACTTTGTATATTGATACATCTCCAACGTATCTATAATTTTTATTGTTCCATTCTATTATATTATCATTCTTGGATGTTTTATAATCATTTTATAGTCATTTCATATCAATTTTGGTACTAACCTATTGACATAGTGCCAAGTGCCAGTTGCAGTTTTTTGCATGTTTTTTACATCGCAGGAAATCAGTATCAAACGGAGTCCAAAACTGCGAAACTTTTTGAGGATTTTCTATGGACCAGAACACTTCCAATGGGCAAGAGCAACACCTGGGGGTGCCTCGAGGGGGGCACAACCCACCTGGGCGCCCAGGTGGGTTGTGCCCACCTCGGTGGCCTCCCGCACCCCCTCTTTACCCTATAAATTCCCAAAAATTCCGAAAACCCTCGGGGTTAACCTAGATCAGAAGTTCTGCCGCCGCAAGGCTCTGTAGCCATGAGAAACCAATCTAGACCCGTTCACGGCACCTTGTCGGAGGGAATCATCTCCGATGGCCATCTTCATCATCCCGGCCACCACGATGAGGAGGGAGTAGTCCACCCTCGGGCTGAGGGTTTGTACTAGTAGCTATGTGTTTAATCTCTCTCTCTCTCTCTCTCTCTCTCTCTCTCTCTCGTGTTCTTGAGATGTCACAATCTTGATGTATCGCGGACTTTGTTAATATAGTAGGATCATATGATGGTTTCCCCTCTCTATCTTGTGACGAATTGAGTTTTCCCTTTGAGGTTTCGTTTTATCGGATTGAATACTTTTGTGGATTTGAGAACACTTGATATATGTCTTGCAATTGAATACTCGTGGTGAAAATGGGGTATCGTATTGATTCACTTGATATATGTTTTGGCACTCAACTCGCGGATTCCCGAGGTGACATTGGGGTATGTTGGGGAACATTGCAGAAAATTAAAATTTTCCTATGGTTTCACCAAGATCTATCTATGAGTTCATCTAAGCAACGAGTCAAGAGAGAGAGTTTGCATCTACATACCACTTGTAGATCGATGCAGGCGTTCGAGGGAATGGTGATGATGGAGTCGTTCCGAACGTGATTCCAATCACCGATGACCAAAGTGCTGAAAGGACAGCACCTCCGTGTTCAACACACATATGGGACGATGGCGTCTCCTCCGTCTTGATCCAGCAAGGATGAAGGAGAGGTTGAGGAAGACAACTCCAATGGCAGCCTGACGGCGTGGTGCAATTGATCTGAGAGGTTCTCCGGCGGGGCCGCCAAGCTCACACGGAGAAAGAGAGGAGTTGGGGAGGGAGGGGCTGCGCCTTCAATTGTGTGTTGCAGCCTCCCCTCACCCCTCTATATAGGAGAGAGGGGAAAGGGGCCGGCCCTCTAGGGAAAACCCTAGGGGGGGCGGCCAAGGGAGGAGGAAAGGGGTGGCTTGCCCCCAAGCTGAGGCGCCCTTTTCCCTTAGGGTTTCCCCTCCCCAAGCCCTAGCCGCATGGGCCTAGGTGGGGAGGTGCGCCCAGCCCACCAGGGGCTGGCTCCCTCTCCCACTTAGCCCATGTGCCCCCCCGGGAGGGGTGGCCCCTCCCGGTGGACCTCCGGAAACCTCCCGGTGGCCCCGGTACATTAAAGCATGCCCCGAAACTTTCAGTCCGTTTAACCACTTTCCATATATAAATCTTTACCTCCGGACCATTAGGAACTCCTCGTGACGTCAGGGATCTCATCCGGACTCGAACAACATTCGGTAATCACATACTTGTCTTCCTAATAACCCTAGCGTCACCGAACCTTAAGTGTGTAGACCCTACGGGTTGGGAGACATCTGGAACATGACCGAGGCGACCTCGGTCAATAACCAACAGCCGGGATCTGGATACCCATGTTGGCTCCCACATGCTCCTCGATGTTGTCATCGGATGAACCCACGATGTCAAGGGTTCAAGCAACCCCGTATTCTATTCCCTTTGTCGAGACGGTATGTTACTTGCCCGAGACTTCGATCGTCGGTATCCCAATACCTCGTTCGGTCTCGTTCGGCAAGTCACTTTACTAAATACCGTAATGCATGATCCGTGACGAGACACTTGGTCACATTGAGCTCATTATGATGATGCACTACCGAGTGGGCGGTGATACCTCTCCGTAACACGGGTGACAAATCGATCTCGATCCGTGTCAACCCAACAGACACTTCGGAGGTACCGTAATGCACCTTTATAGTCACCCGATTCGTTGTGACGTTTGGTACACCCAAAGCACTCCTACGGTATCCGGGAGTTACACGATCTCATGGTCTAAGGAAGAGATACTTGACATTGGAAAAGCTCGAGCAAAACGAACTACACGATCGTGTGCTATGCTTAGGATTGGGTCTTGTCCATCACGTCATTCTCCTAATGGCGTGATCCCGTTGTCAATGACATCCGATGTCCATAGTCGAGGAAACCATGACTATCTGTTGACCAACGAGCTAGTCAACTAGAGGCTCACTAGGGACGTATTGTAGTCTATGTATTCACACGTGTATTACGATTTCCGGATAATACGGTTATAGCATGAATAAAAAGACAATTATCATGAACAAGGAAATATAATAATAATGCTTTTATTATTGCCTCTAGGGCATATTTCCAACGATCTCCCACTTGCACTAGAGTCAATAATCTAGTTACATTGTGATGAATCGAACACCCATAGAGTTACGGTGTTGATCATGTTTTGCCCATGAGAGAGGTTTAGTCAGCGGATCTGCGACAATCAGATCCGTATGCACTTTACAAATTTCTATGTCTCCATCTTGAACATTTTCACGGATGGAGTTGAAGCGGCAACTTGATGTGCACTGGTCTTCTTGTGAAACACAGGCTCCTTGGCAAGGGCAATAGCTCCGGTGTTGTCACGGAAGAGTTTGATCGGCTTGACGCATTGGGTATGACTCCTAGGTCGGTGATGAACTCCTTCACCCAAATTGCTTCATGTGCTGCCTCCGAGGGCTGCCATGTACTCCGCTTCACATGTAGATCCCGCCACGGCGCTTCTGCTTGCGGCTGCACCGGCTCTTGCTCCACCATTCAACATATACACGTATCCGGTTTGTGACTTTGAGTCATCCGGATACGTGTCGAAGCTAAGCGTCGACGTAACCCTTCTGACGAGCTCTTCATCACCTCCATAAGCGAGAAACATGTCCTTTGTCCTTTTGGTGCACTTCAGGATATTCTTGACATTGTCCGGTGTTCCTTGCGGGATTACTTTGGTACCTACCTACCAAACTTACGGCAAGGTTTACATCAGTCTGGTACACACATGGCATACATAATAGATCCTATGGCTGAGGCATAGGGGATGGCGCTCATCTCTTCTTTATCTTTTGCCGTGGTTGGGCATTGAGCTGAGCTCAATCTCACACCTTATGTCTGAGGCAAGAACCCTTTCTTGGACTGATCCATTTTGAACTTCTTCAAAATCTTATCAAGGTATGTGCTTTGTGAAAGACCTATGAGGCGTCTTGATCTATCTCTATAAATCTTGATGCCTAATATATAAGCAGCTTCTCCAAGGTCCTTCATTGAAAAACTTTTTATTCAAGTAGGCCTTAATGCTGTCCAAAGTTCTATATCATTTCCCATCCAAAGTATGTCATCTACATATAATATGAGAAATGCTTTCTGAGCTCCCACTCACTTTCTTGTAAACGAGGCTTCTCCATAAATGCGCATAAACTAAACGCTTTTGATCATCTCATCAAGCGAATGTTCTAACTCCGAGATGCTTGCACCAGCCCATAAATTGAGCAGCTGGAGCTTGCATACTTTGTCAACATTCTTAGGATCGACAAAACCTTGATGTGCATCATATACGGCTCTTCCTTAAGATATCCGTTAAGGAATGCTGTTTTGGCGTCCATCGCCATATCTCATAATCATAGTATGCGGCAATTGCTAACATGATTCGGACGGACTTAAGCTTCGCTTCTGGTGAGAAAGTCTCATCGTAGTCAATCCCTTGAACTTGCCGATAACCCTTAGCGACAAGTCGAGCTTTATAGATGGTGACATTACCATCCGCGTCCGTCTTCCTCTTAAAGATCCATTTATTTTCTATCGCTCGCCGATCATCGAGCAAGTCTGTCAAAGTCCATACTTTGTTTTCATACATGGATCCTATCTCGGATTTCATCGCTTGAGCCATTTATTGGAATCCGGGCCCGCCATCGCTTCTTCATAGTTCGAAGGTTCACCGTTGTCTAACAACATGATTTCCGAGGACAGGGTTGCGTACCACTCACAGTGCGGGCGTGTCCTAGTGGACCTCTGAAGTTCGGTAGCAACTTGATCCGAAGTACCTTGATCATCATCATTAATTTCCTGTTCGGTTGGTGTGGGCATCACGGGAACATTTTCTGAGCTGCACCACTATCCCGTTCAAGAGGTAGTACTTCATCGAGTTCTACTTTCCTCCCACTTACTCCTTCCGAGAGAAACTCTTTTCGAAAGGTTCCGTTCTTGGCAACAAAGATCTTGCCTTCGGATCTAAGGTAGAAGGTATACCCAAGGGTTTCCTTAGGGTATCCTATGAAGACGCATTTTTCCGACTTGGGTTCGAGCTTTTCGGTTGAAGTTTCTTGACATAAGCATCGCATCCCCAAACTTTTAGAAACGACAGCTTAGGTTTCTTCCCAAACCATAATTCATACGGTGTCGTCTCAGCGGACTTAGGCGGTGCCCTATTTAAAGTGAATGTAGCTGTCTCTAGGCGTATCCCCAAAATGATAGCGGTAAATCGGTAAGAGACATCATAGATCGCACCATATCCAATAGAGTGCGATTCTGACGTTCGGACACACCGTTCTGCTGAGGGTGTTCGGTAGCGTGAGTTGTGAAAACGATTCCACATTTTCTTAAGTGTGTGCCAAATTCGTGACTTAAATATTCTCCTCCACGATCTGATCGTAAGAATTTTATCTTTCGGTCACGTTGATTCTCTACCTCATTCTGAAATTCCTTGAACTTTCAAAGGTCTCGGACTTGTGTATCATCAAGTAGACATACCCATATCTACTCAAGTCATCTGTGAGAGTGAGAACATAACGATATCCTCCATGAGCCTCAACACTCATTGGACCGCACACATCGGTATGTATGATTTCCAATAAGTTGGTTGCTCGCTCCATTGTTCCGGAGAACGGAGTCTTGGTCATCTTGCCCATGAGGCATGGTTACGCATGTGTCAAATGATTCATAATCCGGAGACTCAGTCCATCGACATGGAGCTTCTTCATGCGCTTGACACCGATGTGACCAAGGCGGCGATTGCCACAAGTATGTGGGACTATCGTTATCAACTTTACATCTTTTGGTATTCACACTATGAACATGTGTAATATTACGTTCGAGATTTATTAAGAATAAACCATTGACTATCGGAGCATGACCATAAAACATTTCTCTCATATAAATAGAACAACCATTATTCTCGGATTTAAATGAGTAGCCATCCCGTATTAAACGAGATCCAGATACAATGTTCATGCTCAAACTTGGCACCAAATAGCAATTATTAAGGTTTATAACTAATCCGTAGGTAAATGTAGAGGTAGCGTGCCGTGGCGATCACATCGACTACGGAACCATTCGTAGCGCGCATCGTCACCTCGTCGCCGCCTTGATCTCCGTTTATTCCACAGCTCTGTTGTGAGTTACAAATATGAGCAACAGCGGCACCGGTATCAAATACCGGGAGTTACTACGATGCTGGTAAGGTACACATCAATTACATGTATATCAAATATACCTTTAGTATTGCCGGCCTTCTTATCCGCTAAGTACTTGGGGCAGTTCCGCTTCCAGTGACCCTTCCCCTTGCAATAAAAGCACTCTGTCTCAGGCTTGGGTCCATTCTTTGACTTCTTCTTCCGGCAACTTGCTTGCAGGGCGGCAATCTCTTTGCCGTCCTTCTTGAAGTTCTTCTTGCCCTTGCCCTTCTTGAACTTAGTGGTTTTATTGACCATCAACACTTGATGTTCTTTCTTGATTTCAACCTCTGCTGACTTGACATTGAGAATACTTCGGAATGGTCTTCTCCATCCCACGCATATTGTAGTTCATCACAAAGCTCTTGTAGCTTGGTGGAACAAGCGAAGGATTCTGTCAATGACCGCCTCGTCCGGGAGGTTTATGTCAATTTGGGACAGGCGGTGATGCAACCGGACATTTTGAGTATGTGCTCACCTTGTGAACTGTTTTCCTCCATCTTACAACTATAGAACTTGTCGGAGACTTCATATCTCTCGACCCGGGCATGAGCTTGAAAAACTAGTTTCAGCTCCTCGAACATCTCATATGCTCCGTGTTGCTCAAAAGCGCTTTTGGAGCCCGGTTCTAAGCTGTAAAGCATGCCGCCTGAACGAGGGAGTAATCATCGGCCGCAGAGGCTGCCAAGCGTTCATAACGTCTTGGTTCTCTGGGATGGGTGCTTCACCTAAGCGGTGCTTCTAGGACATATTGTTTCTTGGCAGCTATGAGGATGATCCTCGGGTTAGGACCCGGTCCGTATAGTTGCCGCCATCATCTTTCGACTTGGTTTTCTCTAGGAGCAGCGTTGAAGTTCATGGTGACATGAGCGTTGGCCATTTGATCTACAAGACATATTATAAAGATTTTAGACTATTGTTCATGATAATAAAGTTCATCTAATCAAATTATTAATGAACTCCCACTTAGATTAGACATCCCTCTAGTCATCTAAGTGTTACCGCGATCCGAGTCGACTAGGCCGTGTCCGATCATCACGTGAGAGCGGACTAGTCATCGTCGGTGAACATTCTCATGTTGATCGTATCTTCCATACGACTCGTGTTCGACCTTTCGGTCCCCGTGTTAGAGGCCATGTCTGTACATGCTAGGCTCGTCAAGTTAACCCTAAGTGTTTTGCGTGTGTAAATCATCTTACACCCGTTGTATGTGAGCGTAAGAATCCATCACACCCGATCATCACGTGGTGCTTAGAAGCGACGAACTGTAGCAGCGGTGCGCTGCAGTTAGGGAGAACACTTCTTGAAATTGTTTAAGGATCATCTTATTTACTACCGTCGTTCTAAGTAAACAAGATGCATAAACATAATAAACATCACATGCAATTATAAAGTAGTGACATGATATGGCCAATATCATATAGCTCCTTTGATCTTCATCTTGAGGCTCCATGATCATCTGTCACCCGGCATGACACCATGATCTCCATCATCATGATCTCCATCATCGTGTCTTCATGAAGTTGTCACGCTAACTACTACTTATAATTCTATGGCTATAGCGTTTAGCAATTTAGTAAAGTAAGTTACATGGCGTTCTTCATTGACACGCAGGTCATACAAAATAAAGACAACTCCTATGGCTCCTGCCGGTTGTCATACTCATCGACATGCAAGTCGTGATTCCTATTACATGAACATGATCTCATACATCACAATATATCATCATTCATCACAACTTGGCCATATCACGTCACATGACAATTGCTGCAAAAACAAGTTAGACGTCCTCTAATTGTTGTTGCATCTTTTACGTGGCTGCAATTGGGTTCTAGCAAGAACGTTTTCTTACCTACGAATAACCACAGCGTGATCTTGTCAACTTCTATTTACCCTTCATAAGGACCACATTCATCGAATCCGCTCCAACTAAAGTGGGAGAGCGGACACCCGCCTTGACCACCTTATGCAACTAGTGCATGTTAGTCGGTGGAACCGGTCTCACGTAAGCGTGCGTGTAAGGTTGGTCCGGGCCGCTTCATCCCACAATACCGCGGAAGCAAGATACGACTAGTAACGGCAAGTAAGTTGACAAGATCCACGCCCACAACAAAATTGTGTTCTACTCGTGCAAAGAGAACTACGCATAGACCTAGCTACGATACCCTTTGTTGGGGAGCGTTGCGAGAAAATTAAAATTTTCCTAAGGTTTCACCAAGATCTATCTATGAGTTCATCTAAGCAACGAGTCAAGAGAGAGAGTTTGCATCTACATACCACTTGTAGATCGAGTGCAGGCGCTTCGAGGGAATGGTGATGATGGAGTCGTTCGAACGTGATTCCAATCACCGATGACCAAAGTCTTGAAAGGACAGCACCTCCGCGTTCAACACACGTGCGGAGACGATGGCGTCTCCTCCGTCTTGATCCAGCAAGGATGAAGGAGAGGTTGAGGAAGACAACTCCAATGGCAGCACGACGGCGTGGTGCAATTGGTCTGCAGAGGTTCTCCGGCGGGCTTCGCCAAGCTCACACGGAGAAAGAGAGGAGTTGGGGAGGGAGGGCTGCGCCTTCAATTGTGTGTTGCAGCCCTCCCTCAACCCCTATATATAGGAGAGAGGGGCAGGGGCAGCCCTCTAGGGGAAAACCCTAGGGGCGGCTGACCAAGGGAGGAGGAAAAGGGGTGGCTTGCCCCCCAAGCTAGGCGACCCTTTTCCCTTTAGGGTTTCCCTCCCAAGACCTAGCCGCATGGGCCCTGGGTGGAGGTGCGCCCAGCCCACCAGGGCTGGCTCCTCTCCCACTTAGCCCATGTGGCCCCGGAGGTGGCCCCTCGGTGGACCTCCGAAACCTCCCGATGGCCCCGGTACTTTACTGGCATGCCCCGAAACTTTCCTGAGTCCGTTTAACCACTTTCCATATATAAATCTTTACCTCGGACCATTAGGAACTCCTCGTGACGTCCGGGATCTCATCCGGGACTCCAAACAACATTCGCTAATCACAAACTTGACTTCCTAATAACCCTATCGTCACCGAACCTTAAGTGTGTAGACCCTACGGGGTCGGGAGACATGCAGACATGACCGAGGCGACCTCGGTCAATAACCAACAGCGGGATCTGGATACCCATGTTGGCTCCCACATGCTCCTCGATGTTGTCATCGGATGAACCACGATGTCAAGGGTTCAAGCAACCCGTATTCTATTCCCTTTGTCGAGACGGTATGTTACTTGCCCGAGACTTCGATCGTCGGTATCCCAATACCTCGTTCGGTCTCGTTACCGGCAAGTCACTTTACTCGTACCGTAATGCATGATCCGTGACCGGAACACTTGGTCACATTGAGCTCATTATGATGATGCACTACCGAGTGGGCCCGATGATACCTCTCCGTAATACCGCAGTGACAAATCCAGTCTCGATCCGTGTCAACCCAAGACACTTTCGGAGGTACATGTAATGCACCTTTATAGTCACCCGATTACGTTGTGACGTTTGGTACACCCAAAGCACTCCCTACGGTATCCGGGAGTTACACGATCTCATGGTCTAAGGAAGAGATACTTGACATTGGAAAAGCTCTAGCAAAGCGAACTACACGATCTTGTGCTATGCTTAGGATTGGGTCTTGTCCATCACGTCATTCTCCTAATGGCGTGATCCCGTTATCAATGACATCCGATGTCCATAGTCGAAAACCATGACTATCTGTTGACCAACGAGCTAGTCAACTAGAGGCTCACTAGGACGTATTGTAGTCTATGTATTCACACGTGTATTACAATTTCCGGATAATACAGTTATAGCATGAATAAAAGACAATTATCATGAACAAGGAAATATAATAATAATGCTTTTACTATTGCCTCTAGGGCATATTTCCAACAGGGTAATCTATGCATAGGGGTTGATGCACGTTCTTGTCTTTGTTTCTCCGGTAGAAATTTTGGGGCACTCTTTGAAGTTCTTTGTGTTGGATTGAGTATTATGAATATGGTTTTGCTTTGGTGTTATTTTAGTACGAACTCTAGGATAAATCGAACGGAAAGAACAACTTTATGTTATTTTAGTACGAACTCTTGAATAGATCGAACGGAAAGAATAGCTTTGAGGTGGTTTCATACCCTACAAACAATTTATTCTTATATTCTCCGCTAGATAGGAACTTTGGAGTGATTCTTCATCGCACTTTGAGGGGTGGTTATATGATCCAATTATATTAGCACTGTTGGGAGATTGCACTAGCGAAAGTACGGACCCTAGGCCTCATTTTCAAGCATTGCAATACCGTTTTTGTGTCCGTCTACTATTTGCTACCTTACTGTTTTTATTTATTTAGATCATAAAAATATATTTCTACCATCCATATTACACTTTTATCACCATCTCTTCGCCGAACTAGTGCACCTATACAATTTGCCATTGTATTGGGTGTGTTGGGGACACAAGAGATTTCTTGTATTTAGTTGCAGTGGTCGTTTAAGAGAGACTATCTTCATCTCGCCTCCACGGATTGATAAACCTTAGGTCATCCACTTGATGGAAAATTGCTCTTTGTCCTACAAAACTCTGCGCTTGGAGGTCCAACACGTGTCTACAAGAATAAAGTTGTGTAGTAGACATCATATGTCCTTCTTGTCAGAGTCATCTTCAGCCCAATTTATAACTACACAACCAATGATAGATAAATATTATACCTCACTCATTATCTTCTATATTTATACTTAATGCTTTAATTGTAGTTATTATTTGCTACTGATTTAAATTTGTGCATGCAAGAATCACCTGCCTTCGGTATTTCCGTTATGCAAGGTGGCGTGCATTTCATCGCCCTTTGATGAATGTTTCAAGTCTCACCAACGGTTCGCGAGTGCAGTTAATACGATATATGTGTGGGAGCCTGTATGCATGCAACAAGAGACACACGAGTGGTTTTGAACCCATGGAGGGAGATTTGACTGTTGCAAGTTGACAATAAATGGGCTTGGTATACTAGTTGTCCCTCTAACGCCTTGTATATTCATGTTGGGATTATCTTAGATTCAAATTAATAATCATACACCTAATCATACATAAATATTACCCCACGGTCTCTGCTATATTTACATATAATTTTTTTAATATTGCCGATTCATATTTGTACACGTGAGAAACATTCCTGCGTTCATTATTTCGGTTACGCAAGGCAACAGGCATATCATCACCTCTGATAAATGATTTTGGTCTCATCCATAGCTCACATGTGCAATCAATTACATACGGTTTTCATTGTATATCTTAAGTTGCCACAATTTCTGCAACGTGCAACCAAATTCGTCTTTGTCCCAGCTTTGGTGTCCTTGCCTTCCGATGTCCTCACATGGAATTCAATCAAAATTGAAATATCGCCTGAGCAGTAATGGTTCCTCTGATAAAATAAAAATTAATCATTTTTTAGGTTTCAGAAGATACGAGTTGACCAGGAGGAGTCCAACATTTCTCCTCAACCCACCAACGTTGCCGCTGGTTTCTATACCCTCCATGGGTCATGCGTCAACAGGATGGCAAGGGAACCCTACATTTGTGTGTGTATTGTTCAGGGTCCTTGAGCATTTGTGTGTCTGTGAAGTTGGGGCAATGGCGGCGATGGGAATAATAGCTCCCCACTTTCTCCATGTTCATGGACTTCCTCGGTCCAATGAGTTGTAGGTTGGTGTCAACCGTCGGGCATACGTTCTAGTGCAATTAGTGTTTGTCCAAGGCAGCGATGTCCTAGAAAGGGGATGACATTGCATCGTGTTTTGTTCTTTTGTTCCATCTACATCTGATGAAACTCAACGAGATAGAACTCCATCGTAGGACTTATGAGGTTTGTGTCCTCCTCCCATGTCTTTCTGGCTCATTTCAGTTGGGTGGACCCAACACATTGATCTCATTCCCAATTTTCCAATCATAACCAACTTTTTCTTTCTAAAAGAAGTCAACTTTGCTACCCTAAAAAATACTTTTGCTGCAACTTGAGTGGATGATTTTTCCCTATACAAATCTCACCCATCTTGTAAAAAAGGCATGTCTCCTCACATCCAGCCACCCTCGCTTCTGTGCGTTTGTCGCTCACGGCCTGCCTCACCTTCGATGGTCCTGTGAGCCTTGGAGGTGCAGTGGATCCCGGTCCACCACCACCAAGAGGGCTCGTTTCTTTTTAGCTTTTGTGTGGTAGTGAGGCATCCACATCCTCGAGTTGGAATAGGGCAATTTACGATGTGTCCCATTCCGGCGGTGCAATCAATGGCGATGAAAGGCGCGTGAAGGTTATGTCCCGTCATGCGTAAATGCGCTCATGTAATCGGCACCATTGTGTCGTTGAAAATTCCGAGATGGGTTGAAAATTTCATGCTTACTTGAGTCGTTGTTCCTTTGGTAGACCTTAATATATTGGAGATTTCTGCATCAAATGATATGGAGATTGGGGCGGTGGAAAGAGGAGTGGAGGGGGGCTAGGGAGGACTACATACCTGCAAATTCAAGGAGCGGAAGACAAATATGGTGGGCGGCGGTGACCGGGTGGCGAGTGTTGCGGCGGTTGCAACTAGTGGTCGAGAAATAGAAGGAACCTTGGCAAGGTTTCACATCCTCTTAGTGTCGAGAAGATGTAGCGGCATGCAGGAGGCGGGGACGGGGATACCTCGATCCGAGGTCGGCTGTGTGAGTCGGCGTAGGCCCAACTTCCGGCCCAGTTCATTTCAGTTGGACCTACCCAACACATTTCACTCATTCCCAACTTTCCAAATACAACCAACTTTTGCCACACAACTTTTTCAGTTGTGATTTTAGTTTCAAATGGTGTGAGTTGAATTATGAAGCCCATAACCTTGCCAAGTTCTCTCTCCACTGCAGGGTCGCGATCTATAGCTTGGTGTTCCTCATGACCCTTTATGTATCTCTATGACCACCTCTTCTCATTAATAAAGCTTGGTGAATTGCTAAAAAATCAACTTTTGCTGCAACTTAGTGGACGACGCCCCCCCCCCCCCCCCTGAAAGTATCCCTCTCATATCTTAGAGGTGCGGCGGATCACGACGGCTCGTTAGCGGGAGGGCTCCCATGCCTTTTTTCCCATGTTTCTTCGGCAGGAGTATTTTTTTACGTTTTGTGTCTGTTCAGGGCTACGAGGCGGTCACACCCTAGAGTTGGAATAAGGTCCTTTCCCGCTTTGCCTCGGATTGGGTGGTGCATCGAGTGCCGGCCGAGGATGCGTGAAGGTTATGTTCCGCCGGATTTGGTTGAATCATGCGGCATGTGCAGGTGCAACCAGTGCCGCTGTGTCAAGGTCTGTGAAATTTTAATCCATCTCCAAAAGTACATGTATCTCTAAGGTGCACACGCTATTGTATTCACTCCCCTCTCACGCATATATAGTCATTTATTTTTGGAAATTAATTAATAGATGTATCCCCTTGAACAAATCCCTCAGCAGAGACAAAAAGGTTTCTTGATTTGATTTGATTTGATTTTTACAGGTTTTAGGAGTACACAATATTCTTCTCTTCTAGTAAGAGATATCTCTATCCCAAAGGTGCGAGTATGACACGAACGATGATCCCAAAAAAACTGCCATTTTTGTCTCTATCTCTCTCAGCTACTACTGGCATGAAGGACGGCACTGTCGCCGCGTCTCTTGTCTCACACCGGCAGCCCAAGCAGCAGGCCGATGTGGCCGGACTCGGCGCTCAAGCTGCTGGCCTCGAAGCGCGCCGGCGGCGACGACCTCAGCACGCGCGTGGCCGGCCCGAACCCGAGGGTGAGCTCCAGATCAATTTCGCCGTCGTCCTGTGCCACCTGCGGCACAGGGGCGCTCGCGCTCTGCTCTGCCTGGCTCACGTGCGAGCCCGCCTCGGCCTCCTCCGACGACGATTGTCCCCTCTTCTGCTCGGCTGCCAGCGCCTTGCCGTCGTCTTCAACACCGTGGTCGTGGCTGCCGTCGGACTCCCCCTCGTGGCCACCGTCGCGCTTGGACCTGGCCGCAGAAGAGGAGGAGGAGGACGCGCGCTTGAAGCTGGCGCGGCCAGCGGGCGAGACGCGGAGCGCGGCGGACGCGCGGTCGATGCCGTCCTTGGGGATATGGCGGACGCCGTAGGCCGCCAGGAGGCCGGGGTGCGGGGCGGCCTGGTCGGCGCCGACCTGGGGGATGCGGCGGCCCTCGAGCACGGCCTGGACGGCGGCCTGGCAGGCCTCCATGTTCCCGGTCGAGAAGAGCCCGGAGGCGCCGTAGACGGGGTTGGCCGCGCGGCCGCACGCCTCGTAGAGCAGCGAGCGGAAGAGCGCCGGGCGGAGGGCCGGGTCGGTGCCGGCGGCGAGGAGGTTGAGCAGCCCCGCGCGGCCGTAGAACTTGGCGAGGAAGACGGTGGCGTTGGCCTGCGCGTCGGGGCTCCGGATCCAGGCCAGGCAGGGGCGGATGGTGCAGTCGTCGGCGCAGCCCTTGCGCAGCACCCGGCAGCCGTTGCAGCTCGCCCGCATCGTCGGTTGGTCTTGTTCCTTCTGATTCCGGTGAAGTGGTGGTGGGGATGGTGGTGTGGGACGGAGGAGAGGGCAGGAGGGTTTTGTAGGTTGGTTGGCCCTTGGTTTTGGGAGGGCGGGTTGGGCGCCGCTGCCAAAACAATGGGAGGTCGATGGATAGAGCGATCACTCACCGTGGGCTCCAAAAGGGAAACAAAAAATGGATTTTAGCGTGCAAACAATCTGCGGGAGGTCACTTTCGCTTTCGGTGGAGTTTCTGTGCGGCGTGCCGCCGCGGTTTTCTTGGAGTGCTCCGTGGTACGCGACATCCCGGCCGGCCCACCCGGGCCGGAGGGATATGGTGCAGGCAGGTTGTCTGTCTTTTTTTTTTGGAATACTGTTTGTGCTTTTGAAAAATACCATGTTCCATAAAATGTTTGCGTTTCGAAAAAATGCTCGCAAACACTTTAAAAATGTTAGTGTCTGAAATTTTTTTTAACTATTTTTCAAGTTTTACCTTAACTGTTCTAAAATTTTTTAAAGACATTTCACTTTTTCAACCAACTGAAAAGATGTGCTCGCTATAGTATCGAGTCAAGTCGCTAAAATATTTTAGGCACAATATTCGGTAAAGTCGCTGCAGTACCCCGGTCAAGTTGCTATAGTACCGGTTGAGTCGCCAATGGGCTGGCCCAATAGGAGCGGGCTTGTGCGAAACAACGGCCATTTGACGCTAAACACGTCAAATAGGACGACCCCGAAATCATTAATTAAGGAGTACTCTTTGCAATATTACTCCCCCCTCCCGGGTTGTGACAAGTGTCACACTGCATGTGCGCCACTTGTCTCAACATTGGAGTTTTCTCTTTTTTCGTAGATCCGTTTACTCAAAACATTTTATCTCTCAAGCAGTGCGTCCAAAAACTAGATCCTACGTTAATAGGTTCCGGGGAACTTTTTTTCACCAAAAAAACGGACGAAAAAAATCGAACTGGGAGCACCTTTTTTTTTCTTTCTGAGAGGTACGACCGTGCCTCTCGCGGAAGCAAATCTATGTCTCTACGAGAATTAAATTTGTGCCTTTTACGGAAGGGAAGAAACATGTTTTTTCTTTTTTTTTGAGAGGTACAACCGTGCCTCTCACAGAAGGAAAAAAACACGTAGCAAATCCATACCTACATGAGAAGTAAATCTGTGTCTCTCGTGGAAGTAAAAAAAATGTGTTTTTTTCTTTCCATGGAAGCAAACCTGTGACTCCACGAGAAATAATTATGTGCCTCTCGTGGAAGGAAAAAAAAACATGTTTTTTCACGCAAAAGTGATTTTTTTCCTAATCATAAGAAAAACAGGGGAAAACCTAAAAGCCGAAAGAAACTGAAAAATCATCTAAAAGTAAAAACAGGTACAAAAAAAATATTTGGAGAATATGCCAGAGCGCGACACGTGATGGCGGCTGGGAGCGTGCCAAATGGCGTGCTCCCTGCCCACCCTAAGTAACATTTGCGGGGCTACCGAAGAAGTACTCTTAATGAGTTGCTCTCTGAGGACCCTGTCTACGTATTGCCCGTAGTGAGTTGGAGTAGCCACTTGCCTACAACTACCCTGATGGGCCGGCCCATTACACCTTAGTACTAGTTTTATCAGCGTTGGACTAAGAGCGAGCAGCTGTCCTTATGTATTGTCCTTTTTTGTCTTCCTCCTCTTCTATTTTTTCTTTTCATTTAAAAAAATATTCTAATTAGTGTTCCTATAGTTTCTAAAAATGTTTTATAAAATGTTCATCATGTGATCGTGTGTTTGACAAAGGATCATTGGGTGATTTTTTATCGTGTATTTTAAACAACTGTTCACATCTTTATAAAAACATGTTCATCGTGTATTTAAATATTCTTCATTGTATAGTAAAAAATGTTCCTTATGTATTAAAAAAATGTTGGTCGTGTATCTTATACTTAAAACAAATTATCACCATCTTTTTAAAAGATGTTTAATATTTTTTTTAGTTTTTCTTGTGTTTACAATATGACCATTAAGTACTCCCTCCATTTCTAAATATAAGCCCTTTTAGAATCATTCCCTCCTTCCGGTATTTCCGTTATGCAAGGCGGCGTGTATCTTATCGCCTGTGACAAAATGTTTCCAGTCTCACCCATAGTTCTCAACTGCAGTTAATATGATACATATGTGGGAACATGTATGCATCAAGGGAGAGACACACAAGTGGGATTGAGCGCATTAAGGGATATCGTGATTGTCGCTAGTTGACGATTAATGAGCTTGGTATACTAGTTGTCCATAAAACGCATTATATAGCCTGCTCCTGTCGGAGTTGTCTTTAGTCCAATTCTATAACTATACATCTAATAGTAGATAAATATTATACCTCACTTATTATCTTCTATATTTATATATAGTGCCCTCATTGTAATTATTATTGGCTTGGTGATTAAATTTGTACACATGAGAATAACTCCCTCATCTTGGTATTTCCGTTATACAAGGCGAAGTGCATCTCATCTTCTCAGATAAATGTTTCAAGTCCCACTAACGGTTCATGAGCGCAATAAATATGATATATGTGTGGGAACTTATGTGAGTGCAATAAGAGACACATGAGTGTGAGTTTCAGGCTTTCAACATATTAAGGGGCTTGGTACATGAGTTGTTCGTAAAATAGTTTGTATTCCCTTCTTGTCGGAGTCATCTTTAGTCCAATTTTATAACTATACATCAAATGGTAGATAAATATTACTCCTCACTTATTATATTCTAAATTTATACACAATGTTTTAATTGTAATTATTATTTGCTAGCTGATTTAAATTTCTATAACAAGAATCACTCCCACCTTCCGGTATTTTCGTTATGCAAGGTGGCGTGCATCTCATCGCCTCTGACAAATGTTTCAAGTCTCACGAACAGTTCACGAGTGCAGTTAATACGATATATGCGTGGGAACCTCTATGCATGCAATAAGAGACGCACGAGTGGGTTTGAGCGCGTTAAGGGAGATCGTGATTATTGCTAGTTGACAATTAATGAGCTTGGTATTCGAGTTGTCCCTAAAACGCCCTGTATATTCAGGTTGGGGTTATCTTTAGTCGTAATTAATAACTATACACCTAATCGTAGATAAATATTATACCCCACATAATCTCTTATCTATTTACATATAGTTTTATTAATGTTATACCTCGCTGATTCAAATTTTCTTCATTTTTTGTTAGCTTACCCTTGTTAAAAGGGCGGGACGTGTGAGTGCGAAATTTTGGTTCCCAAACACAGCCATGTTTTTTTTTAAGATGTTCTATTTTTTAAAAGGTCCAACTTTTTTATGTGAAAAGTTATAGTGTTTGCTACATACGTGTAGATGTTCATCAAATGATGTATTTGTAAGCTGCAAAAGAGAACAAATTTCCGGCTCATTGCTTGCCTTGGACAGCTTCGTGACCAGAAAAGTAGAGTCCTTTGGACTTGCGTTGGGGTGCTGCTTTGGGCTATTTGGCATATTCACAATAAGATTACCATTGAGAATGTGTTTCCGCCGCACCTGTCTGAAGTTATCTTCAAGTGCATAATTTTCTTGCAACAGTGGAGTCCGTTGGGGATGCATCAGGACCTTGAAGGCTTGGAGACGGTGATGCAGCAGCTCAGGAACATCAACAGCGTCGCCCGCGCTCCGGTTGGGGCTGTTTAGCGGAGCAGCCGTCACCCCTTTTGGTAGTGTTAGTGTAGTTTGAGCCTGTGTGCTCGGGGTGCTATGCGTTTCTGGCTTATATCTTGTTGCAATACCCTTGTTTGTTTCGGTTGGACCTGATGTGGGTCATGCTGTTATGTGACTCTGCTGTTTGTGGCTTTATTAGTTTAAAGCCGGATGCCGCTGGCATCTTCATTTTAAGAAAAAACAATAAGCGGTTTTAGTATACGTGTTTTTGTGTGTGCAAGCACTGTATGAACATATATTATCATAAAAATTTGTATTAACACAGTGCACGTAAATATATGTGTGTACATGTGCTTTTTTCAGATGTTTTTAGATGTGTAAGCACGGTTTCCGAAGGAAGAAAGAAGAAGCAAAATAAAGGGCTCCAAGGAGCTCATCCTCCGAAAGGCAATTTCGGGGACGCATGTTTCTTTTCTTGCGTGTGACTGATCAAATTATGGATGCAATGCAAAGTGGTACCAGTGATATATACTCTCTTTGTTGAATGGACGCTGTTGTGTTCAAAAACAAAAAAGATGAATGAACGCTGTTGTTGGAAGTCCACTCCACATAGCACTGGTGCACGCGCAAATAAAAGCTTTTCTTGCTAGCAGGAGTATCTTCGATCCGACCGGGCATGTCCTCCTTTACACGCACGACCGTACCGTCTGCCGGCGACCGCGTACATGAAGCCTTGTGCCACTAGTCACCTCCATCGTCCCAAATGCCCTGCACGCATCATGGCCAAGTCATACGCGACCATGCAAGTTCTTTCTTTCAAGCGGGCGCTTTCTAGTTTTGTTTTAATTATCGTATCTAGGAGTATTCTTTATCTTTAGCACTGATAAGGTGATCACTGAATAGTACTCCCTGCGTTCACTTCTATAAGTCGTTTCAGACAAGTGAAATTGAGCTGTTTTGCACAATGCCTGAAACATTTACAAAGCCTTATAAAAGTGAACAGAGGGACTACTAATAATCTACTATCAATACTAATAACTACTCGATCGGTGTCTTTTGCTTCTTCCTGGATTAAAAAGCCCTGAGAGGGGATGTTTTTCTCTGCTAGACATGCCTCAAAGAGACAATTTTGTTATTGCACTACCAAGCGATTCCTAACTAGTTGCACGGACAGGTTATTGCTAACTTTTGTAAGGGAAAAGTATTGGGGCATGTTTGATTTATGATTAACTTTGCCACAGCTAACCTTAGGCAAATTGCGGCTGCCACAAAAAGAATGACAAACAAAATAGCCACCACAAGTGTTGCAAGATTTCCCCCGCAAAAAAAAAAGTGTGGCAAGATTTGCCGGTAAAAATGTGCATATGCCATATGGATCATGTAGATGAAAAAATGTGGGAGTGGCGGAAACACATGTCTAAGATGTTGCGGTATGACTAGGCTTAGACGTGAGGATGGGGTGTCGACCCGTTGGCTGGGCAGGTGGGGTAGCTGCCAGCCTGCCCAAGTTCAAGTCCCGGCTCGGACGTACGATGTTTGCGGAGTTTCTTCTATAAAGAAATGTCAACGAGGGTTAGTCCTTGGGTTGATCGCATTTTTTTTTACTAGGCTTAGACGTGGCAATCTGAGGCTACAAACCAAACATGCCCTTGATGTATTTGAGACTGATGCGGTTGATATTGATGTATTTGATTGCACCGATTCTAATGGGGCCATATATACATTGCAAAACTTGGGCGCCAAGAAGCCTAAAACATTGTCTACAATGACGATGGCCGTATATACATTTCCGAAAGCTGAGCATTAAACTGATTTATCCCCGGGAATGATGATGGTATCCTACGCCACAAAGCAACCAGCACACGCAAAAGCTCTTTCTCCTTGCCTTTTCTTCTTGAAGTCAAAGGCACAAGACTCGTATACAATCTCCATTTTATAAAACATGACGTCCCTATACATCTCTGTCTACAAGCTAACAAAAGATTATTTGAATTCATTTAGGTGCCACTAAGTCGCGCCATTGGTTTTTTTCATGAAAAATACATTTGGCATATCATTTGACCTACAAATATTTGGAGCAAGACGCACAAAGTAAAAATGTCTCGTGCATTCTTAAACAGAAGTACTCCTAGTTGCTAGAAAAAGTAGCTACGACGTCAGTGCAATGGGAGCCAGCTAGAATCCCACGGTGGCCACGCGGCGGTGATTTGTGAGACGAGTTCTTCAGTGCAGTGCCTTTAGCAGTTTACCCTAGCACGGCTCTTCCATCTCCGGCCGCCTGCCTACATATACTCTTCCATTTGCATCTCAGCCTGTGCGAAAGAATCCACACGGATCGATCGCACATGGCCGCGGCGGCGCCGCCCCGGCGCATTGGCAGGTCGACCGTCCACATGGACGGCGGCGGCGCTGACAGGCCGGCGCCGCCGGCGATTGATGGTGTAGGCGGCACCTCTGGCACCGGGGCCGCGCGGCGGCCGGGCATCAACCTCTTCTCGGGCCGGTATGTGCCGCCGTGTTCGTCTCTTTGCGCTCTGCATCGCCGCTTCTGCGTCTACTCCTTCCTCGCTTCGTTGCGCGCCATCTTCGACGCCCGCCGCAGGTTCCTCGGCCGCGTGCGCGACAACTTCAACCGCCTCTCCGAATGGTCAGCCGACGAGCCAGTGCCACCGCCTCCTCCGGCATCAGTGACAACGACCGACCGCGTTGACGAGCCACCGCCTCCTCCAGTAGCGACCACGCCCCCCGGCTTTGACGTGCCACCGCCGCCTCCAGTAGCGACAACGGCCACCTGCGATGACGTACCACCGCCTCTTCGAGCAGCGCCGGCCCGCCCTGCACGGGGAGACACCTCCAACTCTGGCCTCGGTAAGGCTGCCTCCAATGCACAGGTGCTTAGATGAGGTGCTAAGCATATTAAATAGGTTAGCAACCAAACTCCCCAATGCATAGGTGCTTAGCTTCCTGTAGCTAAGCTCTCTTCATTTAATTAGCCGTAGGATCTTTTGTGGTATGTATACTTTGTGGCCTATTCCTGCCACGTAATGCATAAATGCGCAAGAACAAAAACACAAGTAAACAGAAGCTTCGCCGTAAGCAGCAAAATATGCAATAGTTTTATCTACTAAACTTACGGAATATAGGTCGTTTTCAACTGTTGTTGCCCTGCAAGAGATTCTTGTTAATATCTTTTCAGGAATACAGAGATCAGCATGCCCTTCTCAGCTGGGAATTCATTAATCTTCAGCAAGCAGCAAAAAACTCATATAAGCATGGACGGGAGAGAGACAAGCACGGGGTGAAATTGAACACAGACCACGGACACGTTTTGAATGAAATCTGGAAAATAAGTACTGAAAATATCACAAAACACATCAACTTGTTCTCATGAGGGTAATCGTTCACAGGAATGAGGAAATAGCATAGATCTTACTTTCCTTGAGAAAATATAAATAACATAGGTTTACATCTCACTTGATATATCCAGCACAAGGTAGAGACATGCTTACACCACATGCATATAGTTCATCTAATAGATTCGATCAATGAGTTCTGTCACACTACAGAGTTAACATGAATAAGGAAATAGCATAAACCTCACATTTCTTCTGGAAATAGTATAGACCTCAGACTTGCCATTGCCTTGGCACGTTCAACTTTCGCGTCGTCATCCATGGCACTTGTATCAGCAAACAATAACTTCTGGTAGAGCTCAATCAATTTTGTCTCCTTGGCAAGTTTAGCGGTTTCAAGCTGCTGACTTGAGAGTTGATGTTGGCTATCTATAACCTTCTGCCGCTCCAGCCTAGACGTTTTCTGGGTCTCAATAAAAGTGTCAAGTTTTTCTCCAAGCAAAGTAACCGACTCCTTCGGTTTGCGTTTACCATCACGCTCATCCTTAGATGTATCACGACCCGGAGGGCGCTCCTCATCTTCCACATCAATAGCACCAGATGTTATATCTATTTTATCTTGCTCCCCATTCATTTTTTTCATTGCTGCAAGCCACTTTCCGTTGTCCTTAAGTTCTCTCCACATTGTCAAATGTTGGAAAGCTGATTGTTGGTTGGCTTCATATTTCTCCAAGGCGAAGGCCTGTAGCTGCTCCTCACCATAACCACTAGTGTATAGCTTACACATAGCATTATATGCACCATGGAAAATGTTGATCTTTCTCTTCACCTTTTGAAAATGGCTCTTCAATTGCACGGCATCTCTATGACGATCTGCGGGGGTGAGACTGTTATATTGAACAGCTATGTCATCCCAATACTTATCTCTCTTCTTGCCATTCCCTTCAATGGGATCAGTTGAAAGTTCCAACCAAGCGCTTGCCTACATAAGGAACATATAATTTAACATGCAACCAAAATTTATATGGAAGTAATCGATATTTCACACTGACAAGAGCACGCACCAATCTCTTCTCTTCCTGTTGTGTCCAATTCAGACGCTGCGCACACCTTGAAGGCTCTGGATCATCTTCAAGCTCTACAACATGGGCTTTTTTTTGTAAAGAACCTCTACCTGAAGCGGACTCGGATGTTTTTTTTTTCCTTTTACAAAGTACTGGAGGCGGTGGTTGCTGAGGAGGCGTTGAGAATGCAAAATGTGAGGGGAAACCAACAAAATGGAGATTCTCCTGTTGCTCTTGTTGAGGAGGCAGGGACATGCGATGGATAGTGCATTGGCTGGAATGGTGGGGTTCGTGGACTGCCTGATAAACTAAGAAAACCATCAGGTGGATGGGTATACATTGGCCTGAAACAAGCAACAACAAAGTAAAGAAGACAACATCACTTGTTTAGATTCCTGAACAGGAGAACAATTCATGGAGGTTAAGTAAAACACTTTTCGTACTAACAACTTTTGACAATTCTAAACTGTAGTTTGTATAACTAGGTAACTATTTGACAAAACTTAACTGACAATTTGTATGACTAGATAGCAGAACTTTGAAATTTCTTGTTGATTCTGAACTAGACTGAACCTAGTCTGTATGACAATGGAGTCAGCAGCAGACCCCCATTCTTTGATCATCTCCACAGGGTTACTAGACCAGCAAGAAAACAATGGGAGGTGCCCTCCAATTGCTGCCTAGATCAGGAACGGAAGTGTTTTATCTTGGTAAGATGAAATTAAAACCCTCACTAATTGGATGACGGGGATTCAATCTCCTTGCTTGTACCACGTACGCACACAATGCTTCAATCAGTAGACTCTTAGGAGATTAAAATCCATTGGGATTGAATGGGTTCCAGAGAAAACTGAATTCAGTAATCCTTTGCTACAGATTTACATATACATACTACAGATTTTTGCAATGTAGGCTCCTTACCAAAGACCAGGTGCTGACTGGCCGGAGGAGCTGTTGGCGGCTGCGAACATAGGAGGAGCCGGTGGTGCAGCAACAAACAGAGGCGGAGCCGGTGGTGCCCCGGCGAACTTCTCCCGGCGACGGTCCATGCGGCCGGCTGAAACTGAGGATGGTATTGCGGCGCTGTAGGCGACGATCAGCGGCGGGCAGGGCTGCTGGTGGAGGATGGAGCGGCTGCATCGGGGCGACGGCGCTGGGCGAGGAAGAAGAAGCGGCGGCAGGGGTTGCGCGGGGGAGTTGGGGAGGAACGAGAAAAAGGAGGCGACCGCTCGGTACCCAGCCGCACGGGATCGATTAACTCCACCTTTTGCCCAGGTATCTGCGTCTGGCACCGTTTCTTCGTGGGGTTACTGAACGAGACTCTCTCCTCATTAATTAACGTGACACATCAGCTTTTTGCTCAGCTGGCAGGCTTAGCACCGATCCAGGCTGGAGCACTGGGACTAGCCTAACTGCCCGGTGTGCCTCGAGCCACTACACGGACGTATCAACATCATGGTGGCGCATGCGTGCGCCCACGTATTCCACGCGTCTTGCATTGAGCCATGGCTCCACAACCGGGGCTCCTGCCCCGTGTGCCGGTGCATTGACAACCCCACCTCCACCCCCATCTCTGAGCCCACCTCCACCTCCACCTCCATCGGCGACTGTCCGGTGTGCCTTGAGCCCTTGCGTTTTGATTGTGGCGACGTCAGGGCGGCACACGCTTGCGGCCATGTGTTCCACTCGCGTTGCATTGAGCCGTGGCTCAACCAACAGGGCTCATGCCCCGTGTGTCGGTGCACTGTCAACCTCACCCCCACCTCTACCTCCACCCCCACCCCTACCTCTACTTCCACCATCACCTCCACCCCTACCTCTAACACCATCGGCTACTGCCCGGTGTGCCTTGAGCACATGCACGCTGGAAGTGGCGACATCAGAGCGGCACACGCATGCGGACATGTGTTCCATTCACGATGCATTGAGCGGTGGGTACGTCGACGGGGCTCATGCCCTGTGTGTCGGTGCACTGTCCGCTTCAACCCCAACTCCACCTACAATCCCGCCTCCATCTCCACCTCCAACCCCACCACAAACACTAACCGCACCTCCATCCCCACCTCCAACCCCACCCCCATCCACACCCCCACCCCAAACTCTACCTCCAACTCTGGCCCGTCGGCGAATGTCCAGTGTGCCTCGAGCCCTTATCGTTGCTGGTGGTGGCGACATGAGGGCAGCTCACGTATGCGGCCATGTGTTCCACTCCCGCATCGGCGGTGGCTACGCCACCGCAACTCATGCCCCGTGTGTCGTTGCACTGTCACGTGCAGTCGCAACCCGTGAAACTAAGTAGCATCTGCTGCTACCAGTGGTGGTGCTTGCAACCCCCAAGAGACTGTGGTCATGGTGATTGCAAAACAAACGGGAGAGTAGGGGCACCGGAGCCGATGACGGTGATATGCAAAGATCCATGATCACTTGAGCTGAACTACTCAGTGACCAAGACAACATGCAACAATGTTGGTAATGACAATGAGTGTGACAGTTTGCCAGTAAACAATTATATTGTACGGTTGTTTTTTGCTTTGGAATGAGCTTGCTTAAACATAGTAGATATATTTCATTTATGTTCTGCCATTTGTTCAGTGACAGAAAATTCTTTTGTTATTGGTGTTATATAGAGTTTGCTACAATGTAAACCAAACCATAGAGATAAGGGTTTGGAATTCGATTTGATTCTTTTATTGTATCTCAAGCCTTGTAATCTCTGGATGTAATTTGTTGCATATATAAATAACACGCACGCGTCCCTGCTAAGAGGCATACGCTTCAATCCCATCGTTCAACCAAAAGTTTACAGTTGGTTCAGAACAGATCATGAGACTGCGTTAACAATCCAAAAGACAAAATACATGGCAGAACTAAAGTTTCTAGAGATTAATCTCAATGGTAATTTATTGCATTACAATGTAATTGGATTAAAAGTTTCTATGATGGCACATCGGCATGGTAATGGAGGCCACAGAAAAACAATGGAGAAATTAAACAAAACTTGTAAAACCCTAGCGAGCACATAACTCATGTCCGTCGAGTCGGACTAACCACTCCTCTCCTCTAGTAGACAGCTTCTGTTTTTTCTCTTCTGTTCTAAAGACCTGTCAGACTATTTTGTATGCTCAGACGACCTCAACGATGGGCGTGCGGCACAGGGGCACTTGCCGGCCCCGTGGAGCAGCTCGCAGATGCACTTGAAAACGTTAACAAAGATGAACCAATGTCACATTGTGTTTCTGAGCAAGTATCTACATCTAACGTCTCATTAATAACTTGATGAATGCATAACATTGGAGGACAATATCATTGAAACTTGGGAACTTGACAAACCTGGCCAGTTTGTATCTATTGACAAATCTGACAAACCGGGATAAGCTACAATCAATATATGATGTATTGAGATAGATACCCTGCCAATTCATGTGTTGATTGTATCGAGTCTCATTGGTTGTGCATGTATTGACTAAATTTGGATGGCAAGAAGCCTAGTAACATAGCATTTTAATTTATCTCTTAAAAGGTACATGTAGTTCTAAAATGTACACGTTATGTGCATTTTTTTTTGCGGGATAAATTTCTGATCTATTCATCTTCGATCATGGTAGTACAACAAACACTAAAAATAATAAAAATTACATCCAGATCCGTAGACCACCTAGCGGCGATTACAAGCACTGAAGCGAGCCGAAGGCGCGCCGCTGTCATCACCCCTCCCTCGCCGGAGCTGGGCAAACCTTGTTGTAGTAGACAGTCGGGAAGTCGTCGTGCTAAGCCCCCATAGAACCAATGCACCATAACAGCAACCGCCGCCGGTGAAGAGTATAAATAAGAAGGATCCAACCTTAAGACACACGAACAAAGACGAACGGCAAACAGATCTGAGCAAATCCACCAAAGACAAATCCATCGGATACACACCTCCACACGCCCACCAACGATGCTAGACGCATCACCGGAACGGGGACTAGGCGGGGAGACCTTTATTCTATCTTCAAGGAGCCGTCAACGTCTCGTCTTCCTCAGTAGGACACAAACCGTAACAAACCTTAAAAAAATCTAAAAATGGAGCACTCCCACCGGCAAGGGCCGGGATCCACTCCGCCTCCATGGCCCTAAGGCTACCGGAGACGGGGCGGACCGGCGGCTGCGCCGGCGGGAGGCAAGAGGAACCTTAACTTTTTGGATAGGCGGGGGGATGTAGCTGATAGCTACGTTATGTGCATTTGGGGCCTCTTTTCGCAAGATTTAATAACACGGGAATACAAAACACAGAAATACGATAGGATTACATGTTCAAAATAGATGATTGCGAAAACACAAATATCTGCAGATTTCTTTTTGATCCGCGGGGACAGGAAATACACAAAAATCCAGCAAATCATTATCAACTTAAGGTCAAATCATATCCAAAGTAAGATTAATTAAAATTATATGCTACTTCCTCCGTTCCATAATGGAGTGCGTATAAATATTCTTAAAAGCCAAACCAAGCAAACATTGACCAAATTTAAAGAGAAAACTATTATATATACAATTTCAAACATATACAACATGAAAATATAATTGATGATGTATCCAATGATATGCATTTGGTATTTTAAATATATTTTTCTATAAACATGGTTAAAGTTTGTAATGTTTGACTTTTGAAAAAAAATGCATTACGTTACGGAATGGAGCGAGTACTTATTACCATTACCTTATTACTTTTGCATAAAAATGTAAAAGAGGTTTGTGTCTCTTTGATTCAAAGGATTTTTTAAGGAATTTTGAAGGATTATTATCCTAATGATTTTTTTCCTACGTGGGTTGTTTGACTGTAGGATTACAAACCAACATAGGAATTTTTTGTAAGGATTCATTTGCGCTAGTTTTAACAGAAAATTTTCCAACCAATCCAACCTGTCTTTTTCGAGCACAATCAAACTCTCATACTAATCCTGCAGTATTGAAGATGAAATGCTGTTCCATCAGTATGTTTTTTGTGTTCCTGTACTTTATAAATCCTACGGATCAAAGAGGCCCTCGAGCTTGGGATTCAAAATTTTCGTTGTTTTCTATGAAACTCAATCCAAAGGAAAACTTCATCCATTTTTCATATTCTTCAAATCAAATAGATGAATAGTTTCATCATAGAATTGTTTTTCTGATTCCAACATTTTTCCTTACCGAGAAAGGCTTCCGCCCGGCTTTATATATAGAGTAACGTTAATCAACAACCCGGCATAAATGCACGCCACCACAATACACACACTCCCAAGGCATGGTACATAGACGCTGAGCACAGCAACACCACCCCTAGTACTACCACCGTGAGGAGATGAAGTCACATATGATGAACCACGGGCTCCAAGGCAGCACCTTCAGAAAGGATACGACACCAGAGCACCACCTTCGCCCGATTAGAGGATCGGGGTGTACGCCGGAGCCGCACGACGGGCAATGATGAGCTGCGGCCACGCATTCCAGAAAGGAACAAGCTTCGCCGATGCCGCCGGTCCATCCAAAGATAGAACAGGTTTTCACCCCGGCCAACACTCATCACCACCGAACACCACACCCCGGCTACCATGCCGCCCACGCGGCCATGGTCACCAGGCAACACCAAGCCATGGCCTCTGTCCAAGAGCACCGCGCAACCGCCACCAGGGTCGCCGCCCCGGCATCCAAGACCTTAAAACCACCTCACCCGAGACCGGCCGCTACCCCACCCAAAGAGACGAGCGAAAAGGTCCCACCTTTCGCACCCTCGGGCGACCCGTGGCAAAGAGACCTAATAGGTCGCCCTGGCAGCTTCCATCGACTTGTCCTGCAACATCGGACACGAGACAAGTTCGGTCCTGCAATACCGTGCGTGATACGAGGTCGGTCCTGCTGCACCGTGCGCGAGATGAGCTCAGTCCTAATGCACTGTGCACGAGAGAGCTCAGTCCTATCACACCGGGCGCCAGACGAGCAATGGACCGCAGCTAGGAGAAGGCCAGCCATTCGATGAATGTAGCGTCCGGACAACGAGGAGGAGGACCAAGGTCGACACAAGTCTCCTATGGACGAGCCGACGCTGGGACATGCCAGCCGCCGCAGTAGCCGACTTGCCGAGCCGTTGTGGAGCCATCCACGGCTGAAACACCAGCCACCCCGGGCCACTGTCCAACCCGCGCTGCCCAGCGAACTCCCGGCGTCGGAGCCACCGGACACGCACCCGCGCATCCCGCCGCCACCCAGCACCAACCCTCGAACATCACGCCGAACGCCGGAAGGACGGAAAGGGGCCACCTTGGAGACCCCTGACTAGGATGAACCAGCCTGCCAGCCATCGGGGAGGCCGAATCCGGTGCCCAACCCACCGGATCGACGCAAACGCCGAGGGCGGAGGCACCAGAGACGGCGGGAGTAGGGATCCGCCTGGCCCAGCCACGGTGCATGCTGCCGCTGCCCAGCCACCGCCGCCGACGGGCAACAGCTCGCCGCCGTGCAGCGGCGCCCGCCGCCAACGCAGCATCCCAGGGGGCTGCCTCGACCCGCGCCAAAGGCCCCCATCGAGGAGATGAAGCAGCCCCGCCGCCGTCGGCGCCTACCGAGCAGCCTGCGCGCCCTCTAGCGGCGGCGAGGGAGAGGAGAAGGGAGGAGGGAGGGCTCGCCGGCGGCGGCGCTAGGGTTTCTCCCGAGATGCGCGCGCGGGGCGCGTCGCGGGAGGCGGGAGCAATGGGAGGGGAATAATCCAACGTTTTCCGATGAGTCAAAGAGGCTCTTAATAGGCACAATCAAGACCAAAACAAAGATTCAGAATTTGTTTTTAGAAACTAATTAATCATCTGATGAGTTTCCTGGAATAATCATGGAAGGAATCCTACGCCACATAGCACTGCACACGCAAAAGCTCTTTCTCCTTGCCTTTTCGTTCTGAAGTCAGAGCTACAAGACTCTTTATACTATCTCTGTTCTTTATTGCAGGACGTCTTACAAAGCATTGCCATCAGAAAATCCCTATGTTTATGTCAACAAGATAACATGAATAATAATCCCTATGTTCCCTTCACACCCTGCTGATATTCTATTCAAATGTCACATTTTCTTACAGGCTTGGGCGATGTTGGGGAAGACGTATGATGAGGACCGCATGAACGAGATTATGGAGCAGATCAAGCTGTGTAGGTGAAATCACGACAAGAAGGACAGCAAGCTTGAGTCTTTTGCGTCGAGCTCTATGTTTTGCTTCGCTTTTGTGATCCTTAAACTACTTGGTTCTTAGCCTTTGCCGGGACGTCGAGCCCGCGGAATTTATGTCTTACCGGTTTGTAATGTTGAAAACCTTGTGTGAATGCTGCCTTGGGGCTTTATTAATTTAAAGCCGGACGCTTCGCGCGTCTTCGTTCCAAAAAAATATATCGCACCATTGGACAGATTTAGCATATCATTTGACTTAGGTATATACGCGTACGAATATCTACAGCAAAACGCGCAAACTAAGAAAGTCGTATATACCTCAAAACGAATTATTTTTTTGTACTTAGAAAAAGTAGCGCTACGACGTCGTCAGCCACCTCAATGCGATGCGAGCCAGCTACACTCCGACGCTAGCAACACGGCGGTGACTTGTAAGACGAGTTCTGCAGTGCCTTTGGATCATACTTGAAATAATGGCTCTTCGACATGTTCTCCGGCCGCTCGTCTTCCCGGCCGCCTATATATACGAGCTAACTTGCTAGCTACCCTTCCATTTGCAGCTCAGCTGGTCCGAAAGGATCCACGGATCATACATGGCCGCGGCCGCGGCGGCGCCGCCCCGGCGCATCGGCAGGTCGAGCGTCCACATGGACGGCGGCAGTGCCAATAGGCCGGCCCCGGCGATTGATGGTGTACGCGGCACGTCCTCCGGGGCCGGCGCCGGGCGGCGGCCGGGCATCAACCTCTTCTCGGGGCCGGTATGTGCCGCCGTGTTCGTCTCCTTTGCGCTCTGCGTCGTCGTCTTCTGCGTCTACTCCTTCCTCGCTCGTCGCCGCGCCATCTCCGCCGCCCGCGGCAACTTCGCAAGGCACATAAGCGAAAGCGATACGGACCCCGAATTCGGACGGCCAGCCCACATGCCGGTGCCGCCGCCGGCTCCTGACGTGCCACCAGCTCCTCCGGTAGCGACAACGCCCCCTCCAGCAGAGACAGCCTCGAGCTCACAGGAAGCTCACTCCAACTCCACTTCCAACTCCATGCCGGGTAACTGCCCAGTGTGCCTCGAGCCATTACACGCCGGTAGCAACATCATGGCGGCTTACGCGTGTGGCCACGTGTACCACGCGCCGTGCATTGAGCCATGGCTCCGCCAAGGAGGCCCTTGTCCGGTGTGTCGGTGCACTGTCAACTCTACCTTCATCTCCAGCTACACCTCTAGCATCCCCCCCATCCCCACTCCCAACTCCAACCCCACCTCTACCCCCATCCCCACCTTCAACTCCAACTCCAACTCCAACTCTCTTGCTAACGCGCCACCACCTCCTCGAGTAACAACAACACACTCCCGCATAGACGTGTCACCGCTTCCTCGAGCAGCCACATTGTCGTCCTCCCTCACAGGCATGTCATCGCCTCACCTTGAAGCAACATCGCCCTCCCAGTTAGATATGCCACCGCCTTCTCGAGCAGCGCCTGCCCGTCGCCCACAAGGAGCCAACTCCAACACCACCGCCAACTCCGGCCTTGGTAACTGCCCAGTGTGCCACGAGCCATTACATGGGCGTACTAACGTCATGGCGGCGCAAGCGTGTGCCCACGTGTTCCATGCGTCTTGCATTGAGCCATGGCTCCACAACCGAGGGTCCTGCCCCGTGTGCCAGTGCACCGCCAACCCCACCTCAGATTCCACCTCCACCCCCAGCTCTACCTCCACCCCCATCTCTAGCTCCCCATCTAGCCCAATCGGCGATTGTCCGGTGTGCCTCGAGTCCTTGCTCGTTGTCGGTGGTGATGTAAGGGCGGCTCATGCGTGCGGCCATGTGTTTCACTCGCGCTGCATTGAGCCATGGCTCCACCAACAGGGTTCATGTCCCGTGTGTCGATGCATTGTCAACTCAACCTTCACCTCCACCCCCAACACCACCTCTACATCTAATTCCAACTCCACCCCTATCTCCACCACCACCTCCAATACCATCGGCAATTGCCCGGTGTGCCTTGATCCCTTGCATGCTGATAGTGGCGACATCAAGGCGGCACACGTGTGCGGCCATGTGTTCCACTCACGATGCATTAAGCAGTGGGTACGCCAACGGGGATCATGCCTCGTATGCCGGTGCACTGTCATCTTCAACTCCAACTCCAACTCTGGTGGCGAATGTCCAATGTGCCTCGAACCCTTACGCGTTGGTGGTGGCGATGTGAGGGCGGCGCACGTGTGCGGCCACATATTCCACTCGCGCTGCATCGAGCGGTGGCTACGCCGCCGCAACTCCTGCCCCGTGTGCCGTTGCATAGAAATGACAGAGTAGGGTCACCGGAGCGGACAACGGTTATATGCAAAGATCCATGATCAAGAGCCGACGGCGGTGATATGCAAAGATTCACGATCACTTGAGCTAAACTACTCGGTGACCAAGACAACATGCAACAATGCTGTTAAAGACAATGAGTGTGACAGTTTGGCAGTAAACAAATATATTGTACGATTGTTTTGCTTTGGAATGAGCTTGCTTGGACCTAGTATACATGTATTCCACCAATTGCTTGGATATATTTCATTTATGTTCTGTCATTTTTGCAGTGACATATTCTTTTGTTATCGATGTTATAATGTAAACCGACCCGTACAGATAAGGGTTTCGAATTCAATTTGGTTCTTTTATTGTATCTCAGCCTTGTAATCTCTGGATGTAATCTGGTGCATATATATAACACACACGCCTCCCTGCTATTGCTAAGAGGCATACGCTTTAACCCCATCGTTCAACCAAAATTGGGTCCAGTACAGGTCATGAGACTGAATTAACATTCCAAGAGACAAAGTACATGGCAGAACTAAAGTTTCTAGAGAATAATCTCATTGATAATTTCTTGCAGTACAATGTCATTGGATTAAAAGTTTCTAGAGAACAATCTCATTGATAATTTATTGCATTACAATGTAATTGGATTAAAGGTTTCTATGATGGCACATCGGCATGGTAATGGAGGCCACAGAAAAAGCAATGGAGAAATTCGACACTAGTTTCAGAAACTTGCAAAACCCCTAGCGAGCAGAGCACACAACTCCTGTCCATCAAGTTCCAGTCAGACTAAAACACTCCTCTCCTCTAGTAGACAGACATCTTCTGTTTGCTTCCTTGTTTTCCTTGTGTTCTATATAAAGACCTGTCAGATTATGCTGTAAGCCCGGACGACCTCGACGATGGGCGCGCGGCACAGCGGGCACTTGCCGGCCCCGCGGAGCAGCTCGCGGGCGCACTTTGAGCAGGTGCACATGTGCCCACACCTGAGAATGCCAGCAGAAGATGAACCAATGTCACATTGTGTTTGTGTATGTGTGTGCAGATAATTAAGGTGAGAGATGGAAGGAAGCAGAAGAAACCTGTAGAGAAGCGAGTCGATCTGGCTGTCGCAGCAGATGCAGCAGGTCCCTTTCCTCACCAGCTCCCACTGTGATCCATCATCATACCATCTAACCGTCCCTGGTATAAGTTGAAAAAAATTCCAGATTAGTCTTTCTGGTCAATCACCATGGACAGATAATGGATAGATAGATGCCAGGAGATGGATGAGGAAGAAGAAGAGGGGAGAGTGATATGCTATGATCTGACAGACCATGGAGGGAGAGAGAGCGGTGCATGGCAGAGGCGACCTCCTGCCGGATGGACCTCTGCAGCTCGACCTGCATCTCCATGCACGCGTGCAGCATCTGCTGCGTGCTGGCCATCCCGCGCTGGAGCACGGCCATGTCGTCCCGCAGGTCGTGGATGGCCTCGTCAACTTCCTGCCAAACACATTCCTGCTCTTCAGCAATAACACACAAGATGGTATCCCGTCGAAAGAGGGGGGAGGGGAGACTCACAAGTTCATCTGGGCGGTGCATGGGCTGCCGGTTCCAGTCACGACGAGGCGGTATCATCCGCCAGCGCCGCTGCGGCCTCTGGCCGGCGGGAGGCTGCGCACCGGCGGCGGCGTGCCCGGCCAGGTCCGATCCATCGATCCGGTGGTGTTGGACATGGTCTTGGTTGAGTGGAGCCGGAGGGTCATGCTCCTGCCTCTGAGCGTACGAGTGCACGAGCTGGTCCAGGCTCTCGCGGAAGCCGCTGCTGAGAAGATTGGAGACGCTGCGCCTGCAAACCAACAGAGATGATCATGTGATCTTTATCAAGCAAGATGATGAAAATATTTACACACTGCAAAAAATTATGTGATGTTTAGTCTACCTGCTTAGGAGCTCTCTGAGCTCCGCCCTGTACATTCCATAGAGCGCGTCTTCCTGGAGACGGTTATGGCGAGCGAAGCCGCCTAGATCTTCCGGCCGCCATTGCTGTGCTTCAGCTGCTTCTGGGTTATCAATGACATGCCACTCCTCCTCCTCCTCCTCTGCTTCCTGGCCACTGGCACCAGACGTCTCCCCTGGCCACAGCACACCGGTTGGCGGATGCACGTAAGCTATGGCTTCCTGCCGCGCGCTGCCGTTGCCGTCGGAGGAGGAGGGTCCGGAGTGCTCGCCGCTCTGCTCCGAGGACCCCGAGTCCGACGAGTACTCCTGGTACCCGTGCATGTGTTGCTCCTGATCAAGATGGTCATCCTGCGAAGCATCACTGGTGTTTGGTACGTTGTCGGGCTGATCTTGTGCTGGCTGAAGCGTCTGGATGATCTCATGGCTGGCAGAAGCATTCTCCAGGTGAGTTGCTTGATCAATGGTGATGTTTTCTGCTCCAGATCCAGGATGACCCTGTGTGATCTGCCCTGATTCTCCGACTGCCGCCGTAGAAATCGGCACGTCGTCCCGCGTAGGCCTTCCGCCACCAATGATTCTGCCTCGCAGAATGGACTGGAGACAATAACAATCAATCATATGAGAAATAAAGGCATGGCATTGTCAATCATATAGTACCTGTGTTTTGATTTTCGGTTTGAGCTTTTTTTCGCCCTAGGCCGAGATGGCCGAATTTCGGCCATTTTAAAAAATTTTGGCTGAAATTTGACCAAATTTTGCCTTCAATTTGACTTAAATTTGACCAAAATTTGAGCAATTTCGGCCTAAATATACTTTTCGCCTCAGGCCGAGATGGCCGAAATCCACTTTTTGCGACCGAAAATCAAAACACAGTATAGTACTCGTAAATTATGCTCCGTTAACGTAGCTTCTTTTAGCGCACATGATCCAACACAACAGGCGGCACAGTGCGAATGTTCAACTCCCACTCGTGTGTTTCCGGAGTGAGAAGTGCAGGCACAATAGGCGTGAATCAAGTACAGGTGGGGATTTGGCCAGAAAGATGCAAACTTTTTCAGCTGCTACAAACAGCAATGTGCAGAGGACCCCATGGTGATGGATGATCATCATGGTGGCATGCCAAATGTAAATTAGAGTACTTCCTAGAAATATTCAGCAGGATTAGACAATGCCACTCCTGTTTCTGACACTCCGATCGTCGACCAAACGAAGTAGAGTAGTATATTTTTTTAAGAGGAAAGATTTGTATTTGGGGGCAGAGAGAGGAGGAGCAGGGGATGCTGGGTTTTGAATTGATGGACGGACCTGGATGCGGCCGCGGTGGGCGAAGGCCGACACGGCGCGGTGCTCCGAGAGGCCCTGCAGCTCGCGCAGCCGCTCCATGGACATGCGCCTGGCGGCGGTCGGCGCGCGCGCCTGCCGCCCGCGGAGCCCCGGCGCGTGGCCGTCCCCGCCGTCGTCGCCCTGGCTGGCCCTGCGCACGCGCTCCCGCACCGTCCGCACGCGCTCGCGCTCCGTCTCGCCCAGCCACTCCTCGCCTACGCCGACGCCGTCGCCTCCGCGCGGGCGCCCTGCTGCGGCTGCGCGGGCGCGGGCGCCGTCCACTCCCGCGCGATCCGCCGCACGAGCGCGCGCTCCGGCGACCGCGCGCGCCTCCGTCGTCGTCGTCGTCGTCGTCGTTGGCGTCGGCGCGGGCGCGGAGGAAGGAGGAGGCGTCGAGCATGGTGGAGACGGCGTGGAGGCGCGCGAGCGCCATGAGCTCCGAGTCGCGGTCGCGGCGGTCGAGCCCGCCGAGCACCATCTGCTCGCAGGCCTGCCGGCGCCGCGCCGCCCACTGCGCGATGATCCTGGACGCCGCGGCGCTGGCCGCGGCCGACGACGACGCCTCCCCTCCGCACGCCATGCTCTTGGCGCGGAGGTCCTCCATGGCGCTGGCCGACATGGTCCTAGCTAGGCGGGAGGGCGAGTGGCAGGTATAAGTAGAGCAGCAGGCGGGGAGGCGGAGGCGGCATTTTTCCACGGGCGCGCGAGCAGAGGAGGAGGAGGACGACGAGTTGGTCCAGAGCAGCCTGGCAAATCCCGAGGCGGGACGCTGGCCCGATCGAGAGGTGGAAGAAGAAGAAGAAGAAGAGTGGTGTGGCCCTAGCGGGTTCACCATTGCTGCTGATATTTTAGTTATTTACTTCGCAGGATTTGTTTTGTTTATCGGCGACCAAATCGGCACATATATATATTGCTCAGGGTAAATGTAAAAATCGCAGGAATTAATGGGGTAATTATAATATGAGTCATCGCAAAATCTTTAGTCGGATGTTATGGTTATTCATCGGCGCGTTTTTATGACCGTGCATCTAATAGTAGATAAATATTGTAACCCGCATTTTTATGACCCAAAATATTGAGCCTCACTTATTAAGTTCTATATTTTTATATAGTATATTTTTTTAATTGTATGAAGGAGTAGTATTTACTCACCATGCATGATTTGAAAATAATATTATTTATTTCCTGATTTGAATTTATGCACATAAGAGTTATTCTCTACTAACGGTATCTCTGTTATGTATTTCCGTTATGCAAGGCGGAGTGCATCACATCTCCTCTGATAAATATTTCCGGTTTCACACACGGTTCACAAGCGCAGTTAATACGATATAGGTGTATGTATGAAACTATATGCGTGCAAGGAGACACGCACGAGGCGGTTTGAGTGTGCTATGTGAGATCATGATTGTCGCCACTCCACACGAGCACTATGTATCTCATTGCCTCTGATAAATGTTTCAAGTCTCACTAACGGTTCACGAGCATAGTTAATAAGGTATATGTGTGAGAACCTATTTGCTGCAGTAAGAAACACACAAGTGGATTTGAGGACGTTAAGGAACATCGTGATTGTCCCTGGTTGGTGATTAATGAGCTTGGTACACAAGTTGTTCGTAAAACGCTTTGTATACCCTTCTAGTTGGAGTCATCTTTAGTCCAATTTTACAACTATGCATCCAATGGCAGATAAATATTATATATTATGTTCTATATTTATACATAGAGCTTTAATTGTACTGATTTGCTTGTTGATTGAAATTTGTACACGTGAGAATCACTCCCTCCTTCCGGCATTTCCGTTATGAAAGGCGTCGTGCAAATCATCACCTCTAATAAATGTTTCAAGTCTCACTAACAGTTGACGAGCGCAGTTAATACAATATATGTGTGGGAAGCTATATGCAGCAGTAAGAGACACACGAGTGGGTCTGAGCGCGTTAAGGGAGATCATGATTGTCGCTAGTTGGTGATTAATGAGCTTCCTATAGGAGTTGTCCATACAACGCCTTGTATACCCTTCTCGTTAGTGATCTTTAGTTCATTTTTTTAACTATACATCCAATGATAGATAAATATTATCTCTCACTTATTATCTTATATATCTATATTTATACATAATGCTTTAGTTTTAGTTATGATTTGCTTTGTACACGTGAGAATCAATCCATCCTTTGGGTATTTCCATTATGGGAGGCGTCGTGCATCTCGCCGCCTCTGATAAATGTTTCAAGTCTCACTAACAACCCTCGAGCGTAGTTAACACAATGTATGCGTGTGAAGCTATATGCGTGCAGTAATAGAAACACGAGTGAGTCTATGCGCGTTAAGGGGGGGTCGTTATTGTCTCTAGTTGGTGATTAATGAGCTTGGAATATGAATTGTCCCTAAAACGCTTTGTATATTCCTGGTCGGGTTATCTTTAGTCCAGTTTTATAACTATTCACCTAAATATTATATCTCACATAATCTCTTCTATGTTTACACAGTGTTTCAGTGGTATTTGTTACTTACTCATTGATTCAAATCTGTACACGTGAGAATCATTCCCACCTTTCGGTATTTCCGTTACGCAAGGTGTCATGCATCTCATCACTATGATAAATTCTTTTTAGTCTCATCCATGGTTCGCGGGCGCAGTTCATACGATACAATTGCCATTGTATACCTTAAGCGACCAAAAAATTCTGCAACATGCAACCAGCTTTGTATTGGCTTGGGCCCAACTTCCATGCCCTTGGCTTCGAACCATCACCTGAGAATTCAATCAAAATTGAGATATCGTCTGACAAGTAGTGGTTCCTCTAATAAAATATAAAAAGCGAATCGTTTTTTAGTTGTTGCAAGACATGAGATGACCAGGAGGCAGCCAACATTTCTCCTCAACTCATCAGCGTTGCCGCAGGTTCCTCTAGCCTCTGTTGGTTGCTACGATGATAGGAGGGCAAGGAAACCCTGCATCCCTATGTCTGGTTGTCCCGTAGGGTTCTCAATATTTTTTGTGTCAGTGAAGTTGGGCCAACAACGATGATGGGAATAATGTTTACTTGGCTTTCTCTAGGTTGATGGCCTTCCTCACAGGGGTGTCGATTAGTTGGTGGATGGTGCCTACCCTAGGACATACGCTTTCCGCAACTAGCGTTTGTCCATGGCGGCGATGTCCTAGATAAGGGATGGCATTGCAGTGTTTTTTGTTCTTCAGTTCCATCTCCACTCTATGAAACTCAACCAGATACATCTTCATCGTAGAACTTATGAGGTTTGTGTCCCCCTTCTTTCTATGACAGGAGTTGGATTATCCTCTATGTCTTCTTTACACCAAGTTCTCCGAGGTGACGACATGTCCAAGTCGATCGCGATCAGCATCTTCTGATTTTCATCGACGACTTCCAGGACGCTGCTTCTACAAGCTCATGGATTCCATCAAGATTTCTCCAGTAACACAGATGCTTAGCGCCGTGAGAAACGGCCGTTGAGGAGTCTAGAAGGAAGATGATGCAATTTTTCTTAAGAACTTGAATGCAATTTATTTTTGGTAAGTGAATCTTTGTAAGGCCTAATTTTATAATAAAAAATTGGCCTTGTACCGCAAAAAAATATCCTCTGGTCGTGAATCATGACCATCACCATCATAGAGTGATCATTTTTCTAGAGTCGGTGCATATATTTCTAAGTCGAATAAGATGTCTAAGCCCATAGTGCTATCATTTTGGTTTAATCATGATTCCTTGCACTCATTTGTAAATCTCAATATCAGACGACGGCTCGGTAAGATTTAGCAAAACCTTTTTCTGCTAGTGTCACTCAAACTAATTTGCGAAAGGCTTTAGTTTGTACATTGGTTAGAGTATCTCCAACTTTGTTGTGTGCATCAGGATGATACAAAGGCCAGGGCTTTGGAAGAACTTTTTTCCAACAAAGTCCCTTTTCCTAATCTAATCCATCTATTGGGGTGGGCCAAAAACTTTTGGGGAACGTAGCAGAAATTCAAAATTTTCTACGCATCACCAAGATCAATCTATGGAGATTCTAGCAACAAGAAAGGGAGAGGATGAGTGCATCTTCATACCCTTGAAGATCGCAATGCGGAAGCGTTACAAGAACGCGGATGAGGGAGTCGTACTCGCGGCGATTCAAATCGCGGAAGATCCGATCTAACGCCGAACGGACGGCGCCTCCGTGTTCAACACACGTACAGCCCGGGGACGTCTCCTCCTTCTTGATCCAGCAAGGGGAGAGGAGAAGTTGAGGGAGAGCTCTGGCAGCACGACGGCGTGGTGGTGGAGCTTGCAGTTCTCCGGCAGGGCTTCGCCAAGCACTACCGAGGAGGAGGTGGAGTTGGAGAGGGAGGGCTGCGCCCGGGGGCAATGGTGAAGCTCCCATGCGCCTCCCCACTATATATAGGGGTGGAGGGGCTGGTTTCTTGCCCTCCAAGTCCATTGGGGCGTTGGCAAAGGTGGGAGGAAAGAAATCCCATCATTTCATTCCCCCGATTGTTATCCCCCTTTTTAGGGATCTTGATCTTATCCCTTGGGATATGATCTTATTCCTTCTAAGGGGGATCTTGGTGCGCCTTGACCAGGGATGTGGGGCCTTGCCCCCACTACCCACGTTCATGTGGGTCCCCCCATGCAGGTGGGCCCCACTCCGGAACCGTCTAGAACCTTCCCGGTACAATACCGAAAAATCCCGAACATTCTCCGGTGGCCAAAATAGGACTTCCCATATATAAATATTTACCTCCGGACCATTCCGGAACTCCTCGTGACGTCCGAGATCTCATCCGGGACTCCGAACAACATTCGGTAACTGCACACTAATTCCCATAACAACTCTAGCGTCACCGAACCTTAAGTGTGTAGACCCTACGGGTTCGAGAATCATGCAGACATGACCGAGACAGCTCTCTGGCCAATAACCAACAGCGGGATGTGGATACCCATGTTGGCTCCCACATGTTCCACGATGATCTCATCGGATGAACCATGATGTCAAGGATTCAAGCAATCCCGTATACAATTCCCTTCGTCAATCGGTACGTTACTTGCCTGAGATTCGATCGCCGGTATCCCAATACCTCGTTCAACCTCGTTACCGGCAAGTCACTTTACTCGTTCCGTAATGCATGATCCCGTGACTAACTACTTAGTCACATTGAGCTCATTATGATGATGCATTACCGAGTGGGCCCAGAGATACCTCTCCGTCATCGGAGTGACAAATCCCAGTCTCGATTCGTACCAACCCAGACACTTTCGGAGATACCTGTAGTGCACCTTTATAGCCACCCAGGTTATGTTGTGACGTTTGGTACACCCAAAGCATTCCTACGGTATCCGGGAGTTGCACAATCTCATGGTCTAAGGAAATGATACTTGACATTAGAAAAGCTTTAGCAAGCGAACTACGATCTTGTGCTATGCTTAGGATTGGGTCTTGTCCATCACATCATTCTCCTAATGATGTGATCCCGTTATTAATGACATCCAATGTCCATGGTCAGGAAACCATAACCATCTATTGATCAACGAGCTAGTCAACTAGAGGCTCACTAGGGACATGTTGTGGTCTATGTATTCACACATGTATTACTTGTTTCCGATTAATACAATTATAGCATGAACAATAGACAATTATCATGAGCGAGGAAATATAATAATAACCATTTTATTATTGCCTCTAGGGCATATTTCCAACAGTCTCCCACTTGCACTAGAGTCAATAATCTAGTTCACATCACTATGTGATTGTAATGAATCAACACCCATTGGGTTGATCATATCTCGCTTGTGAGAGAGGTTATTAGTCGGTAGTGCAGAATCTTTCAGATCCGTGTGTGCTTTACAAATCTCTATGTCATCTCCTATATGCAGCTATCACCGCCATTTGGAACTATTCCAAATAACAACTCTACTATCTGAATCCGGTTTACTACTCGAGTCATCCAGATTAGTGTCAAAGTTTGCATCGGCGTAACTCTTTCTGACGAACTCTTTTACCACCTCCATAATTGAGAAAATTCCTTAGTCAACCAGTTACTACGGATAACCTTGACCGCTGTCACCATGATCCATTCTGGATCACACTTGTACCCCTTGACTGACTCATGGCAAGGCACACTTCATGGAGCCTACGTCTAAGCATAGGGGACGACCTTCGTCCTTTCTCTCTATTCTGCCGTGGTCAGGTCTTGAGTCTTACTCAATACTCACACCTTATAACACAGCCAAGAACTCCTTCTTTGCCGATCTATTTTGAACTCCTTCAAAATCTTGTCATGGTATGTGTTCGTTTGAAAGTACTATCAAGCGATTTTGATCTATCCTTATAGATCTTGATGCTCAATGTTCAAGTAGCTTAATCCAGGTTTGAAAAACACTTTTTCAAATAACCCTATATGCTTTCCAGAAACTCTACATCATTTCTAATCAACAATATGTCAACAACATATACTCATCAGAAATTCTATAGTGCTCCCACTCACTTCATTGAAAATACAAGTTTCTCATGAACTTTGTATAAACCCAAAATCTTTGATCATCTCATCAAAGTGTATATTCCAACTCCGAGATGCTTACTCCGGTCCTTAGAAGGATTCTTTGGAGCTTTGCATACTTGTTAGCATGTTTTAGGATTGACAAACCTTACGGTTGTATCACATACAACCTTTCCTCAAGAAAAGCTATCGAGGAAATAATGTTTTGACATCCTATACGCAAGATTTCATAAATAATGCGAATCGCTAATATAATTCCAACAGACTCTTAGCATCGCTCTGAGTCGAGAAAGTCTCATCGTAGTCAACTCCTTGAACTTGTCGGAAACATCTTAGCGACAAGCCGAGCTTTCTTAATGGTGACACATACCATCATTATGCATCTTCCCTCTTAGAATCCATCTGTACCCAACAGCCTTCACGACCATCAAGTAGTTCTTCCAATGTCTACACTTTGTTTTCATACATGGATCCTCTCTCGGATTTTATGGCCTCGAGCCATTCGTCGGAATCCGGGCCCACCATCGCTTCTCCATAGCTCGTAGGTTCATTGTTATCTAGCAACATGACTTCCAAGATAGGATTACGTACCATTCTGAAGTAGTATGCATCCTTGTCGACCTACGAGATTTAGTAGTGACTTGATCCGAAGTTTCATGATCACTATCATAAGCTTCCACTTCAATTGGTGTAGGTGCCACAGGAACAACTTCCTGTGCCCTGCTATACACTAGTTGAAGTGATGGTTCAATAACCTCATCAAGTCTCCACCATCCTCCCACTCAATTCTTTCGAGAGAAACTTTTCCTCGAGAAGGGACCCGTTCCTAGAAACAATCACTTTTGCTTCCGGATCTGAAATAGGAGGTATACCCAACTGTTTTGGGTGTCCTATGAAGATGCATTTATCCGTTTTGGGTTCGAGCTTATCAGCCAGAAACTTTTTTTTCACATAAGCGTCGCATCCCCAAACTTTTAAGAAAGCAGCGACTTAGGTTTCTCTAAACCATAGTTCATACGATGTCGTGTCAACGAAATTGCGTGGTGCCCTATTTAAAGTGAATGCGGTTGTCTCTAATGCCTAACCCATAAACGATGGTGGTAATTCGATAAGAGACATCATGGTATGCACCATATCCAATGGGGTGCAGTTATGACGTTCGGACACACCATCACACTATGGTGTTCCAGGCGATATTAGTTGTGAAACAATTTTCACAATGTCTTAATTGTGTGCCAAACTCGTAACTCAGATATTCATCTCTATGATCATATCATAGACATCTCATCCTCTTGTCACGACAATCTTCAACTTCACTCTGAAATTACTTGAACCTTTCAATAATTTAGACTTGTGTTTCATCAAGTAAATATACTTATCATCTACTCAAATCATACGTGAAGCAAGAACATAACGATATCCTTTGTGTGCCTCGGACTCATTGGACTGCACACATCAAAATGTATTACTTCCAACAAGTTGCTTTCTTGTTCCATCTCACTTGAATCTGAGGCCTTTCGGTCATCTTGCCCATGTGGTATGATTTGCATGTCTCGGTGATTCAAAATCAAGTGAGTCCAAATGATCCATCTGCATGGAGTTTCTTCATGCGTATACACCAATAGACATGGTTCGCATGTCTCAAACTTTTCAAAAACGAGTGAGTCCAAAGATCCATCAATCTGGAGCTTCTTCATGCGTTTTATACCAATATGACTCAAATGGCAGTGCCACAAGTATGTGGTACTATCATTATTATCTTATATCTTTTGGCATGAACATGTGTATCACTACGATTGAGATTCAATAAACCATTCATTTTAGGTGCAAGACCATTTAAGGAATTATTCAAATAAACAGAGTAACCATTATTCTCCTTAAATGAATAACCGTATTAGATAAACATAATCCAATCATGTCTATGCTCAACGCAAACACCAAATAACAATTATTTAGGTTTAACACCAATCTCGATGGTAGAGGGAGTATCACGATGCTTGATCACATCAACCTTGGAAACACTTCCAAACCATATCATCATCTCACCTTTAGCTAGTCTCCGTTTATCCATTAAGCCTTTTTTATTTGAGTTACTAACACTTAGCAAGCTGAACCGGTATCTATTACCATGGTGCTACTAGGAGTACTAGTAAAGTACACATCAATATAATGTATATCCAATATACTTACCTTCGACCTTTGCCACCTTCTCATCTACCAAGTATCTAGGGTAGTTCTGCTTTAGTATTTGTTCCCCTCATTACGAAGCACTTAGTCTCGGGTTTGGGTTCAACCTTGGGTTTCTTCACTAGAGCAGCAACTGATTTGCCATTTCATGAAGTATCCCTTCTTGCCCTTGCCCTTCTTGAAACTAGTGGTTTCACTAACCATCAACAATTGATGCTCCATCTTGATCTCTACTTTCGCGGTGTCAAACATCGCGAATATTTCAAGGATCATCATATCTATCCCACGATAGGTTATAGTTCATCACGAAGCTCTAGTAGCTTGGTGGCAGTGACTTTGGAGAACTATCACTATGTCATATGGAAGATTAACTCCCACTCAATTCAAGCGATTGCAGTACTCAGACAATCTGAGCACATGCTCAACGATTGAGCTTTTCTCCCTTAGTTGCAGGCTAAGAAACTCGTCGGAGGTCTTATACCTCTTGACGTGGGCACGAGCCTGAAATCCCAATTTCAACCCTCGAAACATCTCATATGTTCGCGACGTTAAAATCGTCTTGATTGCCTCAATTCTAAACCGTTTAACATTCTTGAACTATCACGTAGTTATCAAAGCGTGTATGTCGGATGTTACTTAACATCCTGAGGCGATGTTCGAGGTTCAGCACACCGAGCGGTGCATTAAGGACATAAGCCTTCTACGCAGCAATGAGGGCGATCCTCGGTTTACGGACCCGATCCGCATAATTTCTACTATCAACTTTCAACTAAATTTTCTCTAGGAACATATCTAAAATAGTAGAACTAAAGCGCGAGCTACGACATAATTTTCAAAAACCTTTTGACTATGTTCGGGATAATTAAGTTCATCTTATGAACTCCCACTCAGATAGACATCCCTCTAGTCATCTAAGTGATACATGATCCGAGTCAACTAGGCCATGTACGATCATCACGTGAGACGGACTAGTCATCATCGGTGAACATCTTCATGTTGATCGTATCCACTATCGACTCATGTTCGACCTTCGGTCTCTTGTGTTCCGAGGCCATATGCATACATGCTAGGCTCGTCAAGTCAACCTAAGTGTTTTGCGGCGTGTAAATCTGGCTTACACCCGTTGTATGTGAGCGTTGGAATCTATCACACCCGATCATCACGTGGTGCTTGAAACAACGAACTTTCGCATAGCGGTGCACGATTAGGGGAACACTTTCTTGAAATTATTATGAGGGATCATCTTATTTACTACCGTCGTTTCTAAGCAAATAAGATGCATAAACATGATAAACATCACATGCAATCAAATAATGACATGATATGGCCAATATCATTTTGCTCCTTTTGATCTCCATCTTCGGGGCTCCATGATCATCGTCGTCACCGGCATGACACCATGATCTCCATCATCATGATCTCCATCATCGTGTCTCCAAGAAGTTGTCTCGCCAACTATTACTTCTACTACTATGGCTAACGGTTTAGCAATGAAGTAAAGTAATTACATGGCGTTATTCAGTGACACGCAGGTCATACAATAAATAAAGACAACTCCTATGGCTCCTGCCGGTTATCATACTCATCGACATGCAAGTCGTGATTCCTATTACAAGAATATGATCAATCTCATACATCACATATATTTCATTCATCACATCCTTCTTGGCCATATCATATCACACGGCATATGCTGCAAAAACAAGTTAGACGTCCTCTAATTGTTGTTGCAAGTTTTTACGATGGCTGCTATAGGTTTCTAGCAAGAACGTTTCTTACCTACGCCAAAACCACAACATGATATGCCAATTGCTATTTACCCTTCATAAGGACCCTTTTCATCGAATCCGATCCGACTAAAGTGGGAGAGACTAGCATCCGCTAGCCACCTTATGCAACAAGTGCATGTCAGTCGGTGCAACCTGTCTCACGTAAGCGTACGTGTAAGGTCGGTCCGGGCCGCTTCATCCCACGATGCCGCCAAATCAATATAAGACTAGTAAAGGTAAGCATACTGAACAAACCAATGCCCACAACTACTTGTGTTCTACTCGTGCATAGAATCTACGCAATAGACCTAGCTCATGATGCCACTTTTGGGGAACGTAGCAGAAATTCAAAATTTTCTACGCATCACCAAGATCAATCTATGGAGATTCTAGCAAAAAGATAGGGAGAGGATGAGTGCATCTTCATACCCTTGAAGATCGCAATGTGGAAGCGTTACAAGAACGCGGATGAGGAGTCGTGATCATGGGCGATTCAAATCGCGGAAGATCCGATCTAACGCCGAGCAGACGCGCCTCCGCGTTCAACACTGCATTACAGCCCGGGACGTCTCCTCCTTCTTGATCCAGCAAGGGAGAGGAGAAGTTGAGGGAGAGCTCCGGCAACCTGACGGCGTGGTGGTGGAGCTTGCAGTTCTCCGGCAGGGCTTCGCCAAGCACTATCGAGGGGAGGAGGTGGAGTTGGAGAGGGTGAGGGCTGCGCCAGGGGCAATGGTGAAGCTCCCATGCGCCTCCCCACTATATATAGGGGTGGAGGGGGCTGGTTTCTTGCCCTCCAAGTCCATTGGGGCGTTGGCAAAGGTGGGAGGAAAGAAATCCCATCATTTCCTTCCCCACCGATTGTTATCCCCTTTTAGGGATCTTGATCTTATCCTTGGGATATGATCTTATTCCTTCTAAGGGGGATCTTGAGTGCGCGCCTTGACCAGGGGGTGTAGGGCCTTGCCCCCACTACCCACGTTCATGTGGGTCCCCCATGCAGGTGGGCCCCACTCCGAAACCTTCTAGAACCTTCCCAAGACAATACTGAAAAATCCCAAACATTTTCCGGTGGTCAAAATAGGACTTCCCATATATAAATATTTACCTCCGGACCATTCCGGAACTCCTCGTGACGTCCGGGATCTCATCCGGGACTCCGAACAACATTCGGTAACTGCACACTAATTCCCATAACAACTCTAGCGTCACCGAACCTTAAGTGTGTAGACCCTACGGGTTCGGAATCATCTGAGACATGACCGAGACAGCTCTCGGCCAATAACCAACAGCGGGATCTGGATACCCATGTTGGCTCCCACATGTTCCATGATGATCTCATCGGATGAACCACGATGTCAAGGATTCAAGCAATCCTGTATACAATTCCCTTTGTCAATCGGTACGTTACTTGCCCGAGATTCGATCGCCGGTATCCCAATACCTCGTTCAACCTCGTTACCGGCAAGTCACTTTACTCGTTCCGTAATGCATGATCCCGTGACTAACTACTTAGTCACATTGAGCTCATTATGATGATGCATTACCGAGTGGGCCAGAGATACCTCTCCGTCGCCAGATGACAAATCCGGTGTCGATTCGTGCCAACCCAATGCAGACACTTTAGGAGATACATGTAGTGCACCTTTATAGCCACCCGATTCACGTTGTGACGTTTGGTACACCCAAAGCATTCCTACGGTATCCGGGAGTTGCACAATCTCATGGTCTAAGGAAATGATACTTGACATTAGAAAAGCTTTAGCAAAACGAACTACTACGATCTTGTGCTATGCTTAGGATTGGGTCTTGTCCATCACATCATTCTCCTAATGATGTGATCCCGTTATTAATGACATCCAATGTCCATGGTCAGGAAACCATAACCATCTATTGATCAACAAGCTAGTCAACTAGAGGCTCACTAGGGACATGTTGTGGTCTATGTATTCACACATGTATTACGGTTTCCGATTAATACAATTATAGCATGAACAATAGACAATTATCATGAACAAGGAAATATAATAATAACCATTTTATTATTGCCTCTAGGGCATATTTCCAACAAAAACATGCTTCAAAACTTACCCATTTTGCCCAATAAAATATTAGTGTGTTCCACTAATTCACCCCAACTCCCCCAATATCTAGAGAAATTTGGCTCTTCCTATGCCCCTTCCAATAAGTGATGTGTTAGTGTGTCACCACCAAGCCCACCGCGCATCCGCACCACCATCTTAGGCCGTCCGCCATCCTCCTGCTGCGGCCCGCCGCCGCCAGCCGCCATCACCGTGGAGAGAGATAGGGAGATCACATTGATAAAGTGAGGCATGTAGGCCAGGTTGGGTATTGGGGAGGAGATTTGCGACGGCATGAGGAAGTACCACACCTGCAAACCCAATAAAAATAGGATTTCGCTACAAATAGAACGTTGGATTTATTAGGATGGCCAAGCAAACAATTTTTATGCCAAATTATGTTGTCATGAGGATGTCAATTTTCTGTAGCAAGCATGACAAATCCTTGTCATGTTCAGTTTTTTGCTAGGTTTTGCTATGCTTACTAAAGAAAATTGTCATCCTCAGCACAATATAATTTGCCATAAAAAATATTCAATTCGACATGGTTAAAAATCTGACGTCAAATTTCTAACATTACCGTAAAATTACTGGAGAGGTCCAATAACCACTTGTTAGTGGAGAATATTTTTGGAACCTATCAGAGATGCTCTTCGTGGGTACATGTAATGGCGACACTTGGTGGGCTCTTATTTGTTGTGTTCAGTGCACATGATCCAAGCAATTGTATATTTTTGTTCTCGTGGCTTTCTATACTACGGCGCGCTCAGGTTGTAGTACTACGTATACTAGTACCCCGCGCATGAGCGGATGGAATGTTGGCGTAGTATTTTTTTTTTTTTTTTGCGGATAATGTTGGACGTAGTTAAACAAACTACACATCGTATGACAGCTGTACATAAATACAACATTCTTGTTATGTGTCGTCAGTCGACTAAGGCTTTGTTAAGTCTCAGTCGATGCTATATCCATGAGATCCTGCATTAAGATCCACGCAAAATTTTCTTGTCAGTTTTTTTTTTCTCTCTTGTATGTTATGTCACTTGACCGAGATTTCATTAATTCTCAGTCGACTGAGATCTAGCCACACCCTAAATACAAAGGGTGAACTAGAGTGATGCATAGATTATATAAAAAAAACCTAGAGTAATGCATGCTTTCCTCCATCATTTACGAGATGGAAAGGCAAATTTATTTAAACTCACAATATTATATAACGCATGGATATGCTTAGGCTTGCACGCATGCATGGCTGCGAGCAGACATGCATGTTACATAATGTCAAATTGTCAACTTTGATCCATGGAGACGATCGAGAGAACAGTGCATGTTTTCGCAGCTTCCCCTTGGCCTCGGGCGCCAGTGCCATCGATCACCATGCACGTGCTAGCTAGCTTGTGGATCTGCAATTTTTTACTCCCTCCCTTCTTCGTGCGAGACCCAATGCTATGCATATACACTCATCCGTTTAAACGTACTCGCATGCATATTTTACCTCTACGAGCAGCTCCGAGAGATTCGATCATCTGTATTAAGATTAGGACTTGAACCGGGTGTGCAGATTTGACCGTAAGAAACCTAACCATGTCGGTCAGTTTGCGGCTTGTCTGCATTATTGGTTGCATGGGAGGCAGCATGTGTAGAGTACACATGGATCGACGGATCTCTATCGGCCATGTCTCCTGCTGGCTACTCCGGCGTTGTTTCGGGATCCATCCATCCATCCATCCATGGCGTGTCGTGATGCATATATAGTTGGCTAGCTAGGCTGTGAGCTCTAGCCGCCAAATCCACGAGTACTCTCGAGAGTCGTGGCCTCCTTGTTGCTTACCGCCAATTGCCCGATTCCCTGGCATCTATGCATGCAAGCATGGTGTACGTGATTGACATTGACGCACGGGCGGGCAGCCGAGATATCTTGGGTCGATCACTTGCCTAAGCGCATGCACAGTGGTAGGTAATGCAGCCATAGACAATTCTATTTTTCTCCCTAATTTGCGACCACTCTCATCTTTACCACTAAAAAAAATAGATGCTCAACTTTGCCTCTCTTCCGATAGAACCTCCTATGAAAATACATTTCCGTGTCGTTTCCGTCCGCTCAAAGGGACTTGACCGTCATTGAGACGTTTGCTGGACATGGTTTCCCCTGTGTGCATGTGCCACTGATGTGTGGGGCCTACCCTTTAAAAAAAAACTCCCACTCTGTCACCTCCCCTCTCTCTCTCTCACTTACATGTGGAGCCCAACAAAAAAAATATAAAAACTCTCTCACAATCTATCTGTCCTGACATGTGGGCCATAGGACCCACCGTGGGGTCAACATCAGTCCACGGGGCTTGGCCGGTGGCTATCGCCGGCGTGGGTCTTGGAGCTTGAGGCGTGGGCAGGGGGCTATTCCAGTGGCGGAGGCACGAGAGTGGCGAAGTGGGGTGCTAAGCGAAGGCTACTTGGCGAGGCCGGGGAGGTCCAATCTGACAGTAGTGACAGTGATGGCGATCGCCGAACCGCAGTGTCGCGAGGAGGCAGACGAAGGAAGAGAAGCTCGTCGTGGTGTTATCTGGCGGATTCGTGAGGTCGTCCCGGAGCTAAGGAAGCGGCAGGGGGCATCGGGGCTCGCCAAATCTGGTCAAATCGGGCGCGGTGGCTAGCTGCCGGAGGTGGAGAAGTGAAATGGGTTGCGGATGAACTATTATCTTCTTCTTTTCTGTCACTTCTAAACTTTGTATCTATGTTTTGCTATGAACATCCGCATGATCGACATGATGGATTCTTTTTATTTTCACAAATAAAAGATTCTTCCAAGATAAATGCATTCTTCAGTCTCTACATCTGAGCATCTACACAACCTAATTAATTTCTTATGGCATCTCAGATCATCGGATTAAAGGGGAGAGGAAGGGAGAGCCTATCATTCGGGCACGTGGGAAAAAAATTGCATCACTCGCTTTGCTTGTACCACTAGATTTTTCATCCAGCGGCTAGAAACAGATCGCACACTATTTATCTTCTTCCTCCCGCCGCCCTGTGGTCGATGGCGCTCCCACGCACGCCTCGCTGGACCGCCCTCCCTTTAACCGCAACCCACAACCTCCCAAAGCAATCCCCTCAATGTCGACGACCAGTCGACCACCCCGCACCAGTCAAGTTTCGCAATCGCCCTCACCGTCGCCGCCGCGGCGCTGGCTCCTGCTCTTTCACGGCTCGCACTCACCGTGAAGGCCGCGGCCTCCCCCTCTCGTGCTCAGGGTGAAGCAGTACTGAAAAAGTTCACTGGCGTTGGTGCGTATTCGGCTCGCTTCCCAGAATTTTTTTGCCATCGGTACTGCAATAATTGAAGATGAATAGATTAAAAGTTTTCTGGCAAAAAAAATTGGTAAAATTGGATTTGGTGCAAAAAGAAGTCCACGTGCGTGGGCTCTATTATGTTCTTGACAATCCTCTTTTTTGCGAGGTTTTTTCTTTTGGGAAAAAGAGATGTGAGGTACTTTTGGTACACTGGTCCACAGCATATATTTTTTCGATTTGTTGTTGTTGTTGAAACAAATGTTGAATCAACGTGCGCCTGTGTTGGACGCGATCTGAATAGGGTATGCGTACATGCATGCTGTTCCTCCTCCTACTCATTGCATGATACCTACCTATTGCATCATCTTCCTAGGTACAGTACAATACAACCAATCATGCATGCACCCTGATCTATCGATGGATCGTATCCCTCTCCATTCCTTGGAGCTTTCTTCAGCATAGATGCACTTGTCCTCTTCTCAGTGTACCGGCCTCCGCCGCACTGTTGGTATCCAATGTTGATGCTTGTCACATGTACAATCTTAGAGCATCTCCAAGAAAATTTTGCAACACCGACGTCCAACTGATCAACAACGATCGATGATAGAGTGCATTCCAGATTTTACTCTCTACTTTGATGGGTTCTTTTTACGCCAGTAACCCCATTTGACAATCCCGCCACGTGTGCCGAATGGCCTGGGCCCACCTGGCCGGTCGCTCTCAAAAATATTAAACAGGGTAAAAACTGGTAAACTTTCGCTACATAGAATAATTTGGACGAAAAATTTAAGTTGTGTAGTTAGTGTCAAGAAAATGTCAAAGCACGGGTAAAAATTGGAATTAAGAGGATGCTCTTACCTCCAGGCAGATCCCAGGACTAGGATAGGACAGAGCAGTGAGAGAGTACTGGGGACAAGCAGGAGGGAACAGATCCGTTGAAGGGAGAGAGGAAGGAACGCTGTCCCCCTGGCCACCTTACATGTCCATCCATCCATCAATCCAAGACCCCCAAGTCCCGAGAAGATCACCATGGATAGCATCATCACCGGTTCACCGCCACCACCATACAGATCAATCCATGCATCCCCCCACATTCCATTCCCACACAACATCGGATTGTTCACCGCAAATGTATAGTGGTACATTTGTTTGCTTGGCCCGTGTAAAGTGATCCGTTTTTAGTGATCCAAGAGATGTGAGGGGTTGCTCTTCCGGGCCACCGATATAGTGGGAGAGTTGTTGGGAACATGAACATCAGCTACATGCACCTAAACTACTACGACTAGCTAGCATAACTGTGTGTGTAATCATAAGTGATCCTACTACCAGTGTTATGCCACCAGCTGGGTAGTATTCCAGCCGTGTGATCATGTGGCAAGAAGCTGCCCACATGTCAACCAAGCACAAATATATGTAGTGCGGCGCTATAGCCACACCAATTGCTCCTTCCTATGAGGATCACCACATCTATCTGGAGGGAAATATAATAGTGGAGTGGAGGCTCACAAAACGACGTAAGTAATCAGCTGCTGCACCTCATTTAAAAAAAATGAATGTCTAGGAAATAATAGAGATGTCCACTTTATTTAGGTAGAGTCGAGGATGAAACTCAGACGCCCACCATGCATGGTGCTGTCCAAGGGCATATCCAGGATTCAGGCCCAGTTCTTTTGGGCGATTCTTTCAGAATCTTGAGAATCGACCCTCCACCCAGCTTCTTTCAGAATCTTGTATCCATATTTTTTTTACAATCCTAGTTGTTCATATCCTAACTAGTTTTTAAGATTCTGGGAGAAGCAGGGTGGAGGGTCGATTTTCAAGATTACGGGAGAATTGGCCAAAAGAACTGGGCCTTAGACATGAAAGGAATGGAGGGAGGCGAAAAAACCATTGGTCACAGACGAGGCAAAATATTAAGATACAAGTCTCAAGATAACCTTGACAACAAGGCATAAAAACTTATGTTTGGAACTATGAAAAAAAATGCATTTAAATTGAGCTCTACGAGTACCAGTGGCGGACCGGTCAATAGATCTCATTATACGTTATCTTTGTCGCTATTTCCTTCTTCATACAGAAGAACATGTATGGCTGAAGAATGTCGTCTCCCATTTTATTTCGAAGGCATGTCTTGATTATTTTAACATGCATGAAGAACGAACAAGTGCATGGAAAATTAGTGAAATAACTGTACTAGAATTAACGATGGTTCTTTCCCTAACCCGCTATATGGATACTCTCTCATGTATGGCCAACACGGGCTGTCCAAAACTAGAATCGCCGTGCTTCATCTTGCTTATTACGATGGAGCTCCCAAATCTGTTGGCTCTTTCCATGCTAGGTCCCTTTCATATCCGATGCTTCCAATTCGACATTGTTCTACAACTTCTACTAGTGTCGCCACATTTTTTTGATCATCAGATTGCATATCAATATGAATTGGATTGGAACTGTCATATATCTTCACATGTTACTCCTCAGATGGATTTACAATCTCAACATTAGGAATGTTGTAACCTGAAGTTGAGAGCAGTGTGCTTGAAAAAGAATTTACCCCTCTTGTTGTTGGTGTCTTTCGCTTCACCTTTAACTTTGGGCATAACATGCACATAATTGATAGACTAATCTATTGTTTTATACACAGTCGTACTGATTAACTGACTAAGATCATAATTCATCAAAACAATGTTTCATGATATCCCACCATCTAGTTTCTTTAGTCTAAACACACCCTCTTTATTAATCAATGAAAATGTTAACCGGGATACAATTGATATCAGGAGGTTGTAGGAGCCAGAGATGTCTACCAACAGTAAGACCTAGAGCATGTTTAGCAAGGTTATGTACCTCAAAATTTGATTCTCTCCCCTCGAAAGTGAACGAGCAAGAGCTTCTATACACAATTGTACTCATCCATCCAGGTTGTTATCTCCCGTATGATATTCCCGCGTAGCCCTCCGGTTCCATTCTTGCTTTCACTGACTATGCCCTTGCAATCAGACACAACTTACAGATGTTGCAGAGGAGATCATTAGCCAAAGCTACAACTTCTCGGTATGCAAGAGATTCTAATGTTATTGGGTCAGTCACTCCCGGGATCACACATGTAGAGGCATCAAGATAAAGTCATGTTGAGTGTCTGGATACAACAGTGAAAGAGTCAGCCCTAAAGCCTCTAGAGACGGTGCCATCAACTTTGATCTCGCCATCCCCTGTGGAGGTGGAGTCCATCCTACTTGTGCACCAGTTGAGATTGCTGCTTGTTGCATGGAAACAACTTGCTCATCAAAGCTTGAAGACCTGCCAAGTATCTTTGAACAGACATATGGGTCGCCTGCAGGCTATGGAAATCATTCTCATGCAAGGCCTTCCTTTTCTAGTATGTCATATGGTCCAATGAGTGACCAACATGATTACAAAATTCACATGCGGTAATGTATCCATCATAGTGAAGATCCAACACCTTGCACTAGGTTCTCTAGTTTGAGTTACTGCTACTACCAGGTCTTGATCTGCAAGTCCCCAAACACACCGGGCCATGGTACAATCAAGTAATGAATGTTGCCATGAGTCAGCTGCTCTGCATAGTCCGCAATAAGATGCTTGTACCCTGGTATTGTAGCACCTCTTCGTATGTTGGGTCGGTTGTTGCTGGTCTCTTGCATCTCGTCATGTGCTAGTATCCAACGGTGCTGCTACCTAACGCTTATAGAGAGCATTAGTAGCACACTACTCACTTAGGCCTGGCCCACAATACCTGACACCTTTTTTGCAAATTCATTTGAAAAACAAATATTATAATCAAATTCATAAAAAATGAGGTAAACATATTATGAATTATGTAAAATTTCCATGTATAAAGAATTAAACAATTAGTATACATCTACGAAAAATTATGTTTAAAATAATGTATCACTTATTTTCAATAAGTAAATAAAGTGTCTCTATATACATAAAGTTTTCTGTAGTTAAAAATGTTTATTAAGTGATTAGAAAGTGTTCACTCATTGTTAAAATATCCATGCAATAATAAAAAAACTATATAATTTTTCTAAGTAGTAAGTTAAATTTTTAAAAGTGTTCACATCTTTCAAAAATGTATATTTTATAAAACTCTCCGTGCATTTAAAAAATATACATGTAATATAAAATATTCACACATTTAAACTTATTTACGTAATTTCTTTAACTGTTCAGGTATTCATAAATATTAATTACTTAACAAAAGTTTCTCTTAAAAACTGAATGGGCAAACATTCAAAAAAATAAATAAATTTTTTAAGACAAAACATAAATAAATAAACAACCAAATGCGACACCTGGGTTACCAGGTTAGCCTTTCTCAGTTTGGCGCACTGAATTGGTCAAGCATGGGCTAATGAAGAAGGGCCACTCCTATTTCCCACGAGCTCGCACACATATGGCCCAGCCCATATTGGGGTTTTCAAATGCCTCTCTCGCAATTGTCTTCCTGAACCGATTTCTTCTTCTTCTTCTTCTTCTTCTTCTTCTTCTTTGCCCTTTCTTTTTACTCTTTTGATTTTTCATTTAGAACTCGGGAATAATATTTGAATTATTTTTAAAATCCCTGGACCTTTTTGAATTCATGAAAGTTTTTAGAATCAGCAGACATTTTTGAATCTACATACATTTTAAGAAAAATTGGGAACATTGTTTGAAATTTGAGAATATTTTCTATATTGAAACTTTTTGTAAAGTCCTGAATATTTTTCAGTTAACAAAAGATGAATTTTATATAAAAAAATAACAAATTCAGAAAATTTCTAAATTTTGTGATTTTTTTGAGCTCTAGTAAAAATAATCAAATCCATGAACATTTTTAATCCAAAACTATTTTTAGAGTTTTCAATATTTTCTGAAATTATTTTTAAAAAAATTATGATTTTTTGAAATCCCTGAAATAAAATTTAAAAAATAAAATAAAAAAGAGAAAATAACCAGGGGCCTAAAGAGTTCGTGAAAGGGGAGCACATGGCGGGGGTGGGGTGGTGTACACGTTTGAGTGCCTCGCGGCACATCTTACATGGAGTAGGGCCGTCCATAGTGCTTCCCCAAATGGTCTAGCTCTAAAAAAAACTTGTTTTCGTCTTGGCAATATTTTTAATGGGGCATATGGATTATTTGGTTAACAAGTGAACATTCTTATTCAAAATGAGCATCTTTTTGAGATATACAAAGATTTTTTTAATATACACAATATTTTTTATAACGCACTTTTTAAAGAAAGTGTTCCCTCTGTAAAGAAAGATTTTTTTTTAACAAGTGAACATTCTTATATATCTTTACAGAGGGGCACAAGTATTGATTTTCGTACAGGTGAACAATTCCTCTTGGAATAATCAAAACCTGTTTTCCACGCATTTGTTTTTAAAAAACATATACGAATCAAATAAGTGTGAACATTGTTTGCACTCCTTTTTGTTGAAAAAAGTACTCCCTCCATTTCAAAATAAGTAAACTTGCTAATAGCAAAACTGTTAACAGCCTGTGATAAAAACACACGGATAAACCTATTAATCTTTATCTTTACCTGATATTAAAGGGAGGAGGCTTTCATAGTTCTTCATAGATCATTCTTTTATATCCATTGATTATATATCAACCATAAAGATTAACGGCAGAGATATAAAAGAGGATTGTTTATCTAAATAAATCTACGTACATGAGGGATGCGTTCTTTTTCTCGCACATTGCTTCGTTGGGCCTCGACTTGCTACATCCTGGGCTACGTCCGTGGTCCAGAAGAAGGCCGAGAAGCCACGATGTGTTTAAAAAATTGATGTGGACAGGATTCAAATCAGGGTGGAGAGGAAAGCGCACGCCTTCTGAAACCAACTGAGCTAGCCAATGTTACTACGCAAAAGGAAACTCCTAAAAATTTGTATGTTCTGTTCGTATGTCCTCCGCTGAGTTTGCCCGTCCGTCTCTTCGTCTGTCACTAGGTTTCGTCGTCCGTCGCCCGCGAAGCCTCTGTGACCCATGAATCAGAATACAAATACAACTCAATTCGATATCCTATTCTTGCTAGGACGGTCTTCATCGGGAACCTTCTCCCCCTCATATAATTGTTGTCCCCTAGACGTTCCACGATGAAGTTAGATCATCGATTCGATGATGATGATCTTGAGTGCTGATACGTCTCCAACGTATCTATAATGTTTGATTGTTCCATGCTATTATATTACCCCTTTTAGATGTTTATGGGCTTTATTTTACACATTTATATTATTTTTGGGACTAACCTACTAACCGAAGGCCCAGCCCGCATTGCTGTTTTTTTTTTTTGCCTATTTCAGTATTTCGAAAAAAAAGGAATATCAAACGGAGTCCAAACGGAATGAAACCTTCGGGGCGTGATTTTTTGAGCAAGCGTGATCCAGAGGACTTGGAGTGCAAGCCAAGAAGCAGCAGCGGCGGACCACGAGGGTGGAGGGCGCGCCCCTATCACGTGGGCCCCTCGGCAGCGCACCGGCGCATTTCTTCCTCCTATATATACCCCACGCACCCGAAAACATCCAGTGAGCCAACGAAAAACAATTTCCACCCGTAACCTTCACGTATCCACGAGATCCCATCTTGGAGCCTTGGCCGGGCGCTCCACGAGGGGGAATCGACCACGGAGGGCTTATACATCAACACCATAGCCCCTCCGATGAGTTGTGAGTAGTTTACCACAGACCTTCGGGTCCATAGTTATTAGCTAGATGGCTTCTTCTCTCTTTTTGGATCTCAATACCATGTTCTCCCCCTCTCTTGTGGAAATCTATTCGATGTAACTCTTTTTGCGTTGTGTTTGTCGAGATCCGATGAATTGTGGGTTTATGATCAAGTTTATCTATGAGAAATATTTGAATCTCCTCTGAATTCTTTTATGTATGATTGAGTTATCTTTGCAAGTCTCTTGAATTATCAGTTTGGTTTGGCCTACTAGATTGATCTTTCTTACAATGGGAGAAGTGCTTAGCTTTGGGTTCAATCTTGCGGTGTCCTTACCCGGTGACAATAGGGGTTGCAAAGGCACGTATTGTATTGTTGCCATCGAGGATAAAAGATAGGGTTTATATCATATTGCATGAGTTTATCCTCTACATCATGTCATCTTTCTTAATCGTTACTCTGTTCTTATGAACTTAATACTCTAGATGCATCTTTGGATAGCGGTCGATGTGTGGAGTAATAGTAGTAGATGCAGGCAGGAGTCGGTCTATTTGTTGCGGACGTGATGCCTATATACATGATCATGCCTGGATAATCTCATAATTATTCGCTTTTGTATCAATTGCTCAACAGTAATTTGTTCACCCACCGTAATACTTATGCTATCTTGAGAGAAGCCACTAGTGAAACCTATGGCCCAGGGGTCTATCTTTTATCATATAAGCTTTCAATCTATTTTTATTTGCATCTTTACTTTTTGCATCTATATTATAAAATATCAAAAATATATTTATCTTATCATACTATCTCTATCAGGTCTCACTTTCGCAAGTGGCTGTGAAGGGATTGACAACCCCTTTATTGCGTTGGTTGCGAGTTCTTTGTTTGTTTGTGTAGGGTGTGTGGGACTTTTGAGGACCTCCTCTTGGATTGATACCTTGGTTCTCAAAAGCTGAGAGAAATACTTACGCTACTATTGCTGCATCACCCTTTCCTCTTTAAGGAAAACCAACGCAAGCTCAAGACGTAGCAAGTGCTTCACATAATCGATCGCAAGTCAGGACCCCCACATCCGACCGATCGGAAGAGCGAAGCCGGCGGGGAAGGGCAATGCAGTGTTCTCAGCTTGCCACATCAAAGAGGCGCTAGGACACTTCTACGATGCCATCATGGTTGCCTTGACTACCACGTCTCTAACCGACCAGCGGCCTATGCCTCGCTCCACCGCTACAGCGAGGTGCTCGCCAACGAAGACTGTCTCGCTCAAGCTCAACTGGGCCAATGGCTACTACCGCCTCGAAAGCAATCGAAGGAGAAGGGATTTGCCCTTGAGGCTGGTCGATGATGCACGCCGCCACATGTTGGCGAATGGGCCAATGGAAGCGCCGACAGCAAAGGGGGGACCATGGGGATGGTGCCTCCTTCTCTCCGCCCTCCATAGCAGCAGCTGGCCACTGAGGTTGTCAAGGTCGCAGGCTCATGGAGACTACGCCCCACCAGGTCATCCTGGCCGCTAGAAAGAAGAAGAAGAGGCTCGACAACATGGTCGAAGGGAAGGGGGGTGTGGCTGGAGACAGAGTAAAGTAAATGAGAGATGATCGATGGCTGCTAAAGGAGTTGGTCACGGCGGCGTCGACAGCGACGCAAGTGTGGTGAGTTTCACTGGTCATCAAGTCTAGAAGTTTCTCTGCAAGTCCGGACATAGGACATGTGGGTAAAGTTCCTCTGTAGATCGAGCTACATGGAACCTCTTATCTTCAGCCCTTCAACATTGCTTTGAGATCCGTACTCTCCAACTAACTTGCAACAAGAAGATTTCTCTTTTTTGTTTCTCTCAAATGAAAGAACATATGGACTTCAAACTTTGCAGATCAAACAAACTTTACAACTTCAGTGTGTGGAAAAACTTCAGATTTTTTGGACCAACATAAATATATAAAATGAGGATTTTTTTTATTAAAAAATAAAATTTAGCATTTTAAATGCATGGAAAAAACCTGTTTTGTTATCCTGCAAAGTTTGAAGTTTATACGTTGTTTCGTTTGAGAGAAACAAAAATGACAAATGTGTCTGCATGGATCACGATGCAAAAATTGATGGCTAAGACACAAGGTACCATGTAGCTCAAACTACACAAAACCACACTCGAACATGTGTGGTTTTCGTCCGTCAGTAATTTTTGAATCCTCCTTCAGTTCAGGATTAGCCATGCAAGTCGAGACATGCTGGATGCCTGGATCCTAAGAGACTCACCGGAACATATCTGTAGTTCTATACAAAGTCCTTCTAGCTGACTAAATCTGGCCATATATCATACTATACCTGAACATGATCATGGAGTGATTAATCCAACAAAGAATCTTATATCAGGGAGCTCGTTCACAAGAGAAGCTCGAATCTGAACATCAAGTGAGCCCTTGAGAGATGAGATGTGCAGACAAACTACCTAATTTTGAGGCAGACCATGGGGCACAGGTATGTTATGGGGATCGACTAAAGTATTTGTAAATTTCAGTTATCATTCCTACATGTATTTTCATTATTTTTACTGACATATTTTGTCTTGATTTGAAGTTTTATATGCACAATACGGTATTACCCAACACTTTGCATGGGCTTCTAACTTTCTTTGAAACAGGAGACATCAGGCAATCAATTCTTTTGTCTGTTTCCGCTAATGAACATGTTCCCTGCTCTCATCAATTGAACATTAGGCTAAGAGCAGTGAAATTGTCGTCACTTGATAATCTATCCCGATTTGGAAAACTCATCTGATACTAATGGTTGAAACACCTTTTTTTAATGTAATATTCATAGTATGAGATTATCTTTTATAGTTTTAGTTTAGTGCCATTTCTTGTTCTTTGATAAAAGGAGATTGTCAAGTTATCTTGTGTTTTGCTTTATGATGTTTTAGTTCAAGAATGCACATGGGTAATCTATCTAAGAACAGTGGCGCACTGTTAACGAAGGGCTTAGAGATATGCAACTAAATCAATTGATGGATTTAGCTGCAATCATACTTTGTGTCTATTTGGGTTATTTTGCAAAAGAGATTCTCCACACAGCCTAACATTTTTTGCGAGAATAAAGACATGACAAAAATTGGCTTGTTCTTTGTAAAAAAATATAAGTTTGATATTCATCAATTTGAATGTGTTGTGTTTTTTAAGAGTAGAGTACGGCATATTTTTTTCTCTCGTTATAACGCACGTGCATATGTGCCAGTGGTAAACTCGAGGAAGCCAGACACATTTGTAAGGTCATGCCCTCCAATGGCAGCCCAACAACTCATCACAAGCGAATCTTGACCAAACTATAAATAAGTTTTGTAAGGGGTAGCTAGGGCATCCACAGTGTACGGTTTAGCCGCCCGCTGCTTCTATGCTCTTTGGCGCTGGCGCTATACACTACGGACGTGTTTGCTCGCCTGCATACCCCTCGACCAGGCCCGCGCAGGAAGGATCCAGCTTATTTGGTAGCCCGCATATACTATTGGACTTGCATCGCACGCTTCTTAAAGCACCTCTGGGCCTGACTCGCTGGAAACGCAAAGATCGGCAGTTTCTTTTGAGCCAGGCTGAGCGGAAGCGCAGCTAGCGGGCCCCTGCATAAGGAGAAACGGGGGGATGCGAGGTGTTTACGTGGTGTCTTCTTCAACCTCCAGTAAGCTCCTCTCTAATCTCCTCTCTTCCATGCCCCTCTAATCTACACAATGATGCTTCGATTCGTGGTAAGCTCTACATGAAAAAGATGCACATCGATGCTACGGTTCCATTCAGGCGAGCGGTTCGTAGTTTCGTCGGTCGTAAGTTCTTAATATCGTGTTCCCGTTTGGAGCTATTCTGGACGAACTTTGTCAGATTCATCACGCACGATCGATCATTTGAAATTTCCTTTGACCAGCAGTCTAATCTCGCAGTTTCTCACAACATTCGTGTTGTAAGTTTTTGGTTTCGACGATCGTAGCTTCATCTCTCTTTGATCAGCAGTCTACTGCATTGACGCCGCCATGTCGAGCTCCTCTCTCCTTTGATCCGAGCCCTCCTATTCGTCCCTCTCGACGCCGAAGCCCTTCCCCTTGATCTCCTTGCCCGCGTGCTACTACACTAGAGTCGTTTCCGGCGTCGCTCATCTCGGCCTACTCTCTGTCGTCCTCCTACTGCATTGACGCTGCAATGGCGCGCACACTCTGCTTTCTTGTGTCCTCTGCCTTCGCTCACACTGCAGTTCGCGCGCTGCCGACGGGGTCGATCATCTTCACCTCCTCTCTCTCTCGCCCTACTACACTGGAGTCATTTTTGGCATCGATCATCTCGGCATCCTCTCTCGTCCCTTTGCAGCGATACCATGGGCGTGAAACCTGCATTCTCCTCCTCATCACTTTGTCATTCTTGCGACCACCGCAACTAGTTACGCCCGGCCGATTAATACGCCGATGTCGCCCAGGGTCGCTCGTCCCCGACTCCATGCTCGTCATGTCAGATACGGCGCCACGGCCACTACCTGTGTGCTAAGTGCAAGTGCTAGCTCTTAATCATACCCCATGTGGGCAACCAAACAGCGTGTAGTTGCATGCGCCGAAACAATGCAGGCAACCAAACAACGTGCCAAAATTGATCTCCTAATGCAGGAAGTCCATATGCAGACAACCAAACAACTCACAGATGTCGCATATGAGGCTGTTTTTCTAGAGCCAGACTGAATGAAGAAGGGTATGCAACGTAGGTATTGTAGCGCACGGCAACCAAACATGCCCTACCTGCTCTGCCTCTAAGCTAAAATTCACTAGCGCCGTCGCTATGCTTGGAGGCAGCCTCCAGCGATGAAAAAATACAAACGGACCTACATGCCAGTGTATTGCTGTAAAAGATGCTCTGTGACAAGTGCATGGAAAGATTGAAATCAGCTGGGATATTTGAAATTGTTTATTCATATGGGACCCATCTTTAGAGGCAAGGACGGATGCTACACACTGCGAGGTCTTTGTGCATGCTTGGAGGTTGAGGTGTAGGGCCCATCTTATAGACAAGTCTGCCTCTACACATGGAGTATGTCCATTTCTAAGACATCCAACATCAAGTTTTTGTAGAAAACTCCGTCCTAAAATTCTTGTTTTAGATTTATATAGATACAAATATATCAAGTTACGTTTTAGTATTAGATACATTTATATCTAGACTAATTTAAAACAAGAATTTTGGGACGGGAGTATATAATTGGACATGGCATAAAATTGGTGACCAAGAAAAACTAGAAAGAAGTTATCTAGGTTTTCCTTGGATTTTCTTCGTTTAACTAACCAGGCAACTCTTACTACTTGGTTTCATGACAAATCTTTTGAATGAAAGAAGAAGAAAAAAAGAGTAGCTATGCCTTGTTCGGTGCGTCCTCCCTGCACCTGCAGCCTCCACCTTTCTCCTCCCACCGCACCACCGCAGCTCCGCCTCTACCAACCAATGCCGTGCACCGTCACCCATGCCATGTGGTTTCCGGCGCCCCGCTCGCTCCGCCACTCCCTTCTCTTCCCCGTCGCCCGCCCTACCCCTTTTATCTGCGTGGGCGGGCCCAAACAGACGCCTGGCCGGCTGAGTCGGAGGCGAAGCCTGGCTGGATCAATGACAGCATCAACCGATGGGGCTCACCGTGTCCACGCTTCTACGGGCGACCGGAGGAAATGAGTCCGCAACGAAGGAAGGTAGAAGCCGCCAGCCGGGCCCTGCCAACTTGATTGTGTGGTGATGCTGCAATCTACCCTGCTTCTTCTTTTTCAGGGGAGTAGTAATATTGTACTCCCTCCGTTCCGAATTACTTGTCTTGGACTTGTCTAGATACAGATGTATCTAGACTCATTTTAGTGCTAGATACATCCGTATCTAAACAAATATAAGACAACTAATTCGGAACGGAGGGAGTACCTTTGTTATTTCGGAAAGGGGTAATACCTTTCTTGTTCCAAACCAAAAATCATGCCTTGCTTCGAGCAGGACGGATTCTTGGATTCTTGTCTTTCCAAGCTTCTGCACCAGCAAAAGCAAAAATCATCCAAAGCGCAATGTTCACTACCGTGTAGTTTTTGCTAACGAGTAGTACTAGTTTATCTTCATCGAACTTTAATACTACTCTCTCCGTTCGGAAATAGTTGTCCTACAAATGAATAAAATGGATGTATTTATAACTAAAATAAGTCTAGACACAACCATTTTTAAGACAAGTATTTCCGGACAGAGGGAGTACTTACTTTGCTTGGCAGGGCCGGTGCCTTCTCCATGCAAGAGGAAAAGCTTACAAGAGACTAATGGGCTGGGCAGGAAAGACGGTTCTTCAGCAGCCTTCGATATAGATATAATGGTCCTGGGGGACAAGTGATTAGCTTGCTCATCAACCATAATAGCAACACAAATCAACTAGTGCTGCATCTTTGTCCCATGGATACTTAGCGAGCTAATTAGGATTGGAAGTCCTGCTGCTCTTCTAGTCTCTACGAATTAAAAGATGTTCCGCTGTGAGCTACATAAAGAAGTTTTTTTTTTGGCGAATTTACATAAAGAAGTTACATGTGAGCCAACAGTTCTTAGTATGTTCTGGTTATGTTCTCATGCTTGCATTACATGTACGTTGCATTAGTATATGCAAAATTTAATAGTTTAATTCGACTGTCATAGTGGCTGTAATAGTGTCTCTGTGGTTTCGTGTGTACTTCTTTTGAAGGAAATATATGTATGTACTTCACCTAATTTGTTTGTAATATGATGATTCTCCTGTGCATTCAGTGGTCACTGATGGCTGGAGTGATGCGCCTATGGAACGGTTGGGGGGTCCAGATCCTAGTGCTTGTTAGCTTCATGCTGCAAGTGTTCCTGCTCATGTTCGCCGGGATGCGACGGCGGAACATCTCCATTGTCCCAAGGAACCTCCTCTGGCTAGCATACCTGCTGGCAGACTACATAGCGGTATACATCCTTGGCCACATGACCTTCTTTGGCAAGTCCCACGGACACCAACAGCTCATGGCGTTCTGGGCGCCGTTCTTGCTGGTGCATCTTGGTGGCCAGGACAACGTCACGGCCTACTCCATAGAAGACAACAAGCTCTGGCCGCGCCACCTGCTCTCATTTGTTATGTAGACAGTGGGAGTGGCCTATGTCCTATACAAGTATGTCGCTGGCAGCTGGATCTTGGTCAAAGTCTCGGCGATGATATTTGTCAGTGGTTTTCTCAAGTATGGGGAGAGAGTATGGGCGCTCAAGTCCTCCAGCCTGGACAACATGAATAAATTCCTCGACAGTAGGAAGTTGAGCGAGGCTAAAAGAAAACGGCGTCCACCATGGACCCAAGGGGGGAGATTGTATCTTGAAGAGACTCTGCAGGAAGCTCTTGACCAAGGGGAGAAGTTGGATCTTGAAGAGGTTCTACAGGGAGCTCATGACCTGCTCCCCATTTGCATGGCTCAGTTGGTGGACTATAAGTTCTGGCCATCTACATTGCAGAGTCAAACCTTAGAGCTATTTGCTAACAAGGGCCAAATGTTCGAGTTGGTTGAGACGCAGCTCTCCTTGATGTATGATTTCCTGTATACAAAGGCAGCGGTGGTCTTCACATGGTATGGATGCTTCATCCGTGCCATTTCATCAGTTGCCACCATCACCGCCTTCTTCCTATTTCAATCAAGCATTGGCAAAAATGACTTCAACAGAGTTGATGTCATCGTCACATACATCTTACTAGTTGGGGCTGTCTTCCTAGAAACGATGGCATTATTGAAGCTAATCGGATCAACATGGACATGTGCATTGTTGCGTGCTAGAAGATGGCACCGGCTTCACAACATAGTTGTATCTGTCCAGCGATGTGTCAAGGCTGCAGAAAGAAATAGAAGATGGTCAGGTTCCATTGGACAGCCCGAGTTGGTGAACTCGCCCCATGGCAGTGGAGGTTGCGTGCCCGTGCAGTGCCTGGGAATGGGATGCAAAGATTTGTGGAAGAAGCTGCACCACTCCTCGGCTGTCATTTCAGATGGTACTAAGAAGTCGGTGTTGGGAGAGGTAAGCAGAATGGTGGGGGCATGTCAAGGCAATGAGGAGATGATGAGGAGTTACAGCGGCCAGTGTGCGCTGAACCCATGGAGCGAATTCTTTGAGGATCCCACCTCGCATGCTGGAATTGATTTTGATGACAAAATCCTTTCCTCGTACTTTGGCACCAAAATGTTCTTCTCGTTATCGCCTCAAGGGGAGGAGTGCGGTTATGTTGGGGAGGTAATCAGGGCAGTCTCTAACTACATGATATTCCTCCTTGTTGAACGCCCATACATGCTGCCCAGCCCTGTTCGGCCCGGATTGTATGCCAATATTGAAGCAGCATATATTGGGCGGCTTGATCTTCCTCGCGTGAAATGCATCAGCAGAAGGTGGGAGCTGGACAGAAGAAGAAGAATGTGGGATCTGGACACAAGAAGGGATGGGGCCGAGCTGTACAGAGGGGCACGGGGGAAGTTGGACATAATAAGGGAGGATCTGGACATAACAAGGGAGGAGCAGTTGGGCGATAGATGGCTGGCCGATAGATGTAAGGATCTGGACAGAGAAAGGGAGGAGCTGGAGAAAAGAAGTTCTGAGGCAAGGGAGAACATGGAGGAGCTGAAGAGAATAATGACAGATGTGCTGTACCTAGACAAAAGAAGCGAGGAGCTGCGTATGGGGCCTGTTCCTTCACCTGCCTTGGCCCGTGGAGCGGACCTTGCTCTTAGGCTGCTAGAGGTGGAGTTGCAGCGGCCACCGCCGGAGGTGCGGCGGGTGGTACTTGGGGTGTGGGTGGAGATGATGTGCTATGCTGCGCACCACTGCAGTAGGGATTCACACGCCAGGCAGCTCAACAGTGGCGGCGAGTTCATCACCGTCGTCTGGCTTGCGTCCACTGCCATGTTCAATCTCCGTTACTCTGATGAGCCCTGGTTTAAGAACTAACAAAAGTAAAAACTTCTTCTCTTACACCTCCATTTTGAAAGAAGAATAAAATAGAAACGGTGTCTGGTGAGACGAACAAGGGTGATGAAGCGGCGACCGCAATGGTGCACCCGGCCGGATTACTTGAAGCATGGAGAGGCTCAAGCTGATGTGCAAGCAGATGCATGCTGCGCAAACGTGTCTCCACCAGCACGGCACGGCGATAACTTCCGGCTCTGGTGATAGCACTGCCAGCTGCGTGCATCAAGTTCCTCATCTCTCCCAAGAGTTTTTTTTTTTCGAAACGGAGGCAAAAGTTTTGCCTCATTGATTAATTAAGAAGAAGAGAATTGCCCAGTTAATTAACGGAAAACCGGACGAAAACCAATACAAACGAAGGATGCACAAACTACTCACATGGCAAAAAAAAAAAAAACCCACAACCACACATGTGCCCCTCGCCAGACTCTCCGATTACACAACATCCACAAACCTCGACATCGCCACTACGCCATGTGACCCCGACAAAAACACCTCGACATAAGACATCAAACACCTTTCAACCCTAGCGATGACCCAATCCAAGAGGACGGGCCGAGAGACTGAAGTTCGTCCATCAAGCAGCCAGAGACGCCTTGCCTATGGCGCCACTCTTGCCTTTTCCCACCTTCTTTTGTTTGCCTCTTATTGGCATCCCTGTGAGAAGGCAAGCTATCGACCTACCCAAACCAGGTTTAGCAACCTCCACACTGGCGAGCAAGTTACAAAGTTCTTTCGCGAACAGAGCATCTGGATTTGGAGTAGGTGCAACCACACTTGGCTCAGTGGACATGTTACTCACAGGCATCACATGCTCGATAGTCGCAGACAACGGAATGGCAGAGACTGCAACGTCCAAATCACCACACCCCTTGGCATCAGGTATCTGGCTAGACCCCAAGAGTTGAGTATGGAAGTCATCATTGAAATTGGCGGTTTCAAGCATTTACATGACATGACAAAAGTTGTCATGGAAGCTGCCTGCCTTGGTTCCTTCGGCTCTCTACTTGAGTTCCCCTCACAAAAAAATAAACAAAGTACTAGAAGCTCTATTTCTTTCCGGCCTCTGCATTGATTAATGCACACACAAAAAAGTGTAACCAAATGTAGGATGAGGAGGGAGAATTGGCGGCACACACAAGAGCGGGCACAATATGTGCGACGAGTGGTGGAGCAGCCGGGATGTGAAGATGACACTAGTTGTGGCAAACAAAATAAACGGACAAGAGTGGGGTTTTTTTTTTGTATCATCTACATACATGGCAAATAATCAATAAAAGCTTCCATTTCATTAAAAAAAAAGATATGTGACAATGCGTGTAGCAACAAAGAAACACATTCGCAGCATGAGAAAATCCTGTTGAAGCCTACACCCGAAAGAACCCCAAGATCGCTAACCTCTGACCATACACAATGGAGGCAACGAGTTCGCTAATTCAGGCTCGCCAGAGCCCTGTCAGCGCCCAATCAAGCAATTTCCATTCCTCCGCATTCCCGAAAAGCTCAATGACATGACCTTGAGAGGTCCAGAATGGAGTCACCCATGATCCATGGCGCAAAATGTCGTCAGTAACATACATGGCAGGATATGGACTCTCCAAGGAGGAATAATGGAATGGTACTAGGGGAGAAGGATGGCAGGCTTGGATGAGGACTCACCGTAGAGATATCGAGAGAGGCGACACATGTACTTGAGGCAAGAGGAGAAAGGCAAGTGCGAGGGGAGCCGGGCTCGTGCGGCGTGCGGGTCCCTCGACCAGTCAATTGTTTGAATCATTTTCCTTTTATAATTCATAGGTGTTTGCATTTTTCTTTCGGTTTAACCTCAAATTTCACCTATTCTGAATCTATACATAATAGATACACTTAAGTAAAGCCAAAATTTGAATATAGCCCCTTTGCATTACTATCACCCCGCCCTAGCTTGCAAAGGCCACTGAAACTAGAGACATATGCACACTTGTACACGAAACGAACAAGGAAATTAAAGAAAAAAATTAACCAAAAGAAGTAGCTAGGCCCCTTTGCACAATCGCAGTACAGGCTCTTTTCCTACATGCACCCTAAACTAGCTTGCAAGGACTAGAGACATAGTACTATATGCACCCCTCGACAACACTGAAGGAACAAGAAAATTAAACAAGAGAAACACACATCACGTACGCTCTCCTGCTCATCTGTTGTTTCCGTCCATCACCATTTCGTTTCCTGCCACAACCGAGAAAGAAACATCTCGACTCAGATATACAGTAGAGAGAGAGATGGCTGAAGCTTCCCGGCGAGCCTCGCCGGCCATCTGCGACGAGACGGAGCGACCACTGGCTGCTGGCGTCCAACGCGACGCAAACTTCATCAAGGACGAGATGGAGGTCATGAACGGCTTCCTCCGCCACCTTGCCAGGACCCAGCAGCTGGCTCCTAGCGCTGGGCACCGCGACGACCAAGACAACGACGAGGTTCAGGCATGGGCTAGGCAGGTCAGGGACCTCGCCGGCGACTCCCGGGACTGCATCAACCTCTACCGGCACGCAGGCCCCCACCGTGCAAAGGGGCTCCTGCGCTACGTACAAATGCCATGGTTCCTTGGAGGGTGCGCCACCATCCCTCGCAGCCGCAGCACCATCGCCAAGCGTATCCGGGAGCTCAAGGTCCGGGTGCAGGAGGCAGGCGAGAGACGGCTGAGGTACGGCATCGCCGTGCCACCGCCGCCGCCTGCCATCACCCAAGCTTCTACTATCATGGCAACAGTCAGCAGATGGCCGCCACTCCGCAATGTCCAAGAATCAGAAGACCACGAAGACGACGACGGCGAGAGAGGTGCTTTCAGGCGAGCTCTGATCGATGCTGAGCCCAACATCTTGGAGGAAGGTGCGGCAGAGCTGATCACCTGGCTGGGCAAGAAAGGAGACCGTGACGAGGCCAGAGGGCGGCCGTTCAGAGTCACTGTCATTTTAGCACCAGATGATGCAGAAGGGGCCGGTCTAGCTCAGCAAGTGTACCAAGATCCTTCCGTGTCCGGCGGCTTCGACGTCAAGGTATGGATCACCATCCAGAGGCCTCCAATCCTCTGGCAGATATTCCATGACCTGCTCTGCCAGCTCCTTCCTGACCAAAACCAGGACATGCTGGACATCATCAGACAACATGAAGCTCTTGTGGAGCATCCGAGGCCGCATGGAAGGCAGAAGGGTCCTGATTGTTCTCGATGATCTCGATGATTACGCGGGCCTCTGGGACCAGATCAGGATTGCTCTCAACTTCATAAGCCTCCCTGCCGGCAGTGCCATCGTGGTGACCACAAAGGATGATGGGCTTGTCAAGTCATCTTCTCCGGATAAAGTGGTAACATATTCCCTTGTGGATTTCTTCTCCAAGAGAGCAGTGGCCCTTGTAGCCAGCAATTTTCAGGATGGCGATGTGCGGGGCATCATACGCGGCATACTCAAGAGATGCGACCCGGATGTCGCTTCCATGAAGATGTTCCTCCATGCCTTGTATGGCAACCCTAACAGGACAAGACAAGAGCTGGAGAAGCTGCAGGAAAGCCTGTGTTCAGAGGCCAACGACGATAGCAGCTATAACTTCAAGCATATGGTTATGTTTTCCTACAGTGACATGCCTAGACACTGCCAGATGTGCTTCCTGCACCTATGTCTTCTCCTCCCACAAGATCACAGCACCAGGAGGACATCCCTAGTAAGAAGATGGGCAGCCCAAGGCCTGATATCTGCGGAAGGCGATCATGGCTCAGCTGAAGCGGCAGCCGAGCGCTGCTTCGGTGCATTTGTCAGCCGAGGTCTCATTTGCCCTGCTGACATTGGTGATGCAGGCAAGATCAAGACTTGTGTAGTGCCTCCTCCAGTGCATAGCCTCATCACTGAGGTTGCAGAAGAAGAGAATGTCGTCAGTGTCGGCTCCATGATCTGCAATGCACGTCTTGGTGACATCAAGAGGTGCCTGAGATCACTGCCCGCGTCCTCTCAACTGCTGCTGCTGAAGGTGCTCGATCTAGAAGGCTGCAAAGGCTTGCAGAAGCGCCATCTGAACAACATCTGCAAGCTGTTCATGCTCAAGTATTTGAGCCTCAGGAACACGGATGTTTCTGCGCTGCCCAAGCAAATCCATAGGCTGCAGCAGCTGGAGACGCTGGACATTCGGCAAACCAAGATACAAGCCTTCCCCGCAGATTTCGCCAAGCTCTTGATGCTCAAGCATCTGCTCGCAGGGCGCACAGACTTCTCCTCCCCGGTCAAGGACACCATCAACTCCAAGGAATCATTTTCCACGCCGTGCATGCCCCGCGGAATCGGGGCCATGAGGAGGAACCTGGAGATACTGTCACATGTACAGGTCTCCGGGAGTGGTAGCGAGTTGATGCTGATGGATGTTGGGCAGCTACTCAAGGTACGGAAGCTAGGTGTTGTTCTCCATGGCAAGGTCGGCAGCTCCTTCAAGCATCTGCTCCAAGCAATCAGCAAGCTGCACAAATGCCTTCGTTCTTTGTCGATCCGAATCGGACATCCTGGCGATGTGACCGATCCTCTTACATTCAGCATGGATCAAGAGAATCCATTTTCACCTCCCGAGTTTCTCCAGAGCCTGTACATCAGCGGCCTCACAGGCGTTGGGCTGCCTCCATGGATCACAGAGCTCCATCAACTTGGCAAGATAACCCTGCGTGACACCTCCCTGATGGATCATGACATACGACTCCTCGGCAAACTCGGTGGCTTGCGCTGCCTTAGACTCCGACACATGTCCTACGCCGAAATGAAGATCACTTTTGGGAAAGGAGAATTCCCAAGCCTCAAGTGTCTGATCATCGAAGGCTCTGACATCACCAACATCATCTTCGAGAGTGGAGCGGCGCCTGGGCTGGAGAAGATAGCTTGGGGTTTCAAGAGCATGCAGTTCATCTCCGGAATCAGCCATCTCCCAAGGCTGAAAGAACTCGAGCTCAGTGGCAGCTGCAACCCAGACCCGGTGAAGCAGGCCGCCGCAGCACACCCGAACCACCCCGTCTTCAAGCACAACGCATGAAGTTAGCCATTGCTGGAACTGATCAGTACGAGCCTGCATGCTCTGGAGTGAGTGATGATTGTGTTGTGTGAGTGTTTGCAATGCGTGTGCTTCTCTACTGATCTCAGTGTGTGTTGCATGCTTGTGTGTTCCTACCTCTGATTGTGTTCCTCGTTCTGTTATGGACTGTGATGCATGTACCGTGTGGGATTGTTATACACTTGTGTGTTGCCTATGCAATAAGACTTGTATGGAAAAGATGTCAATTTTTCTTATGTGCTACAATTTTTCTTTGGTTTTGCTGGAACCGGTTTCACTTTGTGTTTTTTGTTTCAGTACCTTCAGTGCTGTACCTTGGCCATGTCTAAATGAAGAAAATGTATTGTGCACCTAGGTGAAAAAAAATAAGGAGATTTGAAAATTGAGATACATTCTGGGAATGAAATATGAAGGTATAAAATTTGATCAAAAAATATGTCCATTGTGGGCTGTGCACACTTATGGTTTCTATTTTAGACCATCATCTCCCGTGTTCTTTTCAAAATGGCATGTTTGCGGCAAATGAGGCGATGCATTGTAGGAGGCACTTTATTGGACAATGTATGTAAAAATAATTCACATGTATTGGACAATGTATGTAAAAATAATTCACATGTATTGGACAATGTATGTAAAAATAATTCAGAACTTCCCAAAATATCAACACACATGCTTTTCTATTTTATTTCAAAAAACGATTGATGCACAAAATCCGTTCTCTGTCTAAATGGCCCTACATTGTGAAATAAAGGTAGTAATTGCATTAGTGTGTGCAATGGTATTCTTAGCTTGCCAATTAAGACTGGAAGCAGCTAGCATCAAAGGAACAAGATAAAGCCCAAAAACTTTGATATTGTTAGCTTGCCAATTGGACAAGTTAAAGCCAAAAACTTTGAGATTCTTAGCTTGCCAATTGAACAAGTTAAAGCCAAAAACTTTGATATTGTTAGCTTGCCAATTAAGACTGGAAGCGGCTAGCATTAGTTTGTGGCATGATATTCTTAACTTGCCAATTATGTTTGGATTATGGCTAAAGGTCGCCCTACCAATTTTGTTGTCGTGAGCAAAACTTTGATCCTTGTTTGGATGGCTACCAATTTTTATGGCATGCCCTCGCTATTATAGTTTCTTTTCTTACCAACATTGGCCAAATCATGGACAAGTAAAACCTTGACTGAAGCTTAACAATTTTAACTAGCTAATTCTTTAGCAGGACAAACTTGAGCTCTAACCAAACACACCCTAAAGCCCAAAAAAAACTTTGGCACAACGGCACGTAACCTGGCACCTTCTCTGGGATTAGCAGGCAGCAAGTTTATACCAGATGTGCTTAATCGAAGCAAAGCAAAGGATCCGTCACAGAAACTTGCAAGTCTTATCAGAACATATTACCTTCCTTCCACCTGCGGATCCATAAAATGTACTCATTCATTAACTAACTTTGCTTGTATATATTCCCACCATGGATCATCGCTGCTGCTGCCGCAGTTTGCATACCCATTGTATTCTCAATAAGTTAATAACCCACTATCACTAGCCAATCAAACCGTGTGGGTGCACGGGGTTTAGTATATACAAGATGTCGTCCCGCTCTACCTCTGCCATCATCGCCAGGGTGGTCAGCGGGCACCACCTGCTCAAGATCGACGGCTACTCGCAAACCAAGGTGGTCACCGTTGCTAGCTACATCCAATCCTGCACTTTTGATGTCGGAGGCCACAGCTGGCGCATCAACTATTACCCCAACGGCTTTCGCTCAGATAGTACCGATTACATATCTGTCTTCATTCAGCTTGTCAGTGTTAGCAGGGACTTGCCGGTCGTGCCAATCTTGCAGGGCATCTCAGCACAAGGCTCGCTCAGTTTACTGGACCGGGATGGGAAACCAGTGCCATCATATACCCACACCTTCAATAGAAGGTTCACGACCTCTGAAGGAAGCTGGGGCTGGTACAGTTACATCACAAGGTCGGCGCTGGAGAACTCAGGTTACCTCAAGGACGATAACTTCACTCTCAGGTGCGACATCACCGTCACGGAGCTGCGCGCAGAGGAAACAGAGGATTGCAATTTCGCCGATCTCCTGTGGAAGAAGGAGGGGGCAGATGTGGCCTTCGAGGTTGATGGTGAGACACTCACCGCCCATCGATGGGTGCTGGTTGCCCGGTCTCCGATCTTGAACGCAGCAGCGAGAGCAGAGCTCCTTGGCGAGCCGGAAAGGCAGAAGAACAAGCCCATGGCCACCGTGAGGATCGACAACATGGAGGCAAAAGTGTTCAAAGCTTTGCTCCACTACATATACACTGGTGCATTGCCTGATGAGATGAACAAGGGAGATGAGGCGGCGACAGCAATGGCGCATCGATTACTTGAAGCGGCGGATAGGTACAAGATGGAGAGGCTGAAGCTGATCTGCGAGGACACACTGTGCAAACGTGTCTCCACGAGCACGGCGATAACCACGCTCGTGTTAGCGGAGCAGCACCACTGCCAGAGACTCAAGATAACGTGCATCGACTTCCTCGTGTCTCCCAAGAATATGAAAGTCGTCTTGGAAAATGGTGGTTTCAAGCATTTACAGAGGAGCTGCCCCTCTGTTCTCATGGACCGCATAGAAAGGGCGAAAGTGGCCTCAGGGAAGCAAGTAAAGGATACAGTCTAAGGGTGATCGTGCTATGGTTCTTCTATTGTAAATGCAGTGTTTGTCGATGCAAGAATGAAATTATTTGTGCTTCAGTGATGTTAAACTATTGTTAAACAACTACTGATAATTGACTATGCACCATACTAATATACTGATGTACTTCTGTCTATATTGGAATTATAGCTGTATACATTTGCTATATGACCATAATGCTTATGATTTCTTTATATGATATACAACTATACAATTATAGTTGTATACTGCCCCCTAGAGGCTGCGTCGCCGGAGTTATGATTTGTAGTCATGCTACTAGCTTGAATTAATGAAGGCACCAGCTCAACCATGAAGCTGGCACCAGTCGCTTGTCTTGGATCCTTCAGCTCTTTAAGTACATAATAATCCTTAAGGCCACGACATGATAAAATGCATCGATACCCAGCTTGTAGATGATATCACAAAAGCAATAAGCAGTTTAAAGATTTGCGATGAAAATAGAAAATAATTAAGCAGTTGACCCCTTGATATTGTACACATCGAATTACAATAATGTAGGAGAGTATAGTGAATGTACTACTGGCTTAACCTCTTCAAGCTGGCCTCACAAACAAGACGAAGAACTACATTTATCAACAGTTAAAGTGGACTTTGCATCTAATCATGTAAATCCCCATGTAAATGGTGGGTGATCTGAGTAACCATATGAACAAATAACGATCACCCTCCCGATCAACTCAGAAACAGGCCGGTATACTGGATGAAGAAACACATGGTATTGCATAATCGATGGTTAAATCGGGATTATCATAGTGAGGCTTACAGGTGGAGGTGCCTTTTTCTTCCAGCAAATGGTCAAACTCACAATATTCGCCTCTTCAGGGAGACCTCTCTTGGAGGTGACCTTTTCTTTTCTTCCGAGAAATAGTCAGATTCGCAATCCACCAGTGCCAAGTGCCAACTAGTGAGTGTGGCACATGACCTGTGGTTCTACATTCGCTTGTTCTCATATCATGATAATCTGACATCAGTCCTGTTGTCATGGTTTGTATTGTCATGGCACGGACATAACGCTGACTGATGACGGGTCATCTACAAAAGCAGAAGGCTTTAGACTATCCATAAGAACTGGATAAAATGTATCTTGTACCTCAAACGTACATGATGGGATCCCACTAAACCTAAAACAGTTACCCAAGAAATTATCATATCAATATTCGCAAGAAAATAGCATCCATGTACCTGTGTTGTCAGTCTTATGTTTATGACAGGCAAAAGGTCTCCATCATGCTAGAACCATCGCCCCCCTTTCTTGACAGATTTCAGCTCCATCACTAATCGCTCCCGCTGGGCCTCTACTTCTGCGTACTCTAAGCTCATATTGAGTAACCGCTCCTTCATATCTCTTAGATCTCCTTCCAGCTGCAAAATCCTGTCCCCACCAGCAGATTGCTCGTCGGCAACAGGACTGTACAAGTAAGAAAATTATAAAATATGTGAATATTCTGATCTTCTGAATATAGACAGCTGAAAATTAACAAATCAGCAATAAAAGATGATTCGCTATGATGTACAGGAGTCCTTTATAATTTTCCCTATAAAAAGATTTGCTAGGAGATGTGTACTCTGCCATCATATATCTACAGTATGGACAATCCCTCAAGCCAATAAAATGAAATGATTTTCCACAAACAGTGGTAACCAACAGATTTCAAGGTTCTGTTAATACCAGTGTACAATCTAGCTTCAAGACATGATAGTAAGCTTAAACACCGGTTCTCCAGCTAGTGATGTGTATAAAGTCATAGCTAGTCAATTCACATGGTCTCAGTTCATATGAAGGAGCAGTTAAGATAGAGAAAGAGCTAAGAATATACTGCAACGCATAACAGATTGTAGAAGCTATTTCCTCGCCCGACTAATAAGCAATTGCATTCTGCAGTGCAAATTGTCAATTTTTTATTTAAAATTACATGGATATTTATATACAAGGAAAAAAAGAACTTTTGGGACGGCTGACACTTGTCAATGCTAGCTTAGACTGACTACCCATAACAAAAGAAAAGTGTATTAGCACGTATAACCACTCTATGCATAATGCTAACATTTAGGTTCAGGCTTCAGAGTGCAAGCGATACCTCTTTTGTTGAGCCCTGTACATCTTATTTTCCTCCAAAGCCTCTGCAAGCTTTGCTTCCAGTATTTGAATCTTTGACTGAATATCTGTAGAATCTCCAATCTCCTGAAAATACAAGGAAATGCAAGGGGATACCAAGACATTAGGAACATCAATGCGGTGATTTTTTTTAATCATCACAATAAGTACTGTATATAGCTAACCTGCTTTCTAGTGAGATCCTCAATTTCCTGCTCAAGGGATTGTATCTTCCTCTGGTATTCGCTATTTGATCTTCTGATCCTACTAAGTTCGTTCTTTAACTCTGCTTCATGTACATGTGATGCTTCCGATGCTGATCGATCACTCTCCAATCTCACAAGCTTTGCTTGCATAGATATTCTGCTTCGTTTTTCTTCTTCACCATTGTCCAAAGTCTCTTGCATCTCAGAAACTTTATCTGTTAGCATCGCTTTCTGTGCCTTCAGTTCTTCACATTCCTCAGTCACAGACTCTAGCAGCGCCTTCAATTTTCCCTTTTCAAACTTAGCCTCGTCAAGGGAGCTTCTAAGTTTGGAAACTTCATCTTGAAGACTTGTTATTTTCTGGACCTGAAGTTTCAGGTCAGATATTTCTTCCATCATTTGCTGTCTCTCATAGTCACTGGCTTTAAGCTTTAACTCTAGTTCACCAGAAGACTTCCTTAACTCGTCTTCACTGGATTTAGCAGCTTCCATCAACTTCTTCATATGTTCTGCATCTGCTGTCAACATTTCCTCGCTCTGTTTGGACGCATTAAGGGAATCAACCAAACCTTTAATCTTGGTTTTGGACTCCTTGCGAAGGTCCTCCAGTTGAGACTCATAATGTCTCAACTGTGCACTGACATTTTCGAAATTAGCCTCAAGTTTGGCCTTCTCAGCTCGCAGGACAGAGACCTCCCGAATGGCATCTACTGTGGCATTTTCTCTCTCCTCGTGCGTGGAGGAGACCTGTGCAGTGAGGCTCACGACCTCCCTCTCAAGATTCTCTACTTCAAGAGTCTTTTCTTTCTCGATCTTATTTAACATGAAATGAGCACGATTTATCTTTTCTTCTTGCTCTGTGTGCTCCTGGAATATACTCTCCAGTTCTGACAGCAATGATTGCTCTTTGGAAGATATGTCCTTCTGAAGAGAAGAAAGCTTTGCTTCTAGGAACTCCACTGTTTTACAAAAATCAAGGATCCTTTTTTTCGAGTTATCCAGTTCGTGCTCTTGTTGCATAAAACGGCCATGCAATTCCAACTTCTGCCTCTTGAGATCTGCAGTCAGATTTTGAAGGGAACTGCACTCTTCAATAAGGTTCTCAACTGTAGATTGCAGATTAGAATTAGATCTTCTCAGAACTTCTGAATCGTCCTGTGCTTCCGACAGTTTTCTTTGTGTTTCTTGCTGTTTTTGTTTAAACTCAACCCTTTGAGTATCCATCTCTACTTGTTGTCGCTCTACTTTATCTTTGAGACTGATGACAAGGGATTTTGAGTCGTGCATCTGCAGCTCACTTGACTCCTTTTCATTTGTAATGTAAGATAATTGGGCTTCCAGTCCAGATATGCGTTCTGACAACTCTATATTTTCCTGTTCAAGCTCTGATATATGTAACTCTAGTTCTGCTTTGCAGCTCTCGAGTTCATTTATCTTTCTTTCAAGAACCTTATTAGCAGACACATGGGAATCTATGCTGCTAGAAAGCACCAAAATGTCTTGTTGCAATTCATCCAAGCATTTGGAAGTGATGCTACTTTCTTTAACTGATGCTGCCAAGCGTTCCTCTAACAGACTCTTCTCTGCCTGAATTTCAGACATCAAATTTTCCGTTTCGACTTTGTAGCGCCGCAAGTCATCATTTTCCTGCTGTTGTAGCTGGACTCTAGTCTTCAGTATATCTGTCTCAGATTCATTGTCCTCTAGATCTTCTCTAAATTGGTATCCTCTCGCACCACCAGTTTCACCACCTTCCAAGCCTTCAAGCTCCTCTCTCAGCTTAGATAACTCAAGATTTTTTTGTTCTAGTTCTTCTTGGCTTTTTCGGAACTTCTCTTCTAGCTCAAAGCCTTGAGACCTAAGCGTAAGCAGCTTCAGCTCAAGGTCAGCACACTTCCTCTGTAAGTCTTTGGCATTAGACAGTGATGACTCGGTAAAACTGCCGTCATGCATCATTTCCTTATTTCTAAGTTCCTCTTCCAGTTCATATATTTGTGATGTAAGCTTTTCAATTTGCAATTCACTGTTGTTTGAAACACGAGAATCCTGCCCTTTCCCCACACCGCTTTCTTTCAGCTTATATATAAGCTCCAGATTTTCATCTGTTAGTTCAGAACAATCTTTCTCAAGTTCTTGTATTTTTACCCTTAGAGTTTCATTTTCTTTCTCCAATTCAAGATAAGCGGTATCAGAACCTCACGGCACCTGCATTTTCAATACTGAGAAGGCGATCTAGTTTCTGCCTCAAAGTATTAATTTCATCTTCTTTCATTGACAGTTTCCTAGCCCATTCTGTGTCTTCTTTGACTAACAACCCATTCTTCAATACATCTGTATTAGTGACATCCTTGGCCTCAGAAATTTTAGATATCTCCGTTCTCTGTTCTTCTATGGTCTCTTCCAGTTCCTGAAGAATAGAAACAAGTTCTATATTTGCCTCTTGAGTGCTCTTCAGCTGTACCTGTAAGCTTGCATTTGATTCTTTCAGAAACTTCATCTCGTCTTCTACTTCCTTCTCCATGTTGATCCAGTCCCCACGTTTGGGGGTTACAGATTTTATTTGCCGTCTGCTTAACTCTGGCCGAAATGACTCTTGCCGAGATGACTCTTGCCGTGATGACTTCAATTCTTCAATTTCGTGCCTGTAGGAATCCCGCTCAGCATGTGCAGCAGACAGTTCAAGTGCTAGCTCAGTCTGTTGCTTCGATTTCTCAGAACATTCCCTCTTCAGCGCCTCTAGATCAGCCTTCAATTTGCGAGAATGTCGCTCCCACATTTTTGCCTCATCACGGAGTTCTTCGATTGTTTCTTCAGCAGCTTCAAGAAGATCTTTAGATGAATCAGTTGTCCCCAATGATGACTGAGCAATCCCATTTGAAAAGGATTTTGGAGTATTTCCTTGCAGCGTGTTTGGACCTGAAGCCCGGGAACTGAAAGATGAATTGTTTGATCTCAATCCTTCATCACCACGGCCAGCGCTAACATAGGAACTACCTGAATCCTGCCTTCCGACATACAATCCACCATTAGTGTTGTCTATCGGAGACAAATTTGTTCTATCTTGGGTACTATCTCCAGAATTGGAACTCCGGTGAGACCCTGATGCTGAGAAACTCATTTCCTGAAGGCGAAAAAGGAGAGAACAAACCAGCATTTACACACAATACTCGACAGGGCATTACATAAAAAAAATCATGATTGTGAATTTAAAACAAATAAAATACAATTTATATACACGTGGAGCCACAGCTTAATGCAAGCCAAATGAGTACAATAAAAAATGCTAGAAAGATTAAAAATAAACTTAAGACATAATGTGATGACCAAGGGCAAATGAACACTTTGAAGTCTGCTATTAGCTGCAGAAAATAGAAATGTTAATGGATTGGAATTTTCTTTCATTTCATTTCAGAGTATGTAACTGCTGTTGGAACATGGGGTGTTTACTTCCAACTATCCTAGAGTAGTTAGACTGCAAACAGATGGAACAAAAGCATGGAAAAGAGAAGAACCTAGATCTGTAATCGAATATTCTTGTGATATTTAACCAGTTTAAATGACAATAAGAGACAAATTTCTCGATATCTATAGGCACCAGAAACAGTCAAATGACAAGCTAGCTCGAGTTTCCTGAAGAGTGGTATCATCAGTGCTGGGAAGATGTGTCAAAATGATCAAGAATCAAGTTATTGGTTACTAAAATAAAATTTGAAAGATGCAAATGGATTAATAGAAACATAACTCAAAGCATGCATTGCACGCTTGTTAAAGGAAACACTGAAAAAATGAACTTAGGATGGAGAGAATTGTTCTGAATATCAGCATACCCTGTTTCCAGGTTCATCTTGATAAGTGCCCCCTAAAGGAGTTCCTGACGCAGAACGGACACTCCTGTTGGCCGTATTATCAGAGCCATCTGATTTGTTATCCATGTCGTCATTTATTAGACAATGGTCACTGATACGAGGAGGCATGTCCCTTGAAGATCTCACACCACTGTATAGATATGCCAAATATCAAGACATGCAGACAGCAAAAACAATGGGAGAGCAATATAAAGAGCTTGCAGGGTCTTCAGTGTGAAGTGTGCACATTGGAGCTATAAATGGGAAATAAGAGGAGTAAAACTGAAGTTGAATTAGTTACCCCAACTTAGGCTTTGTGCCAAGAGATTGAACCTTAAGCTGCAAACGAGAAGAAACCAATGTCACCATAAGCAGAATAAATGGAAAAGCTATAAACACTAAGAGTTGAGTGAGTTGGCACCATTTCCAGGTTGCAGGATCATATACAGGAGCACCCAGAAAATCTTTGAAAAGGAAACGGTTGCATGGAACTCGCTTACCTGCAAAACTGTTCCAGAGTTGCATCTCTTCAACGGCATAGAGATAGCAGTTGGGTCCGCCAAATTCAGAAAGTTGGACAGGTTTAGGAAAATTTCGCCAAGAATACCAGTTCTTATTGATCCCTGCAACATGGGATTGAATTGTTCAGCAAAACAAATACTAGCCCACAAATATCCATACATCCATACCGGTGAGATTGAAAAACAAAGGTAGCTAGATATATAGAGCACAGTGGTGCGCTATGAATACCCATACGTACCACAGAAACAACAATCTTGTATTGGCACTCATCGAACTCTTTCGACACTGCGTCTCGAGAAAACCATATCGGTTCCGATATGGAATCGGGCCATTGGCAGATTCCACTGCGGGCGGCCGCTTTACTGGATTTGGCGATGGTTTTCCCGGTATCCACAGAGACTATCGAAAGGAACATCCTGTCCGATACTGCAGGGACCTGTTGAAACAAAGTCAAATCAATCAGAGTCGTTGAAAAACCCAGTAAATACACGTAGCGCGTGTACCAAAGGAAATGAGCCTGAAACCATGAGCATACTGAACAAAAGGAAAAAGGAAGTAGAGAGAGTTGTTATCGCAAATTTTTCACAGGTTCGATACATTCCCCTGTGGTGGAGTGTAAAGGTGTTTGTTGCCTGAATGACAGGTTCGCTGGCATTTCTTCCAGGAACCTGCCCTTAGAGAAACGGAACACCATGCTGCAGTAATCTATCTATTAATAGGAGATTCTCAGAATAACCGTGAAACACCAACCAGAAAGGAGAATACTACCATGCTTTTTTTTCCTGGAAAGAGGTAATTGCCAGTGGGAAGTTGCCCATGCACCGCTGGTTTGATCTGTGACATGGTGGTCCAATTCCAAATGTAACACACACACACAGGTAGGCTTTGGTTGGGGGATCATCATATCATAATGGTCAGATGACGCAGCAACCATTAAACACACAGGTTACTGGTAGTCCAGCAGTGGTGGCTAGGTTAGGTCAGGTGTGTGACACGGCTAGCTAGTAGTACTCTAGGAATGGAATCTCTACATAGGCGGGCGTAGTATGGTGAGCATGGCTTGATCTAGCTAAATACTCTAGTAGTAGTCGTATCGTAGATCAAGCAGAGGAGCAACGCGGTTGGTAGCCTCGGGACGCGCGCGCGATCTCCCCAATGCCGCCGCCGCCACGCCACTCGAATCGACAGCGGGCGCAGGTGCTACTGAGCTAAGGGGGGAGGGGAGGGGGGAATCTGGGCGGGTGAGGGACGGGCTCACCATGACGGCGCGGAAGCTGGAGAACCTGAACTCGAAGCGCTCGCCGACGCTCCGGTCCGAGGAGCGGTGGCGGTGGAGCTTGAACATGATCCCGCCCGCCGCTGCCGCCGACCCCCCGCCGAGGCCGAAATCGATCCTCGGTACGGCCGCGCGCCTGGGAGCGGCACGGGCGCACGGCAGGTGGTGGCGCGCTTAGACCAGCCGGAGCAGATTGGGTGGGAGCTCCTCCTACTCCTCCTCCTAGTGTACTGCTGACCGGAACCGGAGCAGAGGGCCGGAAATCATTGCGCCGCGCCGCGCCGCGGGGAGGTGGAGGAGAGAGGGGGGGAGGAGCAAAAGGGGAATCTTAATTAGGGAGGGAGCCGGCGGAACTGCACAAAAAGAAAAAGATCGGAGCGGAGCGCGTTAATCAGATGTTGCGAGATTTCTAAGGCGACTCTGCTTGTCCATTTCCATTTGCTCCACCGGACGACGGTGAGAATAGATTAGAAAACAGCAATAGAATAATGGAGGGGGAGGAGGAGAGGTAGGGTGGTTGACCGGTGGGGCCTCCCCCCTTCCCTTCCCCGGCATAGTGCTGCCCGCCTACCCCGGCCCCGGCCCCGGCCGGCTCTTCTCCCCTCTTCTCCTCACCAGCAAAGCACACTGCGGCTGGCTTTGCGTTTTTACACACTCTCCCTCCGCTAATTGCCGCTGGTCCGCTGCTGGTGCTAATTGGCATGGGTGGGTGCCTTTTTTTACCCCCATATCCAGCGAACGTCACACTTTTAGGATGGCAAATCGAACGTTTTTTATGGCAAATTATGTTCGCTCAGGATTGCAAGTTAGTTAGCGAGCATGGTAAATCTGTCTCGGCTCATTTTTTTGGTTAGGAAATCGCGATGCTTACAAACTAAATTTGCCGTCATCGCGCCAATATAGATAGCCATGAAAAATGTTAGGTTTGTCATGCCTACAAACCTGAGGTCCTTAAAAAAATCTTATGTAAAAAAATACATATGACGGCGCGTCGTGAGCAAATCTCGTTGTCGCTCCGCCCCGCCTCAGCAAAGCAAACTTTTAAACACAAGAGCTTGTAGAAATGACGGCCAATAAATCGTCGATGTAGATCAGAAGACGTCGACGGTCGTGGTTTGCAACTCTGCATAGCAAGTCGTATAGAAGGCAATGTCGAAGACTTGAAGAGGGCTCGTATAACTCTTCAGTTCCAACCAAATGGAGTCAACAAACACAAATCTAACACGTTCCTTGACGAGGCGAAGGCTAAGACAACCTTCATCGATTGAACTTGGAGCCGAAGGACTTAGACGCACAACCACGTTGTCCGCCCCGTAGGACGTCGCCACCAAGACAACCCTACGAACGAAAAATCCAGACCGAAGAATCAGATTGAAGGACGCATCATCCTCACACACCTCCCGATGATGCGAAAAAAGCATCCTCCGACCATGGACGGGCGGGGAATACGTTATTCCATGTCAATGGCGGCGTATCATCGTCTCATCACTGTTGTTTGAAGACAAAACACCTAACTTTATTTCTAGCCCTACCACCATCAGAGTGAAGCCATGGGTTCCCGCCCTCTCCCGTCACGGGGGCGACAAACGAAGTCAAAGTGGGCATGGGGTCCTGATTGGTTGGATCAACAATCGCCCCGATCGCTTAGGTCATGGGAGTATAGAATGAGAAGAATACAACTCTTGGGATCCATATGAATGGATGTTTGTGTGCAGTGGCAATTCTAGTGAGGGTGTTTAACTGACTTAGGGCCTCTTTGATTCGTGGGATTCTAAAAACACGAGAATAGTAATGTCATGGCATTTCAATCCTACATGACTTTGGGTTGTTTGATTTCATTGTAGGAAAAACAAAGGATTCTTTCAAATAGGATTCGAGTGCATGCTAGAAACTCTATGGGAAGTGGTTCAAAAAAAATCTTAGGAAAAAATTTCTGTAGGATTCAATTTTATGAATCAAACAACCAACACAAGAAAAAATCCTAAGGGTTATAATCATCCCAAATTCCAATGAAAAACCTTTGAATCAAATGAGCCCTTGAAGTGGGTCTTGTAAAAATGCGACTATTACTACTTAGTCGGCTAAACATATCAATTGACAATCATATTAAGATGTTTTACATGCAGCAATTGCAATGCACCTCAACTAAAAACGAATTGCAATGCACCTCATGTTTAGGCTTAGGAACTTGATGTATTTACGAAAAAGGGTTTTTCCCCGCTTTGTATTCCAAAGCAACCAACCGATACATCTAAGGATAGGTCTTTGGGCGGAAGCAAAGACAATCACACCCAAAAGCGAAGAGAAACAACAAGAGAAAAGAATGCCGACAACGGCGGATCGTGAAACGAAGAAGCTTCACGACCACTGCGCCAATCAAGATCTCCCACCAAGCTCCAAGGCTCAAGCACCGGTACCAATCAGCACCTCCAAGAAGGACCGCGACAATGGCGATCTTTGCTGCCAAGGGTTTCCCGTTACCACGACGAGGCGAGAGGAAGGGTCGCCCGATGCCCTCCAGGAAGGTCCGTGGCACCACCGGCGTCGCCGCTGGCGTCGGTGTCAGACAGCCGACGGGGTTTCCCCGATCCCAACCTTCACCTCGGGTGCTCGGAGCTCGCCACCAAACCGACCACCATCTTGCGCTACCATGGTCAAGAAGCCTCCACGCCGTCACCACGGCACCACCGGGCGAGGTCTGCACAACAAGGGATAGGAGGCCGGGACTAGGGGTCAGCAAAGACTGCCGGCAAGACCTTGAGAGGGCACAACCTCCACCGTCAACGACGGTGGCCAAGCCGGACACAATAGCGAGGAGCATACCGGGCCCGTGGGCCCCACAGGCGGGGGAACTCCATGCCGGTAAAGCTCCCGCCATCAGCTGGCAGCTGCAGTGAGCCGCGTCGTCGGCATCGCCGCCCGTCCGAGCTGCTCCTCCTCCTCACCGCCTGACGATGGCGAAGCCACGGGAGGGACCGCTAGAGACCCGGATGGGCCGGAGAAGCCAGATCTTGGCCGGGATGCGCCAAGACGCCACCACGCCGCCGCCCTGCTGCCAAAGCGGCCACCGCGCCCTACCGCCCGGCGTGACGCTGGTGCCCGGCCGCCCATGTAAAACCTCGCGCCGCCGTCACTGACCGGGAAGGAGAGCAGCAGTCTGAAAAACCCTTGTTGCCGGCAGTGGGCAATTGGGGCACTACTGCGTGGGGAGATCTCAGGGGGTGGGGCGAGGGAAGGGGCCGCGCCCGCCCGACCACCTCCGGGGAGGCGGCGAGGTGGGAATGGGAGGGAGGTGAGTGGCCGTGGCCAGTGACACAGTGGTGGCGGTGAGGAGGAGGCTAGGCGCCCATGGCAGTGGCGGTGGAACCCTAGCGGGAGGGAGCGGGAGGGAGTTGGGAGGGAGGCTATCGTTTGCCTGTCTATTCTTCCATTGTACTGCAGTGAGAAGTGCCTACCCATTTCAGTGGCAGAACTTGATGTATTTGTGCCATTGGTTGTGGAGAGAATTCCTTATTTGGACCTTTTTTAAAGTTTGGTTCCCTATTTGGCCCAAATAAAAATTTCTTCCCTATTTGACAGCAAAAGTATTTTTTGTTTCTTATATGACACTTTCGTCCATTTTAGACGCTAACAGTGTTAGGTGTGAGGTGAAAAGGCCATGTTGCCCCTGTAATATTTTTGTACCCAGGTCGTCTCAAAGAAAGAAGCAACAGGCCTGTGGCTGTGGCCACTAAATCTTGCGTGTTGATTGCCTCGTGTCTCGTGTGTGTTAGCCTGGCTTCGTACGTAAGTAACGTACGTGCATGCACTTGTTCACGTGGAATCAATCCACCTGGGTGCCTGCCTACCTGGTGTGGACGTGCACCTCAACTTCGGTGGAATCAGCTAGCTCCTCTCGACGGAACCAAGTTGCGTGCCTGCAGATGACGATGCCCGCGGCCGCTCCATCCAAAGCCTCGCTCGTGAGCTCAGGCATCGTTGTGCTATATCCGACTACCGCGGGCGCATCTTTAATCGTGACTACCACGAACCGCAGGCGATGCCGGCACCGTCCGCGACTCATGTAGACGCGCCAGCAACGCCATGTCCGCATGGACACCTAAGGCTGAGCCCGCCTCAGCGCCGTGGAACATATACACTCTGCAGCCGCACTCGCAAATGATGAACTAACCAAAATATTGGAGCATATATCCATAAAACATGGATGAACTAATTGTCTTTTTACTACATCCAAGATAATTACACAATACATAGGGGCAAAACGGTCTTTTCGCCTTACACTTAACACCGTTAGTGTCTAAAATGGACAGAAGTGTCATATAAGGAACAAAAAATACTTTAGGTGTCAAATAGAGAAGAAAATTTTATTTTAGGCCAAATAGGGAACCAAAATTTAAGCTATGGTCAAATAAGGAATTCTCTCTTGGTTGTGTGGTGTGACTCTGTCTATGCACAACACGTAGTACTAAATCTGTGACTCCTGCCGTGGTTGAACGAGTCGGTAACCAGATACTTCCTCCGTTCAGAATTACTTGTCGCAGAAATGGATGTATCTAGATGTATTTTAGTTCTATATACATCCATTTTCAAGACAAGTAACTCCAAACAGAGGGGGTACGTACCCTTCAAAAAAATATGTGTGTGCCCTAAAAAAACGTGTGTACGTACTCCCTCAGATCCTTTTTACTCTGCATATAAGAATTGTCTGAAGTCAAACTTCATAAAGTTTGACCATATTTATATGAAGAAATATCAATATCTACCATACTAAAGTTATACAATATGAAAATTGAAGTCATGACACATCTACTGATATTGATTTCATATTATGAATGTTGATATTTTTTTCTATAAAGCTGGTCAAACTTTATAAGGCATGACCGAACTAAAAAGGACCGGAGGGAGTACGCACTGCCCTCGCCCGCATGGTGCGAGGATGAGGACGTGGGGTTGGTGAGCGGGCGTGCATGCGTGGCGTGACTTTAACTTGTTTTTTCATTATTATATCATTTTGAGGGGAAAACTTGTATTTTCTTCCAAGCATAGATAGAAATGGCGTAACGTTAAGTGGATCGTCCGCTAATGCAGTGGATGCGATGAACGGCAGGCAAATAGTAGTCCTGGACGCTGAAGGAACAGTCAAATGGAACTCTGCGCTCTGGGATTTCCTGGAGAGAGAGAATTCGCCAGGGGAATCTCACCTGGCCGGCTCCGTGATGTTTTTTTGCTTTGTCCCGTGTGTGGCCGAATTTCGTGTTTTGACCATTTTTTTTAAGAAATTCAAGATCTGATCTTGGTTGCAAAAAATTTCGGGATTTGACCCTTTTGCTACCGCCAGGACCTCTGGCGGTAGGGTTAGACAGCCTACCGCCACGTCTCATGGCGGTAGGGTGCGACGAGGGGACGGCGCCGCTTGATCATAGGCCGGCGTGGATAAGTACCTACCGCCAGTGAGGCTCAGCGGTAGGTTAAACTCTACCGCCAGAGCACTGGCGGTAGGGTGTAGCGTAGTTTTGCCGTACAAACCTTACAGAACGAAATATGCGATGTGGACTGGCGGTAGGTGCACCTGGCGGTCATGCGACCCTACCGCCAGAGCCCATGGCGGTAGGGTCCTCTGCTTTTCGATGTAATGTTTACGTAACGAAGAATGGAAGAACCTGGCGGTAGGGTCGCCCTACCGCCAAAGAAATGATGGTGTGTGAACCTACGCCATGGTCCTTGGCGGTAGGGTCCTCGTGTTTTGTTGTTTCTAGTTCATTTGGTTGTTTGTTTCGAATGCAATATGACAGTAATATACAAAGAAGTTTTACAAATATGACAGCAATCACAGATTTTAAACAATTAAACTTGGGCACCACATAGATCAACATTAGATAACTTGTGCATATAACATTTCAAACGAACTTCAGCGGAGTTCACGTAGTAGCAAACACATAGATCCACAAATAGCAAACACATAGTTCCACGTAGTTTCATAACCACTAGACAAGTTCAACCAAACTAAAAGAGCCAAGTATCAAAGAGCATAATCACTTGCTCCTTCCCCTCTTGGAGGTACGGTCCTCGTTACTCTTTGAACGAGTCTCTTCGGTCTTCTTCTTGGGCCGGCGAGGAACCGGTCTCTGGAAAGGGTCAGGACTTCGGCAAATCCTTCTTCTTCGGATTCCTCTTGGCGGTGAGATGCACGAGATGTTTGAGTTGGTGGAGGTCCATAATCTTCATCGTACTTGTCGGGATATACCCATGTGTAAACCGCCGGAAGTTAACTTACCCGAACTTGGCGGTTTATTTGAGGTCCGCACTTGGCGATATTCATCTGGTGACCCGCCTGCACTGGCAATTTACCAAAGAACCCGCCAGGACGTTGTAACTCACTGGTGACCCGGCGGACGGGTCAGAGGAGCGACAAGACCCGGTGGCCCGTCTGGCGGTTCATGAAGGCCGATTTAAGAGGAAAGGCATGAGGAATATTTACCTTACAAGGAGTTAAGACCATGACTTGTATCCGGTTTGCATTAGAGATAGACTAGTCCTAATCCTAATAGGACTCCACATGTAACCCTGCCCCTTCAACATATATAAGGAGGGCAGGGGCTCTAAAGGGGAGAGAGGCGACAAGCAAGAAGAAACAATCCTAGGGCTAGACACAAAGAGGAGAGCCGGTTTTACGGCGACTCCATCGTGATGATAGTGAGACCTAGCCTCAAACAAAGACATGTAGGGGTTTTTACCGGGATGATGTTTCCCGGGGCAAGCTGCCTAAATCCTGTCTTGTGTTGCGTCTCTCGATTCCGCTCAACCCTCTCAAGCTACCACATAGATGCGTTGGCCTCGCGACTAAGTCCACGACACTAAGGACATCGGCGTGTTAATTCCACGACGGTTGGCGCCCACCGTGGGGCTCGCGCCGCGATGGTGTTGAGTTCTTGGAGGAATTTTTAGGGATCGAGAAGCTCGGGATTGACCGGATGAAAAAAGCCAGAGAACAATCGATGCGTGATAACCCAGATAGGACAGCCTTGCGGCAGGAGGTCACAAAGTTAAATGCGTCGAGATCACGATCATGATTACGGGCTAGCATATTCAAAAATTGAGATGAGATTTAGGGTTGTGCGTCGTACGCCGCTGCAAAGTCGCCAAGATTGATTTGACGCCTCCGTCGTACATGTACAAGTTTTGGAAAAATTATTGAAACCGTGTCAAAGATGAAACAGTGCGAGGATCATAATCATGGGCGGTCAACAGCAAGTCTCCAAGCAACCATCGGTTTGTCCTGCATGAAAAGTGAAAACCGATGTCAAATCATCCATCGAAGCCAGAGCAATATTGACGTGAAAGCTCAACTTTTGAGGGCAACCTGTACGACCAGGTCAAAAAAAGGGCCACGACGTGGAAAGATGCGGAGATGGATTCGTCCAAGACTACCACGACTCGGAGGAGGAAAACCCGTGTTGACCGTTTCGTCTCTGCTTCAGGCCGCTCTCACCTCGTCGAATTGCCGCTGCTGCCGGGCCGCCTCTGTGGGCGCGTGTCAAACCGCCGCCTGTTTTCTACCATCGCTGCGTTTTTCGCCTCGCGCTTCCGCCCGGTTTGCAGCCTGTTTTCTGCAGTCGTCATTTCGGTCTCACGCAGCTGGCTTTGGCCCGTCGGGTTCTGCTGTCCCACCTCCGGCAGCCCGCAGCGCGCACGCCTGAAGGCGGCCCCTGCTCCTCACCTTGGATTTCAAGCGGCAGCCTCTACTGTGACCCGACTTGCCTCGAGCTGGGCTTTCTTTGCCGCGAGCCGCCTGTCGCGGTCGCCCTGAAACACGTTGCACGCTACGCCGGAGATCCGCCTTGAGCCGCCTCGGCCGAGCGGCCTTGCCTGGGCCTCGACGCACCACCCACTGATGCTACTGTCCGGAATAGACATTAATGCGGTTTTAGAATACATGGATCAGAATTAGCTGCAACTAGCACAAAGTCTGACATGTCCTCCAAGTCAGAACTTGTCACGGATGCCTTATTAACTAGTGGTTTTGAGGAGGTTACAGATAAATTTCTAAGGTTGATGGAGTTGCCGAAGACAACAGCATTATATGGTCAAATTAGTTAACCCGGTCAGTGCGTTGTGAAGATTTTTTGGAAAAGGTCTATAAAATGTTATCCATGGATTATTTGGCTGGCAAGGACGCCTCTCTGCAACCATAGAAGATTTCTAGAGATGATTATTAGCAATGATTGGGATTTTGACCATCACCTGGAGGAGAGTATCTGCAGTGATGGATTATATAAAACAGCAGAATATACCCGAAGATGGAAAATTGCTGCCTATTGATCATTCTACGTGAGAAGTGAAAACCACGAATTTGTATGAGACCTCAAGTTGCGAGAAGGAACAGAGGTTGGCTCAAGCTATATGATCAGACATTTTGCTGTTACGGCCGATTCACAACAACAGCTAATTATGCCTTGTCGCAATGACTGGCTCGACGACCCATAGAAACATCAGGTGCTATCCTCCTTACGTATTTTATCGGCACATCTATTTGAGAACAATTATTCTGGTTTATGATATTGTTGCGCAGGACAATTGTTCATCACAAATGAGGCGTTATACATGGGTATGGAGCATGCACTAGCAACGTTCCACAACGACGCTTTTCGTCCGTGCCACATTACCGGTGAATGAACATGCATGAAGTCGCCGCTCCGGTGGCCGGTCTACATCAACTACTGCGTCCATGCGGCTTACCGCGCTTTGAACACGCTGGCTTACAACATCGTTGCCGTTTCATCATCCGCTTCCGCGGACGACTCTCTCGTGTGTGCTTTTAGTTTTACCTAGTGGTCATCAACTTCATGGCGGATTATTTACGGCCTAAACGCGTCAGGTGATATCCATCTAAAATATATTTTATTAGCACATATTATTTTTGTCAAAGAGCAGTTTATCTTTGCCTTGGTCTGCAATACTGTTGATGCAGGATAATTGTTCACTATATCAAAAGCAGCGTGGTTAACTTTCGCCTTGCGTCTGCGGGTTTACAACAAGCGGCGGTTCATCTGTTTGAGCCACCTCACGATCTTTGAGGTCATCTTTTCCGTCTGTCTCTCGCGGCCTGGTCTACATCAGCACACCGGGCCGCACCTGTCTGCATGAGTTGTTTATTGGGCGCACAAGTCGCCGCCACTACAGTTTGGTTAACTTCAAATCGCCAGTTGGAAGGAACCATTGGCCGAGTTGCTGACACGGCTCATATGAGATCATTTATAACCCACCGCAGTCACCTCAACCTTACGTGGATTCACATCGATGCTATCAACACCAATGATATACAAGTTATGCCGATTTATATCACGGTCAAACATGGAGAATCTCAAGCCAACTCCTCGAGTCACCTTTGAGACTGGGGGGACTCTGATAACATAACTCAAAGCAAATCTTGCGGTTTCAGCAAAGTTAAAAACCCGGGGACGATGGAGGAAAGATAACCCGGTCCGGAGGCTACTCATTATATTGATGAAAATTTAAAGGCTGTCGAGAGAAAATTTCCGGCTTAGAAAGTATATAACAGTTACAAAATCCCGACTCAATGAAAAGAGGTCGGGTCATCGTGAAAGGATTCGGTTTAAAATCCGGCTCAAGGGAAATCGGTCTCCTTTGAAGCTCTCGAATATCAAGGTTTACAATCCGGTTCAAGGGAAATCTGTTCTCCTGCAAAGCTCGAAGCTCTAAAAATCCGGTTTAAAAAATGTCCGGTTCAAAAAGGAATTTAGCTTCGCATAAGTTCGAGTTTAAAGGCCGTCGAGAAAATTTCCGGTGAAAATGAAGATTCGGTTTAAAATCCGGTTTAAGGGAAAGATGTCTCCCACAAAGCTTTGAAGCTCTCAATATCCGGTTCAAAATCCGGTTCAAGAAGAATTTATCTCCTGCAAAAAGTTAAAGTTGCTTGAAGAGGACCTGCTGCCATGGTGCGCGGTTCAAACACGGGTATCATGCCTATTGGCTTATCATATTATTGATCACTTGGGGGCTTGGTCATGTCTGAACCATAGCCACGCCTCTTGATCAGCCTAGTGCCACAACATCACTTGGGGGCTTGGTGGGTATCCAGAGACCAATGCAACACCTTTTGATAAGCGAAAGCCACCGGATCACTTGGGGACATGGTCAAGTCTGAACCAACACGCCTCTTGATCGGCCCTAAGGCCATAGAGTCACTTAGGGGCTTGGTCGAACCGAACCATTGCCACGCCACTTGATCGGCATAATGCCACGGTTTGATTGGGGACTGGCTGACTTGAACCATGGCTACACCTTCTTTGGGAGCTTGGTGGTGTCGACCATGGTAACACCATCGATCGGCTCGAGAAAGCCTCATTTGCAATGGTTTTATTTTGCCTTTGCTTGAATTCTGTTCTTTTTGCTAAAGAACTTTTACTCATTATGCGTTTTTAACCGACATTGTTAAATCCGGTTCAAGTATCAATTACAAATTGGCCGAACACCGTCAAATCCTAATCAGGAGAATATCTGCCCGGGTTTGATGTTACCATCTTATTATGGAGTAAACCGGTGTTCATTAACCCGGCTTGACTTTCAATTACAAATTGTCGATTACATGATCAAATCATAATCCGGAGACTATCCGCCCGTCTGGTTTGACTACGAGTCGCCAAAGATTATATATGGTTAAACCGGTATTTATCACAATCCGGTACGGTTTTATCATAAACCGACACAGTATGAAAGGAGTTATCATTACTCAAGATTGGGGTCATCACCCTTACTACAAAAAATTGGTAAACCAATGATGTGATTCAATGTCACAGCCAACATGGCTGGATTTATATTATGGTTATCAATAACCAATATTATGATTGAGGTTTTCAAAGTCGCTTTAGCGCAATGGCTATCAGATTATCAATGGATATGATTTGTTCCACAATTGAAGGAATAGTCCCGAGTTGTTGCAAGCTTACAACCCGGCACTTGGGGGCTACATTATTTGAGTTAAGATTACATCAAATCACCAAGTCTCATGTCATTTTGCCAAGCATGCACCATGACACTTGGGGGCTAATGCAAAGTCATTTTTGCTCATCTTATTGAAGACCCGACTCATCACATTATAATGAGCGGCCCTTGGGGGCTACCAATTGCTCTTGTCAACAATTCAAGTTTTTATGAGCATCACGCAATTACAAGTCGAGGTTCTTTAAGCGAGACAACCCGACACTTGGGGGCTACATATGTGGAATACTCAATTACGACTAGTGATTGAGATGAACAACTGGATTTCTTCAAGATTGTGATATTTATATTGAAGCAAGTCTTAAGCTGTTACTATGCTACCTTCTTAAGACTTGGGGGCTACAGAAGTGATAGTCATATAAGAGGTATATTTTCAAGCTGGATGTTAACTACAAGTATGACCGGTACTATCAATATTTATAAACCGCAAGTTCTACATTCTTAAACCGGTTGAAGATCGGAGGAGGATTTCAAGGACCCTTATTTATGTTAAGTCATTGGGAGTGAGTCGGAGAAGTTATTCTTCACAATATATTTTCTATGAGAAACTAATGCCCGACAAGATGATTATGAAGCTGGTCTATTAAACCGGATTTTCTAGAAGGAGGAAATGACAAAGGACTTAAGGATGATTAGGTGCGGTCTACAAGAATTCTTAACCGGAGCACAACCTCGCCAAATTTGTTACGGTGTTGATTTTTGCAGCATAAGTTTACCATGGATAAATCCAAGCTAAACTTGGGGGCTAATGTTGGAGAATATACCCTTGGTGTAAACCGTAGGAAGATTAACTTACGGCGGACTTGGCGGTTTATTTGAGGTCCGGCACTTGGCGATATTCATCTGGTGACCCGCCCGGACTTGGCAATTTACGACAACCCGGCCAGACGTTGTAACTCACTGGTGACCCCGTGAGACGGGTCGAAGGCGACAAGACCGGTGGCCCGTCTGGCGGTTCATGAAGGCGGTTCAAGGATTGTGGGCGGTTTAAGAGGAAAACATGAGGAATATTTACCTTACAAGGAGTTAAGACCGGGACTTGTATCCGGTTTGCATTAGAGATAGACTAGTCCTAATCCTAATAGGACTCCACATGTAACCCTGCCCCTTCAACATATATAAGGAGGCGGGGGCTCCTAAAGGGGAGGCGACAAGCAAGAAGAAACAATTCTAGGGCTAGACACAAAGAGGAGAGCGGTTTACAGCGACTCCCTCGTGATGATAGTGAGACCTAGCCTCAAACAGCATGTAGGGTTTTTACGGATGATGTTTCCGGGGCCCAGCTGTCTAAATCCTGTCTTGTGTTGCGTCTCTCGATTCCGCTCAACCCCTCTCAAGCTACCACATAGATGCGTTGGCCTCGCGACTAAGTCCTGACACTAAGGACATCTGACGTGTTAATTCCACGACAGTACTCCTCCTCCTCCTCCTCCTCCTCTTCATGTGTGGCCTCCTCATTCTCATCCTCTTCCTCTTCCTCCTCCTCCTCCCCAACCAACACAGACGGCGAGGGAGCATGGCTCGATGAGGCGATGAGACCTGTGTGGCTACTGGTGATAAGCTTCAAGCCGACTCCGGCTCAAGACACCCAAGCAGCCCCACGAGCTTGCTGCATAACGCCGCCACGAACTTCCGTGCACTCACAATGAAGCAAGGTCATAATAAGTATCGGATCGACCGACCGCAAGTGAACAAGATGCATACATTAGGAGGCTGAAATTGTACCTTCATCGTCCCCGACTACGGTCTCCAGGTTATGCGCTCGGCAAGATCACCTAGTGCATCTGAGGCTTCAAAGATGCATTTGTTCAGCTCACCGGACTGCAACGGCATAAGTCAGTCACGATGACGAATAAAATATTTTAAATGCGACCGTCGGTTCAAACTTACCACTCTATTGATGAGGGTGCAAACTCCCTAAATCCACTTGTGCATGTCTACGATGCCGATGCGGTATGCACATTCGCCGGGTCAGCCCACTCCAGCTCATGATGTCTTCCGCCGTCCATCGAGGCACGAGGCGAAGATGGTGCTTACGGCCATCATCGTACCACCTCATGTGTCGGCCCGGTAATCATCCCGATTAGTCACTCTCCTCTCACGTCTTTACGGTACCTCCGTCGGTTCCACTCCGTCACATGAGTCTTATGCTCCTCTCCCGGTCTGTGATGTTGATTCTTCCTGCGGCTCATCACGCAAGGCATAAGCAATAAGAATCATCATAAGCGCAATGAGATCATCATAAGCAACAAGAAACATGATAATCTCACGGAGAACAAAGAGCTCACGGTGGAGCGCGTGGCTGCCGATGTCGGTGGGCTGGCGGTGGGGTATCTCGATAAATCCCCAAACTGCGTGGCCCGCAGCGTTGTGGCAAATGCCACTCGGCGGCGTACACACGAGATCATGGGCACGATGCCGCACTTGAGACCACGGTCCGCATCGCACATCACGTTCGAGATCAAAGTCCCACTCTCGTTCTTGTCGTCCCGGGCACCAGATTACCTATTACATATACCTTGGTAAGTTCGCACTCTCGGTCAATAGTGGAATCAAAGAGAAAGGTGTTGGGCGAGTTCATATACTGCGTGTCGTCAAAGCGTCCAACTTCGTTGGTGTAGGTCTTAATACGAAGTCTTGTTTGAGCCCGTGTAGAGGTTTGACAACGTCCCACCTGTAAGCTACGGTGGGGTTTCGAGTCTCGTCGCCTTCTTCGCCATAGTCTTCCATGGGCGTCTTCGCAACTTCTTGGACGCCCCACAAGCGTACCGCTCCCACATCCAAATGGAGAAGGCCCAGACAAAGCCACCCATATTGGACTTGTCTCCCATCCTCTGCGTTGCGTCGTCAAGCTGCAAAAAATCAAATGAGGATCAGATATAAGAAAATGTCATGGACACACTTTACCGTAGGTAGAGTACGCATGATTAGACACTCTCTTACGAACAAAGTATAGGTAGGCGAGAGATGTCGTCCCCAACTATACCTCGCATCCCGGTCGGCTAGGAAGAATAGATCGACCGGGTTGGCGAGTTTCCTGAGCTGCGGAAACACGACCTCCGTGAGAAGATACCACAGGTAGGCCAGCATTACCACTCCACGGTCGCTTCGTCTGCGCCGGGGCATGTCTTCCGGTGCTCCGAGAGCGAGATCAACGGCACACCGGATGTCTGATTCTTGTCGGGGATATACCCATGTGTAAACTGCCGAGAGATTAACCCGGCGGACTTGGCTGATTTATTTGAGGTCAGCGGCACTTGGCGATATTCATCGGTGACCCGCCCGGACACGGCAATTTACGACAACCGCCCGGGCGTTGTAACACTGCTGGTGACCCGGCCGGGCCAGGTCGGAGGAGCGACAAGACCCGGTGGCCCGTCTGGCGGTTCATGAAGGCCGGTTCAAGGATTGTGGGCCGGTTTAAGAGGAAAGGCATGAGGAATATTTACCTTACAAGGAGTTAAGACCAGGACTTGTATCCGGTTTGCATTAGAGATAGACTAGTCCTAATCCTAATAGGACTCCACATGTAACCCTGCCCCTTCAACATATATAAGGAGGGGCAGGGCTCCCCAAAGGGGGTGAGCCGACAAGCAAGAAGAAACAATCCTAGGGCTAGACACAAAGAGGAGAGCCGGTTCTGGCGACTCCTCGTGATGATAGTGAGACCTAGCCTCAAACAGCATGTAGGGTTTTACCGGGATGATGTTTCCCGGGCCAGCTCTCTAAATCCCTGTCTTGTGTTGCGTCTCTCGATTCCGCTCAACCCCTCTCAAGCTACCACATAGATGCGTTGGTCTCATGACTAAGTCCACGACACTAAGGACATCGGCGTGTTAATTCCCACGACAGGTTTGGCGCCCAAGTGGGACTCGCGCTGCGATGGTGTTGAGTTCTTGGAGAATTTTTAGGGATCGAGAAGCTTCGCGATTGACCGGATGAAAAAGAGCCGAGAGAACAATCGTGCAGGATAACCCGACATAGGACAGCCTTGCGGCCGAGTCACAAAGTTAGGTAAATGCGAGATCACGATCATGACTCTGGAGCTGGCATATTCAAAATTTGAGATGAGATTTAGGGTTGTCGTTAAATACGCCCGCTGCAAAGTCGATAAGATTGATTTAGCGCCTCCGTCGTACATGTACAAGTTTTGGAAAAATTATTGAAAGCCGTGTCAAAGATGAAACAGTGCGAGGATCGTAATCATGTGCGGTCAACAGCAAGTCTCCAAGCAACCATCGATTTGTCCTGCATGAAAAGTGAAAACCGATGTCAAATCATCCATCGAAGCCGGAGCAATATTGACGTGAAAGCTCAACTTTTGAGGGCAACTTTATGCGACGGAGTCAAAAAAAGGGCCCGCAGCGTGGAAAGATGCGAGAGATGGATTCGTCCAAGACTACCACGACTCGGAGGAGGAAAACCCGTGTTGACCGTTTCGTCTACCTGCTTCAGGCCGCTCTCACCTCGTCCAGTGCCGCTCTTTGCCGGGCCGCCTCACGTGGTAGCGTGTCAAACCGCCGCCTGTTTTCTACCATCGCTTGCGTTTTTAGCCTCGGCGCTTCCGCCCGGTTGCGGCCTGTTGTTTACTGCGATCGTCATTTCGGTCTCCGCAGCCTTTCGCGGCCTTTGGCCCCGTCGGGTTACGCAATCCCGCCTCCGGCAGCCCGCAGCGGCCGGCGTCGCCCTGAAGGCCGGCCCCTGCTCCTCTGCCTTGGATTTCAAGCCGGCAGCCTCTACCGCGACCCGACTTGCCCTGAGCTGCATCGCCTCCTTGCCGGGCTTTGCTGCCGCGAGCCGCCTCTGTCGCGGTCGCCCACGAGCCACGTTACACTCCCTGCGGAGATCCGCCTTGAGCCGCCTCGGCCGAGCAGCCTTGCACAGGCCTCGGCCTTTCGCCCATGATGCTACTTGTCCGGAATAGACATTAATGCGGTTTTAGAATACATGGATCGAATTAATTGCAACTAGCACAAAAGTCGACATGTCCTCCAAGTCGAGAACTTATTACGGATGCCTTATTAACTAGTGGTTTTGAGGAGGTTACAGATAAATTTCTAAGGTTGATGGAGTTGCGAAGACAACAGCATTATATGGTCAAATTAGTTAACTTGATCGGTCGTTGTGAAGATTTTTTGGAAAAGGTCTATAAAATGTTATCCATGGATTATTTGGCTGGCAAGGGCAGCCTCTACGCAACCATAGAAGATTTCTAGAGATGATTATTAGCAATGATTGGGATTTTGACCATCACCTGGAAGAGGGTATCTGCAGTGATGGATTATATAAAACAGCAGAATATACCCGAAGATGGAAAATTGCTGCCTATTGATCATTCTACGTGAGGAGTGAAAACCACGAATTTGTATGAGACCTCAAGTTGCGAAAAGGAACGGAGGTTGGCTCAAGCTATATGATCAGACATTTTTTTATTACACGGCCGATTCACAACAACAGCTAATTATGCCTTATGTCGCAATGGTGGCTCGACGACCCATAGAAACATCAGGTGCTATCCTCCTTACGTATTTTATCAGCACATCTATTTGAGAACAATTATTCTGGTTGATGATATTGTTGCGCAGGACAATTGTTCATCACAAATGAGGCGTTATACCGCGGGTATGGAGCATGCACTAGCAACGTTCCACAACGACGTTTTCGTCCGTGCCACATTACCCGGTGAATGAACATGCGCAAGTCGCCGCGCTCGGGTCTTGGTCTACATCAACTCGCCCGTCCATGCGGCTTACCGCGCCTGAACACGCTGGCTTACAACATCGTTGCCGTTTCATCTGTCCGCTTCCGCAGACGACTCACCCGTGAGTGATTTCAGTTTTACCTAGTGGTCATCAACTTCATGGCGGATTATTTACGGCCTAAACGCGTCAGGTGATATCCATCTAAAATATATTTTATTAGCACATATTATTTTGTCAAAGAGCGGTTTATCTTTGCCTTGATGCGCAATCTTGTTGTTGATGCAGGATAATTGTTCACTACATCAAAACAGCGTGGTTAACTTTCGCCCGTCCGCGCGGTTTACAACACGCGGCGGTTCATCTGTTTGAGCCACCTCGATCTTTGAGATCATCTTTTCAAATGCATCTCTCGCGGCTGGTCTACATCGACACGGGCCGCACTTTTGTCTCGCATGAGTTGTTTATTGGGCACAAGTCGCCGCCACTACTGATTTGGTTAACTTCAAATCGCCGGTTGGAAGGAACCATTGGCGAGTTCTTGACACGGCTCATATGAGATCATTTATAACCCACGCGATCACCTCAACCTACGTGGATTCACATCGCGCTATCAACACCAATGATATACAAGTTATGCGATTTATATCACGGTCAAACATGGAGAATCTCAAGCCAACTCCTCGAGTCACCTTTGAGACTCGGGGCTACGATGAACATAACTCAGCAAATCTTGCTGGGCCAAAAAAGTTAAAACCCCGGGGACGATGGAGGGAAAGATAACCTGCCCGGTCCCGGAGGCTCTGTTATATTGATGAAAATTTAAAGGCTGTCAGAAAATTTCCGGCTTAGAAAGTATATAACAGTTACAAAATCCCGACTCAATGAAAGAGGTCCCGGGTCATCAGAAAGGATTCCGGTTTAAAATCCGGCTCAAGGGAAGTCAGTCTCACTGAAGCTCTCGAATATCCGGGTTACAATCCGGTTCAAGGGAAATCTGTTCTCCTGCAAAGCTCCGAAGCTCTAAAAATCCGGTTTAAAAAATGTCCGGTTCAAAAGGAATTAGCTTCTGAAGTTCGAGTTTAAAGTCCGTCAGAAAATTTCCGGCTGAAAATGAAGATTCCGGTTTAAAATCCGGTTTAAGGGAAAGATGTCTCCCACAAAGCTTTGAAGCTCTCAATATCCGGTTCAAAATCCCGGTTCAAGAAGAATTTATCTCCTGCAAAAAGTTAAAAGTTGCCGAAGAGGACCTGCTGCCATGGTGCGCGGTTCAAACACGGGTATCATGCCTATTGGCTTATCATATTATTGATCACTTGGGGCTTGGTCGTATACGAACCATAGCCACGCCTCTGATCGGCCTAGTGCCACAACATCACTTGGGGGCTTGGTGGTGTCCGAACCAATGCAACACCTTTTGATAGGCGAAAGCCACCGGATCACTTAGGGGACATGGTCAAGTCTGAACCCGATCACGCCTCTTGATCGGCCTAAGGCCATAGAGTCACTTGGGGGCTTGGTCGAACCCGAACCATTGCCACGCCACTTGATCGGCATAATGCCACGGTTTCAGTTGGGGACCTGGCTGACTTGAACCATGGCTACACCTTACTGGGGTAACACCATCTGATCGGCTCAGTAAAGCCTCATTTGCAATGGTTTTATTTTGCCTTTGCTTGAATTCTGTTCTTTTTTGCTAAAGAACTTTTACTTACATTGCGTTTTTAACCGACATTGTTAAATCCGGTTCAAGCTATCAATTACAAATTGGCGGAACACGGTCAAATCCTAATCCGGAGACTATCTCGCGGTTTGATGTTACCATCTTATTATGGAGTAAACGGTGTTCATTAACCCGACTTGACTTTCAATTACAAATTGTCGGTACATGATCAAATCATAATCCGAGACTATCCGCTTGGGTCTGGTTTGACTACGAGTCGCCCGATGATATATATGGTTAAACCGGTATTTATCACAATCCAGTGCGGTTTTATCATAAACCGACCACGATTATGAAAGGAGTTATCATTACTCAAGATTGGGGTCATCACCCTTACTACAAAAATTGGTAAACCAATGATGTGATTCAATGTCACGATAACATGGCTGGATTTATATTATGGTTATCAATAACCAATATTATGATTGAGGTTTTCAAAGTTGCTTTAAGCGCAATGGCTATCGATTATCAATGGATATGATTTATTCCACAATTGAAGGAATAGTCCCGAGTTGCTGCAAGCTTACAACCCGACACTTGGGGGCTACATTATTTCAGTTAAGATTACATCAAATCTGCCAAGTCTCATGTCGGCGCAAGCATGCACCATGACACTTGGGGGCTAATGCAAAGTCATTTTTGCTCATCTTATTGAAGACCGACTCATCACATTATAATGAGCCGGCCCTTGGGGGCTACCAATTGCTCATGCCAACAATTCAAGTTTTTATGAAGCGTCACGCAATTACAAGTCCAGTGTTGTCGCGGTGACAACCCGGCACTTGGGGGCTACATATGTGGAATACTCAATTCGACTAGTGATTGAGATGAACAACTGGATTTCTTCAAGATTGTGATATTTATATGGAAGCAAGTCTTAGTCATTTACTATGCTACCTTCTTAAGACTTGGGGGCTACAAGTGATAGTCATATAAGAGGTATATTTTCAAAATTTGGATGTTAACTACAAGTATGACCGGTACTATCAATATTTATAAACCCGGCAAGTTCTACATTCTTAAACGAAATTTGAAGATCGAGAGGAGGATTTCAAGGACCCTTATTTATGTTAAGTCATTGGGAGGTGAGTCGGAGAAGTTATTCTTCACGTTATATTTTCTATGAGAAACTAATGCCCGACAAGATGATTATGAAGCTGGTCTATTAAACGGATTTTCTAGAAGGAGGAAATGACAAAGGACTTAAGGATGATCGGTGCGGTGCAAGAATTCTTAACCGGAGCACAACCTGCCAAATTTGTTACGGTGTTGATTTTGTAGCATAAGTTTACCATGGATAAATCCAAGCTAAACTTGGGGGCTAATGTCGGTATATACCCTTGGTGTAAACCTTAGGAAGATTAACGGCGGACTTGGCGATTTATTTGAGGTCGGCGGCACTTGGCGATATTCATCCGGTGACGCCCGGACACGGCAATTTACCAGCAACCCGCCAGGACGTTGTAACTCACTGGTGACCCGGCGGACGGGTTAGAGGAGCGACAAGACCTGGTGGCCCGTCTGGCGGTTCATGAAGGCCGGTTCAAGGATTGTCGGCCGGTTTAAGAGGAAAGGCATGAGGAATATTTACCTTACAAGGAGTTAAGACCAGGACTTGTATCCGGTTTGCATTAGAGATAGACTAGTCCTAATCCTAATAGGACTCCACATGTAACCCTGCCCCTTCAACATATATAAGGAGGGGCAGGGCTCCCCAAAGGGGGAGAGGCGACAAGCAAGAAGAAACAATCCTAGGGCTAGACACAAAGAGGAGAGCCGGTTTACGGCGACTCCCTCGTGATGATAGTGAGACCTAGCCTCAAACAGCATGTAGGGTTTTTACCGGATGATGTTTCCCGGGGCCCGAAGCTGTCTAAATCCCTGTCTTGTGTTGCGTCTCTCGATTCCGCTCAACCCCTCTCAAGCTACCACAATGCGTTGGCCTCGCGACTAAGTCCTGACACTAAGGACATCGGCGTGTTAATTCCACGGCAGCAGTTACTCTTGGCACAGGCGATCGCCGATGAGGGTGGTGACCCTCTCACGCCAGTTGGTCCTCTCCACTCGACGGTGAGTGCATGACCCTCGTCGGCATGGCAGTAATCATCTCCCAGTCCTCGAGGGTCACCGTCATCTCCGCATGGCGAGATGAAAAGAATGGGTCTCCGGTCGCCACCGGTCAATCAACATTGTCGGGCTGCGTGGACAAGCGTCGTGGTGGCAACAGGCGCAACCACGAAACCCAACAGCGGGCTCTCTTGAAGAGCGGTAGCGTGGCGCTCGTCGTAGTCCATATGCCCATGAACCCGTGACCCCTCATGCGCGATGTTGGAGCATCTGTCAAAAATTGAGCGCCAAAAGTTAGGAAATTATTTTCGTCAATCCGAAAACTTGGATCAAAATTTCATTCATATAACTTACCTCTCCGTTCTCTATGAAGCGGGCACGATGACCCTTGTCCGAATGCCAGATCAGCATGCAATACCGTGGGCGATGTTGTCGCAAGAGGTGGCCGCCTTAATAAACTTTCATAAACAAAAGCACCATAAGCATGAAGCATACATAAGCAAAAGATGAACTCAAATCATATCGACATGCATCATATCAAAATAAAATTTTAAGCATATTTCTCCAACAACATCTACTACACATGATGGATCAAATCATATCAACATGCATCATATCAAAAAAAAATCCTCCAACATACATCATATCATCATATTTTTAAATAATTTTCCAAACAACATCTTCATATCATCATATCAACATGCATCATCAAACTAGGGTTCATCTTCACACTAGATCATATCATCATATCAACATGCATCATCAAACTAGGGTTCATCCTCATATCAACATTACATCATAATTTTTTTAACAAAATAAATTATGAACTAGGGTTCATCTTCACACTAATATCTGAACTATTGATTAGAGTTCATATCCAATACCACTAGTTACTAAAGAACTAAGAACTACAATTACAATCAATCTTAGGTGAAAAAATCCAATCTAAGTTAAAAAACATGAGGGCTTTCAAGCAAATAATCGTCGAGTCGGAAGCAAGTTCGCAAAAATAATTGGAGGGATCGGAGGAGCTTACGTTTCTCTCTTGGGGCCATCTCGATCCATAAAGCGGTGAAGAAAGCGGTGAAGATCGGAGGAGAGTGGAGGAGATGAGAGAGAGGAGAGAGGGCGCGACTTGGGGAGAAAATGGATGAACCTGCCGACTTGGGGAGGGGAGAAGGGAAGGCGCGGGGGTCTCGGTGAAATCTGCCGGACCCTACCGCCGAGGGATTCAGGCGGTAGGGTTACGATCTACCGCCCGGGCCCTGGCGGTAGGGTGCTGACAGAGGGGGACGACGCCATCTCCGCTGCCAGCGTGGATAAGTTTCCTACCGCTTGAGGTCCACAGCGGTAGACTGTCTTCCCTACCTTGAGCTACTGGCCCGGTAGGAAAAAGGGTCAAATCTCGAAAAAAATTCAAACGGGGGTCAGATCCTGATATTCTTACCAAAAAGGGTCAAAACACGAAATTTTGCCCCCGTGCGTCTGTACTGCATCTGCATGTTTCGACGTGCGGTTTAGGAGGTTGTCGTCTGGCTCTACCGTCCACACCACACCACACACCACCACCGCCTGCCGGCGCTTGTTAATTCCCTAATTAAGTGGTTTATTAAGCAAGTACAGTAGTACAAATTAACAAGAACGAAATTAGTGGCAATTTCGTTCTTAGAAGAATTAACTAGAGATAGGAGAATTAGAGAGGGAGACAGGAATACAGCCTATTTCCGTGCTGTGGCTAACCAAAGAAGAAGGAGGAATCAGCTATCCATCTTAGAAGGCCACGATGGCCACTGTATATTCTACCAAAGATATCTTTGAAAGTAGCATGATTTTTATAAAAACCTTTTGGGTTTGAGCCTAAACCTAACATCCACGGATGATCATTTTTGATGCGAAGAGGAGCGGCATTGTAGCTGAAAATGAGATATTAGAAAGGCCTTTTTCAGAAGAAGAAATTAAGGAAGCCGTTATGGGCTCATACGCCAATGGGGCCCTGGACACGATGGTGCATCCTTTATTTTTTACCAACATTTTTGGGAAATAATCAAAGGGGACTTTATGGCGCTTGTGAGTGATTTTGAGAAAGGGTCTCTGGATATACAGAGGTTAAACTATTCTATAGTCACTCTCATCCCTAAAGAACCAGATGCCAAGAATATGAAAAAAATTAGACCTATTTGTCTAAGCAAGCTGCCTGTGAAGATCTTTAGCAAGGCGATGGCGAATAGGGTTTCCCCTATTGGACATAGGCTCACGGCTCCATGCCGGTCTGCTTTTGTAAGAGGTAGATTTATACTTGAGGCGTAGTGGCGCCCATGAGGCTATCCACGAAATTCATAAGGCTAAAGACCACAGGATTGTTCTCAAGTTAGATTCTGAAAAAGCGTATGATCGTGTCAAGCTGGGATTTCCTAGTGGAGATGTTAACTTCCGGGGTTTTGGCCCTAAGTGGATTGATTGGAACCTATCGATCCTTAAGCAAAGCTCTTTTGTGTCAAAATCAATGATGTTCTAGGCCCTTACTTTGTGGGGGAAAGAAATTTGAAACAAGGTGACCCTAGCTCCCCTATGCTTTTTAATTTAGTGGCAGATGTTTTCTCCCGGATGCTGATGAAGGCAGTTAGTAATAATATAATAGATGGGATTGTTCCTCACATTATCCCACGAGGCCTTATCTGCTTACAGTATGCAGACGACACGATTTTATTCCTCAACCCTAAGACTAAATGTATAAAAAACTTAAATTGGTTGCTTGCCTGTTTTGAGAACCTATCTGGGTTAAAAATCAATTATGATAAGTGTGAAGTGGTTCCCGTTAATGTGAATATTGACGAGGCTAAAATGCTATCCCAAATTTTCTGTTGTAAAATGGGGGATTTCCCTCTTAAATACTTGGGGGTTCCCCTCCACTACCTTAAACTTAGAAGAGAGGACATCCAATACATTATAGATAAGATCATCAAAAGAATCTGCGGTGGTGGAAAGGAGATTACTTTCAGTTATGAGGCCAAACTTGTCTTGCTTAAAGCATGTATTACTAGCATTCCAATGTATTTGATGTCTGTGATTAAATTTCCTAAATGGGCTATAAATGCTATCACTTCTCAGATGGCTCATTTCTTCTGGGGTGACCAGGGAGATGAGCATAGATATCATCTTGCCAAATGGGGGGTTGATCTCTCAGAAAAAGGAGTTTGGAGGTCTAGGGATCCCCAACTTAAGAGAGTTCAACATGGCCTTACTTGCCTCTTGGGCAAAAAGATACTTTACTAACCATGATAATGATTGGGGTAGGCTAATTGACCATAAATATATAACTGATAAACCCAACTTGCTTTGGGCCAAGCAAGGTGTGGGATCACCCATACGGAAAGGGGTCACATGGGCCTTTGAGGGCATTCGACCTTTCTTGGTGGAACTTGGGTAAAAGGGAACAAAATCAGTTTACAGAGACGACACTTGGGTTGGAGATTCTTCTCTAAAAACTCAGTTTTGGGAGATTTATGAGATTTGTCGACAACAAAAATGTGTGGTAGCTAAGGTTTGGGATGGTACAAATTTGAAACTTACGTTCGGTAGATGTGTGTGGATTCTAGGTTTATGGGCAGGTGGCATGACTTAATTCAGGTGATCTCTGCCAAGACCATAACTAATGAGGAGGACCAACCTGTCTGGCTTTTGGAATCCTCTGGAATTTATTCCGTTAAATCCTTTTACAATATGATAAACTGGGGAGGGGTATCTACCCCTATTTGGAAAAAGTTCTGGAAAATTGCTGTTCCCAACAGATACTTGGTTTTTTTGTGGTTAGCATACCATAATAAAATTCTTACTAGGGACAACTTAAGTAAAAGAAGGGTGGTTGATAACTTGTGTTGTTTGTTTTGTAATGAGAATGAAACTGTTCATCATCTGTTCTTCGATTGCGTGGTAGCTAAGCAAATTTGGCTCGATGTAGCGGATACTTTTAGTTTTAATATCCCAAATGACATGATCGAGTATCATCCTTGTGGATCTTTGAATAACAAAAAATATGTAGTTAACATTGCTTGTGTTGCCTCCATCTGGGGGATTTGGACTATGCGTAACGATATATGTTTTCAGGGAACACCGTGGACAAGCACCCGGACGGTGTTGAGTCGGATCAGCTCATCTCTACATCAATGGAAGATTCTATGCAAAGGCGATCAATCGGTGCTCCTCGGTACGCTTTGCCTCCTACTCTGGACCGGCGAAGAGGCGGCTGCTCGGGATCGCTTTGGTGCAGGGACTAGGCGTGCTCCAAAAAGACCCGGGGCGGGGTGTTCTGAAGCACATCGATGTGAGGTCATTGCTTTCATCCTGCCCCCGTGGCTGCGTTGATGAACTTCTGAACTTGTGCGATTTGGACTGCCCTGCGTGGCGCGTCGATGTGTTGATGGTTTAGCTGTAATTTGGAGTGGTGTGCGAGTTTTTTTTTCTGATTTGCTACTACTGGTAAACTCGAATGCTTTTAACAGTCTGGGCCTTTGCTGTGCCCCGCTTTAATAAAAAGTGGGGTGGGGGAAACCCCTCCATCTCCTCGGTGCGTTGCAGCTGCCCGCTTAGCCAATAGTAGTACTCCCTTCATAAATTAATATAAGAGCGTAGTACATAGTAAGAATAACAAATCTCTTCCTTTTCATTTCCTTTCTTCTTTTGTCCCGGCCCCGTCAACAATTTTTTTTTTCAGGCTCCTATTCCAGTTTCCACAGCAAAGAACGGCTGTCGCGGCGGATCAAATCGCAGGTGCATGCACGTGTGCGAAGCAAGCATGCAGCCAAGTGCACGTGTACCTACTCGTTTTTGTTGTTGGGGGAACAGACAATGTGTACTGGCACACGGCCGGACCACTGTTTACTTTATCAGCATATATATATATATCATATACTCTACATATACATACATAAAGTACGTGCGCATGCTGCAGAAATACCGGTATCTACTACAAAGACGCTTTGCTAATAGTACTACTTTCTTTATGGTCCGTCGGTTGGGTTGGAGCCTTTTGCAAAAGGCTACCAGCTTCTTTATTTCTTTCCTGTACGATGAATGAAATTCTGGGCCTGCCTGCCTGCCTCGCTCGCTTTTCATCGCACACAGGACAGGAGGCAGGACCGTGTACGTGCAACATATGATTAAGCTAGCTGCTTACATGGCTTTGATTGATCAGTTTGGTTAGGTGCACCGTACCCCTTCCTTTTGGCGACAGGTTAATTACTTACTGCATGGCCTTTTGAAGATGAGTGATAATTTGTGAGAGGATGATTGTATGATGATCAGGACGATCAGCTGATAAGTCGCCGTTAGCGGGCGGGCGGGCGGGCGAGGTCTATAATGCATGGCTGAGGTGGCGCGCGCGCCGACACGCTCGGCATGCCCCGTCCGTCCACATGCGTTTGCCGCTTATTTTCTTCGTCTGCTGCCCAGCTAGCTGCTGTTGGACTGTCCCCGTCAGCCAACAGAAGCGTACGCCGGATGGAGTTTGTGGTTTCGGTATGTATGATCCACGTGCCCAGCTCAACGTGCATGCACCCAGCTCGATCCACCGCTTCACATCATCCATCATCCAGCAGAAAAGATCGGTCGAGACTGCATGCACCCAGCTCGATCCACCGCTTCACATCATCCATCCAGCGGAAAAGATCATCGGTCGAGACTGCATGCAGCGAATTACTTGCACGGCTTCATGAGTGAGTGCAGTCAGTCAGTATAAAAATAAATGCATACGTGTACGTACATCTGGGCACGTACGTATATGGTTAGCCATCCAAGTTGCCGTGATAAAGTGTATTTGTGTAGGTGTCTAGCGGCGGGCGAGGCTTTGCTTGGCTGGGTTGCCATGTGGCATCGTCAAGTCACAGATTAATAGACAGAGGCCTACAGCTGACCCATGCACCATGCGTTGCGTACAATAAAAGTACGCAATACTATAAACCAAACAGTACGCCAAAGGCAACATCAAAGTGTTAATCGCAGAACAAAATCCAATAAAAATAACAAATGGAAAGAAAAAAAAAAGAGAGAGGAAAAAAATCCCGTGCTCAAAAACACCCAAAAGGTCTTAAAAAACACCCAAAGGCATCCGTTATGGATCAGCATCAGTTCTTTTTTAGACAAATGGGAATGGATCAGTTCTTCTGAAAAGGAAATGTTGGCCCATCAAGAGCCACGTTGGTAATTGTGGCCCATCAAGAAAAAAGAGGGAAACGAAAAGGAAACGACGCCTGAGAGATTCGAACTCTCGCGGGGAAACCCCATGTACTTAGCAGGCACACGCCTTAACCACTCGGCCAAAGCGTCGCTTGGTGACCATTCTCCGAATGGAATTCTCTCATAACAATACAAGGCAGATTGGTTGGACCACACTTTCTCCCGCTGTCAACATCTGAAACCAAATGTCGCGAGTACTCCTACTTTCCTAACAACCTGTTTACCTTTGGGCTTTGGGCAGTACTGTCCCATAAAGCCAGACATAACCAAGTCTCTCTCAGGTCACTTGTACAAAACCCCAAGCATGCATGCATGGATTCCAACCTCTGTTACTAAAGATCGAACAACTTTGTGCTAGTCTCGTTCATATGCGCCATCGGTCCATATTAGTTTTGGTCCATAATTTGAAATATATCCTGTCATTGGAACTGTTCCAAAGAGCTCAGCCATGAGGGAGTCAAATATCTACAAGTACTTAAATCTGTACACTATATTCAAAAGATACACATATCTTTTAGTGTAGTGCAATTAGTGTTGAAGAGGAGATAAGAGCATCTCCAATAGCTGGAAAATGCCCGGGTGTATATACACCTGATATGGAGAAAAAACATTAATAATTAAAAAAAGTCAAAAAAGTTTTTTTGGAATAAGATTGACTTTCTTTTGCACTAGTACATATTTTTTATGAATAAAAAAAACACCATGACTTCAGGGAAAAAATAATATTTTTTTCTACATACAAGTCACTATTCACACTTTTTTTACCTAATATTTTGTTCTGAAGTCAAAGTTTTTTTCCTTTCGTCCGATTTTTTTTACAAACACAATGAAAGGTCAAGATTATTACAAAAATACTCCCAAGTCTGGAAATACTTGTCGGAGAAATTGATGTATCTAGACGTATTTAGTTTCAGATACATCCATTTTTATCCATTCTCCCGACAAATATTTTCGGATGGAGGAAGCATTTTCAGTTTTTTGACTTTTCATTTAGCTATTTTTTTCATCTAGGGTGTATATACATTCAGAAAGCAAGCGTTCCTGTCTTCCAATACCTGCCCTATTTAGGGCATTTGGAGGGAAAAAAAATCTCTCCAACAGCAACCCAACTATAATTTTGTTGCAAAATATTTTTTGGGCAGCCCTAAAATGAGGCACCAAGCGCTGCAAATATACAACACTTGGGCGTCTGCTACAAACTCACGCGAATCCTTGCGACGCCCAACCACTACCCTTTCACTCCCGCATGTGATCGGTTGCGGGGCCTCTGCCCGTCCCCCGTCTACTGAATCCAGGAGCGAAGTTCAACTCATCAATTCTTGCTTCAATCTTTTTTCCTTGTAAGATGGCACTTGTGTGTTCGGTTTCGCACACAGATCAACCAACCTCCTCTCGAGTGACCGTAGTTCTTGTCGGACCTAGCTCACTAGTTGTCTAGCTTTGCTTTCATCAAAGCAACCGAGCTAGCCACCTCCCCACTGTTCCATGCACGCTCGACCATGGGTACAAAGTCATGTGGGTTCAAAACAAAATGGCTTGTCCACAACTGTCCACCTGTTTAAAGCTTCAACCATTACATAGCACAATAGGGCACTGGTCCTATTTTGCAGCCACCAAGCGACACAGTGATGCAAAGGGAAACATAGAACTCCAGTTGGCTGTCACCGAAGCCGTGTCAAGCCTGACTCGACAGAATTGTCCTCCACTCACTCATTTTTCAAAGGTCCAATTAACACCAATGCATTCAAGATGATCGAGTCCACATAGATCCACCGCCTCCCTAAATCCTACCATTGGAGCCACATCTCTCAAATTAGGCCCCATTTCTTGCTCTCTCCGGCACCTCATTGAAATCTCCAATACAAAGCCACGAAAGTGTAGATTCACCCCGTAGTCAAGTCATCGTGTCCTAAATCTGCCGCCGAGTCTTTGGTTAGCCTCGTCATAGAAGCATAACCTCCATTCTTCCTCCCCTCCTTCTGACACAACCGCATCAGTACGGTATTTTGAAAAACTCTTGACCCGTAAATTAACTCCATCCTGCCACTTCTACCCCCACTACCCAGAGCAAAACCATCATCAAAACCCAACGTCGCCGTCAAGCCCTCCACTCTCTGTTTTAACAATTGCGCCGGTCCACAAATAACTTTTTTTTAAGGGACAATCCACAAATAAACTACGAAGGGGCTTTGCCGCTGTTTTTTTAGGGCATGCTTCTTTTTTTCCTCTGAAAAAACCGTCCAGAAAGCCCAAATAAACAAACAAGGGCCGTTCGGTTCGCGCTGGCGCCGACAAAGAAACAGTGGAGCGAAGCCCACAGGCCCGCGAGAACCCTAGCAAAAAGCCCCTCTATCCGGCCGCACCCTCGCCACCGCGCTCTCCTTCCCCAAAACTTCGACCCGACTCCTCGCCGCCACCGCCGCTCCCGTCCGTCCTCGCCGCGCCTCCGCCGTTCCGCCGGGTTTTCAGGTACGAGGTCCTCCCCACCCATCCCTTAGCCCGGTCCCGCCACCACAGTCTCGCGGGACGACGCGCCGCCCCTGACGAGCAGCCGCTGCCGCTGCCGCAGAAACCTAGGGTTTTCTCGCCGTGTACAGATCTCTCACTGCGGCCGCTGATTCGGTTTGCTCCGCGCGCAGGTCGTCGGCCTTCGCCCCGTCAGCCAGCCGTCGCGTCCATGGCGGAGGTAGCGCCCGTCGATGTAAGAATCCAGCAGCTCTCGCAACTTTGATCCAGGCATTCTCATACGCCGCAGCAGCTTACTGACGCGGTCGTTGGTTCTGTCTTTGTCTTGCTTGCAGCAGGCGAAGAAGGAGGAGGAGGAGTTCAGCACGGGGCCCCTCTCCATTCTCATGCTCAGCGTCAAGAACAACACTCAGGTTGGTTTGGTCGACCTCTTGGCTCTGTTGGTTGAGATCTCAGCTTAGCAAGGACATATTTTCTGTGGCAGTAGTACTTACTGACTTACTGTCTGTCTGCATATCTGTTTTAACCGAACACCTGCCCTTCTGGAGAGCTGGTGTTCTCCGTTGTGCGTGCACTTGCTAAAGAAGTCAATCGATTTAGTTGCCTGTGATCCTGTCGTGCAAGCAGACAGTAGTTTCCCTTTCCCTCCTAGTGCTACAAAGCTAAGCGCACCATCGCGTAAATCTGTGAGTAATTAACTATTGTTTTGGTGCAGCCTTTCGTCAAATGCCTTTGGTGGTAATAGTGTGGCACTGCAAAGTTAAATGCACCATTGCGGACATGAGAATTTAACTACTGCAAAATTAAATTCACAATCGTGTAGTAATAATTAGTAAATACGATTGTTTCTCTGCACCCTCTTGTCAATCAATTGCCCTTTGTGACAGTATTGTCCTCTTTGTAATGCAAAGTTAAAACTCAATAACGTGTAATATGTGAGTAATTAACCAACTCGTTGTCGCAGATTTTAGCTCGCTTTATGTGATTATGATTGCAAGTAAACTGGTTATTTTCTTCTACTCCGTAACAAATATGAAAAAAACTAGATTTCTAGGCGATTGCACTTGCACTGACCTTAGTCTATTTGCAGACTTCCATCAATTGCCTTTGGTAATAGTGCTGCTCTCTTAGTACCGCAAAGTTCAATGCATCTTCGTGTATTATATGAGTAAATACTATAGTTTCCCTGCAGCCTTTCCTCAACCAACCACCTTTGGTAATAGTGTTCCCTTCTTAATGCGGCAAAGTTAAATGCACCAAGCCACCAATACATATATGAGTATTTTGAATTTAGCTTGCCTGATGTGTTTATGATGTAAACTGCAAGTGCACTGATTTTTTTTTTCTACTCAAACCTTGAATACGGGAAAAAGTAGACCTCTAGGTGACTGCACTTGCACTGACCATAGATGAGTAATTAACCATAGTTTTGGTGCAGCCTTTACGTGAGATGCCTTTGGTAATGTGTAGTACTGCAAAGTTAAATGCACCATCGTGTATATAAGTAGTTATTAAGTATGAACCGTAGTTTCTGTGCAGCCTCTCATCAGTTGCCCTTGTAGTAGTGCTGCTATCTTAATACTGAGAAGTTGAATTCGAATCGTGTAATAATGAGTAAATACAGTAGTTTCTCTGCTCCTTTTGTCAGTCAATTGCCCTCTGTAACATTGGCGCCCTCTTGGTACTGCAACGTTAAGTGCATCAAGGTGTAATGTATCAGTAACCAACCATCTTGTTGTCACAGATTTTAGCTTTCCTTTGTTTGCTTATGATGTAAATTGCAATAAACTGGTTTCTTTCTTCTACTTGGTAACAAATATGGGGAAAAGTAGATCTCTAGGTGACTGCACTTGCACTGACTGTAGCCTGTAGGTGATGTTTTCCATGTTACAAGTTGTTCTAATGATGTATCCTCTCTTCTGCCTTAGGTGCTTATCAACTGCAGGAACAACAAGAAGTTGCTTGGTCGCGTGAGGGCATTTGATCGTCATTGCAACATGGTTCTTGAGAACGTCAGGGAGATGTGGACTGAGGTATGTGGTGGCAACAACATCCCACCCGTTAAATGCACCGTTTCCTTGTCTTGTCCTTGTATTGCTGCGTCCACTAACATCCATTGCGCTCGTTACAGGTTCCAAAGACTGGTAAAGGCAAGAAGAAGGCTCTCCCGGTGAACAAGGACAGGTTCATAAGCAAGATGTTCCTCCGCGGGGATTCGGTCATCATCGTCCTCAGGAACCCGAAATGAGTTTGACAGACTCGGCGTGAACCAGAAGAGTCTCTTTTCGCTATGCTGCTGTTAGTTTGTATGCCGAATGCTCTGGATCTGGGAGTGTGTAAGACACAGTTATCAAGCAAGCATTGCCTGTACTGATTAATGGTTTGGTGCTGTGGTCTGGATGTTATGAATTCACGTCTTTTGTAGTATCTAATCTAACAACGTGCACTGGTAGCCTCTGTTCGGATCATCAATATGTCTGCTGGAGAGAGTTTTCAGTTTCAGAATGTTTTGTTTGCGTTCCGTTGAGTTTGTGAATCGGTAGTTGCCCATTCCGTCGTATTGTGATATAATACATTGATTGCTCATATCATGTTGTAGCACAATCCATTTGCATGACACCTTTTGGATGTCAAATACCGAGGGCTCCTTTGATGCAATAGAATTTCACAGGATTTGTATCCTTGGGGATATTTTAGATTTTACTCGGGAGTCATTTGCACTATATTTTGGAGAAGCATTTTCATCCACTCAAACTGTGGAGTTCGTTTGCCTTTGTTGTGCTATCGAACACTCTTCTGCACAAATTTTTCTTGCAAATACATAGTAATTTTGTGTTTTACCTTTTTCTATCGATCAAATGAGGCCATAAGACCCTTTTCCTGCGAATCAATGAGGCCGTATAGTCTAAGGAGGAAAAATGGTCATATTATCGGATTTTAGATGCGCTTTAGGTGTCTTATATTTCAAATAACGAAAAGAAAATGAGGCCATAAATCATGGCCGAAGCAACGGAGCAGGAAATCAACGCACCAATATACTATTATCTATTAATGAATACATTCGTTGGAACATCCAAGGGTCCATAGCTCAGTGGTAGAGCAATTGACTGCAGATCAATAGGTCACCGGTTCGAACCCGGTTGGGCCCTTCTCTTCCTTTTTTTGGGGTAAATTTTGCAACATGTGGGTCCCAATCCCCAATGGACATACAGGAGAAACACATGGAACAAGTTTTGCCAACACAAAACAAAAGGAGACACATCAAATCAGTGGAGCTATGCTAATGCTAGGCAGATGATGAGACTAATGACCATGCCCTGATGAGATAATGGCTTCATTCATTCGTTCGTTCACAGTAGTGCACTGTACCAGCAAAAGAAATAAAGAAGGAACAATGCAGATTAGGTGAGCAACTAGTGATTGATTGACTCCTTGCATCAAGGGAGGAGGATGTTGGTGCTGACGCTGCATGATTTCACATAAGACATAGCTTAAGATAAGACATGAACGATGGCTCATGTCGATCGTGTGTAATCATTTTGCAACCGAAACTAATGCACTCACTCATTGGTGGGTGGTATCACGTGGGTGGGAGTAAACCACCGAGTAAAACAAAACCGCTTTCAGTCGTGATGGACGAAAACGATCATAATTTTGATAAAAGGGGGGAGATTTTATTGACTCTGCTAACGTTGAATCGATCTGAAACAAACATAAAGAGTTCATGCCAGTTGCCCGGCATGTGTTCGTAGGAACAACAGGTAGGTATGTATGAACACAGTATGACAACAATCAAATATCTAGGTCATTTTCTTTGTATACCAACATATGAAAGTATAAGCTCCTGGAATTCGACAAATGCAAACTTCATTAGAGTTTGCTTTGGTACACCCTTTGCCATATTAGTCTACAGATCAAACATATTAGTCTATATTATCCTTTTTGATTGCAGGGGGATGTTCTAATCTTCACCTGTAATCTGCATTGAAATCCGTAAACCTGTCTTGGCGGGGGGCACGAAACATTTTTTTTCTACGTAGCTAATTAAGTACTTTGAGAAACAAAGCGTATCAAATTACATATGATTCTTTCTTTTAATGCTGTACAATACTAACAACAATAATAACTGTATTACTATGAAGAAATATGGACAATTTTTTGACGTGATTATGTCATATACAATGTCGATTCTATGGATCGAGTTATTGTATCATATAATGGTTTCTATGTCTGAAATGTGAGTATTCAAAAGGATACTAAAAAAATACATGCATTGCATTTTATGTATCTGGTTGGAATGAACTTTTGACCCGTGACCATATAGAACGCGGTCGCCTGTTTTCATGGTAAGTGGCAGCCGATTTCCCTCTTCCCTTTCCCAGTATCTTTAGGCATGTATGTAGTATGTACAAGAGAAATGAAAAACACACAAAGCCAATGAAAGCCAGTCTTCTCGCATTTAACCCAAGAATTCACAGAAACATCACTATTATGCAAAAAATGTGCAATTGCACTATTTAAAAAATGACCAACTATTTAAATATATTGCAATTGCACAATTTTAAAAACGGCCAACTGGTTATATCCAAAAGAGTGCAGTTACCACCATTTTTGTGTAATTTTGAAAATACCAACTAGTAGTATACATATTAAAAAACAAATACTCCCTCCGTTCCTAAATATAGCCAATAACAATGCTCCAATAGATGACGTAGATGGAAAAAAAATTACATCTCCGCCTCCCGTAGATGTAAACTATAACACTTCACGGTGCAAATTTGCATCTCCAACTCCAGGAGATGTAAAAATGCGTCCGCCATCAATCGCCTTAATCGCCACTTCCTTTCTCTTCCCCTCCCCCAAATCTTCATCCTCCCGCCGCCGCCCAAATCAACGAGCCGCCGCCGCCCCGCCACGGATCCACCTCCGCCTCGCCGCCCGCTTCCGATCCGTCTGACTTTCGGCCGCTGCCCGCCGTCGTACGACCCTAATCGCCGCCATCGCTGCCTCCGTCGCCGCCCGGCTCGGCCCGACCCGTTATCCTTTGCCCTGCTTCGATCGCCGCCCGGCTCCACCCACCTCGCCGTCCCGGCCTGCTCCGTTCGCCCGGCTCACGCCCGCCTGGCGCCCGCATCCGCCCGCCACCTCCGCCCAGACCCTGTCGTCGCCGCCTTGGATCCATCGCGCTCCGTCCTGACCCCGCCTCCTCCCCCCAGACCCTGTCGTCGCCGCCTTGGATCCATCGCGCTCCGTCCTGACCCCGCCTCCTCCGCCCCGACCCCCGCCGCACCGCGCTGCCCCGTCGCCGCACCTCACCTCCCTGCCCTGCTGTCGCCATGCCGCCGAGGAAGACCCCGAGGGGCAAGACCTCCGGCAACTTCGACGTCGAGTTCTCCGACGCCGGCCGCCACTTTTAGCTCGGCACGTACCCCATCGTCCATGAGGCCACGTGTGCCTACGACGTGGCTGTGTGGCGTGCCAGGAGGCCGAAGAAGGACCTTAACTTCCTAGAGATCGAGACCCAGGCGGATGCGGAGTTGCTCGTGCCGGGGGGCATTCGCATGGAGGAGATCAATACGACGACGAAGAAGAGGCCCGCCATTGTCGTCAGTCCCGCGAGAGCGACGAGGCGGCGATGGCGAGGTTCGCACGTGAGCATCCGGAGTATTTGTAGGCCGAGCAGGAGTTCTGATGGAAGCGCGACGTCGAGCAGAAGAAGAAGAAGAAGAAGAAGAAGAAGAAGAAGAAGGCACTAGTAGAAAAGGGGGCAAAGGTCCAGGCCGGGTCAGCCCATTAGTCCCGGTTCAGTCCAGAACCGGGACCCATGGGGGCATTGGACCCGGTTCGTGAGCCCGGGGGGCCGGCCGGGCCACGTGGGCCATTGGTCCTGCTCACTGGACCTTTGGTCCCGGTTGGTGGGACGAACCGGGACCAATGGGCCTCGCTCCTGGCCCACCACCACTGGTCCCGGTTGGTGGCTTGAACCGGGATTCAAGCCACCAACCGGGACCAATGAGGTGCCTATATATACCCCCTCGCGTAAGAGCAGAGCACACTGCTCTGTTTTTTCTGGCCGCCGAGGGGGAGAGGGCTTGGTGGTGCTCTAGCTCACCTCCTATGCACACAAGGTGTTTGATGGAATGCCCGAGCCACACTACTTAAGCTTTCTCCTCTCCAAGCTCGACCTCCAAGCTCCATTTTCCTCAATATCTGTCTAGGTTTAGCGGTCCGTCACGCCCCGTCCCCGTCTTCACCGGCCTCGATCACTCGCGCCGATCTCATCGCTGGCACCACCGTGGTGAGCCTCTTGTTCTTATCTTCTTTCTGAAAGGAAAAATATTCTTACTTGTATGTTTAGATAGATACTTGTATTATTTTCTTACTTTTATTATTGCATCTTATATAGTGAGATGGTTTTGGTATCCGCCCCCGTCGGCCCTCGTCCTGTTAATGATTCGGATGTGGTATATATTATTTTTTCATAACTATTGGTTCATTTATTGTTTATGACAATTATACCGACCAACGTGACATAGATTTTATTTATCTAGGAGGTTGTTGAACCGGAAATTCCAACCGACCCTATTGTCGAGAGGTTAAATTTAGTTGAAGAAGAAAACAATTTCTTGAAGGAAAAAATAAGAAAAATTGAGGAGGAGAAGATGATATTGGAGTTGCATGTTGCGGATGTCGTCGATGATCACAAGATGAAGATGGATGCAATGCGCTTGAAGATTAGAAAGATTAGAAAATATGCCATTCATACCGAGGCTTGGTATAATTATGCCCTTGGATCAATTGTTACCTTGGTTGCGATTATGATGCATTTGTTTTCGCATTGAAATGTTTTACGTAGTTTCAATGTATGGTTTAATTAATTTAGATGCTCTGCAGAGCTTTATGTTGTTAGATGAGAACTATGTATGTACTTTGGTTTTAATGTGATGATGAACTTCTATTAATTTGGTCACTTAATTATCTATTCATGATGTTCTGTAATGATTTTGACACACTTAATTATATATAATGCACGCAGATGAACCGCAATGGATGTACGGTTGTGAGACACACCTCTGAGTACATTAAGGCGTGCATGATTTTCTCGAAGTGGCTAAGGCAAACAAGCGAGAATGGTTTTTATGTGTTGTCCATGCCCTATATGTGGAATCTGAAGTCTTACTCCGACCGGAAAATCCTTCACACCCACCTGCTTTACAAGGGTTTCATGCCACACTATAATGTTTGGACGAGGCACGGAGAAATAGGGGTTATGATGGAAGGCGGCGAAGAAGAAGAGTACGATGACAACTATGTGCCCCTGAATACGGTGATGCTCTTGAAGATCAGGAGGAACCAGACGATGTGCACGATGATGCTGCAACGGGCGAAGGTGCTGAAGATCAAGAGGAACCAGACGATGTGCCCGATGATGATGATCTCCGCCGGGTCATTGTCGATGCAAGAACGCAATGCGAAGTCAGAAGGAGAAGCTGAAGTTCGATCGCATGTTAGAGGATCAAAAAAAAGGGTTGTACCCCAATTGCGAAGATGGCAACACAAAGCTCGGTATCGTCTTTGGAATTGCTGCGATTGGAAGGCAGAGAATCATGCTGGCAAAGGATTTGAGAAGCTCTTGAAAATATTGAAGAAGAAGCTTCCAAAGGATATCGAATTGCCCGACGGTACATACGCAGCAAAGAAGGTCGTATGCCCTCTAGGATTGGAGGTGCGGAAGATACATGCATGCCCTAATTGCATCCTCTATCATGGTGCATACAAGGATCTGAACGCATGCCGGTATGCGGTGCATTACGGTATAAGATCGGTGAGATGACCACTGGTGATGTTGTGGCGAGCCCCCGGAAGAGGGTTCTGCGAAGGTGATGTGGTATGCTCCTATAATACCACGGTTGAAAGCGTCTATTGAAAGCGGAGAGCATGCCAAGTTGATGCGATGTCACGGTGAGGACCATAAGAAAGGCGGGAGGTTGAGAGCACCGGCGCAACTTTTCACCTTGTCGTCGATTCGGAAGGATATGCTTGGGTGACGGTGGGCTAAATAGCGGAGGGATTTGAAGACCTCCAGCTTGACCACCCTACCGGTGAAGGGGAGACTCGGCTGGGTTCTGCTCTGAAGACTCCATGCCTATGGCGGAAGGAGTTCATCAACCTTCCGAACTGGACGCCTCCTCCTTCTCCGGCAAGTCAGGGCACTCCGCCTCCTCCACCGCCTCCTCCTCCGGCGAGTGACGATCAGGGCACTCAGCCTCCTTTTTCGGTGCGTGGTGGCACTCCGCCTCCTCCTCCGCCTGCGCCGGCGCGCCCGAGCAGCCAGCAGCCTCCTCCTTCTCCACCTCGCCAGCAAGGGCGGAAGAGACCCGCCGCTGCCCCGGCTGCTCCGGCGCGTCGTAGTCCTTCTCCTCCGCCTCGTAAGCAAGCACGAAAGAAGACAGCCGCAGCCGCTCCGTCTGCTCCGGCGTCTAGCGGTCTGACCGAGGCGGGAGGCAATCAGATCTGGTCCACCTTCAAGCCTCTAGAGAAGTTACGCACGAGATGACCCGTGGAGGAAAACAAGAAGATCGTGCGGACGAAGTGAAGGACTTCTTTGAAGGGTTGAAAGCGCGAGAGACATCCACCTCCGGAGGAGAAGGTAGATCGGTGAAAGCAAAGCGCACTATCGATGCCCCGAGGAAACCACCAAAGTCTCCGCGAAAACCAACTATGAGCGCATCGAAAAGGCATATCTCAAGCGGAGGCGGTCGGGAAATCTTGTCGGTGATCAAAGGTTAAAAGAACGAGCAGCTGGGAAAAAAATTGCCCAGCTTTCGGCGAACAAGCAAAGCAATCGTGCCCCCCTCAATGTGTCTAGCGACATCGTTGCTAATGCTCCGGGGCGGTGTCGGTTATAGCAATCTTGGAGATTACCTGCACGACGATGTAAATTTTGATTCCATGGAGGTGGTCGAACACAGATACGAGTACGGGAAGCCTCTCGTCAAAGATAAAAAATCTCTAACAACGATGATGCGAAGATTCCATGATTGGTACATGAAAACCTGCAGAGATTCTGGGGGGACGAATACTTTGTATCTGAGAATTAAAGAGGAGCACGACCTCGTTGGAACTGATCTGTTGACTATTCCATTTGAGGAGTTCTTCAAGTTCTTCAATCAAAAGGCCCTCGATAAATTAACGGTCTTTTGCTGCTATCTGTAAGTACTATTTCTGTCATTAAGTCTGTATATATAGCTCAGCTCTTTCATTGCATGTATTTATAATTAATTATCCTCACTATATTATGCAGATTGAAGATCGTCGAGTGCAGAAAACAAGAAATGTATGATATTGGGTTCATTAACACAAATATCATAGACGAAATTCAGGTTAAAAAGCACGTCGAAGAGGCCGAGGCCAACTTTCTACAATCGTTGATCAAAAATCAAAACAAAGATACCATACTCTTTCCTTACAACGGTGAGTGTTACTGTATCGTGTGCATATTCGGTTTCCCTTATTACTCGGCGAGGTTATAGTAATGTAACTGATGAGTTATGCATGCGATGCGCAGCTTCCACTATGTTCTTACGGAGATTAAGCTTGAGCGGGGACTAGTAACCGTCTTAGACTCGAGAGCGAAAAGATCCCGAAAGCATTATGTGGACATGACTAAAATGCTCAACAAGTAAGTTCAATCGATCATTATCGCACCATATCGGCAACTTTGTGTTCATTTCCTAATATCTCAAGTAATAATAATTATTTTCTTTGTCTTGCAGGGTTTGGAAACAGTTCACCGCAGAAGCTCCGGGACTGCCGAATGAGCTGCGATATACATACCCGAAAGTAAGTACTACTAGCTAGCTAGATGCGCCATCTCCCGTTGATTCTATAGCTATACTTTCATCAATGCCATTTATAATGCTTCATTATCAGTTTGATTGACCTCTATTTCTCGTAAAGTGCTTGTGGCAGGAACAAGGGAATAATTACTGTGGATACTACGTTATGCGAGTTCATCTACAACGCGACTTTGAAAAATAAGCGGGGCTACTCTAAAAGACAATATGAAGTGCGTAAGCAATAATATTCACAATTTCATTTTATTACACCATCATTTCTGTTGAGTTTCATTCATATATATATGTATTAACCCCCTTCTTCAAATTAGACGTGGCAGATGCGGAATGAACTCCTACCACAAGATCGCATTAAAGCAATTCAAGAAGAATTGGCGGGATTCTTTCTTGACCACGTCATCAATAAAGCCGGAGAATACCATGTGGAAGTTGATTTCAAATGCTAGGGGATTGTAAGAGATCTTACATATTGTATATGTATGTAGCGATGGCGTCGGATAGATAATGTCTGAAAACTTGTTCTTGACCAATCTCGGAGAAGGAGAGGTCGATCGATCACTTCTTTCGGTATGCATGACGAACTTACATGCTTAATGGTTTCCTTCATTTTCTTACTAGCTAGCGTGTCGAGTGCCTCTCAATGTATAGTACGTAGCGTCGACCAAGCACGGATATAATAGAGGACACTTCTCCCTATAAATTATCTAGATAACACAATATAAGAAACACCTAAATTAACCCCCAAAACCCCCAACCCCCCTTTAAAAAACAAAACCCTAGCCCTGAAATCTTGTGCATGGATGCCTTTTGGTCCCGGTTGGTGGCACCAACCGGGACCAAAGGCCCTCCTGCCTGGACTCGGCGCACCGGCCACGTGGAGGTCCATCTGTCCCGGTTCGTGTTTGAACCGGGACTAAAGGTCTAGGGCATTAGTAACAACCCTTTAGTCCCGGTTCAAGAACCGGGACAAAAGGCCCTTACCAACCGGGACGATAGGGGGTTTTTCTACTAGTGAGAAGAAGAAAAAGAAGAAGAAGAAGAAGAAGAAGGAGGACGACGAGGCCGGCCCCTCGACGGTGATCCCCGTCGAGTCCTCAGAGGAGGACTGGGGCGACTCAGAGGAGGAGGATGAGCGCTGTGTACCCGTACAAGGATGAGTTCTGGGAGCAGTTCGAGAACTCCGATGATCAGGAGTAGTTTTATCTTCGGACTAGTTCAAGTAGATGTAGTTCGAACTAGTAGTAGTAGTAGATGACTGTAGTACCTCGAACTAGTAGTAGTTGAGTTTGCTATGTTTTTATTAATTAGAACCATATTCAATTATGTTTGAAATGAAGTAGTAGTTGAATTTGCTATGTTTGAAGTATAGGTCTGAAATGAAATAGTAGTTGAAGTCTAGTTTTACATCTCCATTTGCATCTTCTATTGGAGTTGCTCTTTTACATCTCAGTTTTGCATCATTTATTAGTGTTGGCACTTTTTTGGAGATGCAAAAAAGCACTTTTTGGAGATGTAATTTTTTTACATCTTCTGTTTTACATCTCAAAATTTGCATCTTCTATTGGAGATGCTCTAAGTCCTTAGAGATTCCACTACAAACTACGTACGGACGTATATAGACATACTTTAGAGTGTAGACTCACTCATTTTGCTCCGTACGTTGTCCACAGTGGAATGTCTAAAAAGACTTATATTTAGGAACGGAGGGAGTATATATTTTGAATATATGTTTTTTTAATATCAAAACCCTTTCCAAGAGTAAAATAAAGACACAAGTACCATAGAGCAACACTCCAGTCTTTTAACAAAAGAAGAAGAAGCAAACATGCCACATTTCCCCACTATCAATCGCTGAATTAAGGATCGCTAATTAATCATCGCAACGAAAGAGTGTCAATTTCAATTAATTCTCAATTGAGGGTCCATAGCTCAGTGGTAGAGCAATTGACTGCAGATCAATAGGTCACCGGTTCGAACCCGGTTGGGCCCTTGCTTTAACTTTTTGATGTTCCCTTTTTTTTTTGTTATTATGTTTGCCACGTTATTAGCCTACCATTTTTATACTACGGTAAGATAAGGAGAGATCACGTCATTTAACATCACAGAAGATGTGGGTCCAAATTCCCAATGGATAGGAGATAAAATGGAACAAGTTTCGCCAACACAAAACAAAAGGAGACAGCCACCCTAAACCAATGGAGTTAAGCTAGGGAGATAAGTGAGGTAATGACCATGCACTAAGCATGCATCTGATCGATCAGAATGAATGACAATCTTAACAGTAGATTGCTGTAGGAAGGAGGATGTTGGGGCTGACGCAGGCTCCACAAGTCGCAGGGTGAAGAAGATATCTAGTAGCTCAAGACATGAATGATGGCTCATGTCGTTCGTGCATGTGTGATCATTCGGCAACTGAAACTCATGGGCGGGTGGGATCACGTGGGTGAGACTAAGCGATCCAGTAAAACAAAACTGCCTTCGGTCGCGATGGACGAAAACAATCGGATTTTCGAAAAACGGGGGATGTTATCGACTCTCTTAACGTCACATCGATACGGAAGAAACATAAAGGGTTCATAGGCACTAGTGCCCGTTAACCCCAAGAGAAAACGGCAATTCATATACCTAAGTCATTTTCCTTTCTTTAGTAATCATATACCTAGGTCTGATATTCCTTTACAGAGGGAGTGATCTAAAATGTCTTATATTTCTTTACAGAGGGAGTATTAGTTTCAGGTTTTGATACTTGAAACCGTGACCCAATTGGTCAATATACTTTCCCCGCCGCAAGAAATTACCCGGACTCAATGAAATTATCGATTCAAGCAAGTGGCAAAGACAGGAATAAGGGAGCGAAGCCGCTAGGTAATAGCAACACAATCACCCTGCATCAAATCAGCACCACTGCTTCGATCATCTGCATCTGCATGCATGCAGCCAAATCGATCGGGAGGCGCAGAGCCAAAGGTAAGGCGCCCTGAAATCTGACGCCGCATGCACTTACATATGCAGCAATGTGTGTTAAGTCGTGGATCGATGGGACTACACTAGTACACCCAATTTTTCAGAACCTAGCATAGGTGATCTAATCGATGTAGCCCGTCAGGTTAAAAGTGGGTCAGACAGAATGTATACTACTAGCTAGGCTTTAGTTGGGAATTATAGTTAAGATGGGCACTGAGAATAAGTTTTGCGAATCGATCTGTCTGTCCAAACGCGATTAATCAGTGCCGATTTGGTCAATCTCTGTTGTCTGTGCAACGTGTGATACGTTGGATCGATCACAGTCTCACGGAGCTATGTATGCTAGCTAGCTGCTAATGCCCACGGGATCGATGGGAGGCTGTGATCGTCCGACATGTTCAGTCGCCGGCCGGTCGAGCTTGCATATGCCTAGTACTAGTACCAGACAGATAACTACTACAAGTTGGATGCATTTGCTAGCCAACTAGCTGCCCCCTTTTTCTCTGGAGATTAATTAGTAGTGGCAATTCTTCTCCTTGATCGCAGTGGCTAGCTTGATTATAGCTAGCTAGCGTGCTAGATTGGTCATGCCTGACGGAGTGCCCAAGGATGTACAACCCAACCACGCCCGCGTGGGATGTTTTTGGGCCGTTTGGTTGCCTGCAAACTGGCCTGGCTCGCATCGGCACGAAACATAAAGCACCCCTGGCTCGCTGGAAACGCTCGAATCGGCTGTTTCCAGCGAGCCAGGCTGAGTCGGGCAGAAAACAAAGACGCGGCATAGGGCGTGGTGCAAGGGGGGGGGGGGGGGGGTCCGATCGAAGATAGCGGGAGGGGAAAATCAGTCCAGGGGGATGGCGTGAAATATACTCTCACCACCCCATTTACTCGCTCACCCCTAACTAGGACAAGCCCTCCTCCCGTTGTTGGCACCAGTGGCGGCGGCGACTCAGATCTGCGGTCGGTAGCGGCGACTCAGATCTGCGGCTACGACACTCCCCTGCAGCGCAAGTGGTGGCGGCAACACTCCCCTGCAGCGGCAACAACACTCCCCGGCAGCGGCAACTGCTTCTCCCCTTCTTCGACTCCGCCTAGCCATCCTCATCTCCGTCATGTCTCCCCCTCCCCCGACCCCGAAGCTGGTAAGCAACCCCCTCCCCTCCTCTGTTATGTTTAGGTCGTTCGATAGGACCATTTAGGGTCGATAGCGCCATCGCTGACTGCATCATGGATGTCACTTAGGTTGTGGATGAACGGACAAAGCTTCTAGTTCAGCAGCATCGGCGATAGCCGTGGTTTAGGCACGGATCCTGTTGGTCCATAAGAGAGTTGTTCGTCGGAATGAGAAACCTCTCGTCCGGTATGGTCCTATATTAACCCGGGATTAGGAGAGGATAGCGAATGAACTACATCTACAACTGCAATGACACAGAGGCTCTGCGGATGCTTTGAATGAAAAGAGCACCTTTCGCCAAAGCTTGTGCAGACGCGTTAGAGCAGGGCTGCTAGAATATAGCATCCACATCACTGTAGAAGAGCAAGTGGCCATGTTCCTCCATGTTGTTAGTCATAACTAGAGGTTCAGGGTTGTACACAACACCTTCAGGAGATCAATGGAGACCATCTTCAGGTACTTCAAGCAAGTATTGTATGCTGTTGGGGAGCTCAAAGGAGAGATGGTCAGGTCACCAACTGGCCGGACTCCTACCAAGATTTGCACTAGCCCAAGATGGTATCCATACTTCAAGGTGAGCACTGACAGTATGTAGTTCATGCCTTGATATGTTGTTATTGTTCTTCTGTAGCCATACTTCAAGATGAGCACTAACAACATATTGTAATGCCCTTCCAGGAATGCATTGGAGCAATAAATGATACTCATGTCACCGCCAGAGTGCCGAGGTCACAAGTTGCAACATATAGAGGGAGGAAGCACTACACAAGCCAGAATGTGCTTGCTGCTGTTGACTTCGATCTGAAGTTCACATATGTGCTGGCTGGCCAGGAAGGATCGACACATGATGCTAACATTCTCGGATGCGACATGAGTCGTCATGATGGCATCAACATCCCCGATGGCAAGTTCTACCTAGGAGATGCTGGCTATGCATGTCGGCCAGGTGTTCTTCCACCCTTCCGGAAAACCAGGTACCATCTGAACGAGCTCTCTGGTAGGAACTATCCTAGGACTCATCGGGAACTGTTCAATCTTAGACACTCCAGCCTTAGAGTGACTGTTGAGAGGGCCTTTGGAGCTCTGAAGAACAGGTTTAAGATCATGGATCAGAAGGCATTTCACCCTTGCCCTACCCAGGTCAAGCTTGTTCTTGCATGTTGCATCATTCACAACTGCATCCTGCAATGGGGAGTTGATGAACTTGTGCCGGAGGAGGAAGATGTGACTCCTGATGAGGTGATCAGCTCCGGCCACGGTGTGGAGGCATTCAAAAATGAAGCGTGGAAGAACAAAAGGTTGGAGTGGACTCAGGCAATGTGGGATAACAGAGGTCAGACAAGAAGAAGAAGAAGAAGAAGAAGAAGAAGAAGAAGAAGAAGAAGAAGAAAGAGGTAGCAATAGAAGAGAAGAAGAGGAAGCATTACAGCAGTAGCAGAAGAAGAGGAAGAGGATGAACTTCCACCTACACTAGTAGAAAAAGGGCCATTTTTCCCGGTTCATAAGGGCCTTTAGTCCCGTTTCTGGAACCGGGACTAAAGGGTCATTACTAAAGCCTCCCCCTTTAGTCCCGGTTCTTACACGAACCGGGACTAAAGGCCGTCCATGTGGCCGCTGTCTGGAGCTCCACCTCTAGTCCTGGTTGGTAACACCAACCGGGACTAAAGGTATTTTCACGAAAAAAAATTTGAATATATTTTTTAAATTTTTTTTGATTTTTTTTCGATTTTCAAATTTCTGAATTATTTTCCAATTTAATCTCTAATCACCCCTCATCACTGCTCAATTTAACCTCTAATCTCTAATCACTCATCATCATTCCAATTCATCTAACTTCCCGGCCGGTCACCCATCCTCTCACTACTCCAGCTTGAGCATGCTTAACTTTCGGGTTCTATTCCCCCTCGTTTCCAAGTCTGCACTTGTTGTTTTCCTGACAATAGTAAGATGTCAATCCTATTAACCCTCAGGAGTTTAGCTTGAGCATGAAGTCACACGTTTCACTGTTTGACCATAGTTATTTAGTAACATTAATATTTCTTCAATAAGTAGTTTGACCATAGTTTGACCACAGTTTGACCAGATTTGACAAAAATTCAAAAAATTGAATAATTATTTAGTAACACTAATATTCTTGAATAATTATGTAGTAACACTAATATTTCTTGAATAAGTAGTTTGACCATCGTTTGACCAGATTTGACTATAGTTTGACCAGATTTGACCAAAATTCTAAAAAACTTTAATAATTATTTAGTAACACTAATATTATTGAAAAATTATTTAGTAACACTAATACTTCTTGAATAAGTAGTTTGACCAAAGTTTGACCTAATTTAACCAAAATTCAAAAAAATGTTGAAATTTGAGCATAACTTTTGTTCCTTTTAGAATTTGAGGATTCTAAAAATTTGGAAACAGGCCGTAGGCGGTCAATATCGAATGCGGATTTTCGTGCTGAACATTTTGATATATTATACGTTTTTTTTGACATCGTATGCAAAAGTTATAGCCGTTTTACATTTTCCGTACACTTTTTGCAAAACATGTCCAAATGTAAGTTTTTAAATTTTCCTAACTAGTACATGTAGTAATATAACTACATCTAGAAGGATTTTAATTTTTGAAGTTTTTATCATTTTATTTTGCCTTTTACAAAACTGAAAAGGCGATCCACCGGCCGGGGGGGGGGGGTAGAGTTTGAAAATGGGACCTATAGTACAGGTTCGTGCCACGAACCGGTACTAATGCCTCAAACCCCATTAGTACCGGTTCGAGCCACCAACCGGGACTAAAGGTCTAACTTTTAGTACCGGTTGGTGCCACGAACCGGTACTAATGGGCATCACACCCTTTAGTACCGGTTCGTGGCACTAACCGGGACTAAAGGTCCCATTTGAACCGGGACTAATGTCTGTACGGTGCCCTAGCCGAACGAACCGGGACTAATGCTCACATTAGTCCCGGTTCGTAATGCAACCAGGATTAATGCTCTTTTCTGGCCAAACCAAAGCCCTGTTTTCTACTAGTGCTAGTTAGCATCATTGAACCTTCCCTATTCAGCCATGCTGGCTCTTAATAATTTGTATTGTCATTTGCTAGTAGCTAGGATAAACTACCATTTGTTTCCTAGCTAGGACAAGACAATGTTCAACGTGTATGTGATAAGGTCACCACTAGTGAGAAGTGGTGATCACATCTTTAGCCGGTTGCAACCAAACAACGTCTAACAACAGCGATGCAGGCAACCAAAAAGTGTGCTAACTCATTGCTCCCCTCATGCAAAGAGCCTAATGCAGGCAACCAAACTACATGCAGATGTTGGTTTTTAGCCTGCATTAGCTCAGCCGTGCCCAACCGGGACAAGTATGCAAAGTGCCCTCAAACACAGATGTGAACCAAACGCACCCCAACTGTCTGTCTGAAACTCTCCCTACATACGACCATTTCTTAGCTGATCAATCGTGCATGTAGATTTCCTAACTCGTTCCTTGTTTTTTTCCGAGAAAAGCTTGCTAGGCCTTTATTGATTAGCTAAAGTGTTTATAGGAATTACAATTGGGTCATGCGAAGTGCCAACCATAGATGTCTCCCTACATGGAGAGAAACACCAAACATAGCAAGCCTATGAGCCTCATAGTTCGACTCTCGAGGTTCAAAACAAAAATTACTCCTTACATATGCTAATTATCAATTGCATACATGCTATTTTCCAAATTTTATGGGCCCCGGCCCACTAAAGTCTAGACCCTAGCCCGATAAAATCTTGAAATCTCATAGGCTCATTTGACTTGAATGATATTATGTGTACAAAATTTGACCACACATTACAAGTGTATGAGGAAAACACCATTTATAAACACATGTACTCTAATCCTTATAAGATGAGGAAGAGAGTAAGAGCGCACACCCACCCACCTGACTCACCATACCAGATACGTGTTGCGTATATCGAGCTCGAGCTAGTTGGACATATGCTACTTGTCAGAAGAGTTAACATCTGTTTGCTAGTGTAAAATCTCTAGGTATATGTGTCAATATATGCTTGACCTTGTTGATGAAACTTTTCTTATGAAAGGATACATAAGGGAGAGTTTATGTAGAAGAAGGAGAAGAGAAAGGACTTCCCAACCCAACCCGCATGGTTCATATGCAAAAATGTTAGATGCCTAGATGTAACTGTGATATGCCATCATGTTACTATATTGGATTAAGCTTAATAAAATGTGTTTAATATCCTAACAACTACCACTAGTAGAAAAAGGGCCATTTGTCCCGGTTCGTAAGGCCCATTTGTCGGTTTAGGAACCGGACTAAAGAGTCGATACTAAAGCCCAAAACATTTAATCCCGGTTCTTACACAAACCGCGATAGATCGGCCTCCAAGTGGCGCTTGGCAGCCCAGTGTGAGGGACCAAAAGGCATCCACGCGTCAGCAGCTAGTAGGAGCTGAGGTTTTTTTTAAAGGGGGTGGTTTAGGGGGTTTTGGGGAGTTAATTTAGGGTGTTAGCTAGCTAATAGAGAGAAGTGTCCTCTCTTATCTCCGTGCTTGGTTTACCAACGCTACTGCTATGCCTAAACGTGGCTTACATTAAAGTGAAGGCAACATGTGGTGCATGTCGAAAGTAATACTAATCCTAACTTGATCAAGTTTGGATTAGTACTACTTTCGACATGCATCACATGTTGCCTTCACTTCAATCCAATCCATGTTCATTTCACCCATCGATATCCAATCCATGCTCGCATCATGCATCATCATAATAACAAGTCTTACTAATCATCATCATACAACTTCTACTCGTTATTAATAACAAGTCATACGATCATCATCCTCATAGTCATCGAACCAACCCTACTTTGTTCTTAGCACATGATCATCAGTATTAGGTAGGACCTAAATACCCTCTTTAAGGTAAAATAGAATAAAACAATATAGACCCTGACTCTCCATTATGGAGAATGGAGATCATCCTGTCTCCAATTCTTGCGCTTCGCTTCCTTTTGCTTCCAAGAACCTCCTTACGACCGTCCATACATTTTTTCCATTCTTTGATTTTCATGTCTCCACTTCTTTTAGAAATCCGATATGAACATGTGAGATTCGTAGGATGACCTGGCCCCATGTTGAAAACATCAAGGCGACCATGCTGATACATCAGATGAGGCACACAATCATTCGGGATTATCTGTTGAAAAACATAGTAATAACTTCGTAGTTAGCAATGATGTACTAGTTTTAGAAGAATTTATGCAAAAGATGCACGGATGTTGTAATAATAAAAAATCTTACCATGACATCTCCATGGATGTAACGTAGTTCAACACGTGCACTAGTGGCACGTATTGACCATAATGTGCAGGAGTTTGATAATAGATATTGTAATTCTCAAGATCAATACAAAATGCGACCAGATGATTTTTCTCCTGATAAGTTAACTCAGAGCCATCGGTGTAGTAGGTTCTATCTACCATCTTCCGCACATTCTTTGAAGAATGAAAATAAGCTGTCAATGGAAATAAGCTATCAACTATTTTGAAATAAACAATATAAATTAGTTAATAACTATGTTTGAGAAACTCACATAGCGGTAGAATTGGAAGCGTATCAACAAGGACCCAAATGTCCATATTGTCTTGCTCGATGTCAGGATCACCAAGATCCATGGTGACAAGCATATCCTCATAAAAACCATACATCTTGCAAAGTGCTTCCCAATTTGTGCAACCAAAATGGGTTACGCCTCGAATTGTACAGATTTACTTCAAAATCCATACCATGATGGGTCCTTAGGTGAATTTTCTTTGTTTCGAAACTTCCATGGTCTTCAAAACCCATCCTCTCCAAGACATAGCATCTTGCATGGCATGGGATAAGCTAGTCGAATTGTAAAAGATGAAAATTACACGTTGAAATAGTTGAAGTCGTGCTTAATTACGAAAAAGAACTTGTCGTCGTTGTGTACCGTTTCAACATCGAGGGTCTCCTCGAGCTTAATGCTGAAGCACCGATCATCGTCCAGGTGAGGCCTGTCGCACTGACCTCGGTCGTCGTGGCACCAGTCGCACTCCCCCGGGAGACTTTCGTCGTCCGAGTACGACATTTCCTATGTTCATAATTCAAAGATTAAACTTGTACAATTAAATATATGTACTACAAAAACTAAATTAGATCGTTATTATTCATCACGGGCTGACTATCGGCCTGCCGAGTCTTTTCTTAAAAACTCTCAGCTCACGTGGTGTATATATTCGACCGTCGGTGATGGTAGCTCCTCCTTTCGTTCCTGAGTGCATTACACTAAATTGTCTAGAACACGGGAACGAAGGTTTAGCTACCCCCACGGCAACAGTCGGGATTCTTCGTCCTCTCATATATATATGGTGGAGACTCTCCCTCACTGATTCCTCTCTGACATTTGCGACCGTTGGTGATGGTAGCTCCTCCTTTCGTTCCCGAGTGCATTACACCAAATTGTCTAGCACACGGGAGCGAAGGAGAAGCTACCCCCACGACAACAGTCGGGATTCTTCGTCCTCTCATATATGGTGGAGATCGACAGACTCAAAGTCAACCCGAAATATCGTTTAATTATCTTTCTAAAAAATGACATATCGAGCGCCTGAAATTTGCCGAAACGGAAATATACATGTTTTAATCTACATCATATGAGCATTCAAACTTGATGGCCATTACATTTCAATGGTTGAAAATATGAGCAAAACCATTTCAAAATATCTTATAGGACTCATATTGACATGGAGATTTGGCTGGTCTCACCTCGAGGTTGGAGGGGGGTCGGTGATGGGGACGACGGCGGGGATGATGGAGGGGGCTCCTAGATTCTGCAAAAACAAAAACCTTATAAGCTATCAACTAATCAAATGCATACTCATAGTGCTCTCCAATTTTAGCATTCAAAGTAGGAGTAGTTTTCCAATTTGAGCATTCAATAAGCAAAACCAAATCGTAAAATAAAGTAGTATTCAAATTAGCATGCATTCAATTATAAGCAAAACTACATCATCTCTTGCGTCCGTACATCGTCGAATATTATCACTAATACACCTCGAATAGTATCACTAATACACCTCGAATAGTATCATACATATAGCATCGCTAATACAGCTAGAACCGTAGCGCCCGACGGGTATCGGCACGGGCGGTGGACACCCAAAGAGAAGGAACCATCACAGGATCATAGCTCGGTGAGATCCTCAAGAACCTCCTGTGTATTGGAGAACCTGCCTCCAACGCAACCATGTAGCGATGGACGTGCTCGCCCTCCTCGCCGACACGGTGACGCACCACCTCCGCGGTGTCCGGAAGCCTCGGACCACATCGCCCACGCAACCGCCACCAAACAAGGTTTGGGTCAACGACGGGCTGGCTTTCCTCACCAAGCTCGCCCCTCGGAAGGTAGCACCTCCCAATACCAGCCCAGTGAGCCCAGGTCCCGACATGGCCCTCCGATCAAGCAGGCCTCCTCCACCGAAGTCAACGCATTTAGGATGCGAGATAGGCATCGTCGACGTCGATGCGGGAATAATTGCTTTAACTAAAAAATAAACTAGTTCTATTAATTTTCTTACTAAAAATAAACTACTTCTATAGTAAAATAAAGTAGTTTTATTAAATCAACTAGTTCAACTACTAAGCACATACTATAAATAAAATAAAGTAGTAGTTACTAAAAATAAACTACTTCTATAGTAAAATAAAGTAGTTTTATTAAATCAACTAGTTCAGCTACTAAGCACTTACTATAAACAAAATAAAGTAGTACTTACTAAAAATGAACTAGGTTAACTAGCTAGTCCTATTATTTTTCTAACTAATTCTATTAAACACTTACTAAAAAACATCTAATTCAACTAATCTAAAATGCACACTAACCTAACATCTGCCTAATGCATTCTTCATATAGAAAATTGTTACTCTGTAATTTAATAATTTAGTACTAATTACATGGCGACTATACATAATTACTAGTATATCTACATGGAAAAAATACATATACGAAAAAAATGAAAAAAGAGAGCCGGGCTGGCGGCTCACAGTGGCCGGCGACGAGGGCGCAATGGGCGGCGACGGTGAAGGGCTGCAAGACGGCGTCGGCAGAGGATCTGGCAGGCGGGGAGGCAGGCTGACAGCGTGCATGACGACGGCGGCGTGGGTGGTGGCGACGGCAACGGCGTGGGTGGCGGACGGCGTCGGCGTGGGCTCAGGGCGGTGGCGACGGCGACGGCGTCGGCAACGGGCGGCGTCGAGGAGGTCTTCGCTCGTGTCGTCGGGGGCGAACTGCAAGATGAAAACCAAAATTTTCACAAGTGTGCCTTATATACATGAAGCTTTAGTCCCGGTTCTTGTCACAGACCGGGACCAATGCACCCTTTTAGTCCCGGTTGGTACCACCAACCGGGACCAAATCCCTCTTTTCGGCAGCCCAAAGGGCGGGAAACAGAGACCTTTGGTCCCAGTTGGTGGCACCAACCGGGACCAAAGAGGGGCATTGGTCCCGGTTGGTGCTAAGAACCAGTACCAATGCCACCCATTAGTCCTGTGCCACCAACCGGGACCAAAGGTCGTGTGCTGGAACTGGCGCGGTGCAGTGCGATGTTTAGTCCCACCTCGCTAGCCGAGAGGGGCTCGGAGTGGTTTATAAGCCCTGTCGAGCCGACCACTGCGAGCTCCTCTCTAATGTAGGCTTACGGGCCTAAATCCACTCTCTGTGCCTGTGGGCCTACATGGCCTATTGCGGGCCTGCATCCTGGCCCCAGAAGCGGGTTTCTAGTCGTATGCAGGCCGTGGTGGCCCAGTAGGTGGCACTTTTTTTTTCTTGTTTTTTGCTTTCTTTTTTGTTTTATTTATTTTATTTTGTTTCTACTTACAGCAAAATACTTACTAGTTTTTTAGTTATTCTTTTTGGTTTTAGGTAATAAAAATTATAAACTTTCTATTAGTGCCATTAATTTTCCAATTTGAATAGTTTAAATTTGAATTATTTGAAATTTGTGTGAATCACTAGTTTGTGATTAACTTGACTATAAAAATAGATTCTGGAGTGATTCCTTTTCCTGCTATTTAATATTACTGTGTTTTATCGTTATATTTCAAAACCAATTTTTGTTATTTTAGTTTCTAACAGAGGAAATCTTTATGATAATTCTTTTTGCTATTAAAGTTTCTAACAAAAAAAGTTCTTCATGAAAATTCTTTTTTTGCTTTTAATGTTTTGAATAGAAAATACTTTGATAATTTTAGTTCAATAATTTTAGTTTATTATTTTTGCTATTAGAGTTTCATAAAAGTTGAGAGGGTTACGGGAAAAACTGGATGCACTTCGTGTACAAAATGAACTCTAGACTCTTTGTGTGTTCAAAATGCACCATTCAAAGCCACATCATCGATTTTCAACCCTTTCTGGCGTCATTTGTTATTTTTCATGCATTTACTGATTTTTTTAGCTAAATGACACGTGCTAAAAAGTTAAGAGGGTTACGGCAAAAACTGGATGCACTTCGTGTACAAAACGGACAATCTCTTTCGAAGTATCAGGATTTCATACGGAAATTCGTCTGTTACGTGGATATTCTAGATCAAAGGCATCATCATAATAGTCATGGAGAGAAAGTATTCACTTTTTCTTTGCTTCTTCCCTTTGCTTATTGCGCCATTACCATGGATAATCATCATAGTTTAACAGGTGCTTGGGACAGCCTTGACTTTGAAGGGAGGAATTTCATGAAACTTTTCATAATCTTTAGACATGTCATCTTGCCCTCAACTCCCGTGATGTCTCTTTTTCCTGAAAGAACTATGTGGCGCTTTGGCTCATTGTATGATGTGTTCGCCAGCTTATCTTTTCTTTTTCTCGGTTAGGTAGACATGTCCTTCACATAGAAAACCTGTGCCATGTCATTGGCTAGGACGAACGGTTCGTCTGTGTACCCAAGATTGTTCAGATCCACTATTGTCATTCCGTACTATGGGTCTAATTGCATTCTCCCGCCTCCCTCGACAGATTGACCCATTTGCACTTAAATAAAGGGACCTTAAAATCATGTCCGTAGTCAAGTTCCCATATGCCCACTATGTAACCATAATATGTGTCATTTCCCCTATTGGTTACTGCATCAAAGCGGACACCGCTGTTTTGGTTGGTGCTCTTTTCATCTTGGGCGATTGTGTAAAATGTATCCCCATTTATCTCGTATCCTTTGTAAGTCAATACGGTCGAAGATGGTCCCCTGGACAACGAGTACAGCTCATCACAAGCAAAGTGTTGTCACCTACGAGACGTGTTTCCAACCAACTGCCAAAAGTCCTGATGTGTTCACATGTAATCTAGTCGTCACACCGCCCGGGTGTTTGAGCGCAGATCGTTCTTGTGTTCATCGACATACGGGTCACCAAGGTAGAGTTCTTAGAACTGTGTAGTGTGCTTCGCACCAAGAATGCCCGCCCCTCGCATGTTATTGAGTCCCTCCAAGCGTGCCTTTTCCGGATAGAGTCCCTCATACACATGATTTAGGGAGACCAATCTTATTAAGGCTAGGAATGAAGTCAACACAAAATCCAATGACATCCTCTGTTTGATGGCCCATGGAGATGCTTCCTTCTGGCCTAGCGCGGTTACGGACATATTTCTTTAGGACTCCCATGAACCTCTCAAAGGGGAACATATTGTGTAGAAATACGAGGCCCAGAATGACAATCTCGTCGACTAGATGAACTAGGACGTGCGTCCCTCAGCGTCATTCGGAACAGATAGTCCGCCGGGACACTTTCCAAAGAATACATGTAACACACATTGACCATAGCAAGTATGTGATCACCGGTACGCATGGCGGGCTTCTTCCGGTGATCTGTCTCGCCTTTGAAATGCTTGCCTTTCTTTCGACATTGATGGTTGGTCGGAAGAAATCGATGACATTCTTCCTGCATTTGTCCAGGTATATACTTTCGGTGTCAGCTAAACAGTGCGTGCATGCGTGGTATCCCTTGTTTGTCTGTCCTGAAAGGTTACTAAGAGCGTGCCAATCGTTGATGGTTACAAACAACAACGCGTGCAGGTTAAATTCCTCCTGTTTGTGCTCATCCCACACACGTACACCGTTTCCATTCCACAGCTGTAAAAGTTCTTCGACTAATGGCCTTAGGTACACATTGAAGGAAATATGCCCTAGAGGCAATAATAAAGTTATTATTTATTTCCTCATATCATGATAAATGTTTATTATTCATGCTAGAATTGTATTAACCGGAAACATAATACATGTGTGAATACATAGACAAACATAGTGTCACTAGTATGCCTCTACTTGACTAGCTCGTTAATCAAAGATGGTTGAGTTTCCTAGCCATAGACATGAGTTGTCATTTCATTAAAGGGATCACATCATTAGGAGAATGATGTGATTGACTTGACCCATTCTGTTTGCTTAGCACTTGATCATTTATTTTGTTGCTATTGCTTTCTTCATGACTTATACATGTTCCTATGACTATGAGATTATGCAACTCCCGAATACCGGAGGAACACTTTGTGTGCTACCAAACGTCACAACGTAACTGGGTGATTATAAAGGTGCTCTACAGGTGTCTCCGATGGTACTTGTTGAGTTGGCATATATCGAGATTAGGATTTGTCACTCCGATTGTCGGAGAGGTATCTCTGGGCCCTCTCGGTATTGCACATCACTATAAGCCTTGCAAGTGATGTGACTAATGAGTTAGTTACGGGATGATGCACTACGTAAGCAGTAAAGAGACTTGCTGGTAACGAGATTGAGCTAGGTATGGTGATACCGGCGATCGAATCTCGGGCAAGTAACGTACCGATGACAAAGGGAACAACGTATGTTGTTATGCGGTTTGACCGATAAAGATCTTCGTAGAATATGTAGGAACCAATATGAGCATCTAGGTTCCGCTATTGGTTATTGACCGGAGATGTGTCTCGGTCATGTCTATATAGTTCTCAAACCCGTATGGTCCGCACACTTAATGTTCTGTGACGATCGGTGTTATGAGTTTATATGTTTTGATGTACCAAAGGTAGTTCGGAGTCCCGGATATGATCATGGACATGACGAGGAGTCTCAAAATGGTCGAGACATAAAGATCGATATATTGGACGACTATATTTGGACATCGGAATGGTTCTGAGTGAGATCGGGAATATACCGGAGCACCGGGAGGTTACCGAAACCCCCCGGGAGGTATATGGGCCTTGTTGGGCCTTAGTGGAAAAGAGAGGAGAGGAGCAAAGGAGGGGGCGCCCCCCCCCAAGCCCAATCCGAATTGGGAAGGGGGCCGGCCCCCCCTTTCCTTCCTCCCTCCTTCCATTCCTTTCCCTCTCCTACTCCAACTTGGAAGGGGAGGAATCCTACTCCCAGTGGGAGTAGGACTCCCCTTGGCGCGCCCTCCTCCTGGCCGGCCACCTCCCCCTCCTCTTCTCCTTTATATACGGGGAGGGGGGCACCCCTTGGAGACAACAATTGATCATTGATCTTTTAGCCGTGTGCGGTGCCCCCTCCACCATATTCCACCTCGGTCATATCGTAGGGGTGCTTAGGCGGAGCGCTGCATCGGTAACTTCATCAACATCGTCATCACCCCGTCGTGCTGACGAAACTCTCCTTCGAGCACTACTGGATCGTGAGTTCGCGGGACGTCACCGAGCTGAACGCGTGCTGAACACGGAGGTGCCGTACGTTCGGTACTGAGGATCGGCCGATCATGAAGACGTACGACTACATCAACCGCGTTGTCATAACGCTTCCGCTTCGGTCTACGAGGGTACGTGGACGATACTCTCCCCTCTCGTTGCTATGCATCACCATGATCTTGCATGTGCGTAGGATTTTTTTTGAAATTACTACATTCCCCAACAGTGGTATCAGAGCCAGGTTTATACGTAGATGTTATATGCATGAGTAGAACACAAGTGAGTTGTGGGCGATACAAGTCATACCGCTTACCAAAGATGTCATACTTTGGTTCGGCGGAATTGTTGGATGAAGCGGCCCAGACCGACATTACGCGTACGCTTACACGAGACTAGTTCTACCGACGTGCTTAGCACACAGGTGGCTGGCGGGTGTCTGTTTCTCCAACTTTAGTTGAACCGAGTGTGGCTACGCACGGTCCTTGTGAAGGTTAAAACAACACTAACTTGACGAAATATCGTTGTGGTTTTGATGTGTAGGTAAGAACGGTTCTTGCTCAGCCCATAGCAGCCATGTAAAACTTGCAACAACAAAGTAGAGGATGTCTAACTTGTTTTTGCAGGGCATATTGTGATGTGATATGGTCAAGGCATGATGCTATATTTTATTGTATGATATGATCATGTTTTGTAACGGAGTTATCGGCAACTGGCAGGAGCCATATGATTGTCGCTTTATTGTATGAAATGCAAACGCCCTGTAATTGCTTTACTTTATCACTAAGCGGTAGCTATAGTCGTAGAAGCAATAGTTGGTGAGACGACAACGATGCTACGATGGAGATCAAGGTGTCGCACCGGTGACGATGGTGATCATGACGGTGCTTTGGAGATGGAGATCAAAGGCACAAGATGATGATGGCCTATCATATCACTTATATTGATTGCATGTGATGTTTATCCTTTATGCATCTTATTCTACTTTGATTGACGGTAGCATTATAAGATGATCTCTCACTAAATTTCAAGGTATAAGTGTTCTCCCTGAGTATGCACCGCTATGAAAGTTAAATCGTGGCCGAGACACCACGTGATGATCGGGTGTGATAAGCTCTACGCTCAAATACAACGGGTGTAAGCCAGTTTTGCACACGCAGAATACTCGGGTTAAACTTGACGAGCCTAGCATATGCAGATATGGCCTCGGAACACTAAGACCGAAAAGTCGAACGTGAATCATATAGTAGATATGATCAACATAGTGATGTTCACCATAGAAAACTACTCCATCTCACGTGATGACCGGACATGGTTTAGTTGATATGGATCACGTGATCACTTAGATGATTAGAGGGATGTCTATCTAAGTGGGAGTTCTTAAGTAATATGATTAATTGAACTTAAATTTATCATGAACTTAGTACCTAATAGTATTTTGCTTGTCTATGTTGTTGTAGATAGATGGCCCGTGCTGTTGTTCTGTTGAATTTTAATGCGTTCCTTGAGAAAGCAAAGTTGAAAGATGATGGTAGCAATTACACGGACTGGATCTGTAACTTGAGAATTATCCTCATTGCTGCATAGAGAATTACGTCCTGGAAGCACCGCTGGGTGCCAGGCCTGCTGCAGATGCAACTGACGACGTTAAGAACGTCTTCGCGAGCAAAGCCGATGACTACTCGATAGTTCAGTGTGCCATGCTTTACGGCTTAGAACCGGGACTTCAACGATGTTTTGAACGTCATGGAGCATATGAGATGTTCCAGGAGTTGAAGTTAATATTTCAAGCAAATGCCCGGATTGAGAGATATGAAGTCTCCAATAAGTTCTATATTTGCAAAATGGAGGAGAATAGTTCGCGTTGAACATATACTCAAAATGTCTGGGTATAGCAATCACTTGATTCAAGCTGGAAGTTAATCTTCCGGATGATAGTGTCATTAATGTAATTCTTCAATCATCGCCACCAAGCTACAAGAGCTTCGTGATGAACTATAATATGCAAGGGATGGATAAGACAATTCCCGAGCTCTTCGCAATGCTAAAGGCTGCGGAGGTAGAAATCAAGGAGCATCAAGTGTTGATGGTCAATAGGACCACCAGTTTCAAGAAAATGGGTAAAGGGAAGAAGAAGGGGAACTTCAAGAAGAACAACAAACAAGTTGCTGCTCAGGAGAAGAAACCCAAGTCTGGACCTAAGCCTGAGACTGAGTGCTTCTACCGCAAGCAATCGGGTCACCGGAAGCAGAACTGCCCCAAGTATTTGGCGGATAAGAAGGATGGCAAGGTGAACAAAGGTATATATGATATACATGTTATTGATGTGTACTTTACTAATGCTCGCAGTAGCACCTGGGCATTTGATACTGGTTCCGTTGCTAATATTTGCAACTCGAAACAGGGACTACGGATTAAGCGAAGATTGGCTAAGGACGAGGTGACGATGCGCGTGGGAAATGGTTCCAAAGTCGGTGTGATCGTGGTCAGCACGCTACCTCTACATCTACCTTCGGGTTTAGTTTTAGACCTAAATAATTGTTATTTGGTGCTAGCGTTGAGCATGAACATTATATCTGGATCTTGTTTGATGCGAGATGGTTATTCATTTAAATCAGAGAATAATGGTTGTTCTATTTATATGAGTAATATCTTTTATGGTCATGCACCCTTGGAGAGTGGTCTATTTCTATTAAATCTCGATAGTAGTGATACACATATTCATAATATTGAAGCCAAAAAATGCAGAGTTGATAATGATAGTGCAACTTATTTGTGGCAGTGCCGTTTAGGTCATATTGGTGTAAAGCGCATGAAGAAACTCCATACTTATGGACTTTTGTAATCACTTGATTATGGATCACTTGGTACTTGCGAACCATGCCTCATGGGCAATATGACTAAAACACCGTTCTCCGGAACAATGGAGCGAGCAACAGATTTGTTGGAGATCATACATACTGATGTATGTGGTCCGATGAATGTTGAGGCTCGCGGCGGGTATCGTTATTTTCCCACCTTCACATAAGATTTGAGCAGATATGGGTATATCTACTTAATGAAACATAAGTCTGAAACATTTGAAAAGTTCAAAGAATTTCAGAGTGAAGTGGAAAATCATCGTAACAAGAAAATAAAGTTTCTACGATCTGATCGTGGAGGAGAATATTTGAGTTACGTGTTTGGTCTTCATTTGAAACAATGCGGAATAAGTTTCGCAACTCACGCCACCTGGAACACCACAGCGTAATGGCGTGTCAGAACGTCGTAATCGTGACTTTACTAGATATGGTGCGATCTATGATGTCTCTTCTTGATTTACCGCTATCATTTTGGGGTTATGCTTTAGAGACGGCTGCATTCACGTTAAATAGGGCACCATCGAAATCCGTTGAGATGACGCCTTATGAACTGTGGTTTGGCAAGAAAGCAAAGTTGTCATTTCTTAAAAGTTTGGGGCTGCGATGCTTATGTGAAAAAACTTCAACCTGATAAGCTCGAACCCAAATTGGAGAAATGTGTCTTCATAGGATACCCAAAGGAAACTGTTGGGTACACCTTCTATCACAGATCCGAAGGCAAGACATATGTTGCTAAGAATGGATCCTTTCTAGAGAAGGAGTTTCTCTTGAAAGAAGTGAGTGGGAGGAAAGTAGAACTTGATGAGGTAAGTACTGTACCTGCTCCCTTATTGGAAAGTAGTTCATCCCAGAAACCGGTTCCTGTGACACCTATACCAATCAGTGAGGAAGCTAATGATGTTGATCATGAAACTTCAGATCAAGTTACTACTGAACCTCATAGGTCAACCAGAGTAAGATCCGCACCAGAGTGGTACGGTAATCCTATACTGGAGGTCATGTTATTTGACCAAGGCGAACCTACGAACTATGAAGAAGCGATGGTGAGCCCAGATTCCGCAAAATGGCTTGAGGCCATGAAATTTGAGATGGGATCCATGTATGAGAACAAAGTGTGGACTTTGGTTGACTTGCCCGATGATCGGCAAGCCATAGAGAATAAATGGATCTTCAAGAAGAAGACTGACGCTGACGGTAATGTTACTGTCTAGAAAGCTCGACTTGTTGCAAAAGGTTTTCGACAAGTTTAAGGGGTTGACTACGATGAGACTTTCTCACCCTAGCGATGCTTAAGTCTGTCCGAATCATGTTAGCAATTGCCGCATTTTATGATTATGAAATTTGGCAAATGGATGTCAAAACTGCATTCTGAATGGATTTACGGAAGAAGAGTTGTATATGATGCAACGAGAAGGTTTTGTCGATCCAAAAGGATCTAACAAAGTGTGCAAGCTCCAATGATCCATTTATGGACTGGTGCAAGCCTCTCGGAGTTGGAATAAATGTTTTGATAGTGTGATCAAAGCATATGGTTTTATCTGAGACTTTTGGAGAAGCTTTGTATTTACAAGAAAGTGAGTGGGAGCTCTGTAGCATTTCTAATATTATATGTGGATGACATATTGCTGATTGGAAATGATATAGAATTTCTGGATAGCATAAAAGGGTACTTGAATAAGAGTTTTTCAATGGAAGACCTCGGTGAAGCTGCATACATATTGGGCATCAAGATCTATATAGATAGATCAAGACGCTTAATTGGACTTTCACAAAGCACATACCTTGACAAAGTTTTGGAAAAGTTCAAAATGGATCAAGCAAAGAAAGGGTTCTTGCCTATGTTACAAGGTGTGAAGTTGAGTCAGACTCAATGCCCAACCACTGCAGAAGATAGAGAGAAAATGAAAAGTGTTCCCTATGCTTCAGCCATAGGCTCTATCATGTATGCAATGTTGTGTACTAGACCTGATGTGTGCCTTGCTATTAGCTTAGCAGGGAGGCACCAAAGTAATCCAGGAGTGGATCCTTTGGACGCCGGTCAAGAACATCTGAAATACACGAAAAGGACTAAGGATATGTTTCTCGTTTATGGAGGCGACAAAGAGCTCGTGTAAATGGTTACATCGATGTAAGCTTTTGACAATCGATCCGGACGATTCTAAATCACAAACCGGATACGTGTTTATATTGAATGGTGGAGCTGTCGGTTGGTGCAGTTCTAAACAAAGGCCGTCATGGCGGGATCTACGTGTGAAGAGGAGTACATAGCTGCTTCGGAAGCAACAAATGAAGGAGTCTGGATGAAGGAGTTCATATCCGATCTAGGTGTCATACCTAGTGCATCGGGTCCAATGAAAATCTTTTGTGACAATACTAGTGCAATTGCCTTGGCAAAGGAATCCAGTTTTCACAAGAGAACCAAGCACATCAAGAGACGCTTCAATTTCATCCGGGATCAAGTCCGGGTGGGAGACATGGAGATTTGCAAGATACATACGGATCTGAATATTGCAGATCCATTGACTAAGCCTCTTCCACGAGAAAAACATGATCAGCACCAAGCCTCCATGGGTGTTAGAATCATTACTGTCCAATCTAGATTAATGACTCTAGTGCAAGTGGGAGACTGAAGGAAATATGCCCTAGAGGCAATAATAAAGTTCTTATTTATTTCCTCATATCATGATAAATGTTTATTATTCATGCTAGAATTGTATTAACCGGAAACATAATACATGTGTGAATACATAGACAAACATAGTGTCACTAGTATGCCTCTACTTGACTAGCTCGTTAATCAAAGATGGTTGAGTTTCCTAGCCATAGACATGAGTTGTCATTTCATTAACGGGATCACATCATTAGGAGAATGATGTGATTGACTTGACCCATTCTGTTTGCTTAGCACTTGATCATTTATTTTGTTGCTATTGCTTTCTTCATGACTTATACATGTTCCTATGACTATGAGATTATGCAACTCCGAATACCGGAGGAACACTTTGTGTACTACCAAACGTCACAACGAATCGGGTGATTATAAAGGTGCTCTCACAGGTGTCTCCGATGGTACTTGTTGAGTTGGCATAGATCGAGATTAGGATTTGTCACTCCGATTGTCGAGAGGTATCTCTGGGCCCTCTCGGTATTGCACATCACTATAAGCCTTGCGAGCAATGTGATTAATGAATTAGTAACGGGATGATGCACTACGGAACGAGTAAAGAGACTTGCTAGTAACGAGATTGAGCTAGGTATTGAGATACCGACGATCGAATCTGGGGGAAGTAACATACCGATGACAAAGGGAACAACGTATGTTGTTATGCGGTTTGACCGATAAAGATCTTCGTAGAATATGTAGGAAGCAATATGAGCATCCAGGTTCCGCTATTGGTTATTGACCGGAGACGTGTCTCGGTCATGTCTACATAGTTCTCGAACCCGTAGGGTCCGCACGCTTAAAGTTCTGTGACGATCGGTATTATGAGTTTATATGTTTTGATGTACCGAAGGTAGTTCGGAGTCCCGGATATGATCACGGACATGACGAGGAGGTTACTGGAATCCCCAGGAGGTATATGGGCCTTAGTGGAAAAGAGAGGAGAGGAGCAAAGGAGGCGGTGCCCCCCCCCCAAGCCCAATCCGAATTGGGAAGGGGGCCGGCTGAAGGAAATATGCCCTAGAGGCAATAAAAAAGTTATTATTTATTTCCTTATTTCATGATAAATATTTATTATTCATGCTAGAATTGTATTAACCGGAAACATAATACTTGTGTGAATACATAGACAAATAGAGTGTTACTAGTATGCCTCTACTTGACTAGCTCGTTGATCAAAGATGGTTATGTTTCCTAACCATTGACATGAGTTGTCATTTGATTAACGGGATCACATCATTAGAAGAATGATGTGATTGACTTGACCCATTCCGTTAGCTTAGCACACGATCGTTTAGTATGTTGCTATTGCTTTCTTCATGACTTATACATGTTCGTATGACTATGAGATTATGCAACTCCCGTTAACCGGAGGAACACTTTGTGTGCTACCAAACGTCACAACGTAACTGGGTGATTATAAAGGTGCTCTACACGTGTATCCGAAGGTACTTGTTGGGTTGGCGTATTTCGAGATTAGGATTTGTCATTCCGATTGTCGGAGAAGTATCTCTGGGCCCACTCGGTAATGCACATCACTTAGGCCTTGCAAGTATTGCAACTAATGAGTTAGTTGCGGGATGATGTATTACGGAACAAGTAAAGAGACTTGCCGGTAACGAGATTGAACTAGGTATTGAGATACCGACGATCGAATCTCGGGCAAGTAACGTACCGATGACAAAGGGAACAACGTATGTTGTTATGCGGTTTGATCGATAAAGATCTTCGTAGAATATGTAGGTTCCGCTATTGGTTATTGACCGGAAATGTGCCTCGGTCATGTCTACATAGTTCTCGAACCCGTAGGGTCCGCACGCTTAAAGTTTCGATAACGATTACATTATGAGTTTATGTGTTTTGATGTACTGAAGGTAGTTCGGAGTCCCGGATGTGATCACGGACATCACGAGGAGTCTCGAAATGGTTGAGACATAAAGATTGATATATTGGATGACTATATTCGGACACCGAAATGGTTCCGGGGGTTATCGGATATATACCGGAGTACCGGGGGGTTACCGGAACCCCCCCGGAGGTTGTTGGGCCTCATGGGCCCAATTGGTGGAAGAGGAGAAGAGGCCAAGGGGCAGCGCCGCCCTTCCCCAAGTCCGAATTGGACAAGGAGGGGGCGACGCCCCTTTCCTTTCCCCTCTCTCCTTCCCTCTCCTCTCCTAATCCAACAAGGAAAGGGAGGGAGTCCTACTCCCTGGGAGTAGGACTCCTCTGGCGCCCCTCTGGCGGCCGCCTCTCCCCCTTGCTCCTTTATATACGGGGGCAGGGGGCACCCCATAGACACAACAATTGATCATTGATCTCTTAGCCATGTGCGGTGCCCCCCTCCACCATGATCCACCTCAATAATATCGTAGCGGTGCTTAGGCGAAGCCCTGCATCGGTAGAACATCAACATCGTCATCACGCTGCAGGTGTCTTGTGAAACTCTCCTCAACACTCCGGATCGGAGTTCAAGGGACGTCATCAAGCTGAACGTGTGCTGAACTCGAAGGTGCCGTTGTTCGGTACTTGGATCGGTCGGATTGTGAAGACGTACGACTACGTCAACCGCATTGTGCTAACGCTTCCACTTTCGGTCTACGTGGGTACGTGAACACACTCTCGCCTCTCGTTGCTATGCATCACCATGATCCTCTGTGTGCGTAGGAATTTTTTTGAAATTACTACGTTCCCCAACAGTGGCATCCGAGCCTGGTTTTATGCGTAGATGTTATATGCACGAGTAGAACACAAGTGAGTTGTGGGCGATACAAGTCATACTGCTTACCAAAGATGTCATACTTTGGTCTGACGGTATTGTTGGATGAAGCGGCCTGCATCCGACATTACGCCAGACGCTTACGCGAGACTGGTTCTACCGACGTGCTTTTGCACACGGTGTTGGCGGTGTCAGTTTCTCCAACTTTAGTTGAACTGAGTGTATACGCCGGTCCTTGCGAAGGTTAAAACAGCATCAACTTGACAAACTATCTTGTGGTTTTGATGCGTAGGTAAGAACAGTTCTTGCTAACCCCGTAGCAGCCACGTAAAACTTGCAACAACAAAGTAGAGGACGTCTAACTTTTTTTGCAGGGCATGTTGTGATGTGATATGGTCAAGGCATGATGCTATATTTTATTGTATGAGATGATCATGTTTTGTAATCGAGTTATCGGCAACTGGCAGGAGCCATATGGTTGTCGCTTTATTGTATGCAATGCAATCGCCTCGTAATGCTTTACTTTATCACTAAGCGGTAGCGATAGTCATAGAAGCATAAGATTGGCGAGACGACAACGATGCTATGATGGAGATCAAGGTGTTGCGCCGGTGACGATGGTGATCATGACGGTGCTTCGGAGATGGAGATCACAAAGCACAAGATGATGATGGCCATATCATATCACTTATATTGATTGCATGTGATGTTTATCTTTTATGTATCTTATCTTGCTTTGATTGACGGTAGCATTATAAGATGATCTCTCACTAAATTATCAAGGTATAAGTGTTCTCCCCAGTATGCACCGTCGCGAAAGTTCTTCATGCTTTGAGACACCACGTGATGGTCGGGTGTGATAGGCTCTACGTTCAAGTACAACGGGTGCAAAACAGCTTGCACACGCGGAATACTCGAGTTAAACTTGACGAGCCTAGCATATAACAGGTATGGCCTCTAACGCTGGAGACCGAAAGGTCGAGCGTGAATCATATAGTAGATATGATCAACATATTGATGTTCACCATTGAAACTACTCCATCTCACGTGATGATCGAACATGGTTTAGTTGATATGGATCATGTGATCACTTAGAAGATTAGAGGGATGTCTATCTAAGTGTGAGTTCTTAAGTAAATATGATTAATTGAACTTAAATTTATCATGAACTTAGTACTGATAGTATCTTGCTTGTCTATGTTGTTGTAGATAGATGGCCCGTCTTTGTTGTTTCATTGAATTTTAATGCGTTCCTTGAGAAAGCAAAGTTGAAAGATGATGGTAGCAATTACACGGACTAGGTCCGTAATTTGAGGATTATCCTCATTGCTACACAGAAGAATTACGTCCTGGAAGCACCGCTAGGTGCCAAACTTGCTGCAGGAGCAACACCAGATGTTATGAACGTCTGGCAGAGCAAAGCTGATGACTACTCGATAGTTCAGTGTGCCATTCTTTACGGCTTAGAACCGGGACTTCAACGACGTTTTGAACGTCATGGAGCATATGGGATGTTCCAGGAGTTGAAGTTAATATTTCAAGAAAATGCCCGGATTGAGAGATATGAAGTCTCCTATAAGTTCTACAAATTGCAAGATGGAGGAGAATAGTTACATCGGTGAGCATATACTCGTAATGTCCGGGTATAACAATCACTTGATTCAACCGGGAGTTAATCTTCCGGATGATAGCGTCATTGACGTAATTCTTGATCCACCGCCACCAAGCTACAAGAGCTTCGTGATGAACTATAATATGCAAGGGATGGATAAGACGATTCCCGAGGTCTTCGCAATGCTAAAGGCTGCGGAGGTAGAACTCAAAAAGGAGCATCAAGTGTTGATGGTCAATAAGACCACCCGTGTCAAGAAAAAGGGCAAAGGGAAGAAGAAGGAACTTCAAGAAGAACAGCAAACAAGTTGCTGCTCAAGAGAAGAAACCCAAGTCTGGACCTAAGCACGAGGCTGAGTGCTTCTATCGCAAGCGACATCGGGTCACTGGAAGCGGAACTGCCCCAAGTATTTGGCGGATAAGATGGATGGCAAAGTGAACAAAGGTATATTTGATATACATGTTATTGATGTGTACTTTACTAGTGTTTATAGCAACCCCTCAGTATTTGATACTAGTTCAATTGCTATGATTAGTAACTCGACACGAGAGTTGCGTAATGAACAGAGACTAGTTAAGGGTGAAGTGATGATGTGTGTTGGAAGTGGTTCCAAGACTGATATGATCATCATCGCACACTCCCTGTACTTTCGGGATTAGTGTGGAACCTAAATAAATTTTATTTGGTGTTTGCGTTGAGCATGAATATGATTTGATCATGTTTATTGCAATACGGTTATTCATTTAAGTTAGAGAATAATTGTTGTTCTGTTTACATGAATAAAACCTTATATGGTTACACACCCAATGAAAATGATTCATTGGATCTCGATCGTAGTGATTCACATATTCATAATATTGAAGCCAAAAGATGCAAAGTTAATAATGATAGTGCAACTTATTTGTGGCACTGCCGTTTAGGTCATATTGGTGTAAAGCGCATGAAGAAACTCCATGTTGATGGGCTTTTTGAATCACTTGATGCTTGCGAACCATGCCTCTTGGGCAAGATGACTAAAACGTCGTTCTCCAGAACAATGGAGCGAGCAACAGATTTGTTGGAAATCATACATACTGATGTATGTGGTCCGATGAATGTTGAGGCTCGCGGCAAGTATCATTATTTTCTGACCTTCACAGATGATTTGAGCAGATATGGGTATATCTACTTGATGAAACACAAGTCTGAAACATTTGAAAAAGTTCAGAGAATTTCAGAGTGAAGTGGAGAATCGTCGTAACAAGAAAATAAAAAGTTTCTACGATATGATCGTGGAGGAGAATATTTGAGTTATGAGTTTGGTCTTCAATTAAATCAATGTAGAATAGTTTCACAAACTCATGCCACCTGGAACACCACAGCATAATGGTGTGTCCGAACGTCATAACCGTACTTTATTGGATATAGTGCAATCTATGATGTCTCTTACCGATTTACCACTATCGTTTTGGGTTATGCATTAGAGACAGCTACATTCACGTTAAATAGGGCAACATCTAAATCCGTGGAGATGACACTGTATGGACTGTGGTTTGGCAAGAAACCTAAGCTGTCGTTTCTTAAAGTTTGGGACTGCGATGCTTATGTGAAAAAAGCTTCAACATGATAAGCTCGAACCCAAATCGGAGAAGTAAATCTTCATAGGATACCCAAAAGTAACTGTTGGGTACACCTTCTATCACAGATCCGAAGGCAAGATATTCGTTCTTGAGAATGGATCCTTTCTAGAAGCGGTTTCTCTCGAAAGAAGTGAGTGGGAGGAAAGTAGAACTTGATGAGGTAAGCTGTACCTGCTCCCTTATTGGAAAGTAGTTTATTGCGTAAATCTGTTCTGTGACTCCTACACCAATTAGTGAGGAAGCTAATGATGATGATCATGTAACTTCAGATCAAGTTACTACCGAACCTCGTAGGTAAACCAGAGTAAGATCCGCACAAGAGTGGTACGGTAATCCTGTTGGAAATATGCCCTAGAGGCAATAATAAATTAGTTATTATTATATTTACTTGTTCATGATAATCGTTTATTATCCATGCTATAATTGTATTGATAGGAAACTCAGATACATGTGTGGGTACGTAAACAACACCATGTCCCTAGTAAGCCTCTAGTTGACTAGCTCGTTGATCAACAGATGGTTACGGTTTCACGACCATGGACATTGGATGTCGTTGATAACGGGATCACATCATTTGGAGAATGATGTGATGGACAAGACCCAATCCTAAGCCTAGCACAAAGATCGTAGTTCGTATGCTAAAGCTTTTCTAATGTCAAGTATCATTTCCTTAGACCATGAGATTGTGCAACTCCAGGATGCCGTAGGAATGCTTTGGGTGTACCAAGCGCCACAACGTGGCTGGGTGGCTATAAAGGTGCACTACGGTATCTCCGAAAGTGTCTGTTGGGTTGGCACGAATCGAGATCGGATTTGTCACTCCGTGTGACGGAGAGGTATCTCTGGGCCCACTCGGTAGGACATCATCATAATGTGCACAATGTGACCAAGGGGTTGATCACGGGATGATGTGTTACGGAACGAGTAAAGAGACTTGCCGTAACGAGATTGAACAAGGTATCGAGGATACCGACCATCGAATCTCGGGCAAGTACAATACCGCTAGACAAAGGGAATTGTATACGGGATCAATTGAGTCCTTGACATCGTGGTTCATCCGATGAGATCATCGTGGAACATGTGGAGCCAACATGGGTATCCGGATCGGCTGTTGGTTATTGACCGGAGAACGTCTCGGTCATGTTCCGCATGGTTCCCGAACCCGTAGGGTCTACACATAAGGTTCGATGGCGCTTAGGGTTATAAAGGAAGTTTGTATGTGGTTACCGAATGTTGTTCGAGTCCGGATGAGATCCCGGACGTCACGAGGAGTTCGGAATGGTCCGGAGGTAAAGATTTATATATGGGAAGTCCTGTTTTGGTCACGGAAAAGTTTGGGTTTTATCGGTAGCGTCTGGGACCACCGGGAGGGTCCCGGGGTCCACCAAGTGGGGCCACCATCCTGGAGGGCTGCATGGGCCAAGTGTGGGAGGGACCAGCCCCATGTGGGCTGGTGCGCCCCACAAGGGCCCAAGGCGCCTAGGGTTAGGGGAGGGGGCGCACCCACCTAACTTGGGGGGCAAGTTTCCCCTCTTCCCCCTCTTGGCCGCACCCTAGATGGGTTTGGGTTGGCCGCCGCCCCTAGGGTTGGAACCCTAGGTGGGGGCGCAGCCCTCCCTCTCCCCCTATATATACTTGAGGGTTTTGGGGCTGCCAACAGATGAGTTTGACCTCTCCCTGGCGCAGCCCTACCTCTCACCCTTCTCCTCTCCCATGGTGCTTGGCAAAGCCTGCAGGATTGCCACGCTCCTCCATCACCACCACGCCGTTGTCTGCTTTGCTGGACAGAGTCTTCCTCAACCTCTCCCTCTCTCCTTGCTGGATCAAGGCATGGGAGACGTCACCAGACTGTCACGTGTGTTGAACGCGGAGGTGCCTTCCGATTCGGCACTAGGATCTCCGGTGATTTGGATGACGGCAGTAGCACGACTCCTTCAACCCCGTTCTCTTGAACGCATCCACTTAGCGATCTACAAGGGTATGTAGATGCACTCTCCTTCCCTTCGTTGCTAGTATCTCCATAGATAGATCTTGGTGACTCGTAGGAAAATTTTGAATTTCTACTACGTTCCCCAACAGTGGTATCAGAGCTAGGTCTATTGCGTAGATTCTTTGCACGAGTAGAACACAAAGTAGTTGTGGGCGTTGATTTTGTTCAATATGCTTACCGTTACTAGTCCAATCTTGTTTCGACGGTATTGTGGGATGAAGCGGCCCGGACCGACCTTACACGTACACTTACGTGAGACAGGTTCCACTGACTGACATGCACTTGTTGCATAAGGTGGGCTAGCGGGTGCCGATCTCTCCCACTTTAGTCGGAACGGATTCGATGAAAAGGGTCCTTATGAAGGGTAAATAGCAATTGGCATATCACGTTGTGGTTTAGTGCGTAGGTAAGAAACGTTCTTGCTAGAAACCCATAGCAGCCACGTAAAACATGCAAACAACAATTAGAGGACGTCTAACTTGTTTTTGCAGGGTATGGTATGTGATGTGATATGGCCAAGAAGAATGTGATGAATGATATGTGATGTATGAGATTGATCATGTTCTTGTAATAGGAATCACGACTTGCATGTCGATGAGTATGACAACCGGCAGGAGCCATAGGAGTTGTCTTTATTTATTGTATGACCTGCGTGTCATTGAACAAACGCCATGTAATTACTTTACTTTATTGCTAACCGGTAGCCATAGTAGTAGAAGTAATAAGTTGGCGAGACAACTTCATGGAGACACGATGATGGAGATCATGATGATGGAGATCATGGTGTCATGCCGGTGACGATGATGATCATGGAGCCCCAAAGATGGAGATCAAAAGGACCAAAATGATATCGGCCATATCATGTCACTATTTGATTGCATGTGATGTTTATCATGTTTATACATCTTATTTGCTTAGAACGACGGTAGTAAATAAGATGATCCCTCATTAAAATTTCAAGAAAGTGTTCCCCCTAATTGTGCACCGTTGCAAAAGTTCGTCGTTTCGAAGCACCACGTGATGATCGGGTGTGATAGATTCTTACGTTCACATACAATGGGTGTAAGCCAGATTTACACGCATAAAACACTTAGGTTGACTTGACGAGCCTAGCATGTACAGACATGGCCTCGGAACACAAGAGACCGAAGGTCGCAAAGCATGAGTCGTATAGTAGATACGATCAACATGAAGATGTTCACCGATGATGACTAGTCCGTCTCACGTGATGATCGGACACGGCCTAGTTGACTCGGATCATGTAATCACTTAGATGACTAGAGGGATGTCTATCTGAGTGTGAGTTCATTAGATGAACTTAATTATCCTGAACATAGTCAAAAGCCCTTTGCAAATTATGTCATAGCTCGCGCTTTAGTTCTATTTTTTAGATATGTTCCTAGAGAAAATATAGTTGAAAGTTGATAGTAGCAATTATGCGGTCGAGAAAGCTTATGTCCTTAATGCACCGCTCGGTGTCTTTGGACCTCGAACGTGGTCTGTGGATGTTTCGAACATCTGACACACGTTTTGATGACTACGTGATAGTTCGGTAATGTTAAACGGCTTAGAATTGAGGCACCAAAGACGTTTTTTGAAACGTCGCGGAACATATGAGATGTTCTGAGGGCTGAAATTGGGATTTCAGGATCGTACTCACGTCAAGAGGTATAAGACCTCCGACGATTTTCTTAGCCTGCAAACGAAAGGAGAAAAGCTCAATCGTTGAGCTTGTGCTCAAATTGTCTGAGTACAACAATCACTTGAATTGAGTGAGAGTTAATCTTCTAGATGAGATAGTGATGTTTCTCCAAAGACATTGCCACCAAGCTACTAGAGCTTCGAGATGAACTATAACATATCAGGGATAGATATGATGATCCTTGAAGTGTTCGCGGTGTTTGACAATGAAAGTAGAAGTCAAGTAGGAGCATCAATTGTTGATGGTTGGTAAAACCACTAGTTTCAAGAAGGGCAAGTGCAACAAGGGATACTTCATGAAACGGCAAAGCGATTCTTTGCTCTAGTGAAGAAACCCAAGGTTGAACCCAAACCCGAGACTAAGTGCTTACGTAATGAGAGGAACGGACCTGAAGCGGAACCACCCTAGATACTTGGTAGATGAGAAGGTCGGCAAGGTTGATAGAAGTATATTGGATATACATTATGTTAATGTGTACTTTACTAGTACTCCTAGTAGCACTAGGGTATTAGATACCGGTTCAGTTGCTAAGTGTTAGTAACTCGAAATAACAGCTACGGAATAAACGGAGACTAGCTAAAGGTGAGTTGTCGATATGTGTTGGAAGTGGTTCCAAGGTTGATGTGATCAGCATCGCACGCTCCCTCTACCATCGAGATTGGTGCTAAACCTGAATATTGTTATTTGGTGTTTGCGTTGAGCATAGACATGATTGGATTATGTCTATTGCAATGCGGTTATTCATTTAAGGAGAATAATGGTTACTCTAATTATTTGAATAATACCTTCAATGGTCTTACACCTAAAAGAATGGTTTATTGAATCTCGATCGTAGTGATACACTTTTTCATGCCAAAAGATATAAGATAGTAATGATAGTACCGCTTACTTGTGGCACTGCCATGTAAGTCATATTGGTGTAAAACGCATGAAGAAGCTCCATGTTGATGGATCTTTGGACTCACTCGCTTTTGAAAAGTTTGAGACATGCGAACCATTTCTATTGGTGTATACGCATGAAGAAACTCCATGCAGATGGATCGTTTGGACTCACTTGATTTTGAATCACTAGAGATATGCAAATCATACCACATGGGCAAGATGGTGAAAAGCCTCGTTTTTCGGTAAGATGGAACAAGATAGCAACTTGTTGGAAGTAACACATTTGATGTGTGCAGTCCAATGAGTCTTTGAGGCATCTGATGAATATCGTTATGTTCTTACTTCACGAGATGATTCGAGTAGATGTTGAGTATATTTACTTGATGAAACACAAATCTGAATTATTGAATGGTTCAAGTAATTTCAGAGTGAAGTTAAAGATCATCGTGACAAGAGGATAAAATGTCTATGATATGATCATAGAGATGATTATCTCGAGTTACGAGCTTTGTACGCAATTAAGACATTGTGGAAATTGTTTCACAATAAATACCGCTCGAACACCATAGTGTGATGGTGTGTCCGAACATCATAGTTGCACCCTGTTGAATATGGTGCGTACCATGATGTCTCTTATCGAATTACCACTATCGTTCATGGTTTAGGCATTAGAGACAACCGCACTCACTTTAATAGGGCACCACGTAATTCCGTTGAGACGACACCGTTTGAACTATGGTTTGGAGAAACCTAAGTTGTCGCTTTCTTAAAAGTTTGGGGTTGCGATGCTTATGTGAAAAAGTTTCAGGTTGATAAGCTCAAACCCAAAGCGGATAAAATGCATCTTCATAGGACACCCAAAACAGTTGGGTATACCTCCTATCTCAGCTCCGGAAGCAAAAGTAATTGGTTGTAGAATCGGGTCCTTTCTCGTGGACAAGTTTCTCTCGAAAGAATTGAGGGGGAGGATGGTGGAGACTTTATGGGGGTATTAAACCATCACTTCAACTAGTGTGCAGCAGGCACGGGGAAGTTGTTCTGTGGCGCCTACACCAATTGAAGTAGAAGCTTATGATAGTGATCATGATGCTTCGGATCAAGTCACTACCGGACCTCGTGGAAGGTCGACAAGGACGTTACTACTTGAGTGGTACGCAATCATGTCTTAGAGGTTATGTTGCTAGACAACAATGAACCCACGAGCTATGGAGAAGCGATGGTGGGCCCGGATTCGACGAATGGCTCGAGGCCATAACATCCGAGAGAGGATCCATGACTTTGGAAGAAATACTTGATGGTCGTAAGGACGTTGGGTAAAGATGGATTTTAAAAGGAAGATGCATAAAGATGGTAAGTATCACCATTAAGAAAGCTTGACTTGTCGTTAAAGATGTTTTCCGACAAGTTCAAGGAGTTGACTACGGTGAGGCTTTCTCACTCATAGCGATGCTAAGAGTCTGTTGGAATTGGATTAGGAGTTACTGCATTATTTATGAAATCTTGCATATAGGATGCCAAAACATTGTTTCCTTGACAGTTTTCTTGAGGAAAGGTTGTATGTGATACAACCAGAAGGTTTTTGATAATCCTGAAAGACGCTAACAAGTATGCAAAGCTCCAGCTATCCTTCTAAGGACTGGAGTAAGCATCTCGGAGTTGGAATGTACGCTTTGATGAGATGATCAAAGATTTTGGGTCTATACAAAGTTTATGAGAAACTTGTATTTCCAAAGAAGTGAGTGGGAGCACTATAGAATTTCTGATGAGTATATGTTGTTGACATATTGTTGATCAGAAATAATGTATAACTTCTAGAAAGTATATAGGGTTATTTGAAAAGTGTTTTTCAATGAAAACCTGGATTAGGCTACTTGAACAATAAGCAGCAAGATCTATAAGATAGATCAAAATGCTTAATAATACTTTCAAATGAGCACATACCTTGACATAATCTTGAAGGTGTTCAAGATGGATCGATCAAAGAAGGAGTTCTTGCCTGAGTTGTAAGGTATGAAGTTAAGAGTTAAAGCTCGACCATGGCGAGAAAGAGAGAAAGGACGAAGGTCGTCCCCTATGCTTCAGACGTAGGCTCTATAGTATGCTATCTTTGTGTACCGCACCAGTGTGCCTTGCCATGAGTCGGTCAAGGGTACAAGAATGATCCAGGAATGGATCATTGGACAACCGACAAAATTGTCCTTGGAGTAAATAAGGACATGTTTCTCGATTATGGAGGTGATAAAGAGTTCGGCGTAAAGGGTTACGTCGATGCAAGCTTTGACACCTATCCGAGTGACTCTGAGTAGCAAACCGGATACGTATAGTGGAGCAACCATTTGGAATAGCTCCAAGTGGAGCGTGGAAGCAGCGTTTACAATATGACCTAGAAATTTGCAAAGCACACACGAATCTGAAAGGTTCAGATCCGTTGACTACAACCTCTCTCACAAGCATAAACATGATCAAACCCAGAACTCATTGAGTGTTAATCACATAGTGATGCGAACTAGATTATTGATTCTAGTAAACTCTTTGGATGTTGGTCACAAGGCGATGTGACCTGTGAGTGTTAATCACATGGCGATGTGAACTAGATTATTGACTCTAGTGCAAGTGGGAGACTGTTGGAAATATGCCCTAGAGGCAATAATAAATTAGTTTTATTATTATATTTCCTTGTTCATGATAATCGTTTATTATCCATGCTATAATTGTATTGATAGGAAACTCGGATACATGTGTGGGTACATAAACAACACCATGTCCCTAGTAAGCCTCTAGTTGACTAGCTCGTTGATCAATGATGGTTACGGTTTCACGACCATGGACTTTGGGTGTCGTTTATAACGGGATCACATCATTTGGAGTATGATGTGATGGACAAGACCCAATCCTAAGCCTAGCACAATGATCGTAGTTCGTATGCTAAAGCTTTTCTAATGTCATGTATCATTTCCTTATACCATGAGATTGTGCAACTCCGGATGCCGTAGGAATGCTTTGGGTGTACCAAAGCGTCCTGGCAATAATCGGGTGGCTATAAAGGTGCACTACGGTATCTCCGAAAGTGTGCATTGGGTTGTACGAATCGAGACTGGATTTGTCACTCCGTGTGACGGAGAGGTATCTCTGGGCCCACTCGGTAGGACATCATCATAATGTGCACAATGTGACCAAGGGGTTGATCATGGGATGATGTGTTACGGAACGAGTAAAGAGACTTGCCGGTAACGAGATTGAACAAGGTATCGGGATACCGACGATCGTATCTCGGGCAAGTACAATACCGCTAGACAAAGGGAATTGTATACGGGATCAATTGAGTCCTTGACATCGTGGTTCATCCGATGAGATCATCGTGGAACATGTGGGAGCCAACATGGGTATCCAGATCCCGCTGTTGGTTATTGACGGAGAACGCCTCGGTCATGTCTCGATGGTTCCCGAACCCGTAGGGTCTACACTTAAGGTTCGATGACGCTAGGGTTATAAAGGAAGTTTGTATGTGGTTACCGAATGTTGTTGAGTCCGGATGAGATCCCGGACGTCACGAGGAGTTCGGAATGGTCCGGAGGTAAAGATTTATATATGGGAAGTCCTGTTTGGTCACCGAAAAGTTTGGGTTTTATCGGTAACGTCTGGGACCACCGGAGGGTCTGGGGTCCACCAAGTGGGGCCACCATCCTCGGATTTCTGCATGGGCCAAGTGTGGGAGGACCAGCCCGGGTGGGCTGGTGTGCCCCCACAAGGGCCCAAGGCGCCTAGGGTTTGGGGAGGGGGCGCACCCACCTAACTTGGGGGGCAAGTTTCCCCTCTTCCCCCCCCCCTTGGTCGCACCCTAGATGGGTTTGGGCTGGCCGCCGCCCCTAGGGGTGGAACCCTAGGTGGGGGCGCAGCCCTCCTTCTCCCCCTATATATACTTGAGGGTTTTGGGGCTGCCAAGAGATGAGCTTGACCTCTCCCTGGCGCAGCCCTACCTCTCTCCCTTCTCCTCTCCCGTGGTGCTTGGCGAAGCCCTGCAGGATTGCCACGCTCCTCCATCACCACCACGCCATTGTGCTGCTGCTGGATGGAGTCTTCCTCAACCTCTCCCGCTCTCCTTGCTGGATCAAGGCATGGGAGACGTCACCGGACTGTACGTGTGTTGAACGCGGAGGTGCCATCCGTTCGGCACTAGGATCTCCGGTGATTTGGATCACGATGAGTACGACTCCTTCAAACCCGTTCTCTTGAACGCTTCCGCTTAGCGATCTACAAGGGTATGTAGATGCACTGTCCTTCCCTTCGTTGCTAGTATCTCCATAGATAGATCTTGGTGACTCGTAGGAAAATTTTGAATTTCTGCTACGTTCCCCAACAAATCCTGTTCTGGAGGTCATGTTACTTGACCATGACGAACCTATGAACTATGAGGAAGTGATGATGAAGCCCAGATTCCGCAAAATGGTTTAAGGCCATGAAATCTGAGATGGGATCCATGTATAAAGAACAAAGTATGGACTTTGATTGACTTGCCCGATGATTGGTGAGCCATTGAGATTAAATGGATCTTCAAGAGGAAGACAGACGACGATAGTAGTGTTACTATCTACAAAGCTAGAATTGTCGCATAAAGGTTTTCGACAAGTTCAAGGTGTTGACTACGATGAGAGTTTCTCACTCGTATCTATGCTTAAGTCTGTCCGAATCATGTTGGCAATTGCCGCATTTTATGAAATCTGGCAAATGGATAAACAAAACTACATTCCTTAATGGATTTATTAAAGAAGAGTTGTATATGATGCAACCAGAAGTTTTTGTCAATCCTAAAGGTGCTAACAAAATATGAAAACTCCAGCGATCCATCTATTGACTGGTGCAAGCATCTCAGAGTTGGAATATACGCTTTGATGAGTTGATCAAAACATATAGTTTTATACAGACTTACGGTGAAGCCTGTATTTACAAGAAAGTGAGTGGGAGCACTACAACATTTCTGATAAGTATATGTGAATGACATATTGTTGATCAGAAATAATGTAGAATTATTACGCAAAAGCATAAAGGAGTGTTTGAAAGGAGTTTTTCAAAGAAAGACCTCAGTGAAGCTGCTTACATATTGAGCATAAAGATCTATAGAGATAGATCAAGACGCTTGATAAGTTTTTTCAATGAGTACATACCTTGACAAGATTTTGAAATAGTTCAAAATGGAACAGTCAAAGAAAGAGTTTTCTTGCCTGTGTTACGAGGTGTGAGATTGAGTAAGACTCAAAACCCGACCACGGCAGAAGATAGAAAGAGAATGAAAGTCATTCCCTATGCCTCAGCCATAGGTTCTATAAAGTATGCCATGCTGTGTGCCAGATCTATTGTATACCCTACACTGTGTTTAGAAAGGAAGTACAATAGTGATCTAGGAGTAGATCACTGGACAACGGTCAAAATTATCCTTAGTGAATAAGGAAATATTTCTCGGTTATGGAGGTGATAAAGAGTTCGTCGTAAAAGGTTACGTCGATGCAAGCTTTAACACCGATCTGGATGACTCTAAGTCTCGATCTAGATACATATTGAAAGTGGGAGCTATCAGTTAGAGTAGTTCCGTGCAGAGCATTGTAGACATAGAAATTTGCAAAATACTTGCGGATCTGAATGTGACAGACCCGTTAACAAAAACTATCTCACAAGCAAAACATGATCACAGCTTAGTACTCTTTGGGTGTTAATCACATAGCGATGTGAACTAGATTACTGACTCTAGTAAACCCTTTGGGTGTTGGTCACATGTCGATGTGAACTATGGGTGTTAACCACATAAAGATGTGAACTATTGATGTTAAATCACATGGTGATGTGAACTAGATTATTGACTCTAGTGCAAGTGGGAGATCAAGGAAATATGCCCTAGAGGCAATAATAAAGTTATTCTTTATTTCCTTATTTCATGATAAATGTTTATTATTCATGCTAGAATTGTATTAACCGGAAACATAATACTTGTGTGAATACATAGACAAACAGAGTGTCACTAGTATGCCTCTACTTGACTAGCTTGTTGATCAAAGATGGTTATGTTTCCTAACCATTGACATGAGTTGTAATTTGATTAACAGGATCACATCATTAGAAGAATGATGTGATTTACTTGACCCATTCCGTTAGCTTAGCACACGATCGTTTAGTATGTTGCTATTGCTTTCTTCATGACTTATACATGTTCCTATGACTATGAGATTATGCAACTCCCGTTTACCGGAGGAACACTTTGTGTGCTACCAAACGTCACAAAGTAACTGGGTGATTATAAAGGTGCTCTACAGGTGTCTCCGAAGGTACTTGTTGGGTTGGCGTATTTCGAGATTAGGATTTGTCACTCCGATTGTCGGAGAGGTATCTCTGGGCCCACTCGGTAATGCACATCACTTAAGCCTTGCAAGCATTGCAACTAATGAGTTAGTTGCGGGATGATGTATTACGGAACGAGTAAAGAGACTTGCCGGTAACGATGTTGAACTAGGTATTGAGATACCAACGATCGAATCTCGGGCAAGTAACATACCGATGACAAAGGGAACAACGTATGTCGTTATGCGGTTTCACCGATAAAGATCTTCGTAGAATATGTGGGAGCCAATATGAGCATCCAGGTTCCGCAATTGGTTATTGACCGGAAACGTGTTTCGGTCATGTCTACATAGTTCTCGAACCCGTAGGGTCCGCACACGTAAAGTTTCGATGACGGTTACATTATGAGTTTATTTGTTTTGATGTACCGAAGGTAGTTCGGAGTCCCGGATGTGATCACGGACATTACGAGGAGTCTCGAAATGGTCAAGACATAAAGATTGATATATTGGGCGACTATATTCGGACACCAGAATGGTTGCGGGGGTTATCGGATATATACCGGAGTACCGGGGGGGTTACCGGAACCCCCCCGGAGGTTATTGGGCCTCATGGGCCCAATTGGTGGAAGAGGAGAAGAGGCCAAGGGCAGCCGCCTTCCCCCAAGTCCGAATTGGACAAGGAGGGGGGCGGCGCCCCCCTTTCCTTTCCCCCTCTCTCTCCTTCCCTCTCCTCTCCCAATCCAACAAGGAAAGGGAGGGAGTCCTACTCCCGGTGGGAGTAGGACTCCTCCTGGCGCGCCCCTCCTGGCCGGCCGCCTCCCCCCTTGCTCCTTTATATACGGGGGTAGGGGGGCATCCCATAGACACAACAATTGATCATCGATCTGTTAGCCGTGTGTGGTGCCCCCCTCCACCATAATCCACCTCGATAATATCATAGCGGTGCTTAGGCGAAGCCCTGCGTCGGTAGAACATCAACATCGTCATCACGCCGTCGTGCTGACGAAACTCTCCCTCAACACTCGGCTGGATCGGAGTTCGAGGGACGTCATCGAGCTGAACGTGTGCTGAACTCGGAGGTGCCGTACGTTCGGTACTTGGATCGGTCGGATCGTGAAGACGTACGACTACATCAACCGCGTTGTGCTAACGCTTCCGCTTTCGGTATATGAGGGTATATGAACACACTCTCCCCTCTCATTGCTATGCATCACCATGGTCCGGGGTGTGAATAGGAATTTTTTTGAAATTACTACGTTCCCCAACACCGCCCCCCCCCCCCCTTTCCTTCCTCCCTCCTTCCCTTCCTTTCCCTTTCCTACTCCAACTTGGAAGGGGGGAATCCTACTCCCGATGGGAGTAGGACTCCCCTTGGCGCGCCTTCCTCCTGGCCGGCCGCCTCCCCCTCCTCTACTCCTTTATATACGAGGAGGGGGGCACCCCTTGGAGACAACAATTGATCATTGATCTTTTAGCCGTGTGCGGTGCCCCCCTCCACCATATTCCACCTCGGTCATATCGTAGGGGTGCTTAGGCGAAGCCCTGCATCGGTAACTTCATCAACATCGTCATCACGCCGTCGTGCTGACGAAACTCTCCATCGAGCTCTACTGGATCGTCAGTTCACGGGATGTCACCGAGCTGAAAGTGTGCTGAACACGGAGGTGCCGTACTGTTGAGGCATATTGATACGTCTCCAACGTATCTATAATTTTTTATTGCTCCATGCTACTTTATCTACTGTTTTGGACCATATTGGGCTTTATTTTCCACTTTTATATCATTTTTGGGACTAACCTACTAACCGGAGGCCCAGCCCGTAAGAAAAGGAATATCAAACGGAGTCCAAACGGAATGAAACCTTCGAACGTGATTTTCTCACCGAGCGTGATCCAGAGAACTTGGAGTGCAAGTCAAGAAGCAACGGAGCCTCCACGAGAAAGGAGGGCGCCCTGTCTCTCGTGGGCCCCTCAGCCACCGACGTACTTCTTGTTCCTATATATACCTACGCACTCAAAACATACAGGGCACCAGAAACACAATTTCCACCACCGTAACCTTCAGATCCGCGAGATCCCATCTTGGGGCCTTCGCCGCACTTTCTGCCGGAGGGGAATCAAGCATGGAGGGCCTCTACATCAACATCCTTGCCCCTCGATGAGTTGTGAGTAGTTTACCACAGACCCACGGGTCCATAGTTATTAGCTAGATGGCTTCTTCTCTCTTTTTGGATCTCAATACAATGTTCTCCCCTCTCTTGTGGAGATCTATTTGATGTAATCTCTTTTTTGCGGTGTGTTTGTCGAGATCCGATGAATTGTGGGTTTATGATCAAGTTTATCTATGAATAATATTTGAATCTTCTCTGAATTCTTTTATGTATGATTAAGTTATCTTTGCAAGTCTCTTCGAATTATCAGTTTAGTTTGGCCTACTAGATTGGTTTTTCTTGCCATGGGAGAAGTGCCTAGCTTTGGGTTCAATCTTGCGGTGTCCTTACCCAGTGGCAGAAAGGGTTGCAAGGCACGTATTGTATGGTTGCCATCGAGGATAACAAGATGGGGTTTATATCATATTGCATGAGTTTACATCATGTCATCTTGCTTAATGTGTTACTCTGTTCTTATGAACTTAATACTCTAGATGCATGCTGGATAGCGATCGATGTGTGGAGTAATAGTAGTAGATGCAGGCAGGAGTCGGTCTACTTGTTATGGACGTGATGCCTATATACATGATCATGCCTAGATAATCTCATAACTATGCGCTATTCTACAAATTGCTCGACAAGAATTTGTTCACCCACCGTAATACTTATGCTATCTTGAGAGAAGCCACTAGTGAAACCTATGGCCCCGGGTCTATCTCTTATCATACTTGTTTCCAATCTACTTTTATTTGCATCTTTACTTTTTGCATCTATATTATAAAATACCAAAAAAATATATCTTATCATACTATCTTTATTAGATCTCACTTTCATGAAGTGGGTCGTGGAAGGGATTGACAACCCCTTTATTGCGTTGGTTAAGTGAGTTCTCAGCTTGTTTGTGTAGGTGCGTGGGACTTTTGAGGAGCCTCCTACTGGATTGACACCTTGGTTCTCAAAACTGAGGGAAATACTTACGCTACACTTTGCTGCATCACCCTCCCCTCTTCGAGGAAAACCAACTCAAGCTCAAGACGTAGCACATATCTCTCTCGATGTGGTTTTGGTGATTGATGACAACGTGTTTGCGGACTAATCGTGTGCTTTGAGCATTTCAGAGATTCATCCTTGGCATGAGACGATTTCTTTCCCTCGGAATGTCATTCAAGATGGTGTAGCTCTTTCGTTTCTTTTCAGCGGATTAGTTGCGTAGAGGGCACCGTACTATCAAGAGGGGGTCCGCTTTGGTATTGCTTGGGTGGAATCAACACATACACATCCGCTTCTCACCCTCCAAGCCCTTCCAATTCTATGGAGAGATCTTCTCTCTTCTTGTGGGCTCTGTCTGGGCCCAGCGGTAGTACCGCGGTACCCAGCGGTAGTACCGCTTGGGGTCACAGGCGGCAGTACCGCTCCCCAGCGATAGTACCACCGGTGGCTCCTCAGCCAGAGTACCACTGGTTTCCTGTGTCCCTACCAAGGCCGATTCGAGGGGTCTTTTTACGTGTCGTTGTGCGGTACCTCAGAAGCGGCAGAGAGCGGGCAAGACCGCCTTGGTCCCCTTCTCTCCTGTCCCTCTTTCTGGCGGCAAGATCGCCGTGGGGAGCGGTAGTACCGCTTAGCCCAGCGGTAGTACCGCTGTCTCCCGCGGTAGTACCGCCCTCTGCGGGGCTGTTTGGGGGGTAACGGTTGGATTGTTCCCCCCACTATATAAGGAGGCCTTCTTCCCCAAAGTTGAGTGACCTCTTCCCCCAAAAGCTCCATTGTTGCTCCAAGCTCCATTTTCACCCGATCTCTCTCCCTAGCCAATCAAACTTGTTGATTTGCTCGGGATTGGTTGAGAAGGCCCCGATCTACACTTCTACCAAGAGAAATTTGATTCCCCCTCTAATCCTTAGCGGATCTTGTTACTCTTGGGTGTTTGAGCACCCTAGACGGTTGAGGTCACCGCGGAGCCATAGTCCATTGTGGTGAAGCTTCGTGGTGTCGTTGGGATCCTCCAATTAAGTTGTGGAGATTGCCCCAACCTTGTTTGTAAAGATTCGGTCGCCACCTCCAAGGGCACCAATAGTGGAATCACGGCATCTCGCATTGTGTGAGGGCCTGAGGAGAATACGGTGGCCCTAGTGGCTTCTTGGGGAGCATTGTGCCTCCACACCGCTCCAACGGAGACGTACTTCCCCTCAAAGGGAAGGAACTTCGGTAACACATCCTCGTCTTCACCGGCTCCACTCTTGGTTATCTCGTGCCTTTACTCGTGCAAGCTTATTTGTGTTACATCTCTTGCTTGCGTGCGTGCTTATTGTTATTGCATCATATAGGTTGCTCACTTAGTTGCCTATCTAGACAATCAACTTTGATGCAAAGTTTAAATTGCTAAAGAAAAGCTAAAAATTGTTAGTTGCCTATTCACCCCCCCTCTAGTCAACTATATCGATCCTTTCAATTGGTATCAGAGCCTCTTCTCTTTTTAAGGACTTTACCGTCTGAAGAGTATGGTTGACGTCGTAGAAGGTGAGGAGGAGCACTCCGGTGCAATTCCGGTCTCTTCTACGGGAGATGGGGTAACCGCGGTCTCTCGTGAGGAGTTCAATGTGGCGTTGGACACATTGAAAACCTCCATGACGACCAAGGTCAAAGACATGTTTAAGGAATTCTTAGAAGGGCTTAAACTTTCCACCGCGCCATTGAAAGTGGGTGATCCCGCCAACAAGGTGACGGATGCCATCTCCGACAAGGGGGAAGCTACTAGCGAGAAAGCCCTTCCTTCTAGTGGTAAAAGTGGCACCGGCATCTTTGCCCATGTGCAACCTCCACCCGTTTATGGTGGACCAATTCCTTCTACTCACTTGAATCATGCCGGTCCTCCCCCCAAGACTGATAAAAAGGAGGATTTTGATTCTTGGGTCTATCGTTTTAAGCGTCATTTAAATCATGTGAACACTAACCTTTGGAGAATCATTGAAGAAGGTTTTTATCCGCATGACCGAAGCAACCTCACTCCTAGAGAAGCCGTGGATGATCAATTCAATGAGAATGCTCTCTTCATCATCCAAGAAGCAATCCCTCCCGAAGACCTTCCTCATCTCCGGCCCTACTCCTTGGCCAAAGATGCTTGGCGCCAAGTGGTTTCCCTCTATCGGGGAAGCGCAAGCATTCAACGTTCCAACTATGAAGTGGTGCAAGATGAAGCCGATGAGTTTGCGATGAAAGAAGATGAAGAACCTCGTGAGATTTATCGGAGAGTAGCCAAACTCGCGGTCTCTCTCCGAGATCATGGAAGTAAGGACACGGATGACAATTGGATCAAGCGCAAATTCCTCAAGGAAATGATGCCCTACCACAAAGCCATGTCATCCGTCATTCGTCAAAGGCCGGACTTCCACACCTTATCCTCAAGTGAGGTGTTAGATGAATTTGTGGCTATGAGCATATTGGACAAGACCACCGACAATGCGGTACTTCGCTCTCAAAGAGCTAAGAAGCCCAACCTTGCATTGAAGGCCAAGGTTTGTGTCGAAGAAGAGGAGAGCAACCTCGAAGATACGAAGTATGCCTATCATGAACACATGGCCCTTGCTTCAAGGCAATTTTGGAGCAAGAAGAACTCAAAGCCCAACTTCAACAAGAACAATTCAAGTGGCACAAGGGTCAAGCAACGAGTGAGGACTTGTTTCAATTGTGGCAATGTGAGCCACTTTGTTGCGGAGTGCCCTTATGAGAAGAGGGAAGACAACGGTGGCAAGCTCATTCGAAAGGACAAGGCCAAGTCTTTCCCCAACAAGAGCAACTTCACCAAGAAGACTCCTCACAAGGCGTTGGTGGTACAAGAAGAGTACAATGAGGATGATGACGATGATGAAGATGGTGAGTCGGTTGCCATGGCCTCCGTTGCCATTGCATTGACTCCACGGGTGTCTCTCTTCGACTCACCCAATGGGAGCATCACCGCCAAGTGTCTCATGGCTAAAGCCACCAACAAGGTAACCCCAACATCAAAACTACCATCATTAATCATCCTTCTTCGTCGGATAGCATTGAGGAACATGAGGGAACTAATGTGGAGGAGAATGATTTTGAGACCTTTATGGGTAAACTCAAGGGTAAATCCAAGAAGCGCCGTTGCTCTCTTGGAACAACTTGGTGAAGCCAATGACATGATCGAGGCTCACGAAGATACCATCTCTAAGATGGAGGGGCATAGTCGTGACTATGCCGATGAGATTTCGGATCTTTCCAATGCTCTTGAGAAAGAGCGTGGTCTTCGTTTGGCTCTTGAGGAGTCACACAACGATGATCACGCTAAATTAAAGAAAGATCTTGATCATGCTCTTGTTGTTTCTCGTGTGCTAAACTCCGAGAAGGCAAAGCTTGGGGTTGATCTTGCTAGACTCAAAGAGGAGTTTGACATTCTCGACAAGGCTCACAAAGTCTTGAAGGGTGTTCATGCTAGCCTCAAGGAGTCTCATGATCAACTCCAAGTAAAGCAAACCAAGGAGAAAGCCACCTTTCCTCACATGGTGTTGATTGATAATGCAAATGCTACTAACCCTTGTTGTGAGCATGTGCATCTTGTTGAGGAGAATGCTAAGTTGAAGGAGCAACTTGAGAAAGGCCTTGTGTCATGCATACAAGGTGAGAAGAACCTTAACGACCTTTTGAGCAATCAAAAGGAAGTTGTGGCAAAGGAGGGGATTGGATTCACACCCAAGCCCAAGAACAAGAAGAAGAATGACAAGACCAAACGACCTCCTCCTCTCAAGCAAACTTTTGTGAAGGAGGGAGAGGGTGCTTCCAAGGAGAAGAAGAACAATGCGAAAGGTGGCAATGTCAAGAAGGGCAATGCCACCCCTCCCAACAAAGCCGGCGACTTTAATCCTTCTTATGTGTTATGCCGTGCTAGTGATGGGCATGTTTATGAAAAATTTGTTGGTTCTCCTCATGATTATATTGAATGGTCTATTTGGGTTCCTAAGACCCTTGTTACTAACATCAAAGGACCCATTACAAAATGGGTACCTAAAACCAAGCATTGATCTCTTGTAGGTGTTTTCTTCCGGTGGGGGATCATGGTTGCTCGATAGTGGAGCTACAAATCATATGACCGGGAGCATGGACTTGGTGGTGGACATGCACAAGATTCCATCTATGCCCACCAATGTCGAGTGGGGTGATGCCTCGTCTTCTAAGGTATTGGGACTCGGCAAGGTTGTCATTTCTCATGATCTCACGATCGAGAAGGTCATGCTTGTAGAGTCCCTTGCATACAATTTACTTTCCGTGCGTCAACTTGCTATCATGGGCTTTGCCACCTTCTTTGATATTGATACCGTGGCCCTCTTGTGGAGCAAGACTCTTAAAGTAGCCTTTGTTGTGCATGTCGAGAACTGTCTATATGTGATTAACTTTTCGGAGTGAACCACTAAGACCGCGAAATGCCTAATGTCTAAAGTTGACGTGGGATGTCTTTGTCATCGCCCGTTTAGCCCATGTCAATATGAGATCTTTGCAAAGTCTTCTCAAGGGGACCATGTCCGTGGACTAACAAATGTTAGTTTTGCTAAAGATCGTGCTTGCAGTGCCTGTATCAAAGGAAAGCTACATGAGAAGGCTCACCCTCCCACGACTATCATTTACTCAAAGAGGCCTTTGGAACTCCTTCATTTGGATCTCTTTGGGCCTCCATCCTTTGATAGTCTTGGGGGTAGGAAGTATTGCTTGGTGATTGTGGATGATTATTCAAGATACACTTGGGTGTATTTCTTCAAGAGGAAGAGCGAGACCCAACAAACCGTCATTGACTTTGCAAATGAAGCTCAACGTCAACACAATGCAAAGATCTTGAAAATAAGAAGTGACAATGGCACCGAGTTCAAGAACTATACCTTGGACGAGTTCCTTAGTGATGAGGGGATCAAGCATCAATATTCCGCACCTTACACCCCTCAACAAAACGGTGTTGCGGAGAGGAAGAACCGGACGTTGATGGATGCGGCAAGGACCATGATGTCGGAGTTCAAGTCTCCATACAACTTTTGGGCCGAAGCCATCAACACCGCATGTCATGCATCCAATCGGCTCTACCTCCGCAAAGGCTTGAACAAGACTCCATATGAGATACTCACCGGTAACAAGCCCAACCTCAAGTACTTTCGGGTGTTCGGGTGTAAGTGTTTCATTCTCAAGAAAGGTGTTCGGTTGTCTAAATTTGAGGCTAGAGCTTATGAGGGCATATTTGTTGGTTATGCTACAAACTCTCATGTGTACTGTGTCCTCAATAAATCCACGGGACTTATTGAGGAGACGTGTAACGTGTAGTTTGATGAGAATAACGGCTCCCAAGTGGAGCAAAGTGGCACTTGTGATGTAGGTGATGAAATTCCTCCTCAAGCCATAAGAAGAATGGGTGTTGGATTTATCCTACCCATTGAGGAACCCCTTGTGGCCGAAGGAGAAGGACAATGCTCCACTCAAGTGGAGCCATCACCAACCCAAGGCCCACACACTTCCGAAGAACAAAGTGAAGGCCCTCAACCTCATAAACAAGATCAGGGGCAAGATCATGCTCAAGAAGGTGATGTCATACCAAGTGATGCCCAAGGTCAAGTTCTCTCCCCCGAGCAAGTTCAAGATCAAGAACAAGCTCAAGACGGCGCTTAAGATGATCAAGTGACCGCTCCTCAACTCACCACCGAGGAGGAATTAGAGCGTCGTGCTGCCAAGATTGCATCCAAGCTCTCCACCAAGGGTCATCTCATGAAGAATGTACTTGGAAGCATTCAAAAGGGGGTAAGCACTCGTAGACAATTGGCAAACTATTGTGAACATCACGCGTTTGTCTCTTGTTTTGAACCCAAAAAGGTATATGAAGCACTCGAAGATCCGGATTGGCTTAATGCCATGCATGAAGAACTTAACAACTTCGAGTACAACAAGGTGTGGAGATTGGTGCCAAGGCCAACGGCGAACCACAATGTCATTGGAACCAAGTGGATATTCAAGAACAAGCAAGATGCTCATGGGACCATCATTCGCAACAAGGTAAGATTGGTGGCACAAGGCTACTCCCAAGTCGAGGGTATCGACTATGGTGAAACCTTTGCTCCGTAACGCCTTTGAGTCCATTCGCATGTTGATTTCCTATGCTTCTCATCATAATTTTAAGTTGCAACAAATGGATGTGAAGAGTGCTTTTCTTAATGGTCCCATTAATGAGTTGGTCTACATCAAATAAGCCCCCAGGTTCGAGGATCCCTACTTTCACGATCATGTGTACCAACTCGATAAGGCACTCTATGGCCTTAAACAAGCCCCACGAGCGTGGTATGACCACCTTACCGAGTTGTTACAAGATCGTGGATTTGAAGTTGGGCTAATTGACCCCACTCTTTTTACTAAGAAGGTCAAAGGGGAGTTGTTTGTGTGCCAACTATATGTTGATGACATTATCTTTGGTTCCCCTAACAAAGCTTTCAATGAAGAATTTGCCAATCTCATGACCTCAAAGTTCAAGATGTCTTCCATGGGAGAGTTGAAGTTCTTTCTCGGATTGAAGTGAAGAAAAGAAGAGAAGGAACCTTCATCAACCAAGCCAAATACACTCAAGACATGCTCAAGAGATTCAAGCTGCGATGTCAAGCCGGCTTCCACTCCAATGCCCACCAAGTGCCAACTTGATATTGATCCCAATGGTAAAGCGGTGGATCAAAAGGTATATCGCTCCATGATTGGCTCCTTGCTTTACCTTTGTGCATCTAGACTGGATATCATGTTAAGTGTGGGAATTTGTGCACGGTTTCAAGCCGCACTGAAGGAAAGCCACTATGTGGCGGTCAAGCGAATCTTTCAATATTTGGCTCATACCCCAAACTTTGGCTTATGGTACCCAAGAGGAGCAAACTTCAAGCTTGTAGGATATTCAGACTCTGATCGGGCGGGAGACAAAGTGGATAGGAAGTCCACTTCCGGAGGGTGCCAATTCCATGGTTGCTCTTTGGTGAGTTGGTCTTCCAAGAAACAAAGTTGTGTGTCTCTCTCGTCCACCGAAGCGGAGTATGTGGCGGCCGGTAGTTGTTGTGCACAACCCTTATGGATGAGGCAAACTTTAAAGGATTATGGTGTCATTTGTGACAAAGTGTCTCTTTGGTGTGACAATGAAAGTGCCATCAAAATTTCTCTCAACCCGGTGCAACACTTCAAGACGAAGCACATTGAGATTCGGTATCACTTCATCCGGGATCACATTAGGCGAGGGGAGATCGAGCTCAACTACGTCAACACTCATGATAACCTTGCAGATATCTTCACGAAGCCTTTGGATGAAGCAAGATTTCGCGAGTTAAGGCATGAGCTAAATATCATTGATTCGAGCAATGTTGCTTGAACCCGTGCACACCCCACCATACTCAACTTGTTGTCTTGTTTAGGTGTAGGCATGGACATAGGGGGAGTGTTGTTCTCTCAGTGAACTCTCCCTCCCCCCATTATGCATAAATTGATCAACTCTTCCACATTAGCCATTTTTGATGGTATTTGTGCTTCAAAGACGAGTTTTGGTCATGGGCCCAAGGATAATTCTTCGCGGTGCCATACCAATTGACTCAAACATAGGTGGCCTTGGCCACCGCCCTCTCTTAGAGAGGTTTGTGTTTCTCGCTCTCTTTGTTGTTTTTGTGTGTGTGTCTTGTTCCCATCTTCGTTTCGTTCTTCTTTCGAGAGCTAAGCCCTTTTGCCTAGTCGTTTTTGCGGCTGAGCGGTACTACTGTTGTGAGCGCGGTACTGCCGCTTATGAGGGTTAAGCAGTACTACCGCCCTCACCAGCGGTACTACCGCTGAGGGGCGGGCGATGGGGGTTATATCGGGGCGGGGGGAGTTATTTTCTCCCCATACCCATTCGCCCCCACTCGCTCATCTTCCTCGTCGCTCCAGCGACGCCTTCCGCGAGAGGGCACCGGCTGGCCGCCATTTTCCGGCCGCTTCTCTCCATTTCCTCTGGTGGAGTCGTTCTCCATCTCGTCCTCCAGCCATGGATGCCGGTATTGCCTCCGTTCTCGGTTTCTCTTTGCCTAGATCTTGCATCTAGTTCTTAGGGGCAATAGGCATTGTTTTCTAGTTTTTTTGGCTATGAAGAGGCTTGTGGTGGATGGAGATTGCTTCTAGGCTCTTTGCATTGATGTTTGGTAGGATACATTTTTGAATTTGGCATCCCGGTAGTGCCGGATCTGACCACGACAGTAGAGAACCGCCGTTCCCCATTCTGAGCGGTACTACCGCTCACCTTGATTGCATCGCCAAGATTTAGCGGTAATCGCCGCCATCTTGAGCGCATCACAAGACGTCTGCACGCCATGGGTAGATTGCGATACCACGGGATGCCCAGTTCCAATATTTTCTACCACACCTTGATCCTTATTGCTTCATTTGGTGGCTTTTGCTCTTTGTTTCGTGTTGTTTCTGTTGCTTGTGTGTTTGGTTCGAGGTGATGATCTTCCTGAGCAGCAAGCCCGCCGTATCAACCCCGGTCGTGCATCTTCAAAGCGCTACCGCACTTCTGAGTCAGCAATTGGTTCCTCTAGTGCTCCACCACCGCCTGCGGGTGCTTCCTCCAGTGCGCCTCCTCCGCCTCAACTCCAGAAGAAGCCTGCCAACAGGCCGAAGCCCAAGGGAAAGTCTGTGACTGAGATGACTGCCAAGGAGTTCTGGGCAAAGCGTCGCCGTAACCCCTATGAGGAAGCCCAAGAACCCAATTTGGTCAACCGCCCGTTCTGGAACCGCTTTCAGTTTGCCATCTTCTTTGATGTGATCAAGGCCAAGAAGAATCTCTATGTTGATGTTCGCTCCATCAACACGGATGCCATGGAAAAGGATCCGGAGTACTTTGGTGAAGCTCTTCAGATGTGTACCCAGCTGAACATTCTCAGGATCATGCAGTTCAACAAGGATTTCGATGCTGATTTGGTGGCTCAATTTTATGCCACTGTCCATCTTGGGACTGATGCAGAGAGGACTCTGACTTGGATGACCAATGGCAAGCTGCTTTCTGTCAAGTGGAAGGCCTTCATGGAGTTACTTCATGTGGAAGATCAAGGGCTTGAGACTCCAGTTGGTTTCCGCCCTCACCGCAATGCAAACTCCACTCACAAGCAAGCTCTGTGGCCCTACTGTACTGTGAAGGTCAACCCTGTGACTCAGAAGGAAACCTATGAGCTGCCTCCCTATCTCGACATCCTTCATCGTGTCTTCGAGAGACCCTTTTCCCTCGCAGATCGAATCTGGAGATGGTCCACTCCTATCTTGTGGACATGCTACTCTTTCCGCCAAAGATGAGAAGGAAGCAAACACTTGCGAGTCCCTAGACATCTCTCATGTTATGTGGTCTGAGCTTCTTTCTGCCATTTCTGAGCGCAAGTGCCCGATCTATGGTCCGTTCATCATGCTGCTCATTGAGAAGGCTTGGGCACATGTCTATCCCAAGGTTGGGTTGGAAACTGGAGATTTGGTGTCTCACGAGATCAAGCTGCCCGAGGAAGAAGGACGATTGGGGCACCCCCGCTCCCAAAGCTGGGGGTCCATCCACTGCAGATGCCACGGAAACCGAGGGCGAGGCTGAGGCTGACGATGATGATGAGGACTATGAGCCGTCTGGGACAGAGCCCTCTTGGGCAAAGAAGCTCAAGCACAAGATGAAGAAGCTCTTCTGCATGGAGTCACATGGCCAGTACATGACTCATGTGGCGGAGAAGAAGGCCAGGGGGCGTCACAAGGAGCTCATGCGTCAGTTGGGTGCGACCGTTGTCAGTGGGTCGGAGGGTCAGATCACTGAGGAAGAGGAGTGGATCCAGCAGCATTGCCCGTGGACCGATTCAGACGCCGAACAGTTCCCGACCGATGACGGCGGTGCAGACGATCCCGCAGGGATGTGATGCTCGTGATCCTTAGCTTGCTATCACCTAGAGCCGTAGCTTCGCTCTTTGCCCTTTTGGTGTCTCATGCCAAAGGGGGAGAGGAGTTTTAGGGATTTGTGTGGATTTGTGTCGCTGCCGTGTTTTGTGTGTTTGTGTTCGCCGTCTGCTTTGCTTTGTTTGGTTTTATGCCTGCGAGACCTAAGTTCTAGTCATATAGTGTGAGACATATGCTACCTTATTATCTTATCTATGTCTATCTAGTACTCTGGTATCTTATGAGTTGCATGCTTATCTTCTTATACATTCCTTCCTCTCATATATCCTTTGCTTAGGTTGTTGGACTATAACATATAGGGGAGTGTTGATCCTAATGTGTGCGTCATGCTTTCCAAAGCCACTCCTTTCTAGGTGCACACATTCAGGGGGAGCCCGTCTATATGTTGTAGTCCTAAGTATCTTTTCTTTCATGTCTTATCCTTGTGCAAATCCCTGGTTGTCATCAATCCACCAAAAAGGGGGAGATTGTTGAGGCATATCTCTCTCGATGTGGTTTTGGTGATTGATGACAACGTGTTTGCGGACTAATCGTGTGCTTTGAGCATTTCAGAGATTCATCCTTGGCACGAGACGATTTCTTCCCCTCGGAATGTCATTCAAGGCGGTGTAGCTCTTTCGTTTCTTTTCAGTGGACTAGTTGCATAGAGGGTACCGTACTATCAAGAGGGGGTCCGCTTTGGTATTGCTTGGGTGGAATCAACACGTACACATCCGCTTCTCACCCTCCGAGCCCTTCCACTTCTATGGAGAGATCTTCTCTCTTCTGGTGGGCTCTGTCACTCTGGGCCGTAGTACCGCTTAGGGTCCTTGGCGGCGATACCGCTCCATGCGGTAGTATCACGGTGGCTCTCGCCAGTAGTACCGCTTGGTTTCCTGTGTCCCTACCGTCGATTCGAGGGGTCTTTTTCTGTGTCGGATTGTGCGGTACCTCGCAGCGGCAGTAGAGCGGCAGTACCGCTCGTTAGCGGCAGTATCGCTCATTCGCGGCAGTACCGCCCTACCACCGCGGCAGTACCGCCCGGTCCCCTTCTCTCCCTGCCCTTATTTCTGCGCGGCAGTACCGCCGTGGGGAGCGGTAGTACCGCTGTCTCCCGCGGTAGTACCGCCCTCTGCCGGGTTGTTTGGGGGGTAACGGTTGGATTGTTCCCCCCACTATATAAGGAGGTCTTCTTCCCCAAAGTTGAGTGACTTCTTCCCCCAAAAGCTCCATTGTTGCTCCAAGCTCCATTTTCGCCCGATCTCTCTCCCTAGCCAATCAAACTTGTTGATTTGCTCGGGATTGGTTGAGAAGGCCCTGATCTACACTTCCACCAAGAGAAATTTGATTCCCCCTCTAATCCTTAGCGGATCTTGTTACTCTTGGGTGTTTGAGCACCCTAGACGGTTGAGGTCACCATGAGCCATAGTCCATTGTGGTGAAGCTTCATGGTGTCGTTGGGAGCCTCCAATTAAGTTGTGGAGATTGCCCCAACCTTGTTTGTAAGGTTCGGTCGCCGCCAAGGGCACCAATAGTGGAATCACACATCTCGCATTGTGTGAGGGCGTGAGGAGAATACGGTGGCCCTAGTGGCTTCTTGGGGAGCATTGTGCCTCCACACCGCTCCAACGGAGACGCATTTCCCCTCAAAGGGAAGGAACTTTGGTAACACATCCTCGTCTTCACCGGCTCCACTCTTGGTTATCTCGTGCCTTTCTCGTGCAAGCTTATTTGTGTTACATCTCTTGCTTGCGTGCGTGCTTATTGTTATTGCATCATATAGGTTGCTCACTTAGTTGCCTATCTAGACAACCTACTTTGATGCCAAGTTTAAATTGGTAAAGAAAAGCTAAAAATTGTTAGTTGCCTATTCACCCCCCTCTAGTCAACTATATCGATCCTTTCGCGTACGTTCGGTACTGAGGTTCGGTCGATCGTGAAGACATACGACTACATCAACCGCGTTGGCGTAACGCTTCCGCTTTCGGTCTACGAGGGTACGTGGACGACACTCTCCCCTCTCGTTGCTATGCATCACCATGGTCTTGCGTGTGCGTAGGAATTTTTTTGAAATTACTATGTTCCCCAACACACATCAATGTCGTTGCCGGGTTGCTTAGGGCCTTGGATGAGAACTGGCATCATAATGAACTTCCGCTTCATGCACATCCAAGGAGGAAGGTTATACATACATAGAGTCACAGGCCAGGTGCTGTGATTGCTGCTCTGCTCCCCGAAAGGATTAATGCCATCCGCGCTTAAACCAAACTGTACGTTCCTTGGGTCACCTGCAAACTCAGCCCAATACTTTCTCTCGATTTTTCTTCACTGCGAACCTTCAGCGGGTGCTCTCAACTTCCCGTCTTTCTTACGGTCCTCTCTGTGCCATCGCATCAACTTGGCATGCTTTTTGTTTCTGAACAGACGTTTCAACCGTGGTATTATAGGAGCATACCACATCACCTTCGCAGGAACCCTCTTCTGGGGGCTCACCGTCAACATCACTGTGGTCATCTCGTCGATCTTATACCGCAATGCACCGCATACCGGGCATGCGTTCAAGTCCTCAGACGCACCTTGTAGAGGATCGATCATTAGGGCATGCATGTATCTTACGCACCTCCAATCCTAGAGGGCATACGACCTTCTTTGCTGCGTCACGTCTTGTCAGGCAATTCGTTATCCTTTGGAAGCTTCTTCTTTTATATTTTTAGTAGCTTCTCAAATCCTTTGTCGGGCATAGCATTCTACGCCTTCCATCGCAGCAATTCCAAAGACGGTACCAAGCTTTGTGTTGCCATCTTCGCAATTGGGGTACAACCCTTTTGTGATCCTCTAACATGCGATCGAACTTCAGCTTCTCCTTTTGACTTTCACACTATCTCCTTGCATCAACAATGACTCGGCGGAGATCATCATCGGGCACAATATCGTCTGGTTCTTCTTGATCTTCAACAGCTTCCCCCGTTGCAGCATCACCGTATTCCGGGGGCACATAGTTGTCATCGTCCTCTTCTTCTTTGCTGTCTTCCATCATAACCCCTATTTCTCCGTGCATGGTCCAAACATTATAGTGTGGAATGAAAACCTTATAAAGCAGATTGCTGTGAAGGATTTTCCGGTCGAGTAAGACTTCAGATTCCCACATATAGGGCATGGACAACACATAAAACCATTACGCTTGTTTGCCTCAGCCACTTCGAGAAAATTATGCACGCCCTTAACGCATTACTCGGAGGTGTGTCTGTCACCATACATCCATTGCCGGTTCATCTGCGTGCATTATATATAATTAAGTGTGTCAAAAACCATTACAGAATATCATGGATAGATAAGTGACCAAATTAATAGAAGTTCATCATCACATTAAAACCAAAGTACATACATAGTTCTCATTGACAAGCAATAATAAAAGTAAGAAAATTAGACAAGTATCTATCTAAAGTAAGAATTCTTTTCTTTCAGGAAGAAGATAAGAACAAGAGGCTCACCACGGTGGTGCCGGTGAAGAGATCGGCGCGGGCGATCGACAGCGGTGAAGACAGGGACAGGACGTGATGGACCGCTAAACCTATGCAAATCTCGGGGGAAATGGAGCATGGAGGTCGAGCTTCGAGAGGAGAAAGCTTAACTAGTGTGGCTCCGGCATTTCATCGAACACCTCATGTGCATAGGAGGTGAGCTAGAGCACCCAAATGCCCTCCCCTTGCCGGGTTGGGAAAAACAGAGCATCGTGAAGTGCTGCTGCGCGATGGCTATATATAGGCAACTCATTTGTCCCGGTTCGTGCATTTGGAACCGGGACTAAAGCCTATACTGTCCCGGTTCGAGCCACGAACCAGGACAAATGTATGGGCCAGGCGAGGTTTATTGGTCCCGATTCGTGCTGTGAACCGGGACAAATGGGTCAGAACAAACCGGGACCAATGCCCACGAGGCCCTCGCCGCTCCCACAGGTTCACGAACCGGACGTATGTCCCCATGGAGTCCCGGTTATGGATGAACCGAGCTAATGGACTGGCCAGGCCCGAACCAAAGCCTTGTTTTCTACTAGCTAGTGTACTCTATCCATTCCAAAATAAGTGTCACCGAACGGATGGAATACTACTTTGAATGCACAATCGAGGAGGACAAATCAGATCATGCGTTTGTGCCCACGATACCAATTAACTATCCACTTGCGGTAATTAGTAGCCGCCTTAAGAACTACTAAATGTAGATATTTCATGCATGTCGATCGTCAGCTAGATAGTGGGCTGGGAGATCCATTTCACTTGGCGTGCTGCTTGCAGGCAACATGCATGCACGTATGGTGCGTGGTGTGTGATATTTCCGGCTCCATCTAGTTGCTCCAGCTTTTGCCCTTAATTGGCAATTTGCTGATTAGGTGCCCTAACTTATATGCTCACTACCTAGACCACTTGGGAAGCAGTGGAGTTAATCAATCGATTAAATAATTAAACAGTGGTTGCACTTTTCAACCTCATACTGCACTTAGCTAGAGTATTGTGGATCTTCATACATATGTTCAACCACCGTTTATTAACGGATATGACCAGTGATCGAGCTTTGCAAAAGCACCACGTACTTAGTTAAGGAACTCGTCGAAAAGGGGAGCTTATTTAAGAAATTAGTACCAAACAAAAGCATGCCACAAACAAATTAAAAGGTCCACCATGAGATTTAGGTTTCTTTTGTTGTCTTGGCCGCCTCGTGGGAGTGCAACCGTGCATGCATGCTCACACTTTGCAGAGATCCTTTCGATTTCTTGGTGTACCATAAATATGAAAGTAATAATAAATCTTGGTCTAAACTCCCTCCTTCTAGATGTTTATGCCACACCAAAGTAAACAAAAAAACCCTCTATAGCAAGGGAGCACGGATCTTGATGCAAAGCTGAATGGCCTAGATAGAAGGATGCACCACTCTCGTCGGTTAAGCAGGCCCCTTTCGTTCCAAAAGGCGATAAAAACCCTAGAGTTTGACATGTGGAAGAGATGTGACATGTGGAGTAGTATTCTTTTGTGTCATCCATGGTTGCTTGCATCATGGCAGCACACTTGGATCGTGCCGTACACATATATGCCACGCCCCACCACGAAATGTTCCACGACGGATGCCAGACCGACACATCATCCTATTTAATCATATCACGTTAGCTCTCTCGTGCGTCTAATGCTGGCTAGGGCCAATCGCGTGGGAGTACCGGCTGCGCCCCCTTCTAATCAATCGCATGGTTAACTTAATTATACTAGTTAAAAGATTAATCAACATGTTGATGAAAGGCTGAAGCTGACACTTGCCTAAATTGCATATAATGAAAGAGAGCAGTCGACTAGAGCCTTATTAACATCTGTACTTTAGCTAGCAGCTAGCTCTGAAAGTGGCAGTGCGGGTTGATTAGTCGTGCTCCGTTCGTTGCAAATTACTCCCGCTGTAAAGAAATATAAGAGGGAGTAATTAAAGTTGTAGTTTTGTGATTTTGTCCTAAGTCAAGCTTTTTTATGTTTGATCGAGTTTGTAGAAAACTGTGCTAATATCGACAATATCAAGTTAGAACCTGCAAAAAAGGACATTATCAAAAGTTAGTTTCATTAGTTTCGTCATGATCTCGATATATTGTCATACTCCCTCTGTTTCATAGTGTAGTGCATATAGATTTTTAAAAAAGTCAAACTTCACAAACTTTGACCAAGTTTGTAGAGAAAAACATTTACGCCTAGAATGCCAAACATATATCATTAGATTCATCATAAGACTAGTTTCATAATTTATACATTTGATATTGTAGATATAAATAATTTTCTCTGTAAACTTGGTCAAAATTTGTAAAGTTTGACTTTTAAAAAAAATCTATACGCATTACATTATAGAACGAAGGTAGTACTATATGCATTTGATGTTGTAGATATTAGCATATTTTTTCGACACACTTGGTCAAAATGAAGGGCATCTTTGATTCACAGGATTTCGAAAAACGCAGAATTAAAGAAAAATCATAGGATTACATGATGTCATGCCCTTTTGAATCCTACATGATTTTGACTTGTTTCATTGCACCAGGAAAAAAAATTGAAAAAATTCTTTTCAAGAGTTTTGAGTGCATGCTAACATTCCTATCAAAGGAAATCTTAGATTTTTTTTTCATATATGGTTCAATCGCATGAATGAACGACCAACATAGAAAAAAAATCATAAGGATGCCAAATTCAAAATTTCTAGGAAAAATCATTCAAGTCGAACAGGCCCTGAACAGTCGAACTTAAGACAAAGCTAGAAGTTCCAAGTAACATATACGGGGCTCAACTGCTCCATCTGTCAGCTGGTTTAGCTTGAGGCTCGAACGATGGCCTAACTAGGCAGCTAATCAGCGTCAGCGCACGATTAGCACCGACGCACACGCGCTAATCACTGGTGCCTGATCGTGAGTCGTTAATCCCCCCGTCCTAATCGTGCCAGGCCAGCTGGAAAATCATTAGTCAGTAACTAATATACTAGTGGTATATATATGTGGTTTTGTGGAGAGGAGATGGATCAGGGGCGGGTCTGTCGATCGATCAGCCTTTTTGACGATGTGAGCAAAGTGCACTAACTTGACGCCTTTTGGAACAGAAGCACACACTCCTCCATATATTGTTTGGAGACGATCGAGCGTCGGCAGCTCCGTGGGGAGTGAAGGCTCAGGCTGCCTACCTTTGCCTAATGTCAAGGGTTGATCTATCTGACAACACCCTTTTTTGACAGAATTGATCGGTGATATCTGACACTTTTAGCCAAATCATTTCAAAGATTTCTTAGTTTATCACTAGGATTACATGAGCGTCCGCGGCTATACCACGTTTCTAGAAAAAAAAAATCAATGCATGTTGTTGCGACCTAACTTGCGTGCATGAATGCATGATGTCTTGGCGACTATTATCACTTGGGCCACTAAATCCGGCTCGCCCTTGAGAATGTCAAGATGGAACCTCAAGATGACATCCCCCAAGAAGGTGAATGGCATCCATGCTCACCACCATGGCCATATTCTCATATCAGTGTTTTTACCCAGGGTCGACACCGACCCAAGCAATCCAGAAGAGATGTGAGGGAGAGGGGGAGATAGGAAGGAGAAAGGGAGGTGGGGGAGAGGCTACCATCGAAACCTACAACCAAAGAGGCGATGCGACGGTGTTCACTTGCATTGATGAGGCGGCCAACAACAGTGACCTAGTTACGACCAGTCGCACACAATGAGGATGCATTGGGATGTATGATGAGTAATGAGCATTAAACCTGGGCATGGGTGGCCCGGCTCGAAGCCCGACATCTGGGCCGGACTCAGGCCTCACTTTTAAGCCCTAAGCCCGGGAAAAGCCCGACGAGACATGATTTTGTGCCTTTTATTTGAAATATAGGTATAATATTATAGTATTTATCCTAAAAAATAGCTATATTGTTAATTACGAATACGAACAATAGGCGTATTGCCGGGCTGCGGGCTTGGGATTTTGAGGTCGGGCTTTTTGAAACCCAGCCCGGCCCGACCCGAAAATGTCCAGGTCTAATGATCATCATGATGCGTTCGTGTGTGTGTGTTGGGGGGGCTTAGGGTGCCGCCATGGTGCCCCTACCTCGGTGGCGGGTGGCTGCAAGAAGGAGCGGGTGAAGGGGGGCGACCGTGATGAGGAAAGAGAGGGAGGGGCTCGGAGGAGATTACCACGGTGACAACATATAGTGTCAGAGAAGGGAGAGGAGATGGGACACCCTAAGCCTGCGATGCGCTGTACATACTGCCATAGTTGCATACATACATTGGTTTGGAGAAAGGAGAGGTGTGTGTGTTTGGGGGATACCCTAGGCCTACTACAAGGTGCACATAGTGTTGTCCAAGTGCATGCATACACATTGGTTGGTGATACGTACGTTGTCCAAGTTCATCATATGTATGTATTTTCTTACATCTAGCCAGTAGTAGATAGTTTTGGGCCAATAATATCCCAGTGCAGACGTACATTGGGCGGCGACGGCGTGAGCGGCGCCTTTAGTTTACATTACCCTTTTGATCTCACGCCATTTGACTCTTAGCCCCTTGGCCCCTTGCGCCCTACCCCCTGCTAGCGACAGTGGAGTGCCGCTCCAACCCTCCATGACCTAACCACCCCGCCAAGCCCTACATATACCCCCGACCCACGACCGTCCTCCTCAGTACAACCCAGCCCAGCCACCACACCGGTGCATGCAACCTTGCTCACTAACCAAGCAGAGCACTAACCAGCCACCACCTTAGACAGCTAGCTACACCGGCGGCCAGCCATGGCGCTCGCGTCTCTCCCCAAGGTGGTGCTCGGCTCTGTCGCCTTCGCCATCTTCTGGATGATGGCGGTGTTCCCGTCGGTGCCCTTCCTGCCCATCGGCCGGACGGCGGGCTCGCTGCTCTCCGCCGTGCTCATGATCGTCTTCCACGTGATCAGCCCCGACGACGCCTACGCCTCCATCGACCTCCCCATCCTCGGCCTGCTCTTCTCCACCATGGTCGTCGGCGGCTACCTCAAGAACGCCGGCATGTTCAAGCACCTCGGCACGCTCCTCGCCTGGAAGAGCCAGGGCGGCCGCGACCTGCTCTGCCGGGTCTGCGTCGTGACGGCCCTCGCGTCGGCGCTCTTCACCAACGACACCTGCTGCGTCGTGCTCACCGAGTTCGTGCTCGAGCTCGCCGCCGAGCGCAACCTGCCGGCCAAGCCCTTCCTCCTGGCCCTCGCCTCCAGCGCCAACATCGGCTCCAGCGCCACCCCCATCGGCAACCCGCAGAACCTGGTCATCGCCTTCAACAGCAAGATCTCCTTCCCCAGGTTCCTCATCGGCATCCTGCCGGCCATGCTCGCCGGCATGGCCGTCAACATGGTCATGCTGCTCTGCATGTACTGGAAGGACCTGGAGGGCGTGGCCCCGACGCGGCCGGCAAGCAGATGTCGGTCGTCGAGGAGGGCGGCCGCTCGCCGTCCGTGGCGTCGCTCAGAGAGCCCGCACCCGTTCAACGGCACCACCGCCGACGACGGGAACGAGTCGATGATGGAGGAGAACATCTCGACCAAGCACCCGTGGTTCATGCAGTGCACGGAGCACCGGCGCAAGCTGTTCCTCAAGAGCTTCGCATACATCGTGACGCTGGGCATGGTGGTGGCCTACATGGCCGGGCTCAACATGTCGTGGACGGCCATCACCACCGCCATCGCGCTGGTCGTCGTCGACTTCCGGGACGCCGAGCCCTGCCTCGTCAAGGTCTCCTACTCGCTGCTCGTCTTCTTCTCCGGCATGTTCATCACGGTGAGCGGGTTCAACAAGACGGGGCTGCCGGGCGCCATCTGGAACTTCATGGCGCCCTACTCCAAGGTGGACAGCGCCGGCGGCATCTCCGTGCTCTCCGTCATCATCCTCCTCCTCTCCAACCTCGCCTCCAACGTACCAACAGGTTGTTACACATGCATGCATGGATTTTGTGCATTACAACACTATGAGTAGTATTGTAGGAGTTTAAAAATATATGGAAACAAGGGTGACACTGTGACAAGACAAAGCACTCAAAACAGTAGAAAATATTGATCAATTTCTGCATATTCCAAACTAATCAAAAGCAATAGTTAGTTATTATTTTTTTGCGATGAAAAGCAATAGTTAATTATGTTGGTGCGGCTGCAGTTAGCACACGCAGGCATGCATGATGCATGGTTTTTCTTTTTGGAATACAACAAGCAAATTTTAAAGTATGAAACGGACCAAAATTGCTATCTAGTCATCACTCACTCACAGTAGACTCTAGCTAGCTTAAATAGTTAATTTTGTGTTGCTTGTGATAAGTGACCAGTGGCCAGCATCAAAAGACACACAAATCTAGTAATTCTAAAAATAATATTTTTATCTTCATTCACTTAAATACTCTAACTATCACTACTAATCTTATAGAGTTGCAAATTATTGTAGGGGGGCACTGCCCCCCTCCCCAAAAGCTTTGCGGTGTAAGTGATGGTCATGTGTTTTTGGTATGTGCAGTGCTGCTGATGGGGAACGAGGTGGCGACATGGGCCAGCTGATCTCGGCCGGTGGCGGTGTGACGCTGTCATGGCTGCTGCTGGCGTGGGTGAGCACGGTGGCAGGGAATCTGTCGCTGCTGGGGTCGTGGCGAACCTGATCGTGTGTGAAAGCAGGCATGGCGCGCCAAACGCGCCTCTGAGCTCACCTTCTGGAACCACCTCATCTTCGGCGTGCCCTCCACCCTCATTGTCACCGCGGTCGGCATCCCCCTCATCGGAAAGATGTAGCCACCCTACCCATCTACCAGCATCGCCCTCGCCACCGCCGACGATCCAACTATATGCAATATACACTTTCCTTATATATATACCAGCAGCCTGTACATACGTACGTGCATACACAAGCGTATATACGGGCACTTTGTACGTACGTACGTATAGGTCCTAGCCTCCGCTTTCGTATGTGTGTTAATTGCTGTGTGCGTTGTTGATTAATTAGTATATGTATATGTATGTAATGGTGAGAAGAGAAGGAGAGGGAGATGATTATCACGCACGGTGTGCTAATTAATTAAGCAGTGCACTGTGGACTGTACTGGTGATTAATCTGCATGGATGAATGAATTTGGTTCATCAGATCAGAGAACACATATGTGATATATGCAAGTGCAACACATGTGGTTGCATGATGCATTATATGCATACAATATGCCAAGATGTAAGGGAATTTAAGTAATGTTATCTTGTCATCTTGTGTATGTATGTGGCAGGTGGTACTTGAAGAAAAAAGAAATGAAATCTCCTGTTGGTTCCTCTCCTAATTATTAATCACTACATAATACAAGCATAAATATATCATAAGCTTGTTTGTTTACTACTAAAAAAATATTAAAGTGTTGTTAGGCAGCTGTTGGGGAATCAGGTCCTCTGTCTCTTTGTTATAAGAATGGTGACAAGCAAGCAAGCGTCTCTTTCCAAATGGCAAATCTCACTGCCTTTAGTTTTGTAGTATAAGAGGCAATCATAGTATCTAAGACCTGTCCTACTGCCATAGTACTGTACAATATATTAACCTCATGCTATTTGTCTTGCTACCAAGACAGCAGACTACCCAACAGAGCATACTCATGCACTACATATTATTAAGAGGGTATTCCCATCTTGCAAACAAAAGCAATTATTCAGCATCAAGTTTTTTATTTATTCCAGTGATCTAATTAAGGCTGGAACAAAGAGGGTTGGTTAATTCATACAAGAGTTTTTGCTTTCAAGTCTCATTTATGCTGCTAATATCCCGGCGGTTAGATATGTAGCATGTTTGCCATGTACTTGTGGATCAAGCCTCTCCTCAAAGTCGAAGCTAAATAGAGTAATTATGAGTGAAATAATGCGCGTTTACGCAAGTGTTGATGATGGTCAGTTGGAACTAGTAAGGATCTGTTCTCCAAAAGATGATCATTTCCCCTTTGCAGAGAAAAATAACGGTGGCGAGATTTCAAACCTTGAATCCCCAAAACCCAAAGTTACGCGTCCTAAACGGGGCTTCAGGTTAAGAACAACACAGAAGAATCTTCAAACAGAACTATAGTTTGTTCAGACCCTCAAATTCATGAGCTGGAACTTGATGTCTAGTAATGATTAGAACATTTGGCGCAAGCATATACAGTCGGTGATTGAAGAATCTTGTAAGATTGAGTCTTAAGTATATATATGCTCTCAGTGTCTACACTTAATATTCAAAAGTCTTATCTTTTTCTCCATTATGCATTTCAAAGGAAAATGTGCGGAATACACGTGGAAAATATCTCAAGAGTATATTCTCCTCACTGGCATTAGTTAATCCAAGGGAAAAAGGGTCAACAAAAGCTACATTTAATTAACGGCCTCTCTGCAGGAAATGGCCAACCAATCCCAAGATAGTTCCTGCTATACAACTTCATATCTTGCTAACCACCCCTCTTCTATAATTCACAGGGTGATGCGAGGCTCGCCTGCTCCAATGCCCATCTGACAACACATTTTTAAAATTGGTGGAATACTTTTTAAGGATGATGCAACCTTCCTATAGTGCAACGGACTTCCTGTGCATCTGACAACACATTCTCCACTTCATAAATATAAATATCTACATCATAGTTTAAAATTGAAATGACATTTCAAGAGTGATGCACGCAGGCATGCCACTACGATACTAGCGTTGCGCATCCGACAACACATTTTTTGCTACTGTATAAATATCTGCAATATAGCAAAATTTTCTGAGAATGACGCTGGGAACTCACCTGCCAACAACCACCATCACACATGCCAACTGCACCACCATATAACTATTGCTGAGGCAGGCGCCAATTGGGCATATGCAAATGCAGGCTTGGAGAGTCTCCCCAGCGACCATGGCCACGCATGACCTGCACAAGTGTCACCGCGATAACTAAATTAACTCATAATGTGGTAAGATAAGATATCTCTACGCATCACCTGGAAACGTAGAAAGTATCTACGAAGGACTCCTGAAGTTGTTGCGTCGCAGTCCTAATAGTCGATACATTACACAGTTACCTGAATGCCAGTTCAGAGGACATTGAAGCCATATCATTTTACAGGATGGAAATATATATTTTCACTGTATTCAAGGGATTTTACAGGACACAGCCTGTATTTATTGTTTCTATAATGTCTCGATGACAAACAATTAAAAGAGAGAGTATGATTGTTAGTTCGATTTTGATACATCTACTCATCTTCACACTTGAGGTTGACCTTTTCAGCCTAGTACTTTCAGTAAGGTGCCATGTTGGCGATGAACTCTTTTCAGCTAGCTGACATCATGGTACAGGGCAAACAATAAGACATCAGAAGGGTTAGAATCCATAAATTGATTTTAAGGAGAAAAACAAAAGAATTTCAAAAATATCAGAAAACATCTAAAGTAAATCATAAGATAAAAATGAAATGCACTTTTATACAACATTGTGACACCTGAATTGTGTTTTCTGAATAAAGACTAAAGAGGGATCGATGTATAACTTTGTAATCCAGATATATTTACTTGAAGGATTTACAGGTTATACACTGAGAAATGACTGGCTACAAGAATATTTCCTACACTTGAGGCATCTAAGTAGAGTCTGGCTGCTGCAGCCTGACATCAAGTATTACATAGTGACCAGAGCAAAGCTATACGCAAGATGGCTGAATGTATGCATATTGTCAACAACTTTTCACTAGTCATGTTTGCACGCCTCCATGGGTGACCTGCCGAAGAGCAGAAGATTAGTTACTGTTGCAACAGAGGGTTGAAGGAAAGAACATCAAGTAATTACATGTCTAGCAAACTTACAAACTAAAACAGGGGTCATGAGCACCACAAAGTTGTACAACCATATCAATCCTGCTCTGAGGCAACCAACACCCTTTGGTAGTGCCAAATCCAAGTCACTATATACAGCTTTATGGGTTGCCACCTGACAGAAAACAGTTAATATGATGAGTATCGAGAAGAAACATACCTAGCACTAAGAAACTTTACTATCTCTACACAACATGATCTTCATAGGATGAATACAAATCTGTTATGTTTTCTTTCAGGGGGCGGGGGACTGATTGGAGGAAAGAATGGCATGAGCATCCTACTTGAACAATGTGTTAATAGCACAAGCTTTATTCCATACAATGGCTTAACTCTTAACATTGTCAACTGTTAGCCAATCATTCCTAGCCAGACACATTGATCCTGTGCCAAATTATAATGCTGACAAGAAGGCAGAAGTTCGATGAAATTATCATGCAGTCACTGAAGGGTCTCAACAAAACACATACAGACATACTCCCTCCGTTCCAAAATAGATGACTCAACTTTATACTACTCCGTTCCAAAATAGATGACCCAACTTTATACTAAAGTTAGTATAAAGTTGAGTCATCTATTTTGGAACGGAGGGAGTACATAAGAGGAAATAAGCTCACCATCTGAGTAAAAATAAAAGTACATGCTACAACAGGTCCAGGACATCTGATAAGGTAGCAATTGTCAAAATTAACAAACAGTACAGCCTGGTTCACTATGCTCATCTGAAGTAACAAATCAGCTCTAATTTCTTCATCGGAGCCCATCAGCGATCTACCTTTGAATTTATACTGCACATGTACTAAAACATCAGAAGGGGGGCCTTGGCGCAGTGGTAAAAGCTGCTGCCTTGTGACCATGAAGTCATGGGTTCAAGTCCTGGAAACAGCCTCTTACAGAAATGTAGGGAAAGGCTGCGTTGAATAGACCAAATGTGGTCGGACCCTTCCCCGTACCCTGCGCAAGGGGGTGCTAATTGCACGGGGCTGCCATTTTTGTACTAAAAAATCATTTAACAAATTCAACACCAAAATAACGTATATAAACGACTGGAAGAAAGAAAGCTCACTGAAAAGAAGTCTGGAAGTGTTGCAGCCCTGAAAAAAATGGCTGTGCTCAGAATTATGTAGCTACCAGAAGCAACACCGCTTGCAATGATTTTCTTAACTCTCCATCTATCTGGTGAATTACTCAGTTCCACCCTTTCAAATAATATTGCAAAGGATGTACCTGCAAGTAAAAAGGACAATAACAATTGAACACTGAAATGAAGATACAAATAATACACTCCCACCGATCCATAATGCAAGTATTTTAGCATTTTCAACTTTATGAAATGTAGATCCAACAAAGATCACATTCAACATTTTATCATGTTGTTCCTATTTTACTCCTCATTCATTTCATTAAGAATTGAGCCTGTAATTCAGGAAATTATGATATTTGGGAGGAAAGAAAGAAAGTTGTAGAAATAACTGAAGGGTAGTATTGGCATTGTATATACACCCTTAGTTCTTGTGGCCAAGTCTAAAAGGACCTATATTCTGGATCAGAAGGAGTATGACGTAAAGTAAGGTTGCGGATGTATTGCAGTTGAAACTTACAATAGCTAAAAGTGGCAATCACCAAAGCCAGGAAACTTGACAAGTTAAAGTTCCACAAGAGAAAAATGACATGGATACCAACCTTCAATAAAATTAATGAACATAGTTAGCATTGCACAATACAGTTAATTATAAAAACTATTAACAAAACATACTGTCATAATTGTACTCACAAGATGGACAGTTGATGACACAGTGTAGATCTGCAACAAAAGCAACATATTGCAAGTGATCAACCATCTATCATGATTTAGACACCAAATACCATGTCATCAACCAAACATTTAAATGCATTTGAATGACTTACCGTGTAACCCCTCATAATTTGACAGATCTCCCTACTGATTTGCACAGCTGATGAAATAGGTAACAGGGCAGGCTGAGTCAAAACAAGATCAGATTCACTTTTGGTGTAATCAGTGGACTCAGCTACTGAAGTTCCAATATGGCTTTCACCAATGGCATCATGATCAAGAAATTCATACCCAACCATTGCACAAAGACATCCGAAATCTCTTAGCCTTCTCACTATATCACTGTTATCCTCTGCACTAATAAATCAAGATAGTAAAATCGTAAGACTAGTGCCTTTGTGCCTTCCACGTATCAAAGCCTTAATGTTATTAAAAATGTGTGCTGTAACTTTCTTGAGAGCATAGAAGTACTACTCAAACTGTCAACAACTCAACATAAACAGAAACTTCTTCCAAAGATTTCCTTTGGCAGGGGGGAAGTGTGAAAAATGGACATCGCTCCAAAGATAAGAACAGACCTGGAAAGAGATCGGGAATTCCATTGATGTTTAAGTGAACTTCTCTGTTATTACGAGGTAACTCAAACACCGAATGGGCAGGTAACACATTGGTGCCAGTTTTCCAAGCTTTCCACATACTTGCTTTGTAGTCAACAATGGGCTTTCTGAGGAGAGAAAATGAACTGTTTGCTGAAGAACTATGTATTACAGGAAATGACAATAGCTGAAACAAGACAGCTGAATGGTTGAATAACCTGTGAGGATTCTAATATCCAAACCAAAATTGATAAGGCTATCAATAGCATCTACGCTAGCACTTCTAAGGTCATCTCTGAAAGGTAGAAGACCAATGAACTCCCAGCATGAGTCTACCTGGAGGAAAATAATATAAATTAAATGACACATGCAATAAATTGGGGCATTGCAGAATTCTAATGTGAAATTCAGTTGTGCACCTGGTGTCCTACAGCTATGGCTTGATACCCATCAAGAGCAAAATTATCCATTACCTTGCTTATTTTCTCTTTGACTGCTTTGCTGCAGCCACATTGATGAGCCACCTATAGCATGAAAACAAGAGATGGCCAAGGAATGAGCCTGTACTAACACAATATGTGCAAATGCATGCATGGTGATGGTAGTGGGGCTTGTTTGCTTGTCTCTATGCGTTTTTGACACTGTGACTTGCCTTTGCAGGATCACCTTTGAATACGCAGCACTTGGATCCATTGCTATCAATGTATGTAAGTTAGGAACATCAACTTCAGTGCAACAAAGAGGCGGGCATGGTGCTCTAAGACCTCAATACCAGCTCTTGCCTACATTATCAGTATGCTTGTTAAGTTTACCAAACATTAATACACACATGCATTAATAAAAGATAACATAATGAGAGGAAAGAACCTGTTCTGGATCATCCAAGAGGCTCAGAATAGCTGCATCAATTGACTCTATACAGAATTCATGTTGAGATCTTGATGCTCGTGCAGCTAATATAATAGCTTGATCTTTGTCAACACCGTCAGCAAACAACTCAATCTTGTCCCGGAAAAAACATGGCTTATTAACACGTTAAAGTACCAGTCAGGTTGAAGAGCATCACATCCGTACTGGCCAGATCTTCAAGTGCAACTGTTCCTCGGCTAGCAATTCTCAGAAAACAAAGCCTTAACGATCCCAATGCTGATGCCAGGTAGAGGACAACAGGCATTGCCATTGGGATCCCACCAATCAATGGCATAAAGTGGCAATTGTGCAGCATGTACTCAGGGTTGTGTTTACGGAAGAGCAATGTTAAGACTAGCTCAGCAACAGTACCAGCAAGTATAAAGGAAAAGCAGAAGCAGCCAGCAACCATGATTCCCTCTTTAAGTTGCCCCGGCCTAGCATAACGCTGTGGGTAGAGTCGCAGTGTGCATCTAGGGATGCCGCTGCCAGTCGCAATGACAGCAGCAGTCCCTTGGCCACATGACACAGTCCAAGCATAGTATATGAGGAATCCATGCACACAGTCAACAGATCTTTTAGCCCAGCAAGTCATGGTGTCGATTTTCAGAAACCGGAGGACACGAGCATTGGCAGGGACAATGTCCCCAACCTTGAGAAATATGATGTCCCCAGGGACCAGATTCACTGCGTGCAGATCTATCCAACTCCCATCTCTCAGCATCTTGGCCCTCGGTGAGTATGCTTACGCCTCCAGTGGTGCCTTAGCATACTCCACAACAAGCTTTGCAGTAAGTAAAGCATGCTATTGAGGTCGTGGGCTCGTGGCTAGTAAAAAGATGACTGGGGCCAGCATGTAAGATCTCTTATCAGCTGATGCGATGGCGAGAGACACAACTGTAGTTAGTACAGTAACCCATGACATGGAATTAAGTATGACACAGATCATGGTCTTGTACTCAGGGAAGACATGATGCCATCCCCAGAGCGAGAAGATCGTCATTACGAATACTCTGAACATGCTGCCCTCCTGCAGGGGCAATAAATTTGACCTTATGAAGCTGCATTTTATTCATAAACCTGTAAACGAAATGATACTCTACATGGCCTGGCTAACAATTATTTTCCAAATTAGACACAAATTGTGGATGGTAAACTAGTTACTGATTGTTATGCCTTTTTGTATCTCTCATCGAGAAGAGCTAATAGCCAACCGTTGCCTTGATCAGAATGGGTGGAGAGAGGTGAGCTCGGTACTGCTGACGAAGAGGGACTCTCTGGGATCTTCAAAAGAGAAACAAGATATCTAGCTGTAACCACATTGAGTTGTACCAATATCCTTGGGGAGCCATCTTACAACATAGTATAACAGAGCAATAGGTTGACTAACATTCAGTATGTTTTCCGATCAATATTCAACAGTGTTACTCTTAACTTGTAAAGCAGCACACGACAATGCGAATTTGACATAAACGCAGAGAGCAGAGCTGGTGGGATTGACCGCCAAATGCCAAATATCAAACATCAAGCCGTGCAATCTGGCAATCATAGATGACAATATGTGTTCAGCACTCCATGCCGGACCGACACGGCACACCTCGAAGAAGAGGTAGTCAAGATTCAAGAGTGTTGGTGGTCACTCGTGGTTGAATTATAAAAGAGAAGTATACTCATTCAGCTGAATAACCCATCACAGTCAAAGGGTGATTATGCAGCTCTGAAGGCTGAATGAACAGGCCAACGGTTTAATCACAGTCCGAGCCAACTTACTTAGCATTCGTCTATCCTATGGCCCAAAAGTGTTGGACAAATTACTGCAGAATCAGTGTACCGAATCACCAGTCAGCTGTGCGGGCTTGAATCTGAAGCCAGAGATGCTGGCATTCGTTCTTCAGTTAACGATGAATAGAGAAATGCAGAGTAGTTTGGAGAAGAAGGAGAGAGAGCGCGGGGCCTCACCTTGGCGTGGTGGGAGCGGATGACGAGGTTGGGCCCGTGGAGGCGGTGAGCCCGGCCCTCTCCCCCGTGGCCAGCCAGCCGCCGCAGCACCTCCTCCGCCGCCGCCGTCTCCTGCACCCACCAACGCCCACGTCAGACGACCCCCAAGCGAGCAGATTACTCACGGCTCTCTCACCAGCTCCGCCATCTCCTCCGCCGTCGCCATCCCCGCCGGCCGGTCGATCCTTAAAACGGCGGCCCAGTGGGTCAGCGGAGCAAGAGGCAGGCCCAGGCCCAGGCGAGGAGCCGAGGGCCAAGGCCTGGCGATGGAGCGTCGCGGGTGGGCCAAGTCCCGGTGGGCCGGATGGGCGAGGCAGATGGATAAGGGAGTGAGGGGGCTCGCACTCCCGTGTCGCTTCGGCTTCCTCCGCTCGCCATTTTCCGTCCCGAACCGAACCAAACCGCAGGCAGGCAGGCGCACGCCCACCAACCAAATAACACCACACGCCTCCTTCCCTCCCCACCCCGCCCCCCCTCGCCGCCGCCACTCGCCACCGCCGCCGCCGCGGCCCTCCCTCCCTCCCTCCTCGCCGCCGCCGCCCGCTCCGGCCCCCCGAGGTACGCCCGCCGCCGCCAACCAGTCTAATCCTCCCCGCGTCCGCGTTCGCGCCCCCGCCCCCGCCCCCGCGCGCCGCCGGGGCCTACTGGCTAGGGTTTTGGGCGCCGCCCCGCGGGGTTCTGGGGCTGGCGGCCCTCGCAACCCCCCTAGGGCCCGCCGCGCCCTCCGCGGCGGTTTCTCCCCCGCTAGGGTTTAACCCCCATTTCCGGGCGCGGCTGCGTTTCGCGCGCCGCTCGCGCCGTCTAGGGTTCGGCCCTCGTTTCCCATCCGTTTAGGGTTCCAGAGTCCGCGCGCCTGGGCTCGCCAGGCCTAACGGGCGCCTCAGGGGCGAATTTCTGTTGATTTGATTAGGAGTGACTTTTCCCCATACGACTGTTTCCCATTGCTGGATGCCGGATTCAATTGGACTCAGTTCTCATTCACGTCTGTAAATAAAATCGAATAAGTTCCATAGATTGGTTTTCCCAATCTGTCCCATCACCTCAGAGTCCAGACAATAGTTCACTGAAACCATTAAACTGATTGCTCTCTCTGCTGTGTAGTTTGCCAAATCATATTTCTGTTGCTTATTGCCGTTGAATCTCTGCAATCGTAATATCAGAGTAAGGCGCACATGTTAGATTTTCCATGTCCGCCAGTGCTCTTTGGGTCCATGTAATACTCCTCTTAAACAGTAGTTAAACAGAGGCTGTGGCTACAGATGAGTTTGTCATGTTTGACATGCTACTCAGCTGTTGAATGTGTGTGTGTGTGTGTGTGTGTGTGTGTGTGTGTGTGTAATCCATTTCGTTGGAATTGTATGCTTATATAGTTATGCTGCGCAGAACCGATGCCGTGAGCCCAGCAGTACATTTTCAGGCACAGCAGCTTGTTTCTTTTCTTGTGGCAATTTTGATTATGCACCATCTTGGGTACAAGGGCTTTAGATGTGAAATCTCTCTTCAGATATGGTTATCACTTGCTTTTGCATAATCCAAAGAAAATAAATTAAGTTCATTGTCTGTTCAAAAGAGTAAATAAGGGATACCTGAATTTTGCATTTGCACAGTTAATTGCTGGCCATTGGAGTACTTGGTGGAGGAATACCTAAAAAGGAGTTACTTGTAAATTTTCTGCTGCATCCAATTCCTCCCATATATTTTTTCTGGCATTGGCAAGAATGTCAGAAAGTGAGTTATCAGTAATAAAACCAGAGGTATGACCAATCCATTTATTTGTTTGGAATTCGTTTGCCTTGCCGGAAAAATACTCACTACTAATTTTATTATCAACTTGCAGTCGTTGAAGACTTATATTTGGCTTCAGTGCTTTGATGGATCCATACAGCAAGTGGAGGAAGAGGTTGCCATGTTCTGCCCTATGATATGTCGAGAAATTGTGAAAAATGGCACAGGATCATCCAAAAATCATGCTATTGCTCTCCCAGAAAGAGTTAATCCATCAAGTTTGAGTTTGATTCTTGACTATTGTCGGTTTCATCAAGTCCCAGGGCGCTCCAACAAGGTACTGTATGTTGTAACTTCCTGGCCTCTCCATTTTACCTTATTTTACTGCTTTCCCTTTTTTGCATCTTCGACCCTTGGAGATCGTGTAAGTTTAGATTGTTATATACCGTTTTTGTTTCCTTATTAATCACATGATCTTATGGAATTACTTTCTTACCATAAGGGTCATTGTCTGAATGTTTCTACTATTTTTCTTGGGAAAAAGGTTCACCAACTTGGATGTTGTATTTTGTTAAGCTTGTACATTTTATCATAGTCGACAAGCTTACCTCTGTTCCAGTTATCTTATTAGGCTTTTCGTTTATTGCGCAGGAGCGGAAGTCATTTGATGAGAAGTTTGTTAGGATAGACACCGAAAAACTTTGTGAGCTGACATCTGCAGCTGACAGTCTTCAATTAAAGCCATTGGTTGATCTTACTAGTCGAGCACTTGCTCGAATCATTGAAGGGAAGACACCTGAGGAAATCCGTGATATTTTTCATTTACCAGATGACTTAACGGAGGCATGTAAACTTTTCTTTTTGAGGATCAGCAGGAGTTTTCTTTATTAATTTGAGACAGCACTTACTGTGAGCTTACATACATGCAGGAAGAAAAATTGGAGCCACTGAAAAATATAAACGATGACCCCAGGATTCGCTTATTGAATCGATTGTATGCAAAGAAACGGAAAGAACTACAGGAGCGCCAGAAACTAAAGGTAATTTTGATAGATTTCACCTGTTTTGCATGCTTTGATATGTTATGTCCTGTGCAATGATGTTTATCTCTTTCATCTAGTTGTCTTGCTCATGTTTAAATTTTACATGTTATGTTCGGTTTGTTTCAGGATATTCAGGTACAGCAAGAGCAAAAGGATGAGCGGTCTTTGGACGAGTTACTTTGTTTTATAAATGGGGATGGAGGTATGTAACTGCACCAAGTTATATTGGCTATATGTTCTATGTAGTAATCGTAAATTGCTAACAAAAGTTGTTGTCCTGAACCAATGCCCATAATTCAAGGATCAAGTTGCAGTGAATGCATATGCCCATAATTCCCTGCCAGTTAGTAGTAATTGATCACTTGGTCGGTCAGCTTTTCATGAGCTCCCATATTTCAGTAACTCGTTTCTCTTCTGGGTGCACCTTATGGATTTTGTGTCTGAATGGAATAATGATTGGAATAGGCTTTTGAAAATGGTTAGTGTAGATTGAATTGTTCCAAAATGTGGTGTGGATACCTTGGCACTGTAAAGCTTTAGATTATCTGTGCGATTCGCTTCCCAGTAGGAACAGTAATGAATATATTTTTGTTAATGGGGCAATGCGGGAGTAGTGTGATGGTTCTAAGAATAGTCAGCTGCAGGACCAATCTAATTTACGATGGCCATCTATTAGGCACTTCTGATTTGTCAACTAATGTCAAGTATTTTGTTGCTCCCTTGTGATTTTCTTCTGTTATAGATCGACCTATTGACTGAGCTTGGTTACCATTTCAAGTTAAACCAATACCTACAGTGCAAGCATGCGACATGGAAACATTCTCCATCATTCTTTCTTCATAACTGCATGTAACCAGCTGTTCACTTGTCTGACAGGTTCTGGAGGTGGGAAAGCTGGTAAGAATAAGAAAAAGAACAAGAGAAGGAAGGATCCTAAGAACCTCCCAAAGGCTGACCCTGAACATGTAAATAAGGTTATATTTTGTAACCCTAATTTTTCAGTGTATGCTATGTGAATAATATTTTATTTCTTACATCTTTCTATCTGTTGAGTTCAGGAGGAAGGTGCCTGTGTGGTTCCATGCAATGCGGGTGCTGTTAATAATATTTCTAGAGCTCCTTGCCCAAGTTCAGATGTGCAAAATGATAATGAGTACCCCTTTGAAGATGGTGATCTTGATGATGGACTTGATCCTGCAATGCAGGAAGAGCTTGATAGGTAAGGAAACTATCTCTCTCTTTTGTACATCTATTCAGGCCCTTAGCTTAGTTCCTGATTTTTTACTATGTTGACACCGTTTTTTTCCTGATGGGTTGAAGTGTTATGGGGCGCTTATTGTGCATCTACTATCGTGTTGCTCAGTTACAAATAGATGTCATTTTCCTGAAATAATGAACCCCTGTTTGTGCTCACTAGCTGTTCAATAGAGGTTGCTGTGTTTCGAATTCAGAACTGAGAATATATCAAATGGTTCAGCTGTAATATGGAGCAAGCTAAATGTTTGCTAGTACTTGGGCTCACTGCTGTTTATATTTGATTATTTTATTGTTATGTGTACTGAAAATGCTATAATGAATTTACTGCCCATATTCCTGTACCAAAGCCCTCATGCGAATTAATGACATGCTTCATTTCTGAACAAACAGGGAAGTTGAAGATTTCGCTAGGAGGCTGAATTCTGTTTGGCCTGAAAGAATGCATTTGGGTCAAGAAAGAAGAATTGAGTCGCAGCTGATTGGTGGTAATGGTTCTCTGCAGAGATTTTCTGGTAATTTTTTTTTCATATAGAATAGTTGAAACGGTAGTGAGTATAGAATTTAGCCCACTCCACTGAATGTAGTTCTGGAAGAACAGAAGGTTTTACATACTGCTCCCTCCGTCGCATAATATAAGATGTTATCACAACCGATATATGAGTATATCGGTTGTAAGAATGTCTTATATTATGGGATGGAGGGAGTAAAGGACAGTGTTTGGTTAGTCCAACGTAAAGTAGGAATTACCTCATTCTTGCACCAGCTCATTCCATAACCGGGTCAAGTGATAATTTGTATGTGGCCGCAGGGTTCAATCACAGGTGAATGCCGTGCGGCAGGATGAGCAAGCTGAAGCCTAGGAAATTTGTGCACATACAGCTTCGAAGAGAGGTAGAGACCGAAGTGAGCAGCTGCTGCCGAAAAGGCCTTGAAACTCGGAACCGAGCTTGCAGACAATTAATGTGCATCTGTTTCCCTTTGCCATTTCTGGCGCGAGGTCCGGCTCGTCAAAGTTGGGATGAAGCATAGCAAGGTTTTAGATAGATCAAGGGGAAAATTTTCCGGTCCGGTCGTGTTATTTCTTGGATAGCGTTTGTTCATTCTGGGTCGACTCTGTTTTTCCGTCGTCGTCCGCAATTTTCCTGGACAGAGCAGAGTGTGCAACTGTAAGAAATGATCAAGTCGTGACTGCTGTGAAAGAAATTCCGTTGGTTGGTACTTATGCAATGTCTGTTTGGTTGCTTCCTCCTCATGGTACCAAAAATGTGTGTGTGTTGCTGACGTTGAAATACATACAGGAAAATCATGCGTCGCTACAACACCTGTCTAACGGCTGTCTATCTAGTTCAACTATCTTCTGTTGCGACAACGGAATGAGCAACGTGACGGCCGCCACAGTATTATTATTATTACTACTGTACATGTCCAAACGTTTGTGTATGACAATATTCGTGACAGGACACAGCTTTCGCGCTTGTGATTTTGCTGGCATTTTCATGTCCTTTTGATAACTTGCACCTTCACCATGCATGCACAAATGTTTAGAGTTCAGACATTCTCTAAACATAGGGGCGGCTTTGGTCAGGAAGAGGATGCATGCACCTCCGACCATGACGGCGAGCCGCATATGCATGCACGGACAAGGACAAGCTCGCCTCCTGCTCACGGCAGCCAGCCACCGACATCGCCGGAGCATCCTCCCCCCCGTTTGCTGCTCCCTATAAATTAAAGCAGGGCAGCAAGCAAGAAGAGGCACAGCGGCAACAAGGAACAGTTCAAGAGAAGAGAAGATGGCTTCTTCTTCCTCGTCGGTGCTGCTGGTTGCGGCGGTGTTGGCCGCGGTGGTGTGCGGCGCGCACGGCATCGCCAAGGTTCCCCCTGGCCCCAACATCACGGCGTCTCCTGCGAGCTACGGCAACAAGTGGCTGGACGCCAAGACCACGTGGTACGGCAAGCCGACGGGCGCCGGGCCCAAGGACAACGGCGGCGCCTGCGGGTACAAGGAGGTGGACAAGGCCCCCTTCCACGGCATGACCTCCTGCGGCAACATCCCCATCTTCAAGGACGGCCGCGGCTGCAGCTCCGCCGAGCTCAAGTGCACCAAGCCCGAGGCCTGCTCGGCGAGCCCACCATGGTCACCATCACCGACAAGAACGAGGAGCCCATCGCCCCTACCACTGACCTCTCGGCCACGCCTTGGCTCCATGGCCAAGAAGGGCGAGGAGCGAGAAGCTGCGCGACGCCGGCGTAGGTGGAGATCAAGTTCCGGGCGTCAAGTGCAAGTACCGCCGGGCACCAAGGTGAACTTCCACGTGGAGAAGTCCTCCAACGAAAACTACTCTGGCGCCGGTGATCAAGTTCCTCCAAGGCGACGGCGACGACGTGGTGGGTGTGGACATCAAGCAGAAGGGCGAGGACAAGTGGACCGAGCTCAACGAGTCGTGGGGAGCCGTGTGGAGGATCGACACCCCCCACAAGCTCATCGGCCCTTTCTCCGTCCGCTACACCACCGAGGGCGGCACCAAGACCGTTGTCGAGGACGTCATCCCCAAGGGCTGGAAGGCCGACACCTCCTACGAGGCCAAGGGCGGGTACTGAACATGATGATCGATGATTCTTCTTCCCCGGCGGCCAGGCCAGCTTAATTAATTAACTTCTTTTGCCTCCAGAAGAAGAAGAAGAATAAACCAGCCGCACATATATCATACATACGATGCAATGAGAGCATGAGTATATGATACTTATTTCATTCATTTACTATAGTTTTGATGTATCTAAACTTGCTCATGATTGTAAACATGTCTTATTAATAGAAACTGGTATGCACGCATTAATTATGTTTTCTTTTCTTTCAAAACTCCCATGAAAGATGGTCACAACGGGCTCGAGCTAGCCCGTTATTTTTCCTCTTCTCAAAAACTGAATTGCCACACCTAAACAACAGGGCAGCACTATAGCTCACTTGGAGACCACTTAGTTAGGTCGCTGGATGGTCTCCATTTTCGCCAAAGGGAATTTATTAATATTGCAAAGATACCGATTACACCCAGACTCTGCAACAATGAAATGTTCTACATAAATTACGGATGCACACAGCCCTACAACAAAAAAGAAGAAGAAGAAGAAGAATAAGAAGAAGAAAATAAAAGATCCCGCTACGGTGATCAAAACCATGTAGCTGCAAAACAAACCATCGGGAAGGCAGCACCGGGAGTCCAAATTCTCCAAAAGCGCGCTTCCAAGATGGAAACAGTGCACAAGTGTTGTCGCCGCTCGATCATAGATCTCAGGTTTTCACCCTGAACAAAGTCGCGCTCTTAAAACAATGGTTTCAACAAGGCCGTTGCTAGGCACAACCACTTAAGGTCATACCTTGGATTTTCACCCTAAAAGATAAGACTATGTACTCCTCCTGTGTTGCCGCCTCCGCTTGCCGATGCCGCTGCTACATGTCAAGAAACACCAAGCAAAGTCCTCATCCCCTTGAAGACACAATCTGTCGTTACGAGACCTCATAACGCAGTTGCCATGACATCCTCGACCACTATCTTCATCATGGAAATCGAAACATCGACATGTCCCATGATGGCAACAGACAGCGAAGCTTCGCGTCACTCCCTCCTGAAGCCGCATAGCCAGAAATATGGGTTCGCACGACCGAATCCCGCCCGATCCAGCAATCTAAAGGCATCAGGTGCCCAATAGAGATCGCCGATGGAGCCTTCGGGAAGTTGTCACAAGCCAGATCAATGAGGGCGGGCAACAAGCAGAACACCATCTTGACGCGAGGAGAACCCTAGAACCACCACCTTTATTAGGAAAATCGACAGGCCCCCACGCTGCCACCCACCGGCTCCTGATCAGCAAGTGGGAGAACTCAGCGGGCACCGTCGCCACCACCCGCACCACGCGGAGATGAGGGGCTGAGCAGCACCAAGACCCCTGAACCAGGCGCCATGTTGCCCACGCGGCCACAGCGGTCGCCCAGGTCGTCGAAGAAGCCCGGTGCCGCCGCCGCCCCGGTGTCCAACTTCGCCAGACGAGCTGCACCGTTCAAGGCCGCCACGAAACTCCAGCCGGAGATCCCGCCACGCGAGAAGTAGGAGGTCCCCGCCGCTGCCAGTCGCGCTCAGGCCCGCCACCACTGTCAGTCGTGCGGCCTTGGACCGACCGCATCCTTAGGCGGCAGCGGGGGTGGGTCAGGGGCGGATGAGAGGGAGGCGGCGGCTCTAGGGTTTCCCTCATGGGAGTTGGATGATCTCTATCGTGCATCCCCCACGTATCCTGCAAGCTCTTTGAACGGGTGCCCATATTTTTTCTTTTTCTTTTTCCTTTTGTTTATTTTTTATTTTTTTCTTCATTAAAACAATTTAGGATTTCAAACAAAAACAAATTCATAAAATCTTCAAGAATCCAGAAAATGTGTTTCAATTAAAAAATGTTCGCAAGTTTGAAATCAAATTCAAAAAACATCCTCAAGTTTGCAAAAAATCACAAATTCCAAAAAAATCACAATTTTGAAAATGTCCTTGAATTAATTTTTTCCCCAAATTAGGAATTTTTTTTGTGAATGAAAAAATAGTTCATGAATTCCGAAAAATCTTCGAAAATTTAAAAAAATGTTCATGAGCTCAAAAGATGTTCATGAATTTTTACAAAAAGGTCCATGAATTTCAAACTATGTTCACGAATTAAAAAATATTTTCATAAATTTTATTTATGTTCATAACTTAAAAAAAAATCATGGATTCCAAAAATGTTCATGGATTCCAAAAATGTTCATGAAGTTCTAAAAATGTTCGTGAGTTTGAAAAAGGTTTATTAATGTCAAACAAATGTTAACAAATTTCAAAAGAATGTTTGCTAGTTTCAAAAACAATGTTCACGAATTTAAAATTTGATCTCGAATTTGAAAAGTGTTCACAAATGTTTAAAAACATTGAAGTTTTCAAAAATTCTTTGGTAATTAGTTAAAAAAAGGAAAATAGAAAACATAAAGAAATGAAAAAGGATAAAAATGGAAAAAAGAAAAAGAATAAACCCGGTCAGGGCCGGCCCAAATAGAGGACGAGGGGGTGGGGGGGGGGGGGGTGTGGGGTGGGCTGGGAATAGGATCCATCGGGTTAATGCTAGTCGTACCGCCGTGTCGCCTCAAGGAAGCCCTAGTGTGTTGGCCCAGTGGCATGTTTGTCCGTCCATTCACTTGGTTCAATTGTCTGCTTCTTTTTCTGTTTCCTTTTTAGTTTTGTTTATATTTTTAAAGTATTATAAATAACATATTCGAAAATAATTACTTCAATTTTGATAAGTGTTCTTCCAAAATTTCAGAAATGCTCGTGCAATCTAAAAAAAATGATAAAACAACTTTTAAAGTATGTTTGAACCCTTCAAAGAAACCGTGAGATTCAAAAACAATTCACACATTTCACAAAATATACGCCCGATATTTCATGTTTAAGAAATATAAAAATGATCTCATAATATTTTTAAAAGAAATTTGTGCCATTCAAAATACATGTTTCTGAATTTCAAACAAACTGTTCAGGTGTATGAAAATATATGTTTGGTGCCATTAAAAAAATGTTAATACAATGTAAAAACAATATTCATGTAATTTGATAAAAACATTTGGTGCCATTCAAAAAAAATGTTCAGCATGTATTTAAAGTTTTTAACACTTATTCCAAAGGTTTGAAACATTTATTTGAAAATTGTTTATGCAATGTAAACAAAATCATGTTATTTGTTTGTTGCCATTAAAAAAATGTTAAACATGTATTTTAGTTTTTTAATATTTATTAAAAAATTGAAACATTTATTTGAAAATTGTTTATACAATGTTCTTAGAAAATATTTCCGTTTGTTGAAAATATATTCAACATGTATTAGAAAATGGTAACCTGTATTTGAATAAATTTGTAGAGAAATGTATTTTGAAAATGTTCATTGCCTATTTGAAAATAAATGTAGCTGGCGGGCACCAAGGTGAACTTCCACATGGAGAAGGGCTCCAGCCCCAACTACCCGGCGCTGGTGATCAAGTTCCTCCAAGGCAACGGCGACGTGGTGGCCGTGGACATCAAGCAGAAGGGCAAGGATAAGTGGATCGAGCTCAAGGAGTCGTGGGGAGCCGTGTGGAGGATCGACACCCATGACAAGCTCATCGACCCTTCACCGGCCGCTACACCACCGAGGGCGGCACCAAGACCGTCGCCGAGGAGGTCATCCCCAAGGGCTGGAAGCCCGACACCTCCTACGAGACCAAGTGAAGAAGATGAAGACATGCACTTCTTCCGGCCACCTTAAATAGTTCCTTTTGGCTCAAGAAGAAGAAGAATAAACCAGCTAGCCACACATATCATATACTAGTATATGATGTGACGAGACATGCAATGCAAGCTCCTGCACGCATGACTATACTCAGTCATTCATGCTCTATAGGGAGAGAGCTGCATGCATGGACAATTACTCCCTCTGTTTCTAAATATTTGTCTTTCTAAAGATTTCAACAAGTGACTACATACGGAGCAAAATGAGTGAATCTACACTCAAAATATGTCTATATACATCCGTATGTGTTAGTCTATTTGAAATCTCTAAAAAGACAAATATTTAGGAACGGAGGGAGTAATATTTTGAGCTGGAGAACTTGTGAGGTGCAACGAAGGAGGCAACCACCCAAGATTTGGTTTGCTCTCACGCGCGCCCACTCTCTCGACCCCCATTATTTATGTATCTATAAATCTTTTCATGACTATGAACAGATTTCATTGGATGTTTCAAATATTAATGAGGTCCTTTATTCCTGTTTGTAAGTGACAATATGCACCCATGTGTAACGAGAGTAATCATCAACAATAACAAAGTCATATTGAGATGCATCATTTGTGACGGCTGAGTAATGATTAGGACCAAAGAGATCCATGTGAAGCAATTCAAATGGTCGAGTAGTAGTCATGATTGTCTTCGCTGGATGCTTGGCCTTGATGATCTTTCTAGCTTCACAAGCTCCGCATATCTGATCCTTGAGGAATTTGACATTCTCAATGCCAATGACATGCTTCTTCTTCGCAAGCGTGTGGAAATTCCTCATGCCTGCATGACCAAGTCGTCGATGCCATAGCCAGCCTTCTGAAGCTTTTGCAAGTAGGCATATGGCTAGTTGTGGTCCTGTAGAGAAATCAACAAATACAAGTCTCCTCTCCTAAAGCCTTCGAAGACTTTGGAATTGTCAGCTTCCATGATCGCAACACAACGATACTTTCCAAAGACAACAACCATATCAAGATCACAAAGCATTGAGACAAACATGAGGTTGTATCCTAAGGACTCGACGAGCATGACTTTGTCCATGTGCCGATCCTTTGAGATAGCAACCTTACCTAGACCCAATACCTTGCTTTTGCCTTTGTCAGCGAAGATGATATGCTTCAGATGCGATGGAGATAAGGGAGCATCCATCAAAAGATACTTGTCACCAGTCATGTGGTTTGTACATCCACTATCGAGGACCCACTCAGTGGCTTTGGGTTGATCATCCTGTAGATGAATTAGTGCAGCTTACGAACTCATATACTTCATCAGTGAAGAATATGACATCAATTCAGCAGATCAATTTCATCAAGCAATAGAGCAGCTAAAGCAGTATGAGGACGTGATAAATGAAAGTTCATTTCTTCATGATTAGCCTGCGTCCTTTCAGGCATTTTTAGGTCTCCAACAAATTCTTCAGACGTTTAAGCACGCCCGAGACTCGACCTCGCATAAGAAATTAGTTCTTTTCTTCACCACCCAGATCTGAAGGGGTGGAAAAGAGTTCATCACTCTGCGAGCTCCATATGAGAAAGGTGGCATAGAAGCCAATCCATTTCGTTTCACATAGGAGGAGTTAGGATAAGCATATGAATAAGCAGAGAAATTCTTCGAGGACTTATGAACATAATGATTAGAAGAATAATGCTCATATTCATAGCCCTTAGCTCTTCCCTGCGAGACAGAGGTGTTAGCACGATGATAATCAAATGAGGACTTTAATCCTTTTGAGGAATTTGATCCATGTGAGGAATTTGGTCCGTATGAGGACTTGGATCCATATGAAGAATTTGGTCCATATGAAGAATTTGATCTGGGGTTCCTATTCTTCACTGGTGGTGTCATGAGGACATTCACCTGAAGATTTCCAAGGCACCTTTTGGGAACCCAGATTTTCTTCACATGGGAACTGCTCTCGCAGCTTAGTGCCAACATATCTAGCAAATACTTCACCATTCTGATTTTTGAAACAGTTTATAGTTGAGTCAAATGATTCATCAAGAATGATGAGATTCACATGTAAAGCCAGTATAAATTGGATGGATCAACTGGAGGTCCCTTTGGCAGCAACCCATGAGGTTTTGGGGTACCGCCAGTGCTTCGAATATGTACCATCAGCATTGAGTTTCCTCTCAAAGGCAATACCCTCTATCCTAGGGTTCCTGTTAAGGATATGCTTTTTAAGCACATCATAAAGAGTCTGATGCCCTTTGAGGCTTTTGTACATGCCTGTCATGTACAATTCCTTCAGGCCGACATCATCAGTGATACTAGTAATGTCCTTAGATGAGGGATTAGTGATAACAGAGACAGGTGAAGAATTTGTAGCATTAGAAGCATTTGAACATTCAGGTGAAGAATTAGTAGATTCACGCTCAATGCGCTCAAAACATGGAGGAACAAATTCTTCCCGAGAAGCGCTGATTTGTTGAGCAAGTAATGAATCGCGCTCCTTCTGAAGATCTTCATAACTCACTCTTAGATTTTCAAGATCTTGCTTTCTTTGAAGAAATTCTTAAGAAAGCTTCTCATGAGCAGATAAGAGAGTGTTATGATGACCTTGAAGGGTGTCAAACCTAGTCTGAAGTCTCTGAAGACTCTCAGCCAAAGCTTTTGACTGATCCATTTCTTCACCCAACATATCATCGCTCTTATTTAGCATGTATTGAACTTTTTCCAAAGATCTTTATTGTTTAGTGGCAAGGGAAGCAAGTTTGACATAGCTGGGTCCAAATTCATCGCCAGATTCATCATCACTGGATTCAGACAGATAGCATTCAGTTACCTTTGCATCTTTTGCCATAAGGCATGATGTAGAAGATGATGATTCTGGTTCAAATGTCATCGCTTTGAGAGATTCCTTGAAGTCCTCAAACCAAGGATCATGACGGGTTCGATGACCTTCATAGACCTCAGAGAGATGGTCCCAGATAAGCTTCGCATGATCGAGATGCATGATATTCCTGAACTGATTTTGAGAGAGACCAGAGCAGACGACGTCCTTCGCCGTGAGGTTGAGAAGGGTGAACTTGCGAATGTCATCAGCTTCTGCCATCTTGCACAGATCGGTAAGACCAATCTCAGTGACGGTCCACAACTCACCGTTCATCGCCATGAGACACTTCTTCATCATGGCCTTCCACTTGGGATACTCGTGACCGTCAAAGATGGGGCATGACACGGTCTTCATTCCGGTGGTCGACATAACTAAAACTCTAGGCGGTTAAACCAAAATCACACAGAACAAGGGAGTACCTTGCTCTGATACTAATTGAAAGTGCGTTATATCGACTAGAGGGAGGGGGGGGGGGGTGAATAGGCGATTATTATGAATTCTTCACTGAGGAATTTGCAGGTGAGGAAATCCCTTAGCGAAGAACTACTTGCAGCGGAATAAGTACTCAAAAGTAAACATAACAGAACACAAGCATGGTCATCATGATGAAATGAAGACAAGCATAGAGTACAGAAAGCGTAAACACATGATAACACAGGATGAAGACAGACAGACTGAAGAATTTGAACTGAGGAAAATTGAGAAAGTCTTTAGTCAAAGTCTTCAAACACAGATAAGAACAAGTGAACAACACATTTATGAGGAAATGAAGGAGTTGAGGAAATAGAACCAGTAAGCTTGGTGAAGACAATGATTTGGTAGACTAGTTCCAATCGCCTCATCTCGGTTGTACGCCCTCGATTGGAGCGGCTAGGTATTTAAACCCGAGGACACACAATCCGGGACACAGTCCTCACTGTAATCTCCTTGAGCTAAGGTCACACAGACCTTGCCCAATCACTCGTGGTAAGTCTTGGTGACTTCGAACCTTCACAAACTCGGGTCACTCTCGGCGATCCACAATTCCTCTTGGATGCTCTAGACCATGACACCTAACCGTCTGGAAGAAGCATGCCTTCAAAGGTAACAAGTGCCGGATTCACGTAAGATCAATCTCTTCGATGCTCAATCACTTTGGGTTTGTAGGTGTTTGGGTTTGGGTTTTCCTCACTTGATGATTTTCGCTCAAAGTCCTCGGAGGATGGGATGCTCTCAAATGACAAGTGTCAGTTTCTCTCGGAGCAGCCAACTAGCTAGTGGTTGTAGGGGGCGGCTATTAATAGCCTAGGGAGCAGCCCGACATGATAAGACATAAATGCCCTTCAAGGATATGACCGTTAGGTGGGTAGATATTTTGGGACAACAAGGCAGAAGACAAAGAATCTGGTCGGATATTTGAGGCTCAAATTCCTCGGGCTATCATGTTCCTCACTGTAGGCAATCCAAGACTGGCGAATTTCTAACTCCTCAGTCAGAACAAATTCCTCACAGACCAGAAGAATTTTGTCTCTGTCACTGAAGAATATGATTGAACTGTATGAGATTTCCAATGGCTTCACTCGAAGGGATTGGTAGGTGTAGGATTTTGAGTTGAGCATCACATGGAAAATTTTCCTTAGTATTTCCTCGACCCCCTTTAATAGTATGGTGTTTCCTATGACTCAAGAAAGAGAAAATGAAACTATGAAAACAAAAGTCTTCACGCTTCATGTTCCTCGAATGAATACCAAGTCTTCAAGGTTACACAAATTTCTTCACTTTCAAAGTCTTCAGAAATCCAAAGTCTTCAGACGAAGAACTTCATTTTTGGGGGTTAACTTTCTCTGTAAATATCAAACTCCTCATAGACTTATAGACCTGTGTACACTCATAAACACATTAGTCCCTTAACCTATAAGTCTTCAATACACCAAAATCACTAAGGGGCACTAGATGCACTTACAATCTCCCCCTTTTTGGTGATTGACGACAATATAGGTTAAGTTTTCAACGGGGATACACATATGAAGTGTAAATATGGATATTGAGGAATTTGATTGCAAGATATAGAAGAACTCCCCCTAAAGATGTGCATAGTGAGGATTTTGCTTTTGAAGCAATGCACACTTGAAGAGTAGAATCATGGAGATCTCCCCCTATATCTTGTAATTCATACACACATTTAACATAGGATACGAAGAATTTGAAATGCATGATGAAATATGGTGACTGATGTAATTCAGCATGCGTGCATTAACATTAATGAGGAATAAGCATGCAAAAACACAACAAAAGTATCAGGCCACCATAGAGTTTAAGTTTACAACTCGATCGAATAAAGTCTCAGAAGAATGAGAGTTGTAACTTAGCAAAAAAACACCCATATAAGATAGACCCGCTTGAAGACTAACTCAAATTTCTCCCCCTTTGTCATCGAATGACCAAAAGGATCGAAAATGAGGACTAACGCCCCTAAAGAATATCATGTTGATGGAGGAGCGCCAGCGTTGTTGGGGTCAGTTGTTGTTGTAGGGCTCGCCAAGAAGTCGCCCAAGTCTTCATGCTCGCCGATTTCGCGATGAAGAATATGAGCTGGCCACCAAGGAAGGAACCTTGACCTTCTTGTATTTCTTGATTGGAGGTGCGTATCTACCAAAGTCCTCCTTGAGACCCATTTGCTTCAGATCTTCTTCACCATAAAGATGTGATGTAATAGCCCAAAGTAATCAAGACTTGATGGAGGTAGTAATGGTTTTTCTTCACTTTGCATTATGTGTAGCGATCATGCTTGTGAAGAATAGAACCGAATCGACGCTTAACCCATTTGTGGTTTCGATGCACCTTTCCGTGAAGACTAAGAAGCAACTTCATGATATCATCACTCTTGGAGCTGTGGCTTGAGGATTTGGCTTGGATGCATTAGCGCAGAATCATGGAGTGGCAAGAGTCATCATTGGTGGAATAAGATGCGACTTTTGTCGACCATCCAATGGACGAATGCCTTCATCAATGACAGCTGGTGCCTTGCCTTTTCATCAGCTGAGGAATATGTCCGCTTGAGGACTTCGATTGGGGGCAAGTAGCTGAGATGATTCTGAAAATCAGCCTTGTAGTTGAGTGAAGACCTTGTTATGAGGAATCTCATAATCCAAGGAGCATAAGGCTTCAGCTCAAACGGAGAGAGTGCAGCATTTGCCAGAGTCCTCATGAAGAAACCGTGATAATTGACAGGAATGCCATGTATGATGTTGAATAGCAGATTCTTCATGATGCCAACAATTTCCTCATGAGACGAGTCGTGGCCTTTGATTGGACTCATAGTCTTCGTCAGAATGCGATAGACTGTTCTGGGCACATATAGCAATTCCTTCACGAGGAATTTGGTCCTTGGGGCTTGACCAGGCTTCAGAGGCTTCATAAGAACTTGCATATAATGGGCAGTGAGTTCAGGCTCTTGGTACAGACAACGAGCACCTTCAAGGGGAGGACCGATTGGCAGGGCGTGAAGTAATTCAGAGGCCGGTGCTTTGAAATGAGTGTTTCCGGTCATCCAGTCCAGAACCCAAGTATTCACATCGTCAGCATCTCCAGTGATGTGCAGCGTTGCGTAGAACTGAAGAATAAGTTCTTCATTCCAATCAACAATGTCAGAGCAAAAGTTGAGGAGGCCTGCGTCATGAAGCACACTGAGGACAGGGGTGAAGCAAGGCAGTGATTCCATGTCCACATGAGGAATATGCTCGTGGTCGAAGACTTTATCCTTGTTGAAGAGCAGTGAAGAATAGAAATTGGCCTGGCTGGCAGTCCAGAAGCGCTTCCTTCTAAGACGAGCAAAGTCATAGGGATTATAGTCAGTGAAGAACACGTGCTTGCCGAAGAAATCATCAGCCTTGAATTTTTGCTTCTTGGATAATGGATCCTTTGGCTTGGGCTGAGGAGTATCAGTCAATTGCATCACGACCTCAGGAATCGCAATCTCAGGTTCCACAGGCTGAGGAATTTCAGCTTCTTCTTCAGAGGCAGCCTGGGTCTTCAATTCTTCATTTACATTTTCTTCAGCACTAGTGGCTGGAATCTCTTCATGTACAGAAGGAGTTGCACGAGGTTCTTCAGATCCCATTTGTACTGCAATGTTTACAGGGGACTAAGGAATTTGTTGAAGTGGTGTGAACAGAGGAGAGTTCGGGTGCTGACTTTCCCAAAAGTCATCATTCAGCACTGGTGTTGTACACCCAATGTCCACATCTTCATCTTCTTCTTTTTCTTCAACGCCCTCTTCAAAGAAGTTGAACCGAGGCATGGGCGATGAGACTTGTGGGGTTGAAGGTATTGCATCCGCTTCAATTTCTTCATCCAACCGCTCTGACGAAGCATGTATGAATGTAATCATCTGATTCACTTGGAATCACATATTCTTCATCAAAAGGAACAAGGTCCTTTGATGGCATGGATGAGACTGGAACAACATCAATTGGATTGTCATATGAGCTATTCAATGGCTTCATCTTGTTCGGAGCTGAAGAATCTGATGAAGTTGATGCTTTCCTTTTCTTCACAGCTGCTCGCTCTGCAGCCTTGGTCTTCTTCACATCTGAAGCAGATGGAAGGATCGGAGTTGGGGTAGGCGCAGGAGGAGCAGAGGAATTTGGTTGAATTTCTTCAGGCACAACTGATGCAGCTTGTTCTGACTTCTTCATTTTCTTCAGCGCACCACTAGTGGATGCCCCGCAATTTCTTCAATGCATTGGAATGCGTCATCGCCCGGTGCTCTGAGTGTCTTCAAAGAAATGATTGTCATGGCCAGTATTTTTTCACCGGCTGAAAGCAGATGCTTCAAATTTCGAGGATTTTCTTGTTGCGTTGGGGCTCCAACATTGGAAGTGAACTTTTCAGTCAAGTTCACAAACCTGACTTTGGCTCCAAGCCAGTCAGCTCTGTATACGTCAAATTCATCACTGAGTTTCTTGATCTCAGATTGAATATTAACAAGTTCTTCAGTTGTCATAGAGACAATGTGTTTCTTCAGGAAACGCTCTATCTTATACTGTGCTTTCTTGATCTGCATGGCCTTCTCAAATTTCCATTTCTCTTCTTGAATGAAGGCAGTCAACATATGATTTTGGCCAGGAGTCAGCTTGAAATCAGGCATAGGAGTGTTGGGGTCCTTGTGCCAGAGATCAATGTAGTCAAGGATCAACTTTGGATCCAAAAGTGGAGGCACATTTGTGCCCTTGGCTCTAGCGGCCCTGAGCTGCCTGTCTCTAATGATTTCGGCAAGTTCCTCATCATCAGCTTCGTCTTCATCAGACGGCACTTGAGGCGACCTGCTTCTTGTGAGGACTTGGGCGAGAGCCACGTCCAGCAGTGGTCTTTGTCTTCAGCGGAGAGGGGCCAGTTGAAGAATTTGGTGCAGCTGAGGAACTAGCAGAAGCTCCTAAGGCAATAGAGATGCCTGTTGTCCTTTGACACGTGGCGAGATGCACAGGTGCAGAGGATTTGGTCGGAGCAGCTAAGGACTTTGGCGGAGGAGCTGAGGACTTTGAAGGAGCTGGAGCAGCTTGAGGAGTTGGCCGTGAGGGCTTTGAAGATTCTGGCCGTGAGGGCATTGCTGAGGAACTTGGCCGTGAGGGCATTGAAGATGAAGCACTTGGCTTATGAGCAGGCTTCTTTGATATGGCCTTCTTTGGCTTGATAGCAGAGGCCTCAAGCAGTGGAAAGCAGAAGCAAAGATTTCAAGTAAATTTTCTCACTGCTTCTCGTGCTTGTCTGGCCAATTTGGCCTGGCGCTTGGCCCATTCATCAGGATAATCCTCACCACGCTTGAGGCTGGTGGGATCTGCGCTTGGCCAAAAGCCACGGAGGTCTTGGGCATGGAGGATTTAGAGCTAATTTCTTCATATACTTGGGAGTGACATACCTGCATTCCTCCACTCCTTGCCCATCTCCTCTCTATCCTTTGGATGCGCACCTTGCGCTTGATTTTATCCTCCTTGTCAAACTTGGCCTCATCAGAGTGCAGTAATCCTTGTATATGTCATCGGGGATCTCAAAAGCAGATTGACCTCGTGCCTTTTTCCTCATTTCTGTGGCTTCTTACCATCAACCATTTTTTTAGCTGAGGAATTTGAACAATAGAATTATCTGAAGAGGTGTGCAACTTTTCTTCGAGGAACGCTGCAAATGAGTTAAGTTGATGAGAACCTAGAGATTCAAAGACGGAACATGTGTACTGTGGAATGACTATAGTTGCGAGGAATTTGGAGAGGTCATATGCGTTCTCATAGGTTTTTCAAAAAGAACAAGTTTGAGGAATTTGACCAGATGAGTCTTGAAGAATTTCACTAAGCGTTCTTTGTCTTAGATTCCAGAGTTGTACTGATCAGAAATCCACACAATTGAGGAACCTTAAAGAAAAATATTGCTTAGAGAAATGGATCAAGAACAGATGACATGTGAGGTGTTTTAGTGTGTGAGGATTTGAAGAAAAACACCTTTGAAGATTTTGTAGAAAATATTTCAATCAAAGAGGGCAGTAAAAAGTAACTTTTAATTACCCTGGATGAAGAACACGATGAACTGGGAAGTGTAGATGTGAAGTTCGTCAGTTTAGATCTTCCACGCCCTAACTTGGCTAAGGAAGACAGCTACGGTGGCGGCGGAGTGAAGAAATCCGCAGCCGGCGCGAGTACGACGGTGACGAGGTCGAGGCAGTGAAGCTCTTCCTCACCGGCGATGATGAAGTAGCGGCGGCGCTAGGGTTTGAGAAGCTCGAGCTGGAGAGAGATTGAGCGGAGTAAAAGAGAAGTGAGGAAGGGGAGGGGTATATATAGCCATAGTGAAAAACTGTTCGCCTAAAGAAATTGGACGAACGTGCCCCTGACCCTTCTCATTCGCTCGACATGTGTCACGCACGTACTGAGAGGTGGCGATCGTGTGAGATCATGGGTGAATAGATAAGTGATATCATGGAATGTGGAACGATTTGAGCGGCAAAGCCAAAAATTTAGATAAGATAAGTTAAAAGTTCCGTTCGCAGATTCTTCAGCTGACAAGGACACAGTGAAGATTTTGAACGAGTTTCAAATAGAACGCACATGAAGAATTTGTGAATAGATTGGGTTGGGTTTAGCATAGAGGGGGAAGGGTCCGATCACATTCACTTAGCAGAAAAAACAACATGAAGATTTAGCAATAAGTGAATGCTGTAGAGGACATAAACTCATATATAATATAAATATAGCCAATGAAGAAAAACGACGGAGAAAGTGAAGACAATGCAAAGTTGAAGAAATTGAACAACTGAGGAATTTCAAAACTGAGGAAAAACTCAAATTGAAGATTTTCAACTTTTGGTGGTGGCGTGACCCATCAGATAAGAATGATGATTTCGGACACAGCATACAATTGTCGAGGGCTCGAGAATCAAATTCTTTGTTAATTTATTCACACTTAGAGCATTATTCTTCATTGATTGAAGATAAACGTTTCTTCATGTGTTGCACATCTAAGTCCTCAATTTTGCATAAGTGTTAGGATGAGTGTCCTATTCAAAGAACATTCGAAGATTCTAAGATATTTAGCTCACACCGCAACTTGCTAAATCTCTCCTCATCCAAGGGCTTTGTGAAGATATCGGCTAGCTGTTCTTCGCCTTCACATGCTCAATAGAAATGTCGCCCTTCAAAGACATGATCACGAAGAAAATGATGACGAATCTGAATGTGCTTTGTCTTCGAGTGCTGAATCTGGGTTGTGAGCAATCTTGATTGCACTCTCATTGTCACTGATGAGAGGCACATTCTTCACGTTGACGCCGTAGTCCTTGAGAGTTTGCTTCATCCACAACAATTGAGCACAAAGAAGAACCAGCAGCAATGTACTCAGCTTCAGCAGAGATGAAAGGATACGCGATTCGCTTTCTTCGAGGATCAACAGACCAAAGATCGTCCAAGGAAATGGCATGTGCCAGATGTTGACTTGCAGTCCACACGATCACCAGCATAGTCAGAGTCTGAATATCCAATGAGATCAAAAGCCGAGCCCTTGGGATACCATAATCCAAGTGTTGGTATGTGAGCTAGGTATCGAAGAATATGCTTCACATCCTTATGGTGTGATTCGCCGGTGTATCTTGAAATCGGGCACACATGCAAACACTAAGCATAATATCCGGCCTAGATGCACATAGGTACAAGAAAGAGCCAATCATGGAGCGGTATACCTTTTGATCGAAGTCAATACCATTTTCATCAGTGCATAGATGGCCATTTGTGGGCATTGGAATTTTGACCCCTTTGCAATCTTGCATGCCGAATTTCCTCAATACATCCTTGAGGTATTTCTCCTGAGATATGAATATGCCATTGCGCTGTTGAAGAATTTGAAGACCTAAGAAGAATTTCAGTTCTCCCATCGTAGACATTTGATATTATTCACTCATCATATAGGCAAATTCGTCACTGTAACGTTAGTTAGTACAGCCAAAGATAATATCATCAACATATATTTGGCACACAAAAATTCACCATCATAAGATTTAGTGAAAAGAGTTGGGTCAAGTGAACCGGGTTTGAAGCCTTTCTTCATGAGGAATTCCTTCAAAGTATCATACCACGCCTCGAGGGCCTGCTTGAGGCCATAGAGGGCCTTCTTGAGTCCTAACACTTTGTCAGGATTCTTTGGATCTTCAAAACACGGGGTTGAGCAACATATACTTCTTCCTCAAGCTTACCATTGAGGAATGCACTTTTCACATCCATTTGATATAAAGTGATATCATGATGGTTAGCATAAGCAAGTAATATGTAATAGCCTCAAGTCTAGCAACAGGTGCAAAAGTTTCATCGAAATCAATTCCTTCAACCTGTGTGTAGCCTTGAGCTACAAGCCGTGCCTTATTCCTCACCACAAGGCCATTTTCATCTTGCTTGTTGCGGTAGATCCACTTTGTGCCAATGATATTGTGCTTGCAAGGATCTAGACGTTTGACCAGTTCCCAGACGTTGTTGAGCTCGAAGTGATGTAATTCTTCTTGCATAGCTTGAATCCACTCAGGCTCCAGAAATGCTTCATCTACCTTGGTGGGCTCTGTGATAGACACGAAAGCAAAGTGCCCACAAAAGTTAGACAAATGTGAAGCTTTTGAGCGTGTGAGAGGACCTGGTGCTTCAATGTCATCGATGATCTTCTCAATTTGCACTTCGTTTGCAACGCGAAGATGAAGGGTTGTCGACGAGGAATTTGATCAGCATTTTCTTCAGCACCATTTTCTTCAGGTGCCTCAGCTCGACGTTCTTCGCATTCTGAAATGAATTCTTCAGTAGATTCTTCGGTAGGGATGATATCCTCAGTAGCCTTGAACTTGATAGTTTCCTCAGGTGCTGGTTCATCTATCACGAGAGGCAGGTGCTCTCTTTGCGAGCCATTAGTTTCATCAAATCAAGACATCTACAGTTTCAACAACTTTGTGAAGAACGTTGTTGAAGACTCAGAGGTGTGCGTAGTCCTTTCCGTAACCAAGCATAAAACCTTCATGTGCTTTCGGTGAAAATTTAGAATTGTGATGAGGATCTCTAATCCAACATTTAGCAATCAAGACTTTGAAATAACTCACATTGGGTTTCTTGTCAGTGAGGAGTTCATATGCAGTCTTCTTGAAGAATTTGTGAAGATATACCCTGTTGATGATGTGGCAAGCAGTATCAATTGCCTCAATCCAGAAACAACGAGGCGTCTTGTATTCATCAAGCATAGTGCAAGCCATTTCAACAAGAGTCATGTTCTTGCGCTCCACGACGCCATTCTGCTAAGGAGTATAAGGAGCAGACAACTCATGAGTAATACCAAGTTCATCAAGATAGTCATCAAGACCAGAATTCTTGAACTCGGCCCATTATCACTTCGATGTGCTTGATCTTCACACCAAAGTTGGTTGAAGCCCTCGAGGAAAATCATTTGAAGACTTCCTGCACTTCATGTTTGTAAGTGACAATATGCACCCATGTGTAATGAGAGTAATCATCAACAATAACAAAGCCATATTGAGATGCATCATTTGTGACGGCTGAGTAATGATTATGACCAAAGAGATCCATGTGAAGCAATTCAAATGGTCGAGTAGTAGTCATGATAGTCTTCGCTGGATGCTTGGCCTTGGTCATCTTTCCAGCTTCACAAGCTCCGCATAAGTGATCCTTGAGGAATTTGACATTCTCAATGCCAATGACATGCTTCTTCTTTGCAAGCGTGGAAATTCCTCATGCTGCATGACCAAGTCATCGATGCCATAGCCAGCCTTCAAGCTTTTTGCAAGTAGGCATACGGTTTGGTTGTGGTCCTCAGTAGAGAAATCAACAATATACAAGTCTCCTCTCCTAAAGCCTTCAAGACTTTGGAATTGTCAGCTTCCATGATCACAACACAACGATACTTGCCAAAGACAACAATCATATCAAGATCACAAAGCATTGAGAGGACATGAGGTTGTATCCTAAGGACTCGACGAGCATGACTTTGTCCATGTGCCGATCCTTTGAGATAACAACCTTACCTAGACCCAATACCTTGCTTTTGCCTTTGTCAGTGAAGATGATATGCCTCAGATGCATGGAGATAAGGGAGCATCCATCAAAAGATTCTTGTCACCAGTCATGTGGTTTGTACATCTACTATCGAGGAACCACTCAGTGGCTTTGGGTTGATCATCCTGCAGATGAATTAGTGCAGCTTACGAACTCATATACTTCATCAGTGAAGAATATGACATCAATTCAGCAGATCAATTTCATCAAGCAATAGAGCAGTTAAAGCAGTATGAGGACGTGATAAATGAAAGTTCATTTCTTCATGATTAGCCTGCGTCCTTTCAGGCATTTTCAGGTCTCCAGCAAATTCTTCAGATGTTTAAGCACATCTGGAGACCTGACCCTGCATAAGAAATTAGTTCTTTTTCTTCACCACCCACATCTGAAGGGGTGGCAAAGAGTTCATCACTCTGCGAGCTCCATATGAGAAAGGTGGCATAGAAGCCAATCCATTTCGTTTCACATAGGAGGAGTTAGGATAAGCATATGAATAAGCAGAGAAATTCTTCGAGGACTTATGAACATAATGATTAGAAGAATAATGCTCATATTCATAGCCCTTAGCTCTTCCCTGCGAGATAGAGGTGTTAGCACGATGATAATCATATGAGGACTTTGATCCTTTTGAGGAATTTGATCCATGTGAGGAATTTGGTCCGTATGAGGACTTGGATCCATATGAAGAATTTGGTCCCTATGAAGAATTTGATCTGGGGTTCCTATTCTTCACTGGTGGTGTCATGAGGACATTCACCTGAAGATTTCCAAGGAATCTTTTGGGAACCCAGATTTTCTTCACAGGGGAACCGTTCCTGCAGTTAGTGCCAACATATCTAGCAAATACTTCACCATTCTGATTTCTGAACAATTTATAGTTGGAGTCAAATGACTCATCAAAAGAATGAGGAGATTCACATGTAAAGCCAGATAAATTGGATGGATCAACTGGAGGTCCCTTTGCAGCAACCATGAGGTTTTGGGTACTGCTCAGGCTACCAATATGTACCATCAACATTGAGTTTCCTCTCAAAGGCAATACCCTCTTTCCTAGGGTTCCTGTTGAGGATATGCTTTTTAAGCACATCACAAAGAGTCTGATGCCCTTTGAGGCTTTTGTACATGCCTGTCATGTACAATTCCTTCAGCCCGACATCATCACTGATACTAGCAATGTCCTCAGATGAGGGATTAGTGATAACAGAGACAGGTGAAGAATTTGTAGCATTAGAAGCATTTGAACATTCAGGTGAAGAATTAGTAGATTCACGTTCAATGGAGTTCAAACATGGAGGAACAAATTCTTCCCGAGAACACTGATTTGTTGAGCAAGTAATGAATCGCGCTCCTTCTGAAGATCTTCATAACTCACTCTTAGATTTTCAAGATCTTGCTTTCATTGAAGAAATTCATAAGAAATCTTCTCATGATCAGATAAGAGAGTGTTATGATGACCTTGAAGGGTGTCAAACCTAGTCTGAAGTCTCGAAGGCTCTCACCAAAGCTTTCGGTGATCCATTTCTTCACCGAACATATCATCGCTCTTATTTAGCATGTATTGAAATTTTTCCAAAGCTCTTTGTTGTTTAGTGGCAAGGGAAGCAAGTTTGACATAGCTGGGTCCAAATTCATCGCCAGATTCATCATCACTGGATTCAGACAGATAGCATTCAGTTACCTTTGCATCTTTTGCCATAAGGCATGATGTAGAAGATGATGATTCTGGTTCGAATGTCATCGCTTTGAGAGATTCCTTGAAGTCCACAAATGTCGGTGTACAAAAAGAGGGGCACGCTTTTGTACCCCTTTACCTGTGCACGGGCAGTCAGAGCCGCGCCCACGACCACACCAAGCAGAATAGGGGAGGTGAGCCAAGGTAAGACCGTAGCCCAAGACAATAAAAGCAATGCCAAGGCCAAGACCACAAAGAGCAGAGGGACGAAGCAGGTTCCCCCGGCAAGACCCTTGCCGGGCGGCCTCAGCGGCCCCGGCAAGACCCTTGCCGGGACAGCTCGCCCCACACCAACAGAGCGAGCCACCCTTGAGCCCATGATCCCCAACACCATCATCCACGTGGGGCCAGGGCTCGGGAGGCACCTCCGTGGTGGCATGCAGATCTTTGTGAAGACATATTCAAGATCAGATGAGGATTAGGAGACGACGATCCTCGGCAAGATCCTTGCCGAGGAAGGCTACCAGAACCCCGGCAAGACCTTTGCCGGGGACGACAGCGCACCATGGCAAGACCCTTGCCGGGCCACATGGCAAGACCCTTGCCGGGCCACCCGGCAAGGCCCTCACCAAGGACGCCAGCGGGACCACCGCTAGGCCCGCACCAACCAAGCTTCCACCGCCGTTCCCATGCAGCTGCCAGCCCAACCAGCTAGGCGGGCACCTGCGTGGCAACATGCAGCCCTGTGCCAACTCATCAAGCGCTGCGTGGCGGCATGCGTAACTTCGTGAAGGCTCCACCACCGTGCCACCCAGCTGCTGCACGCCTACATGGCACCACACGCATCATCGCCGGGCGCTGCGGTCGGGCCGGTAGGAGGAGCGGCGACGGACGGACGGACGGGTTCTCGCCTTGGCCCCGATAAAGCAAGGGGGACACCTAAGCCACGATTAAATGCTTCTTGTCCTATAATACGAGCGATAAGCTCGTGGCATCAGACGCCTTTCAATCTCACATGTGTCACCGTGGCAGCCCCTTTCAACTATAAAAGGAGGCCCATGGCATACTTGGAGAAGGATTCGGCTCTTTCAACCACGACCTTGACCACAGCTAGTTCGAGAGCTCAAGAACTCTCAGAAATACACCCACCAAAGCAGGACTAGGGTTTTACGCATCCTGGCTGCCCAAACCTGGGTAAACGATCCTTGTGCTGTCTACTAGCCCTACTCTCCTCACAACCCTGCACCCCGGCAACCGTAGTAGGGATTCTTGTGATCCCATAGGTGTCGTTCTGCACCGATATCTTTGACGCACCAGGTAGGGGGCGCAATTGTGAGAATCTGGTCTAGTAGTCAGCCTAGCAGTTCTTTGTCGCCATGGCCCCTAAGAAGAAGACGGCCACAACGGTTGACTCGTTGGGAGCCGAACGACCCGTGCCGGTGCGGACGAGCAGCGGACCGGTCGCAGACAGACTCGGCCCGCCCAGCGGCCCGACCACCAGCATCGCCAGTACGGTGAGCTCGGGCGAGCGCGGCGTCGTTCGCGCGCCAGACGACCGGCTACACGTCGCCGGATCCAAAGACGGAGCTGGGCCCCCCGTAGGCGGCGCGGGGCCCTCTAGGGGCGTCGTCGTGTCGACTCCGGGTGGCGCGGCGACCTCCAGGACGCCTACACCGGCGTCCACCGCGCATTCTTCCCATGGTGTGCGTGCCGAGCAGCGTCACCACGTTGGTGACCCTGGGCACCGCCGTGGGAAGAGCCTGCGCGCCATCGACAAGATGAAGGGGTTCGACGCTTCGCCAAGTCGGTGAAAATGGCACACAGCCGCTGGGTCGTGACGGAGCTCCTTCTAACATAGTTAGAAGTCGAAGCGCACCGCGATCCACGCTGCTGTCGCCGCCGCCCACGCCAGCAGAAGCTTTGGCGCGCGCACATCTGCTCCTCGACTTCCCTCCTACCGCGGAGAAGCTCGACGAGTGGAGGGCCACCATCCGGAGCCTCGTCGCCGTCGCAAACAAAGACGATCCGCGACCGCGTGGCCCTTCGGTCGGCGCTTCCACCGAGCCACCACATGTTGGCGCTGGGAGGACCGGGGAGCTGCGCCACGTGCACTCTCCTCCTCCTCGCCCGGCCGCCCGGCATCGGCCCGTCGCGACGACGCTTGTGATAACATCTCCATTGCGTCGTCCGACCCGGGGACCCTCCGCGACCAGCGCCAGGTCCTTCGGGAGCGAGCTCACGAAGACGCTCGAACCACCGTCGAGTGTCGGCGCGAAACGCGCCGCCAGTCGGACAAGCGGGCGGGACCCACTATGGACCATCCGGCACCGGGGGGCCCCGGCGGCCTACCTTACGAGGTGGGCTGCCAGGCTCTTACCCGTGAGCTGAGGAAGTTCCAGTGGCCGTCCCACCGCACGTTCAAGCCCGACGTCGGCGAGAAGTACACTGGCAAGACCCATCCGTCCGAATTCCTCAACATCTACACCATCGCGATGCAGGCCGCTGGGGCTCGCGACGACAAGGTGCTTGCAAACTATTTCCGGGCGCTCAAGCCCAATGTGATGTCTTGGTTGATGCACTTGCCGGTGGATTCCATTTCTTCTTGGTCAGGTCTGCGCTATGAGTTCGTGGCGCCTTCACAGAGGCCACCAAGCTCATGGCTGTGCCGTTGATCTCGCATATCATTCCCGGAAGGAAGGGGAGACCCCGCAAGTACATCCAGAGATTCAGCAGGTGCAGTACAACATCCCCGACGCTCATCCCGCTGGCCGTGATTAGCGGCGTTCCACCAGAACATGCGCAATCGCAAGATGCGCGAGGAGCTGCGATGACCAAGGTTAAGGATGTGGCCGAGCTCTACGTTCTGGCCGATAGGTGCGCTCGGGCTGAAGAGGGAAGGAAGTACCCCGGCGAAGACGCCGGTGCGGAAACCGACTCTACTGATGAAGGCGCCGCCACCCCAACGAAGAAGAGCCGGCATCGCAACAGGAAACGCAAAGGCAAGGCCGTGCTTGCCGTTGAGGGACCTGACGATACCGGTGCCGGCAAGAAGGTCGGCAGACGCCCGGCAAGGAGATTGCCGGTGCGCCGCCGCCGGGCCTTGGCGGCTACCGACAAGCCGAGGAAGCTCGCAAGCAATATCGCAAAATCCACCGCACTAAGGGCCGCGACCTCCGTAACTGCCGCCGACAAGTCGAGCTGCTTGCCGAGAAGCAAAAGATCGAGTACGAAAGGCGGGACAAGGAGAAGGACCAAAGACGCAGTGCCGAGGATCCGGAAGAAGCATGGCGGCCAAGGAGGCCGCCCGACAAGGACAACCAGCAAGAGAGGCCGCTGGGGCCGCAACAAGAAACAAGAAGACGCATTTATCACGACGAGGACGACGAGTCCGGTGAGCAAGGGTTCAGAAGGCTACGGAGGCCATGTGCATTGATGGCGGCGCCTCGCTGCATACCTCTCACCGCTTGACTCAAGCGATTAGGCGCGTGAGATTACAACGGCAGAGCCGTCGTTCGGCTCGACGCTTAGAAGCCGCTGAAGTGGTCCAAGACGCCCCTCATCTTTTGACGCCGAGGACCACCTGCACCGCACTACCGCGGTCGGTGTTTGCCATTGTTGGTCTCGCCAACGATACGCAACCTCGTGGTGAACAAGATGTTGGTTGACGGCGGGCCGGCCTGAACCTGATCTCTCTGTCGTGATCAAAGGTTGCAAATCCTGATGGAGACCTCGAGGAAACGGGCACGGTTCAAGGGGTCAATCCGGGGAGGAGCCAGCCGAAGGGAAAGGTCACACTGCCCGTGACATTTGGAGGAGAGTTGAACTACAGGACGGAGAGGATCGTCTTCGACGTGGCCGTGATCTGCTTGCCCTACAACGGGATCCTCAGCCGCTCGGCACTAGCCAAGTTCATGGCGGCGTCACACTACGCCTACAACATGCTAAAGATGCCCGGGCCGTTGACCATCATCTCCGTCCCATCCGACGATCTGCGCCGACCAACTCTACCGGGAAGCAGTTGCAGCAGCTGCCGTCAAGGCACCTGTCGGTGTCAAAACCGGCGGATCTCGGGTAGGGGGTCCCGAACTGTGCGTCTAGGCGGATGGTAACAGGGAGACAAGGGACACGATGTTTTTACCCAGGTTCGGGCCCTCTCGATGGAGGTAATACCCTACTCCTGCTTGATTAATATTGATGATATGGGCAGTACAAGAGTAGATCTACCACGAGATCAAGGAGGCTAAACCCTAGAAGCTAGCCTATGGTATGATTGTTGTTCGTCCCCACGGACTAAAACCCTCCAGTTTATATAGACACCGGATAGGTTAGGGTTACACAGAGTCGGTTAAAATGGTAGGAGATCTACATATCCGTATCGCCAAGCTTGCCTTCCATGCCAAGGAAAGTCCCATCCGGACACGGGACGAAGTCTTCAATCTTGTATCTTCATAGTCTTGGAGTCCGGCCGTGACGATAGCCCGGCTATCCGGACACCCGCTAGTCCGGGACTCCTCGAGCTCCTGAACCAGGCTTCAATGACAGCCGAGTCCGCGCATATTGTCTTCGACATTGCAAGGCGGGTTCCTCCTCGAATACTTCATAGAAGGTTTTCAACACAAGGATAGTGTCCGCTCGCAAAACAAGTTCCACATAACACCGTGAGAGAGAATAATTTTTGCACAGATCTGCTTGACGTATTCCGCGGCGTGACATCACACCACGGCCAGGCCTTTATATGAATCGTTTTCTTTGTTCCACCTCGGCGTGTTTAGCGAGGCAGTTTCCTTGGCACGCCTTATCAAAGCATAGATCATGCCCCGCTTATTCCGGATTCTCATCAATACGGACGTGGGTAACCCAACCGTGCCGTTGGCCTGCCTCCTCTATCAAAGGCGAGTCCTAATCAACCACGGGGTGGGCTCTTGGTATTCAACCTCTTTATAATGAGACCAAGGCCCTTTTCTTTTTACACCCTCCATCGAGTTCGCCTCGGCCGAAGTTCCAACACCCAAAGCTTCAGATTCGAGGCGCCTCGGACTTTCAACGAGGTCCGGATCCGACCAACACGGCCGATGGATGCCTTCCTCCGTCACGAGAAGAAGATGTGCTAAAGCTGCTTGTGACGCCCGGGTATCTAACCGGGCGAGATCTCGCATAGGCTGCTGCTCTGTGGCAGGTCATTCCCACTCTGAGCCCGGCGAGAGCGTGGTGTTCGTGTCCCACTTCCTTCGGGTTTAGGCTTCCCGACGGATCCCTTTGTGCGGGGGCTCATGTTTTATTATGGGCTTGATTTCCATGACTTGAATCGAGTCCATCCTCCATATCTCGTCATTCATTGTCGTATGTGAGGCTTTCCTCCATATTACCCCCCACTTTGGACTGTGGCTCAAGACCTTCAAGGTGGAGCCAAAGATGATCGAGGGGCAACAAGCAGAGTGCGGAGGGGCGGTCATAACCAAATGTGCTGATGCTCCGTGGCCCGAGGGCTCTTTTCAAGAGGAGCTTGGTTTGTGGCAACGGGAGTGGTTTTATATCACCGCTCCCAGGGGCACCAAATGGGCGGCGCTCCCTGCCTTTCGCTCAGGTCCACCACAGCGGCTGGCATCATGGGTCAACAAGGGGCTCGACTGGGGGCCGTCCAAGGACGTTCCCTTGCTGCAGGGCCGTATTCGAGACCTCCAGGAAAGAGGAATCAACCTGGTTGCGATGGCACGAGTTATGGTCATCCGGCGCCTTCAGCCACTGCAAGCGCCGCCCCCTCACTTTGTGGGAATTCAATCCGGAGGGACCACGAGCTCTCCAAAATTTTATGGGCACGACGCCCATGGAGATGTATAAACTGTTCTTCGGATCACAAGAGAAGTGTCCGGACTTGACCGAGGACGCAGGACTAAGCTGCAATCGCCCAGATACTCAAGTAAGTAGTGCTATAACCGGACAAACTGTTCATTCATTTATTTTATATATATGCCCTTTAAAGGAGCCATTTCTTGAACAGGAATGGATAGCCAAGGCAAAGTTAATAAGGTGTCCGACTCCTCCCGGAGACCACGCGGATCCCATCTTTGACCAAGATGTTGAAGGTCGCGCCTTTTGAAGAAGGCGAAGGGGGAGCGGGGAAGCAACCGCCTCTCTGAAGGAGGCTATCAGGGAAGGAGGGATTAAGAGTCCCGCCTTCCGAGGAGAGAAGAGGACCGCTTCGGAAGATCCGGAGGTCAAGGCCTCAAAGAGGGGAAAGGGATCTTCGGCAAAGAGTCCAGCGCTGGGAAGTAACCCAGCCGCATTATTCCCCCAAGGGGATCAACCCTCCAGCGAGTCGTAAGTAAAAAGAAGGGGTCTTGTAAATAAGGAACATCCCTGTATTTATTCATTAAGATAACCGAAATTGTACCTTGTAGTTCGGACCTCAGCCCTTCTCAGTGAGCTCGTCTTGAGGATCTTCTTGCGGAGATGATGGAGAGCAACGCCTCCACCGTCGCACCCTCATGTGAAGCAGACGACCCGGAGGTGTCGTCGGAGGGTTCCCCAAGTCGTGCGGGCCGGAAGGTCCAGCGCCAAGTGGTGTGCGGTCGGAGGAGCTGAAGGATCTGCTTTCGAGGCGGCGGCTATTGAGAGGATCACCGTGCTCTAATGGGTACGGTGATTGAAAGAATTGCATCCACGGAGTGCGGATTGCATGAAGCCGTCGAAGCTTCTTGACGGGGTTTGAGGTATGCAAAATGATGTACCTTCGGCAGTTATGCATATAAAATGCGCCCTGTATAGATAGTAGCCCTTGAGACTCGGTATGTTGTCAAAATTGACAACGTGCCGAGGATCAAATTCTCAGTTTGAACATATCGCCGCTCCTAAACAGGTGGCGGGGCGTCCGAGGCCAGCCGGACTGATGAATATGCCGAACTAAAGCGGCGATTTGACGAGGCGGATGCGGACATTGCACTGGTCAATAAACGGTTTGACGAGTCACAAGGTATGCGACTTCTATGCGGACACTGGTAAGGGGCCCGACGCCCATGTCTTACTATTCGTATGCTTAATGCAGATGGTGCAGCTGCCGTGGAGGAGCTGCGGCGGAATTCGCCGAGCAAAAGAGAGCAAGCAGGTCGATGTCTGGCGCTTTAAAAGGTCAGCGAAGAGCTAGAAGCGAACGGGCTGCTCCTTTGCCCGAAGCAAGAGGAAATGGCCGATATGGCCAAAAAGTTAAGGAATACTACCGATCGTTGCGAGGTTCTTGAAAAAGAACGTCAAGCGGAACAAGAGGGCCTAAAAGGCATTGAATCCAAGAATGCCCAATCGGCTTTGAGAGCTGCCAAGGAGGAGCTGAGTCGGGCCGGGCAGTGCGGCTGGAAAACCGTTTCTACTGCGGAGGAAATATACAGATCCAAAGTATGCTATGTTGGATAAGTTGTGGAGTTCGGAGGATGCTTATCTGGACTTGGCGGCGAGCACTGCGGACGCGGTTGAGCACTTCCGGGGCCAGAAGGGGCACAGGAGGGAAGAGCTATATTGGTCGCAATTCCATAGTCCGGAGCGTCCTCTGCTGTTGACCGATCTGTTGGCGAATGGGCCGAGCTGAATCGGTTGTCCGGATTTGCCATGAAGCATGTCCTCGACTCACTTGTGGCGGGCGGACCCGGCCGAAGAGCTATTTTGGTTTAGTGCAGCAGTTTCTTGGTGCGGTGCAGCGTGTCAATGAAATGAAGCGGTCGGCCTGTATTGAGGGAGCGCGGATGGCTCTTGCCCGTGTCAAGACATCCTGGGCAGAGATGAAGGCCACCGACGTTGTGTCCCAAGACTCGGACAGAAGCCGAGTACCTGCCGAGCACTACTTTGAAGAAGTCCTGCCGGGCGCTCGTTTAATAGAGACGCAGTGCTCGAAGGATATTATGTTTAAATGACATGTATGATTTGTGAAAAATATGTTTCAATATAATATAAGAGCTTTTTATACTTGTGCGTTCAAGTAGTAAACTACTCCTGTATGGCCGTATATGTATATGTGTATATAACCTTGAAAGATGGCAGTCCTTGGCTTTCACTTCACATACGCACATAAAAGGGGTGTTTCCAAAGAAAGCACTTTTTCACGCTTAATCCAACGTCTTGGTCCTGTTAAGGAGGTGATAGCGTAGCAAACCAGTGGAACCGGACTATAATGCTTTATCACTTTCACTTAGCCATAGGAGTTCGAGGTGGGGCTACTATATAGCCCACAGGGGCACCGCACTCTCCCGAATTCAAAGTGCGTATGTGCGACCGAAAACCGTCCTTCGTTAATGCGGAGGAATCCTAAACATTCTCGTGAGTCATCGAGTGGTTGACCAGTCTCTCGCTATATCATGACAGTCGGTTTTGCCGCTTTCTCTCTTTGAGTGCTCGCCCGGCGAACCGGGGCACAATCGCGATAGTTCTCACAGTCTTGCGCGTTAGCCGTGAAAAGCGGAGCGTAAGGCAGCAAAACACGTGAGCTGAGCAACCCAACATTTGACCAAAGACATGATTCGGAGCTGATGCATATAAGTCCTAACTTGAGACGCCGAATACTCCCTAAGGTATTCGGTCTTTATGAAAATGGGCAGAATAATGCCCTAAGCCCCTGATGTCCAGGTACGCGCAAAAATTCTGGTGCGGCCAATGCCAAAACGCCAGCCTCCTCCTCGGTTATAGTAAGGAACCGGGGGATGTATATCAACAAGAGACAGTAAAAAAGGTTTACGCAGGGTCTTAATCTGAAAAGAATCCTTGCAACGGGTCCCTACTGCACGTCTGCGCCTGTGTCTCCATTGTGCCGTATCACGGGCCGGGTGTAGCACGTTGTTCATCTGTAAAAGAGAGGAACTTAGTTTAAAAGAAAATAGATCGTGCAAAAGATGTACTTAATATTAAATAAACAGAGTATGGTTCAAAGAAAAGTTGAGCTTTATTGTCTCTTGTTATACGTGCATGTAGCCCCTCATATGGGGGTGTGCCGCTAGTAGGCGCCGAACTCGTCTAGCTGTGTCCGGAGTTTCAATGACCAATTCAGGTTCTTTGCCTAGCAGAGCCGGATAGCTGTGGGGCTGTCAAGGCAATCTCCCGTTCTTCCGTGCTCGAGTAACACTTAATACTTCCTTTTAGCGAGATGATGCTGCGTGGACCGGGCATTTTAAGTGTTAGAGATGCATAATGCAGTATTGCGTTAAAAGCGGTAAAGCTTCACGTCCCAATAGTGCTTGATGGCTACTTTTAAAGGGGGCGATATGGAAGAGTAACCTTTCGTGACGGAAGTTGTCGGATGAACCGAACACAACTTCTAGTAGTATGGAGCCCGTACAATGGGCATATGGGCCTGGCATTACTCCTTTAAAGGAGGTGTTGCTACGGCGGATTTTGGTTGGGTTTATCCCCATCCTGCGGATTGTGTCCTGATATATCAGGTTTATGTCACTGCCGCCATCCATGAGGACTCGCGTAAATTGGAATCCGTCGATTATAGGATCCAATATCAGGGCAGTCCATCCCGCGTTCGGATATTTTGAATAGTCACGATGGTCAAAGGTGATTGGTTTTGACAACCCGATGTGCGGTAGCGCCTTTTAGTGGGTGCCGCTCTGTTTTTCCTTTGATCACGTGAAGTGAGTTTACTATTTTAACCTCTTGTGGGAAAGTCTTTTTGTTTTCCGGGGCTCGCTTGTGGTGCTCGTCGTCATCTTCACTTGGTGTGTCGAGGCCCTTGTGTTCGACATTGATCCGCCGGACTGTTTGAAGACCCAACAGTTTGATTGGGTATGGTTAGCGAGCCTCCTGTGAGTACTGTGGATTTGACATATCTTATCCAGGATTTTGTTGAAGTTGGATAGCTCATCGCTATTGTCCTTAAGGGGCAGTTTTTTGTTGTTCTGCCGTGAGCTTTTGAATCCGGCGTTGACTGCCGTGCTCTTTGGACTGTTCCTTTTAATCCAGCTCTGGTCCTTGTTGCGCCCTGGTTTCCCATTTCTATCCCTAATTTCGGATGTACTTGGGTCGCTGGTGCTGCATCTTGCTAGCCAGCTATCCTCTCCCGGGCAAAAGCGGGTCATCAGGCTTGTTAGTGCAGCCATTGTTCTTGGCTTTTCTTGGCCGAGGTGTCTGGCGAGCCATTCGTCCCGGACGTAGTGTATGAAAGCTGATAAGGCATCGGCGTCCGGACAGACCACTATTTTGTTCTATTTAGTAAGGAAACTGTTCCAGAAATTCAGGTCTGACTCTCAGGGCTTATGAGTTATGTGACTTAGATAAATCGCATCCGGAGGGCGGACATAAGTCCCCTGAAAATTTGCAGAAATGCATCCTCGAGCTCTTCCCGGCTTCCAATGGTACTTCGGGGAGGCTCTTAAGCCAATTCCGAGCAGGCCCTTTGAGTTTAAGGGGTAAGTATTTTATGGCGTGGAGATCAACTCCTCTAGACAGGTGTATGTGGAGGATGTAATCCTCAATCCGAGACTGTGGTGCATTGTTCCGTCGTATGCCTCTATGTTTACGGGTTTGAATCCCGCTGGAAATTCATGATCCAACACCTCATCGGTGAAACATAGGGGATGTGCGGCGCCCCTATATTTGGGTGTGCCGTGATCTTCGGAATTTTGGCGTATTGCATTGCGTTGACGAGCATGCTTTCTTGGCCCATAGATGGACCTAACTGGCCCATCCTTTTGATGTGAATCCTTATGCGGATCGCATATTGGCTTGTGTGCGGCACCATTCGCCGCTCTCTTTTTGCCGTGAGGTCGTCCATCCAACCGGGTGGCCTTCTTGCTTTTTAATTGCGGGGCTCTAAGGCCTCCTCGTCGAATTCGGCATTAGCTTTCTTTTTCGGGTAGCTCTTTGTTCGGCATCGTCGCCTTGATTTCTGTTCAAGGGCGCTGAATACTTTGCTCCATCTGATCTCGAGTGCATCTTCCGCTGTTTTGAGCTTCCGCTTCTGCTTTTTCAGGCTAACTCTGTGATGGCGACGAGCCTTTTCTGGAGGTCGTTTTGCTCCAATAGTTTGTCCGCGGTCGGATCGCCCGGACTGTTGTCTTCACCGAGGACAGATTGTTTATCCAAGTTGTCTTGTTGGACGATTTCTCAATAGCTTGTTCGTTGTCCACCGGTTCGCGCTGCTCTATGGCTGGGTCTTTGTTGAGGCGGGACTTTGTTCGGCGTTTACGGTGCCGTTTTGACTGCTTTTCGAGGGATTTATCCTTCGTAGCGTCCCGTTGTTCCTCGTCTTCATTTCCTTTAGGTGTATCCACCATGTATACATCATGAGATGAGGTGGCTGTCCAGCATCCTAGAGGTGCTGGCTTATTGTTGTCTCCTACATCGTCGTCCATACCGTCGATGTTCTTGAGTCGAAGTCGAGCACGTCGTGTAAACTTTTCGGCGGTGGCTCTGAAGTGGGTGGTGGAGTGGGCGTTGAATTTCTTCGTCGTCCGCATCCCAACATTCCTGACCGTAGTCCGCCAGGGCTCTCCTGGATAAAGAGAGAGACTTTAGTGAATTCAGGATGTCGCCAAAGGGCGAGTGCTTGAAGATGTCATGACCGTGAACTCCATGGCCGGCGCCCAATCGGGTTCGATTAAGGTGGGCGGTGATGGGTTCGGAGTCCGGAGAGGAGTCCGGCACCCTGAGTCAAGTCTTCGCAAAGCGACGAGGATGGAGTTCGCTCGATCGCCAGAGATTGGGGTGTAGCCCCGAGGCGGTGTCCAACCACCCGCCCTCGATCGGGGAATCGGCTCCGGATTAAGGGTCGGAGCGGATCATCGGTGCGGCCTCCGTGGCACTGTTCCGCTCAGAGCTAGATCATGCCCATTGAGACGGTCTGCGGCACGCTATGGCTGCGGCTCGAATCCGTCGAAGATCAAGTCTCCGCGGATATCGGCCGTATAGTTCAAACTTCCAAATCTGACCTGATGGCGGGGCGAAGCTTTCGATCCGCTTCCGGATGGCTGCTTTAATTGGCCTCAGCAGCAAAGCCACCGAACCACGAAGATCTGTCCGGGAGAAAAGTCTCACCGACCACGTCGTTGTTGATGATCAAAGGAGCCGCCAGACCCTATCGGTGGCGACACGGAGGAACTCTCAATGAAAGCACCAATGTCGGTGTCAAAACCGGCGGATCTCGGGTAAGGGGTCCCGAACTATGCGTCTAGGCGGATGGTAACAGGAGACAAGGGACACGATGTTTTTACCCAGGTTCGGGCCCTCTCGATGGAGGTAATACCCTACTCCTGCTTGATTAATATTGATGATATGGGTAGTACAAGAGTAGATATACCACAAGATCAAGGAGGCTAAACCCTAGAAGCTAGCTTATGGTATGATTGTTGTTCGTCCTACGGACTAAAACCCTCCGGTTTATATAGACACCGGATAGGTTAGGGTTACACAGAGTCGGTTACAATGGTAGGAGATCTACATATCCAGACGCCAAGCTTGCCTTCCACGCCAAGGAAAGTCCCATCCGGACACGGGACGAAGTCTTCAATCTTGTATCTTCATAGTCTTGGAGTCCGGCCGTGACGATAGTCCGGCTATCCGGAGTCCGGGACTCCCTCAGCACCTGCTCCTGCCGCTGAAGGCCCGGGAGGGAAGAAGGAGCCCGGCAAGACCTCTCGCACCCACTCCGGCAAGCGCACCTCCTCGGAGTGTTGTCGTACCATTGAGGACGTGCCAGAGAGCTCTACCTACAAGAGCAAGAGATCCAGAGCCGAGCCACCGTGGACCAAGAAGGTGCCCGTCGGGGAGGATGGCACGGGAGGGGCCTTCACCATAGGCTCCACCCTCGGCAGCAAATAGGAATGCGCACTCGTCACCTTCCTGCGGGCAAATGTCGACGTGTTTGCATGGCAAGCGTCCGACATCCCCGGTGTTCCTGTGGGAGGTGATTGAGCACCACCTGTTATTGCCCCTCACGGCGGCCCGTCAAGCGAAGGTCGAAGCGAGGCTCACGGAAAGGCAGGAGTTCATCACAGAGGAGATCAGGAAGTTGGAAGCGGCAGGTTTGGTGAGAGGGGTGCTCCACCTGACGTGGTTGGCCAATCCGGTAGTGGTGCGCAAGGCAATGGGAAGTGGAGGCTGTGTATTGATTACATAGATATTAATAAGGCTTGTCCTAAGGACCCCTTCCCGTTGCCGCGCATCGACCAGATTGTTGACTCCACAGCCGGGTGTGACATGTTATCAGTCCTCGACGCCTACTCAAGCTACCACCAAATCTTCATGACAAGAGAGGATGAAGAGAAGACATCATTCATCACCCCGTGTGGTACGTATTGCTTTTACGGATGCCTTCGGGTTGAAGAGTGCTGGCTCAACGCTTGTAAGAACAGGTCAAATTGGTTTTGAACCTCAACTCCATAGTGGTCAAAACCAGGGACGGGCCAACTCTTGTGCAAGATCTGGAAGAGACATTTGCTAACCTGCGCAAGAATCAACCTCAAGCTGAACCACGAGAAGTGCGTCTTGACGTTCCATTCGGCAAGCTTCGGGTTCTTTGTCGCAGCCTTGAGATCGAAACAAACCCAGACAAGATCAAGGCTATTGAGCGGATCGAGGCACCCAAAGCGGATCAAGGATGTGCGTCGGCTCACCGCTGCATTGCCGCCATGAGCCGATTCATCTCCAAGTCCACCGAAGGCCGCCTCTTCCCTTCTTCAAAATCTTGAAGAAGGCAGGCCCAATAGAGTGGACCCCAGAAGCCAAGGCAGCAATGCAGGATCTGAAGAAATACCTTTCCTCCGTGCCAATACTGGTTGCGCCTAAACCACAAGAGCCGTTGCTGCTGTATCTGGCGGCGACGAATCAAGTGGTCAGCGCCGCACTTGGTGGCATGAGAGGAGGTCGACGAGGAGGCAACAATGGCGGCAGAACCAGCGGATGGCAAGCCAAAGATTCCCCCGGCAGGGCCTAGTGCCGACAAGGCACGGCCCCCGGCAGAGTCTGGTGCCACCAAGGCAATGCCCGCGCAGTCGAGTGAAGTGGTTTGAATGACCAATTCAGGTTCTTTGCCTAGCAGAGCCGGATAGCTGTGGGGCTGTCAAGGCAATCTCCCGTTCTTCCGTGCTCGAGTAACACTTAATACTTCCTTTTAACGAGATGATGCCGCGTGGACCGGGCATTTTAAGTGTCAGAGATGCATAATGCGGTATTGCGTTAAAGCGGGCGAAAGCTTCGCGTCCCAATAGTGCTTGATGGCTACTTTTAAAGCGGTAGCGATATGGAAGAGTAACCTTTCGCGACGGAAGTTGTCGGATGAACCGAACACAACTTCTAGTAGTATGGAGCCCGTACAATGGGCATATGGGCCTGGCATTACTCCTTTAAAGGAGGTGTTGCTACGACAAATTTTGGTTGGGTTTATCCCCATCCTGCGGATTGTGTCCTGATATATCAGGTTTATGTCACTGCCGCCATCCATGAGGACTCGCGTAAATTGGAATCCGTCGATTATAGGATCCAATATCAGGGCAGTCCATCCTGCGTTCCGGATATTTTCGGAATAGTCACGATGGTCGAAGGTGATTGGTTTTGACAACTTGAAGCAAAGCGCGCCTTTTTTATTGGGTGCCGCTCTGTTTTCCCTTTGATCATGTGAAGTGAGTTTAATATTTTAATCTCTTGTGGGAAAGTCTTTTGTTTTCCGGGGCTCTGCTTGTGGTGCTCGTCGTCATCTTCACTTGGTGTGTCGAGCCCCTTGTGTTCGGCATTCAGTCTGCCGGACTGTTTGAAGACCCAACAGTTTCGGTGGGTATGGTTAGCGAGCCTCCCAGAGTACCGTGGATTTGACATATCTTGTCCAGGATTTTGTTGAAGTTGGATAGCTCATCGCTATTGTCCTTAAGGGGCAGTTTTTGTTGTTCTCGCCGTGAGCTTTTGAATCCGGCGTTCGCCGCGTACTCTTTATCTTATTCCTTTTAATCCGGCGCTGGTCCTTGTTGCGCCGTGGTTTCTATTTCTATCCCTGATTTGGGATGTACTTGGGTCATTTGGTGCTGCATCTTGCTAGCTTGACTATCCTCTCCCGCATAAAAGCGGGTCATGAGGCTTGTTAGTGCGGCCATTGTTCTTGGCTTTTCTTCGCGAGGTGTCTCGGCGAGCCATTAAATCCCAGACGTTGTGTTTGAAAGCTGCTAAAGCTTCTTGCGTCCAGGACAAATCGACTATTTGGTTCTTTTTAGTAAGGAACCTGTTCCGAATTTCGGGCTGACTCTCCAGGGCTGTTGAGTTATGTGACTTAGATCGTCTCAGATCCGGAGGGCGGACATAAGTCCCCTGAAAATTTGCCCGAAATGCACCCTCGAGCTCTTCCCAGCTTCCAATGGTATTTTCGGGGAGGCTCTTAAGCCAATGCCGAGCTGGCCCTTTGAGTTTAAGGGGTAAGTATTTTATGGCGTGGACATCATCTCCTCTAGCCATGTGTATGTGGAGGATGTAATCCTCAATCCAGACTCTGTGGTCGCATTGTTCCGTCGTATGCCTCTATGTTTACGGGTTTGAATCCCATTTGGAAATTCATGATCCGGCAGACCTCATCGGTGAAACATAGGGGGTGTGCGGCGCCCCTATATTTGGGTGTGCCGTGATCTTCGGAATTTTGGCGTATTGCATTGCTTTGATGAGCATGCTTTCTTGGCCCAAAGATGGACCTAACTGGCCCATCCTTTTGATGTGAATCCTTATGCGGATCGCATATTGGCTTGTGTGCGGCACCATTCGCCGCTCTCTTTTTGTCGTGAGGTCGTCCATCCAACCGGGTGGCCTTCTTGCTTTTTAATTGTGGGGGCTCTAAGGCCTCCTCGTCCAATTCGGGCAGTAGCTTTCTTTTCGGGTAGCTCTTTGTTCGGCGACTGTCGCCGTACTTGTCTCTTGGTGCTGAATACTTTGCTCCATCTGATCCTCGAGTGCATCTTCCGCTGTTTTGAGCTTAGCTTCTGCTTTTTCAGGCTACGCGCAGCGATGGCGTGAGCCTTTTCTGGAGGTCGTTTTGCTCAATAGTTTGTCCGGCTGCCGATCGCCCGGATTGCTGACCGTCTTCGCCGGAGACAGATTGTTTATCAAGTTGTCTTGTTCGGACGATTGCTCAATAGCTTGTTCGTTGTCCACCGGTTCGCCCTGCTCTATGGCTGGGTCTTTGTTGAGGCGGGACTTTGTTCGCGTTTACGTTGCCGCTTTGACTGCTTTTCGAGGGATTTATCCTTCGTAGCGTCCGCTGTTCCTCGTCTTCATTTCCTTTAGGTGTATCCACCATGTATACATCATGTGATGAGGTGGCTGTCCGACATCCTAGAGGTGCTGGCTTATTGTTGTCTCCTACATCGCCGTCCCATACCGTCGATGTCTTCGGAGTCGAAGTCGAGCACGTCGTGTAAACTTTCGAAAGTGGCTACGAAGTGGGTGGTGGGTGGGCGTTGAATTTCTTCGTCGTCCGCATCCCAACATTCCTGACCGTAGTCGTGCCAGGGCTCTCCGGATAAAGAGAGAGACTTTAGTGAATTCAGGATGTCGCCAAAGGGCGAGTCTGAAAAGATGTCCGCGCCGTGAACTCCATGACCGGGCGCCCAATCGGGTTCGATTAAGGGGCGGTATGATGGGTTCGAGTCCGGAGAGGAGTCGGCACCACGAGTCAAGTCTTCGCAAAGGACAGGGATGGAGTTCGCTTGATCGCCAGAGATTGTAGCCCCGAGGCGGTGTCCAACCACCCGTCCTCGATCGGGGAATCGGCTCCGGATTAAGGGTCGGAGCGGATCTTTGATGCGGCCTCGAGGCACTGCTCGCAAGCAGAGCTAGATCATGCCCATTGAGACAAGGCTGTGCAGCACGCTTGGCTTTCCGAATCCGTCGAAGATCAAGTCTCCGCGGATATCGGCCGTATAGTTCAAACTTCCAAATCTAACCCGATGGCTGTGGGCGAAGCTTTCGATCTGCTCCGGATGGCTGCCGAATTGGCTCATGATGCAAAAGCCACCGAACATGAAGATCTGTCCGGGAGAAAAGTCTCACCTTGGACCACGCCGTTGTTGATGATCAAAGGAGCCATCGGGCCCTATCGGTGGCGACTACGGAGGAACTCTCAATGAAAGCACCAATCTCGTGTCAAAACCGCTGGATCTCGGGTAGGGGGTCCCGAATCGCATGCGTCTAGGCGGATGGTAACGGAGACAAGGGACACGATGTTTTTACCCAGGTTCGGGCCCTTTCGATGGAGGTAATACCCTACTCCGCTTGATTAATATTGATGATATGGGTAGTACAAGAGTAGATCTACCACGAGATCAAGGAGGCTAAACCCTAGAAGCTAGCCTATGGTATGATTGTTGTTAGATCCCACGGACTAAAACCCTCCGGTTTATATAGACACCGGATAGGTTAGGGTTACAAGAGTCGGTTACAATGGTAGGAGATCTACATATCCGTATCGCCAAGCTTGCCTTCCACGCCAAGGAAAGTCCCATCCGGACACGGGACGAAGTCTTCAATCTTGTATCTTCATAGTCTTGGAGTCCGGCCGTGGCGATAGTCCGGCTATCCTGAGTCCGGGACTCCTCAAAGACTGCCTCCCGCTACCTGAAGGCCGGAGGGAAGAAGGAGCCAGCAAGACCTCTCGCACCCACTCCGGCAAGCGCACCTCCTCGGAGTGTTGTCGTACCGTTGAGGACGTGCCAGAGAGCTCTACCGACAAGAGCAAGAGATCCAGAGCCGAGCCACCGTGGACCAAGAAGGTGCCCGTCGGGGAGGATGGCATGGGAGGGGCCTTCACCATAGGCTCCACCCTCGGCAGCAAATAGGAAGGCGCACTCGTCACCTTCCTGCGGGCAAATGTTGACGTGTTTGCATGGCAAGCGTCCGACATCCCCGGTGGTCCCTGGTAGGTGATTGAGCACCACCCAGCTATGCGCCTCACGCGGCCCGTCAAGCGAAGGTCGAAGCGAGGCTCTGGAAAGGCAGGAGTTCATCATAGAGGAGATCGGGAAGTTGGAAGCGGCAGGTTTGGTGAGAGGGGTGCTCCACCCGACGTGGTTGGCCAATCCGGTAGTGGTGCACAAGGCGAATGGGAAGTGGAGGCTGTGTATTGATTACAGAGATATTAATAAGGCTTGTCCTAAGGACCCCTTCCCGTTGCCGCGCATCGACCAGATTGTTGACTCCACAGTCGGGTGTGATCTGTTATCATTCCTCGACGCCTACTCAGGCTACCACCAAATCTTCATGACAAGAGAGGATGAAGAGAAGACATCATTCATCACCCCATGTGGTACGTATTGCTTTTTACGGATGCCTTTCGGGTTGAAGAGTGCTGGCTCAACGTTTGTAAGAACAGTCCAAATTGGTTTTGAACCTCAACTCCATAGTGGTCAAAACCAAGGACGGGCCAACTCTTGTGCAAGATCTGGAAGAGACATTTGCTAACCTGCGCAAGATCAACCTCAAGCTGAACCCTGAGAAGTGCGTCTTCGGCGTTCCATCCGGCAAGCTTCTCGGGTTCTTTGTGTCGCAGCGCGGGATCGAGGCAAACCCAGACAAGATCAAGGCTATTGAGCGGATCGAGGCACCCAAGCGGATCAAGGATGTGCGTCGGCTCACCGGCTGCATTGCCGCCATGAGCCGATTCATCTCCAAGTCCACCGAGCGCGCCCTTCCCTTCTTCAAAATCTTGAAGAAGGCAGGCCCAATAGAGTGGACCCTAGAAGCCAAGGCAGCAATGCAGGATATGAAGAAATACCTTTCGTCCATGCCAATACTGGTTGCGCCTAAACCACAAGAGCCGTTGCTGCTGTATCTAGCGGCGACGAATCAAGTGGTCAGCGCCGCACTGGTGGCACAGAGGGAGGTCGACGAGGAGGCAGCAATGGCGGCAGAACCAGCGGATGGCAAGCCAAAGATTCCCCCGGCAGGGCCTGGTGCCGACAAGGCACGGCCCCCGGCAGAGTCTGGTGCCACCAAGGCAATGCCCGCGCAGTCGAGTGAAGTGGTGCCAAAGAAGAAGATGATGCAGCACCCGGTTTACTTTGTCAGCTCCCTCTTGCAGGGGGCTAGGTCGAGGTATTCCGGCGTGCAAAAATTGCTCTTCGGCCTCCTTATGGCCTTGAGGAAGCTGCGTCACTACTTCCAAGCCCACGAGATCACCGCTGCCACCCGCCTCCCGTTGCAACGGATACTGCACAACCCAGACGCAATCGGAAGGATTGTGGAATGGGCCTTGGAGCTGTCAAGCTTCGGTTTAAAGTTTAAAAGTACCTCGACAATTCAGAGCAGAGTCTTGGCGGAATTCATCACAGAATGGACCTCGACGCCTGACTAAGAAATCCAGGAGACCACTCTCCCCGGCAAGGAAGCAGACCGTGACTGGATCATGTACTTTGATGGGGCTTTCTCGCTGCAAGGCGCGCCGGTGCGGTGTGCTTGCTCGTCGCATCCACCGGAGAACACCTCAAATGCACGTGATCCAGATGCACTTCCCAGGAGATGTCCACCAACAACACCGCTGAGTACGAGGGATTGCTTGCTGGTCTCGGGATCGCGTGGACCACTCGGGGTTAAGAAGCTCATCGTCGGGGTGACTCGCAGCTACCGTTGTCGGGTAGGTCAACAAGGATTATCGAGCCCATTGATTGAAGCTTACGTAGATGAGGTGAGGAAGTTGGAGGAATGCTTTGACGGTATTCAGCGGAGCACGCGTCTCGAGTGGAGAAACGACATCGCCGATTACTGTCCAAAGCGTGCCGCATTCAAGCTGCTGTGGAACCAGGTACCTTTTTGCTCGGTTAACTCAACCATCCGTCGAACCATCAGTGGGGCAGAGCAAGCGGAGAAAATGAGGTCTCGGCAAGTACTTTCCTCACCGAGCCCCACAGGGCTGCGGCAAGGGTGCTGCCATGACGCTGAGCCTGCCCAAGAGCAACTGGATCTGGCAGGGCGTCAAGCCCTGGCCGTAGAGACAGCCACTCCCATGGCGGAAGAGATGCCTTTGGTCCTTGCCGTTGAGCCCCAGGCTCCGGCATGGGCACAACATACCATCCAATTCATGAAAACATGGGAGCTTCCTATGGAGCAGGAAGAAGCGGAGAAAGTAACCCGTCGGTCCGCCCTGTACCAGTTCGTCGATGACGTCGTGTACCGGAGAAGGCCGAATGGTGTGAAACTCAAGTGCATCCCCCGGGAGGAAGGACTGGAGCTGTTGGCGGAGATACATGGAGGCATATGTGGCTCCCACATAGGGTCGAGGGCCCTTGCCGGGAAGGCGTTCCGGCAAGGTTTCTTCTGGCCCACCGCCCTCCAGGATGCGACGGCACTAGTAACCAAGTGTGAAGCGTGCCAGTTCCATTCAAAGAAGCTTCATCAACCAGCCCAAGCCCTTCAAACAATCCCTCTCTCCTGGCCATTCTCGATGCAGGGGCTCGATATCTGGGCCCTTTCCCCGCTGGCTGTTTGGGCTTTGAGTACTTGTACGTTGCAATCGACAAGTTCACAAAGTGGCCGGAGGTGGAAGCAGTGAGGAAGGTGACTGCTCAGTCAGCCGTTAAGTTCTTCAAAGGACTGGTCTGCCGTTTTGGTGTGTGATGTCTACTACACAACCTTCTTCTTGTAGACGTTGTTGGGCCTACAAGTGCACAGGTTTGTAGGACAGTAGCAAATTTCCCTCAAGTGGATGACCTAAGGTTTATCAATCCGTGGGAGGCGAGGGATGAAGATGGTCTCTCTCAAACAACCTGCAACCAAATAACAAAGAGTCTCTTATCTCCCAACACACCCAATACAATGGTAAATTGTATAGGTGCACTAGTTCGGCGAAGAGATGGTGATACAAGTGGAATATGGATGGTAGATAAAGGTTTTTGTAATCTGAAATAATAAAAACAGCAAGGTAGCAAGTGGTAAAAGTGAGCGTAAACGGTATTGCAATGATAGGAAACAAGGCCTAGGGTTCATACTTTCACTAGTGCAAGTTCTCTCAACAATAATAACATAGATAGATCATATAACAATCCCTCAACATGCAACAAAGAGTCACTCCGAAGCCACTAATAGCGGAGAACAAGCGTAGAGATTATGGTAGGGTCTGAAACCACCTCAAAGCTATTCTTTGGGATCAATCTATAAAAGAGTTCGTACTAGAATAACACCTTAAGACACAAATCAATCAAAACCCTAATGTCACCTAGATACTCCATTGTCACCTCAAGTATCCGTGGGCATGATTATACGATATGCATCACACAATCTCAGATTCATCCAACCAACATAAAAGTACTTCAAAGAGTGCCCCAAAGTTTCTACCGGAGAGTCAAGAACGTGTGCCAACCCATATGCATAGGTTCATGGGCGGAACCCGCAAGTTGGTCACCAAAACATACATCAAGTGGCACATGATATGCCATTGTCACCAGAGATAAACATGGCAAGACATACATTAGGTGTTCTCATAAAAGACTCAATCCGATAAGATAACTTCAAAGGGGAAACTCAATTCATCACAAGAGAGTAGAGGGGGAGAAGAAACATAAGATCATACTATAATAGCAAAGCTCGTGATACATCAAGATCGTGTGAAGTCGAGAACACGAGAGAGAGAGATCAAACACATAGCTACTGGTACATACCCTCAGCCCCGAGGGTGAACTACTCCGTCCTCATCATGGATAGCGTCGGGATGATGAAGATGGCCACCGGTGAGGGTTCCCCCCCTCCGGCAGGATGCCAGAACGGGCTCCCGAGAGGTTTTTGGTGGCTACAGAGGCTTGCGGCGGCGGAACTCCCGATCTATCTTCTGTTCTGGAAGTTTTATGATACGTAGGTATATATGGGTGCAAGGGGTACGTCGGTGGAGCTTCGGGGGCCCGACGAGGCAGGGGGGCGGCGCGCCCCCACCTTCGTGGCCATCTCCCGTATCTTCTGACGTAGAGTCCAAGTCTATCCGGTGGGTTTCCTTCGAAAAATAACTTCTCCAGTTGATTTCGTTCCGTTTTGACTCCGTTTGATATTCCTATTCTTCGAAATACTGAAATAGGCATAAAACAACAAATCTAGGCTGGGCCTGCGGTTAATAGGTTAGTCCCAAAAGTAATATAAAAGTGGAAAATAAAGCCCAATATTGCCCAAAACGGTAGATAATATAGCATGGAGCAATCAAAAATTATAGATGCGTTGGAGACGTATCAAGCATCCCCAAGCTTAATTCCTGCTCGTCCTCGAGTAGGTAAATGATAAAAAAAGAATTTTTGACGTGGAATGCTAGTTGGCATAATTTCAATGTAATTCTTCTTAATTGTGGCATGAATATTCAGATCCATAAGATTCAAGATTAAAGTTTAATATTGACATAAAAATAATAATACTTCAAGCATACTAGTAAAGCAATTATGTCTTCTCAAAATAACATGGCCAAAGAAAGTTATCCCTACAAAATCATATAGTCTGGCTATGCTCTATCTTCACCACACAAAGTATTTAAATCATGCACAACCCCGATGACAAGCCCAGCAATTGTTTCATACTTTTGACATTTTCAAAACTTTTTCAATCTTCACGCAATACATGAGCGTGAGCCATGGATATAGCACTATATGTGGAATAGAATGGTGGTTGTGGAGAAGACAAAAGAGGGAAGATAGTCTCACATCAACTAGGCATATCAACGGGCTATGGAGATGCCCATCAATAGATATCAATGTGAGTGAGTAGGGATTGCCATGCAACGGATGCACTAGAGCTATAAGTATATGAAAGCTCAACAAAAGAAACTAAGTGGGTGTGCATCCAACTCGCTTGCTCATGAAGACCTAGGGCATTTGAGGAAGCCCATCATTGGAAGTTCTATAATGAAAAATTCCCACTAGTATATGAAAGTGACAAAATGAGAGACTCTCTATCATGAAGATCTTGGTGCTACTTTGAAGCACAAGTGTGGTAAAAGGATAGTAGCATTGTCCCTTCTCTCTTTTCTCTCATTTTTTATTTGGGCCTTTTCTCTTTTTATGGCCTCTTTTTTCTCTCTTTTTTTATTTTTCGTCCGGAGTCTCATCCCGACTTGTGGGGAATCATAGTCTCCATCATCCTTTTCCTCACTGGGACAATGCTCTAATAATGATGATCATCACACTTTTATTTACTTACAACTCAAGAATTACAACTCAATACTTAGAACAAGATATGACTCTATATGAATGCCTCCGGCTGCAATGAATCAAGAGTGACATGTATGAAAGAATTATGAACGGTGGCTTTGCCACAAATACAATGTCAACTACATGATCATGCTAGCAATATGACAATGATGGAGCGTGTCATAATAAAGAGAACGGTGGAATGTTGCATGGCAATATATCTCGGAATGGCTATGGAAATGCCATGATAGGTAGGTATGGTGGCTGTTTTGAGGAAGGTTTATGGTGGGTGTAAGATACCGGCGAAAAGTGCACGGTATTAGAGAGGCTAGCAATGATGGAAGGAAGAAGGGTGCGTATAATCCATGGACTCAACATTAGTCATAAAGAACTCATATACTTATTGCAAAAATCTACAAGTTATCAAAGCAAAGTATTACGCGCATGCTCCTAGGGGGATAGATTGGTAGGAAAAGACCATCGCTCGTCCCCGACCGCCACTCATAAGGAAGACAATCAATAAATAAATCATGCTCCGACTTCATCACATAACGGTTCACCATACGTGCATGCTACGGGAATCACAAAATTTAACACAAGAATTTCTCAAATTCACAACTACTCAACTAGCATGACTCTAATATCACCATCTTCATATCTCAAAACAATTGTCAAGCATCAAACTTCTCATAGTATTCAACACACTCATAAGAATTCTTACAAATCTTGTATGCGTAGCACATTATGATTATTTAAGCAAATTACCATGCTATTTAAGACTCTCAAAATAATATAAGTGAAGCATGAGAGTTCATCTATTTCTTCAAAATAAAACCACCATTGTGCTCTAAAAGATATAAGTGAAGCACTAGAGCAAATGACAAACTACTTCGAAAGATATAAGTGAAGATCAATGAGTAGTCGAATAATTATGTAACTATGTGAAGACTCTCCCATTTAATAATTTCAGACCTTGATACTTTATTCAAACAGCAAGCAAAGCTAAAGAAAACTACTTTGCAAGGATAACACAACTCATGTGAAGAAGCAAAAACTTAGGTTCAACCGATACTAACCGATAATTGTTGGAGAAAGGTGGAATGCCTACCGGGGCATCCCCAAGATTAGATGCTTGAGACTTCTTGAAATATTATCTTGTGGTGCCTTGGGCATCCCCAAGCTTGAGCTTTTATGTCTCCTTAATTCCTCTCATATCATGGTTTCTCTTTTTATCAAAAGCTTCATTCACAACAAACTCAACAAGAACTCGTGAGATAGGTTAGTATAAACCAATGCAAAACCTTATCATTTTCTATAGTAACAAATCACTAACATTATTATTCAACATTTCATACTAAATGCCTCTGCATATTTAATACTCCTATCCTTAAATAGAATCATTAAACAAGCAAACATATGCAAACAATGCAAACATAACAGCAATCTGCCAAAACAGTACAGTCTGTAAAGAATGCAAGAGTATCAATACTTCCCTGACTCCAAAAATTCTGAACTAAATTTCCCACAGTAATAAATTTATCAGAGCTCAATATTCAAAAAGATTCAACATTATAACACTACCTGACTTTTCTAGGGAATTTTTGCAACAGCGGTAAACTTTCTGTTTTCAAACAGCAACATGTATACTAGCAAAATAAGCATGGCAAAGGCTATCCTTGACTTTTTTATTGAAACTAAAGATGCAAAACATTAATATAATTAACAGAAAGCAAATACTAACAGAAGAAAATGACGCTCCAAGCAAAACACATATCATGTGGTGAATAAAAATATAGCTCCAAGTAAAGTTACCGATGAACGAAGACGAAAGAGGGGATGCCTTCTGGGGCATCCCCAAGCTTAAACTCTTGGTTGTCCTTGAATATTACCTTGGGGTGCCTTGGGGATCCACAAGCTTAGGCTCTTGCCACTCCTTATTGCATAGTCCATCGAATCTTTACCCAAAACTTGAAAACTTCACAACACAAAACATAATAGAAAAACTCGTAAGCTCCGTTAGCGAAAGAAAACAAAACACCACTTCAAGGTACTGTAATGAACTCATTATTTATTTATATTTGTGTTAAACCTACTGTATTCCAACTTATATATGGTTTATAAACTATTTTACTAGCCATAGATTCATCAAAATAAGCAAACAACACACGAAAAACAGAATCTGTCAAAAACAGAACAGTCTGTAGTAATCTGTAACTAACGCAAACTTCTGGACTCCAAAAATTCCAAAATAAATTGGTGGACCTGAGGAATTTGTCTAGTAATCATCTTCAAAATAATCAACTAAATAGCACTCTCCAATAAAAAGTTGAAGCTAATCTCGTGAGCGCTAAAGTTTCTATTTTTACAGCATGATCATAAAGACTTCACCCAAGTCTTCCCAAAGGTTCTACTTGGCACAAACACTAATTAAAACATAAAACCACATCTAAACAGAAGCTAGATGGATTATTTATTCCTAAACAGAACCAAAAAGCAAGAAACTAAAATAAAATTGGGTTGCCTCCCAACAAGCGCTAACGTTTAACGCCCCTAGCTAGGCATGATGATTTCAATGATGCTCACATAAGAGATAAGAATTGAAACATAAAGAGAGCATCATGAAGAATATGAATAACACATTTTAGTCTAACCCACTTCCTATGCATAGGGATTTTGTGAGCAAACAACTTATGGGACCAAGAATCATCTTGCATAGGAAGGTAAAACAAGCATAACTTCAAGATTTTAAGCACATAGAGAGGAAACTTGATATTATTGCAATTCCTACAAGCATATGTTCCTCCATCATAATAATTTTCAGTAGCATCATGAATGAATTCAACAATATAACCAGCACCTAAAGAATTCTTTTCATGATCTACAAGCATAGAATTTTTAATACTCTCCACATAAGCAAAATTCTTCTCATTCGGAATAGTAGGAGTATCATAAGAGACTTGAACACTAAATTTTTTTCCACATTAAAAGAGTAATGTTCAGAAAAAGGATAATCATAATCATGACAAGATTTGTAAATATAATCATCACTACTTTTTATAGCATAAGTTTCATCACAATAATCATCATAAGTAGCAACTTCGTTCTCATCATAATCGATTGAAACCTCCTCCAAGATAGTGGATACATCACTAAATAAAGTTGACACTCTTCCAAATCCACTTTCATATTCATCACATTAAAATTAAACATCCTCCAAAATAGTGGGACCACTACTTCCTAAAGTTGACACTCTTCCGAACCCACTTTCATCAATATAATCATCATAGGTAGGAGGCATGCTATCATCATAACAACTTTGCATATCAAAACTTGGGATGCTAAAAATATCATCTTCATTAAACATAGCATCCCCAAGCTTGGGACAAACATTAATTCCAGCAAATATATTCTCAAATATTTCATCCTCATCAAACATAGCTTCCCCAAGCTTGGGCCCTTTCATATCATAAGCATAATCACTCTCATCATTAAAAATATTGATAGCACCAATAGTATAGCAATTATCATCATCACAATGAGTAGTAGGAGCAACATCATTTGGGAGGGATACCTTTCTACCTTTGTTGCTCCTTCTTTTATTTTTCTTCTTCACATTATGTGTGGGTTCAACCTTACTCTTTGAGCTCCTTATTGATGAGATTGGTTGAATAGAAAGCTCCCCCTCGTTACCTGATTCATCATGAGAAATAATAGGAGGATATTGGGAAGTCTCTTCCCTTTCATTAGTATTATCATCATCTTCTATTTGCTTTCTTTTCTTTATGTAATTGTAAATATAAGGATTTTCAATGCAATTCTCCACACAAAACATACAAATATCCTCTAGATCAAAATCAAGAAATCTATCAAGATTAAATTTTGGAATACCCTCAGTTATACTTTTCATTTCTTCATAACCCAAAAGAAGGATAAGTTCTTTATGATGCTCAAGGGTAATCAAATTATCACAATATTTGGACACGACTTGATCATGAAACAAATAGCATTGGAGCTTTAAATGACCATGTTCATTGCAAAGTTCACAAGGGGATGAAAAATATTGAATCTTTCAGCACATTCATCTAGCTCTTCTTGCAAAAATTTGGTTTCTAAGTACTTATGCCTCTTGCAATATCTATCTTCCCTATCTGGTGTGTACTTGCAAGCCCAATCTACTCCACAAAAATTGACATGTTTATAGGAGGCATTTTCATCATAACTAGTGCAATCATCATTAGTACTATGGATATTCAAGGAGTTCATACTAACAATATTGCAATCATGCTCATCATTCAAAGATTTAGTGCCAAACATTTTAATGCATTCTTCTTCTAACACTTTGGCACAAATTTCCTTTCCATCATACTCACGAAAGATATTCAAAATATGAAGCATATGAGGTAAACTCGATTCCATTTTTTTAGTTTTCTTTTATAAAATAAACTAGTGCTAAAACAAGAAACAAAAAGATTCGATTGCAAGATCTAAAGATATACCTTCAAGCACTCACCTCTCCAAGAACGGTGCTTAAAAGAGCTTGATGTCTACTACACAACCTTCTTCTTGTAGACGTTGTTGGGCCTGCAACTGCACACAGGTTTGTAGGACAGTAGCAATTTTCCCTCAAGTGGATGACCTAAGGTTTATCAATCCGTGGGAGGCGTAGGATGAAGATGGTCTCTCTCAAACAACCACCGCAACCAAATAACAAAGAGTCTCTTGTGTCCCCAACACACCCAATACAATGGTAAATTGTATAGGTGCACTAGTTAATGAAGAGATGGTGATACAAGTGCAATATGGATGGTAGATAAAGGTTTTTGTAATCTGAAATAATAAAAACAACAAGGTAGCAAGTGGTAAAAGTGGCGTAAGCGGTATTGCAAATGATAGGAAACAAGGCCTAGGGTTCATACTTTCACTAGTGCAAGTTCTCTCAACAATAATAACATAGATAGATCATATAACAATCCCTCAACATGCAACAAAGAGTCACTCCGAAGCCACTAATAGCGGAGAACAAACGTAGAGATTATGGTAGGGTACGAAACCACCTCAAAGCTATTCTTTGGGATCAATCTATAAAACAGCTCGTACTAGAATAACACCTTAAGACACAAATCAATCAAAACCCTAATGTCACCTAGATACTCCATTGTCACCTCAAGTATCCGTGGGCATGATTATACGATATGCATCACACAATCTCAGATTCATCCAACCAACATAAAAGATTTTCAAAGAGTGCCCGAAAGTTTCTACCGGAGAGTCAAGAGCGTGTGCCAACCCCTATGCATAGGTTCATGGGCGGAACCTGCAAGTTGGTCACCAAAACATACATCAAGTGGCACATGATATCCCATTGTCACCACAGATAAACACGGCAAGACATACATCAAGTGTTCTCATAAAAGACTCAATCCGATAAGATAACTTCAAAGGAAACACAATTCATCACAAGAGAGTAGAGGGGGAGAAGAAACATAAGATCCAACTATAATAGCAAAGCTCGCGATACATCAAGATCGTGTGAAGTCGAGAACACGAGAGAGAGAGAGATCAAACACATAGCTACTGGTACATTCCCTCAGCCTCAAGGTTGAACTACTCCCTCCTCGTCATGGATAGCGACAGGATGATGAAGATGGCCACCGGTGAGGGTTCCCCCCCCCCCTCCGGCAGGATGCCGGAACGGGCTCCCGAGAGGTTTTTGGTGGCTATAGAGGCTTGCGGCGGCGGAACTCCCGATTTATCTTCTGTTCTGGAAGTTTTACGATACGTAGGTATATATGGGTGCAAGGGGTACGTCGGTAGAGCTTCGGGGCCCCCACGAGGCAGGGGGCACGCCGTAGGGGGGTGGGCGCGCCCCCAACCCTCGTGGCCAGCTTCCGTATCTTCTGATGTAGAGTCCAAGTCTATCCGGTGGGTTTCCTTCCAAAAATAACTTCTCCAGTTGATTTCGTTCCGTTTTGACTCCGTTTGATATTCCTTTTCTTCGAAATACTGAAATAGGCAAAAAACAGCAAATCTAGGCTGGGCCTCCGGTTAATAGGTTGGTCCCAAAAGTAATATAAAAGTGGAAAATAAAGCCCAATATTGCCCAAAACAGTAGATAATATAGCATGGAGCAATCAAAAATTATAGATACATTGGAGACGCATCAGTGTGCCAAACAGAGTCATCACCGACAACGGCAGGCAGTTCACAAGCCACACCTTCATGCAGTACATCCAAGACCTCAGCATCAAGGTTTGTTTTGCTTCCGTGGCACATCCACGAAGCAACGGCCAAGCGGAAAGGGCAAATGCTGAAGTATTGCGAGGCTTGAGAACGAAGACCTTTGACAAGCTGCACAAGAGTGGAAGGCGCTGGATTGATGAGTTCTGGCGGTTCTTTGGTCGATCAGACGACGCCAAATCGAGCCACCGGCCGGACACACCTTTGCCCTGGTATCACGGGCGAAGCAGTTCTCCCCATGGAACTCATATACGGGTCACCTCGAGTGCTCGCTTATGATGAGCTTGAGCAAGATCCGTTGTGCCAAGATGATGCGACACTCCTTGAGGAAGGTCGTCTTGAGTGGTGTGAGAAGCTGACGCCTTCCCGGCAAAGAAGCCTTAACGCGCCGCTACCATAGCCGCAAGGTCATGCCCGAAAGCTTTGAGGAAAGCGACCTTGTTCTTGGCGCTGCTCGGGCCGCCAAGAATTCCAACAAGTTGACGCCTTGAAGTGGGAAGGCCCTTATCGGGTAATCTGAGTCACCGGGCCTGGGCGCAGTCCGCTGGAGACCGAGGATGCCGTACCGATGAGCAACTCCTGGAACATCGAGCATCTTCGCAAGTTTTACCCGTAAAGGCGGCTTGCCGGGCCTCCCGAAACCACCTTTTGTACAAGCTTTGCGCGGCAAGGCATGTGACCCTTTGTACAAAGCCGGTAGCGCAGACTTCGAGCATAAATAAATGAAGCTCTGGCGCCCTAAGTTATAGCATGCATGCTAGGTCGAGTCTCTTCCTTGGTTATGGTTGATAGTGCTTAGCGGCGACTAACCCCTAGCCTAGTGGTAGAGTGCGCGTCTATCTGTTCCTTTTATGTCCTCCTTTGGTTCGCAGGGCACATGAGCACTTCTGCTGAGCTACTCGGAAAGAAGGAAATGGATCGGCGCCCCGACCCCGGCAAACCAGAGTTGCCGGGGGCTGCAAGCACAAGGATCCAACCACGACAAGATGAGATTGCCGGGGGCTGCAGATCCAGATAAGTCTTTTATCCTCTGTCATGCATTTCGGAACCGGACTGGGGTATGCGAAACCTCATTTTTATCTCTAGGCTGACGTGCTCCCCTTTTTCCTATACCTAAGGATTATTTCCTGGGTCCAGATTTGGTTGTAGCCGCAGCGGCAAGGAGGTGGGACGAGGAGCCTGAAGCCCACTTCATCCCTACCTCCGCCAAGAGCGCGAGAACGGTTGAGTGGAGTGGGGGACGGCAAGGCCTGTTGCCGGGCGAAAAACGTTTATCTTAAACGATAACAAGGATTCGCTCCTTGTCGCGGGATTTACCCGCGAACGAAAAACCCTAAGCAAGCATCCCTTTTTCATTAAAAACATCCCATGTGTACAGTCAGTAAATGCGAGATGAAAAACATGCAAGGGAATTACAAGTTTTAAATTTAACAAAGGCCCGTGAGGGCTTACAAACTAAAAAAGAGATAAGATGCCGTAATCCCTTTCTTTGTCCCTCTCCTCGGGAGGCAGGTCAAGGAGGCGAAAGGGCAAAAGGGCGCCTAGGCGAAGCTACGAGCAGCGAGAAAGCACCAAGAGAACACCTCGGTGGCATACAGGGCAGGCCGGTGATGACGGTGCGGAAAGGAGCTGGAAGACGAGGTGGCAAGACCGCAATACGCGATGAAAGGCGCCGGTGCTCACAGATTCTGAGTTGACAGCCTTGCCGCCCGCCCTCTTCCTCTTCGGCAGCCTCGACGCCAAATTGACCGCCCAAGGAGACGGCCCCGAAGTTCAAGGAGCTGGCCCCGCCCCGACAAACCTCTGTCGAGCAACGAGCGGCCAGGTGTAGATGTTGCTGCCGCACATCGCCAGTGCGGGCGTCCGACGCCTAGTCGGACTTGTCCCGCTTATCCGCCCCGCTGTCCTCCTCATCACTTTCGCCGAGGAAGAGCTTCCATCGTCGAATCTCCATCAAGGAGCTCTCCACGCAGCACTTCAAAGTAGTCCCGAACTCTCCAAGACCTTGACGGAGAGTAGGCCGTCCCTCCATTAATTTGGCGAGAGGACGAGCCCCGCCGTCAAGCTGTGGATGCGAGCGTAACGCCTTCCACCCACGACGGAGGTACATGACTCGAGGAGCCGGGAAGTCGACGCCGACCAGCGTGCCCTCGTTCTCGCAACCCCTCATGTGCAATCCGAGGGATTGGGGCCAGTCATGCTCCATCTCCCGAGCAAGCGGGCGGGGGAAGACGAAGACGGCGACACGGAGGCCGCAGTCTTGATCGATGAAGAACTTCAAGGGGCTGGTCTCCGGCATGGCCTTCCATCGGGAAATGCATCATTGGCGGGGCGAAGCGGCGCGCCCGGCCGAATCCTCCTCTTCCCCGAGCACCGCGACCTCTGCCACAGCTCGCCCACGGCCTCGCCCCTCCCCTTCCTCGCGCGGCTCCACCACCGCGGGCTTAGGAGGAGGAGAGACGCGTTGTCGGCAAGCGACTCGCCGCCGCCACCGCCGAAGCGACCAGGATTCCCTTTCTCCATGGCGAGTGAAAGGATAAGGTAAGCAAGAGGAGATAGATGACAGAAGAGTGCGGACGCCATCCCCTTACCCTCCTTATAAAGGAGCGGGTCGGGCTCGGCCGCCTGCTCGCCAATCCAGCCACCAGAGGCGCCGCGGAATCGGGACCGACCCGCTGCCCCAACCAGCAATGGCCCGGTTTCCGCCGCTTACTACCCCAAGTGCATGGGGGCCAGCGTGGCAGACGTCACGAGAACCGAGGGGACGGGCGAAACGACCTCTCCCCACCCCGTGATCGTGGGGAGTGGACGCCTTGAAGACCGCGGCCCGACCCTGTTCAGTAAATGAGACGCGCCTCCACGCCTTCCTCTTTTTATGCGGAAGGCGCGAGCCGCCTCTTTAGTGCGATGTGACGCATGCGTGTGAAAACCGCCCCACGCATGCCGCCCACGTCACGCACACCCCTCCATGCTGCACCGCGCGCGGGGGTCGTGGGAAGTGGAGCGCGCGAAAAGTCTTACCGCGATTAAAACCGCCTCACCCTTTCACAAGACCGTTTTGGGCCCGACCCAACAACGTGTCGCGCTTATGTGTGGCCTAGGCCCGGGGGCTCCTGTCAGTGTACAAAAAGAGGGGCACGCTTTTGGACCCCTTTACCTATGCACGGGCAGTCAGAGCCACGCCTACCTAATGCACACACCAAGGGTAATGGTGGAAGGTGAGCCAAGGTAAGACCGAAGCCCAAGACAATCAAAGCAACGCCAAGGCCAAGACCACAAAGAGTGAGGGATAAGCAGGTTCCCCAAGAAGACCCTTGCCGGGCGGTTCGGCCGCCCGCAAGACCCTTGCCGGGACAGCTCGCCCCACACCTGTGAGCAAGCCACCCTTGAGCCCACGATCCCCAACACCATCATCCACGTGGGGCCAGGGCTCGGAGGCACCTCCGGGTGGCATGCAGATCTTTGTGAAGACATATTCAAGATCAGATGAGGATTAGAAGCGGACGATCCTCAAGAAGATCCTTGCCGAGGAAGGTTATTGGACTTCGGCAAGACCTTTGCCGGGGACGACAGCGCGCCACGGCAATACCCTTGCCGGGCCACAAGGTAAGACCCTTCCCGGGCCACCCGGCAAGGCCCTCACCAAGGACGCCAGCGAGACCACCGCCAGGCCCGCGCCAACCAAGCTTCCACCGCCGTTCCCATGCAGCTGCCAGCCCAACCAGCTGGGCGGGCACCTGCATGGCAACATGCAGCTCCCAGGCCAACTCATCAAGCGCCTGCATGGCGGCATGCAGATCTTCGTGAAGGCTCCACCACTGTGCCACCCAGCTGCCTGCCTGCCTACATGGCACCGCACGCATCACCGTCGGCGGGCGCGTGTCGAAGCAAGGAGGAGCAGCGACGGACGGGACGGGCCTCGCCCCCGTCCCCGATAAATCAAGGGGACACCTAAGCCACGCATTAAATGCGTCTTGTCCTGTAATACGGGCGATAAGCTCAGGGGCATCAGACGCCTTTCCACCTCCCCGTGGTGTCATCGTGGCAGCCCCTTTCAACTATAAAAGGAGGCCCATGGCATCTTGGAGAAGGATTCGGCTCTTTCAACCACGACCGACCACGGCTAGTTCGAGAGCTCAAGAACTCTGAAATACACCCACCAAAGCAGGACTAGGGTTTAACGCATCCTCGCGCCCGAACCTCGGGTAAACAATCCTTGTGATGTCTACTAGCCCTGCTCTCCTCGCAACCCTGTGCCCCGGCAACCGTAGTAGGGATTCTTGTGATCCCATAGGTGTCGTTCCGCACCGACATCAAACCAAGGATCATGACGGGTTCGATGAGCTTCATAGACCTCAGAGAGACGGTCCCACATAAGCTTCACATGATCGAGATGCATGATATTCCTGAACTAATTTTGAGACAGACAAGAGCAGACGACGTCCTTCACCGCGAGGTTGAGAAGGGTGAACTTGCGAATGTCATCAGCTTCTGCCATATTGCACAGATCGGTAAGACCAATCTCAGTGAAGGTCCACAGCTCACTGTTCATCGCCATGAGACGCTTCTTCATCATGGCCTTCCACTTGGGATACTCGTGACCGTCAAAGATGGGGTATGACACGGTCTTCATTCCTATGGTCCACATAACTAAAACTCTAGGCGGTTAAACCAAAATCACCACGAACAAGGAGTACCTTGCTCGATACCAATTGAAAGCAAGTTATATCGACTAGAGGGGGGTGAATAGGCGATTTTTATGAATTATTCACTGAGGAATTTGCGGGTGAGGAAATCCCTTAGCGAAGAACTACTTGCAGCGGAATAAGTACTCAAAAGTAAACATAACAGAACACAAGCATGGTCATCATGATGAAATGAAGACAAGCACAGAGTACAGAAAGCATAAACACAAGATAACACAGGATGAAGACAGACCGACTGAAGAATTTGAACTGAGGAAAATTGAGAAAGTCTTCAAACACAGATAAGAACAAGTGAACAACACAATTATGAGGAAATGAAAGAGTTGAGGAAATATAACCAGTAAGCTTGGTGAAGACAATGATTTGGTAGACCAGTTCCAACTGTTGACTCAGTTGTACGTCTGGTTGGAGCGGCTAGGTATTTAAACCTTAGGACACACAGTCCCTGACACACAGTCCTCACCGTAATCTCGTTGAGCTAAGGACACACAGACCTTGCCCAATCACTCGTGGTAAGTCTACAGGTGACTTCCGAACCTTCACAAACTCGGTCACTCGACGATGCACAATTCCTCTTGGATGCTCTAGACCATGATGCCTAACCGTCTGGAAGAAGCACAATCTTCAAAGGTAACAAGCGTCGGATCTACGCAAGATGAATCTCTTTAGTGATGCTCAATCACTTTGGGTTTGTAGGTGTTTGGGTTTGGGTTTTCCTCACTCGATGATTTTCGATCAAAGACCTCTGAGGATGGGATGCTCTCAAATTACAAGTGTCAGTTTCTCTCTCGGAGCAGACAACCAGATAGTGGTTGTAGGGGGCGGCTATTTATAGACTAGGGAGCAGCCAGACATGATAAGGCATAAATGCCCTTCAATGATATGACCGTTAGGTGGGTAGATATTTTGGGACAGTGGCGCCAGAGCACAAAGAACGGTCGGATACTTGAGGCTCAAATTCCTCAGGGCTATCATGTTCCTCACTGTGTAGGCAATCCGCACTAGCGAATTTCTAACTCCTCAGTCAGAACAAATTCCTCAGAGACTAGAAGAACTTCATCTCTGTCACTGAAGAATATGACTGAACTGTATGAGATTTCCAATGGCTTCACTCGCAGGGATTGGTAGGTGTTGGATTTGGAGTTGAGCATCACATGGAAATTTTTCCTTAGTATTTCCTCGACCCCCTTTAACAGTACGGTGTTTCCTATGACTCAAGAAAGAGAAAATGAAACTACGAAAACAAAAGTCTTCATGCTTCATATTCCTCGAATGAATACCAAGTCTTCAAGGTCACACCAATTTATTCACTTTCAAAGTCTTCAGAAATCCAAAGTCTTCAGACGAAGAACTTCATTTTTAGGGGTCGAATTTCTCTGTAAATATCAAACTCCTCATAGACTTATAGACCTATGTACACTCATAAACACATTAGTCCCTTAACCTATAAGTCTTCAATACACCAAAATCACTAAGGGGCACTAGATGCACTTACATGGATGTATTCGGTAAACCCACACTTGTGGTGCTACCGGTGCAAGGGATGCAATAGAACATTTAAAATATCTGAAAATAATCAAGAACATTGACACAACATCAATGTACTAGCATCCAACATGTCAATTTTTTTTGTATCAGAATCTGAAATATTTCTAGAGATATAAAAATGACAAATGCAACATCAATTTGATAATGGCCAAATCTAAAGCCCAACTTAGGTTATGTACTATTCAATGTTGAATTTGTGATTTTCATTCTCTGAGTGTTTTGAGTTTTGACTTGAAAATTTTGTGGCAACCTACATTAATGTTGTGTGAATATGCTAATTGGTTTTCAATTTTTTTGAACATTTTAAAATGCCAACGTGAGTTCGGTGCACTGGCAGCACCACAAGTAACAGTGCAGGAGAACCTAAATAGGGACGGCCCATGCCACTGTCTTCTCCTATGCCTCGCTCAATGCAAGGAATAGTGGGGACGGCTGGCCTGCATCCGGAGATAAATGGGCTGGAACTTGTGCTGCCCATAGAGGTGCAAATCTTTTCGAAAATACTAACGCCCACATGTGTGGCAGTTTTGCAACTCGCCCACACGCGTGGATCATCGTCAAGTGCAGTTTGCACGAATCTTGACACATTGAGGCATAATTTGCATGCCACGTAGGACGGGGCTGGTGTGTGGGTGTTGGAGAGTTCGCCCACACACCCCGCACCGCGCTGTTTGCCAGCTGCGCTGTGTGGGCGAACTAGTTTCTGCCCACACAACCACCACCTAGTCCATGCGTGTGTGGGCGAACTGCTTTTTGTTGGGGAACGTAGTAATTTAAAAAAAATTCCCTACGCACATGCAAGATCATGGTGATGCATAGCAACGAGAGGGGAGAGTGTTGTCTACGCACTCGTGAGACCGTAAGCGGAAGCGTTATGACAACGCGGTTGATGTAGTCGTACGTCTTCACGGTTGACCAATCCTAGCACCGAAGGTACGACACCTCCGCGATCTGCACAGGTTCGGCTCGGTGATGTCCCACGAACTCACGATCCAGTAGAGTGTTGGGGAAGAGCTTTGTCAGCACGACGGCGTGATGACTGTGATGATGAAGCTACCAGCGCAGGGCTTCGCCTAAGCACTACGCCGATATGACCGAGGTGGATTATGGTGGAGGGGGGCACCGCACACGGCTAAGAGATCAATGATCAACTTGTGTGTCTATGAGGTGCCCCCTGAAGGAAATATGCCCTAGAGGCAATAATAAAGTTATTATTTATTTCCTCATATCATGATAAATGTTTATTATTCATGCTAGAATTGTATTAACCGAAAACATAATACATGTGTGAATACATAGACAAACATAGTGTCACTAGTATGCCTCTACTTGACTAGCTCGTTGATCAAGGATGGTTGAGTTTCCAAGCCATAGACATGAGTTGTCATTTGATTAATGGGATCACATCATTAGGAGAATGATGTGATTGACTTGACCCATTTCGTTAGCTTAGCACTTGATGTAGCGACCCGACCCGAATGGATCAAGTCTCGTGGCTTAAGTGTCATCCTGGATCGGTATGCTTTGGCACACACAAGACTCGAGGATTTATAATGCAGGTAAATCACATGTATCAAATAACGTAAATACAATTACCTCAATCCAAAATAGCGGAAGTAACAAGGTTGTGGATTCCCATCAACACCAACGGCAAAGTTGAGTGTAGAAACCGTAACCCTAACGTATCACTTACTCGTCGTCTAGAAAGTCTGCAACATGAAACGTTGCAGCCCGAAAACGGGTCAGCACATGGAATATGCTGGCAATGTAACACATAGAGAGTAAAGAAGGAATAAGCCTATACTACATGCATATATGGCTGGTGGAAGGCTCTATGGTTACAGTTTTTTGCGAAAAGCCAAATTTTCCCTACTGCAAAGGAATAAATTTATTTAACTATCATGGTGGTTGTTGAACATTGAGAATGGTTGACAGCATCCTCAATCCCAATTAAAAGTACTCATTAAACCCAAACAAATTATATTAAGTAACGTGATGAGATCAGCAGGATAATCCAAGAACTAGATACTCAAGATGTCCATAACTGGGGACACGGCTAATCATGATTAGTTTATACACTCTGCAGAGGTTTGCGCACTTTTCCCCACAAGACTCGATCGCCTCCGTTTGATTTCTCGCACTACATGGTGTTTGAGAAAGCGGATGACCGAGACATAGTCTTCCGTAAGCGCTTAGCACCTTACATGTGGGTAGACCATACCACCTACAACCCCTACATCTGCTAGCCTACCCGTAAGAGTTCGCACAACTTAATCAACTATGCCAGAGCCCATAATGGCTTGTGGCTGCACACGTAAGTTTCTAGTTTGAATAATCTCATGATCCCTTTGAGCCTGGGTGGCGGTCCAAAGAAATACAGGCAAGTCCTGATAGAAACCAGGTGCCTCAATCCACCCAGATGTGTGTTTAAGTTGCCACCTTAAATAAACCATTAATTAACAATCTCACATCTGTCATGGATACACTCACCCAATCCACGTCTACTAGCATAGCATGGCATAAGCAAACGTAGAAGTAACTCCCAAGGGTTTGAAAATAAAATAGGTAATAGGTACTACCTCAACTACTTCCCATCCCACAATTCAATTAGATCCTAATCAATGCAATGTTTGAGGATAGATCTAATGCATAAAAACTGGGTAGTAGGAAAGGTATGATCAAAGTGTTACTTGCCTGCAATGTTGATGAAGATGATTCGCACTCAAAACTCTTGATAGTTCTACTCGTCACACTCGGTCAATCTATCGTAAGCAAGCAATAGTAACCACACATAAGCAATCACTCAAAAGATCGGAAAGAACGAAGAAGACGATTCGGAGAACATAAAAAACAAGCAATTAACTCTTGTAACATAAAATAATTTCTAGTAGTACCAAAATTATGTGAATTTAGCCTTATCAGAAAGTTTAGGTCAAGAGCTTCGATTTGCAAAAAGAATCAACTAAATCGGAGTTACGAAACTCAAGTTATGATCAAACGAAGTTTGAATTCAAATCTGATCTAATTCAAATTTTAAATTTTCAAAACATGTTTGAGTTGGATTACTGGATAGAGGGGATCATAACGAAGAAGTGGGCGTTGGTTTCGTTGGATTTGGACTAACGAGTAAAAAGTTATAGTCATTTGAAAACCAGGGGCTAATTTGTAAATAATGTATCTACAAGAAGTCCCTGACTAAAAACTAACAGAAAAAGAAAAGAACTAAATAACGAACGTTCGCTCATTTAACGCTAACTAATGCAAACCGTTCGCTAAAAAGATCTAAACAGAAAACGTTCGTTGAATAGATCTAAAAAAAACTAAACCGTTTTTTTATCAAAGCCGAAAAACCAGCGGACCGGGGCAACGGTTTTTTTGTTAAAAACCGGCGGCAGATCGGGTTAGGGTTTTTACCACTTGGCCAGTGGCTCCCGTGAGTCATGCCTCCCGTGCAGTGGTAGTGAAGTGAGCTCGGCGTGGTGGCGGGAACTGCTGGCGGCCGTGAGTAGCTAGGGAGGCCCTTGACACGGCGGTGAGGTGGGTGGCGGCTCTGAGGTCGGGGAGTTGAGGCGATGGCGAAGAACTCGGGCGGCGGCAGTTCAGCCGAGCGGCGAGATCTTTGGAGAAGAGAGGCAGGGGCCCGGGGCCTCGGGTATTTAAGGAGGAGGGTGGAGGCGGTGGCGTGGAGGAGAGTGCGAGAGGCGGCGGGGAGAGGCAGTGAGCACGGCACAAGGCTGGGCGTGGTCGGGTTTCTGGGACGGTCCCGAGCTCGAGACGAGCGGGCGTGGGCATGGCTGGGCGTGGCAAGCTGGGCCTGGCCTCGGGTCCGGCCGGTCCAGAAAGTTCTTTCTTTTTCTTTTTTTTTAAAAAACAGTCAAACAAAAATAAAAACAAAAAAAATAGAAATAATATATAGGCATATAATTTATCAGAATTTTCAGAAAAAGATTTCCTACAAGATGAACTTTATTCTAGCTTCAAATAAAATACACACAAATTCAAATAAAACAAAGAGTGCTACTGCCCTACTAAAATCCAATAAAAATCATTTTAAATATACCAAAATGATTTCAAATTTATTTTTCTCCAATTTTCTGATGTAGGGAATCATGTTACCCTATTTTCCATATATTTTATTTTTGGAGAAAAATAATTTGAATAAAACTCAATTAACTCCAAATTGAAAATAAATTCAAAAGAACTTTGAATTTAATTCTTTGAAACTCCCAACTCATATTTCATATAATTTGAAGAAGTCATTTTTATCTTCGCTCGTGAAAATCATTGAGTTGGATAAAGTTCCAGAATTGGAAATATTTTTCAAATGAAATTCAAATATTTTCAACACCCCTTGTCATTTAAATAAATGGAAGAAGTCATGTCATCTTCTCTCCGTGGTTTTGTGATGAAAAGAATTTGAATTCGAAGATCATAAAAGCAAAATGAAAGTTTGGGGAAAGTCCTTTTATTCCCTCTCATTTAACTTTAAAAAAAATCGAATTTCACTCAATCAATCAAACAATCAATCAAATCTATCTATTTATTATAACATTCCAGAATTTAGAATTTTGGGATGTTACAAACTACCACCCTTAAAATGAATCTCGTCCTCGAGATTCGGAGAGGCTAGCAAGAAATAGGTTAGGGTTTGGGGGTCTTCTCAAAATCCATCGATCATCTCCGGGGTTCTCGGGTGCTACCACCCTTAGAAGCATTGTTAAGGTTCCATAAAAAACTCATATACTCCATCCTTATTGTTGTGATGTTGTCGGTCTTCTCCAGATCGTAAGGATAATTCCTTCTCTGGGCTCTTAGGTAGTGTCATAACCCTTTTTTTTTCCCTGTATCCATTTCATCCTGGTAAGAGTTATCCCGAACCGGGTCCTCTTAGTACAGCGGTCCGGGCGCCAATACTAAACAACTATCGATATCTCATGGTGGTCAACGATTTATGGTTTGTCCTGCAGGAAATGGGTCTGGGTTGAACCTCACCGTATAACCTGCGGTTGGCAAAAGCTGCCTTGTACAAGGGAAAAAAATACCTATACCATTCTAAGGCTTGAACAAGGTTTGATATCGTCGTCACTCTACTATAGGTAGGTCACTCAGATTTACCATCCCATATAGCAAAGCGAATAATAAGAGTAAGTCGGTATGGTGATCAATCCATCCCGCAGCCAAATCATTACCCTGTATACGGTTTAGCGAATCTCGCATTCTAACACTCGGTCATCCTCACAAGCATTGCAGAATTTCTCTTGTCAACGAACTAAGTTCGGATATATCCATAGATTCTGCAAGCCAAACAAACATCTATCGTTCCTTAACAACTCTCAGGTTTTGCGTAAACTCCTATAGAATCGTCGGTTGATAAAATCGTAACTTCTTCCAGGGTTTTTCCTTCAGCAAGAATGTGCTTGCTTCTTGGCAAGTCCTGGGGCCTGTGGGTTATGGCCCATCTCATCTCTTGTAAACCTTGAACTCATCATCGCGGGCAACTGATCGTTATTCCGACATTCAACTTCCAGCTTCCTAGCATACTTAAAATCCATCCAATTGTAATGTCTTTCTTCCTTCTATTTGTACCAAACTGAGACGTGATTACTCAAACTCATCATGGAGTCACACTTGCTCCATATTACCAACATTATACCTCCTTGTATCCAATAGTACTTCATCTCTTCATCCTCGTGGGATATCCCACATACCAAGATAAAAACTTATACTTATGAAGTCCATACTCCACTTCGTGGAACATCATTATCCTTTCCAGGGTCAAGCGTCCTTACAGGGGAATATTGGCCATCACTACATGGCACTTCTTCAACTGGGAAAACGTGAAACACATCATGAACTCCTGACAGTCCTTCGGGTGACTCCAATTTGTTAGCCAAATCTCCCATACGTTCCAAACTCGGTATGGTCCTACAAATCTCGGGGCTAACTTTCCCTTAACTCCAAATAGTTTAACTCCTCGCAGAGGGGTCACACGAAGACATGCTCTGTCTCCAATTTCATAGACTACCTCCTTGCGTTTTGAGTCTGCATAACTCTTCTGCCTGGACTGAGCTACCTTCAGTCTATCAACTTAACATTCTCTTCTGAATCCTTGATCACATTTGGTCCAAACAAGTAACGGTCTCCAACTTCATCCCACATACTTGGGGTATCACACATATCGAGACGAAACTCGTATTCATTTTATCCGAAATCCACTCAGGGAGTATCCTTATCTTTTCCAGGGGTCAACGGTTCTTACAGGGTACTACTACCCTTAAAATGTTCTAATATTCCATAGACCATACTTCTCATATCCTTGAAAATGGTCAACATCTTTCCTCATAGAGTAACTAATACAATCCAAATCAGTACCAATACTGCTAACTTTATTGATTCTCAAATTATTACAATCTCCTGTTTTTCCATTACATGCCTCAACTCAACACCTCAATATGAAGGAAAAGTTCTCACTACTACTACTATATTTCTTCTGTTACAAACTCAACTATTTATCACAAGTCTCCTTCTCCTTCGGACAATCTCTGGCAGAGTGCCCTGCTTCATTACAACGGAAACATATTACTTCTGACAAATTTTGAGGTTTCCTTGTGATTATATAGCCTCCTTGGGTCCTTGGCTTCCTTTTTGGGCAATTGTCGAGGTAGTGCTCGACTCCTTGCACCTATAACAGGTGACATGACTCAGATCCTTCCCCGAATCCAATCTACTTCTCTTCTCGGACTTTTCCATTCCAATTAGAGCTTCTATTTCCTGTGGGTCATACTCTACTTCCTCCGTCGGGAATTCTACTAGATCCCCCTTCATACAATTCTGGGAGATGTGTCCTTCTTCTCCACATGAATAGCAAGACTTGGTGTAGGGTTTAATTGGTTCCTCTTTGGGTGTATCCTCCACCTCTTCCTTCATCGCAGGTTCTTTTAAAATTCCCATTGGGACTCCTTTCATTTCTTCTTTTTTCTGCCGGGTGGTTCTTTGTACCATGGGGTAAATGTGACCTTGAAAGGTGGTAGTGGGTAGTCCTTCACACAAGAAACAAGTGATCTGCCTAGTTGGGCATTCTTCAGCTGGGTGACTTCCTTCACAATTGGGGCATTCCTCCTTGTGTTCTTTATGGTTGTGTCCTATTTCTCCACAAAGCTTGCATGCACAAGTTTTCTTCATATCCTTTCCATAAGGCTTCAATTTCTGGGACACAATCCTAGACTTTGGCAAAGTCAACTTAAATTCTTTCCAAGTGGTTACTCCTTGCCATCCATTGATGGTTTGGTACATCCTCCACCAAGTAGCAGCACCTTTTTCAAAGCATTGAAGAGCATGCTGGGCCATATCCTTTCCGACTATAGGGTTATTCTCCATATGATCCTCCATGTTCTGAATCCATAGGTCTGTCTCCAATTGACTCATCGGTCCCGAAAATACAAGCTCATCTCCATTCATCCTCTATTGGATCCATAGGTTATGGGGTGAGATAAAAGAGATCGAGAGGGATACGCACAATACAAACAAAAGTTTTGAAAAGACATATTTTATTTGTGGCTGTCGGAAAAACATCAAACAAATGACAACTCACAATCGTCGTATCTAACGCAGGTATATAACAGGGGTTTGATCTTCTAATGGTCAATAAATCTTCAAAGTCATCAAACTCCTCAAGTCTTGTTCATGTCTCCGATGGCTTCTTCTAATCTTCCTTGTCTCTCTCAAGTCCTTTTTGCCAGCTCATCTCTTGTTGTCGCAAAGTCTCTCGTGGCGTCCTTCAATATTTCTCGAGTTACGCTCCAACTTCCGGATTTCATCAACCTCGATATGAACGATGATCCCATCGCCCTTCGCCTCTGACAATTCTCCAGATCTCGAGGTTTAGCTCCTCCTGCTTGGCTATTTTAATCTTACGGGACCTGGGTTCTTCACGAAGCTGCTTCCTTGTCAAATACGGCTTCCTGCAGATCCACCCTAAACTTGTTTATGTAATACTCCAGATCCTGTTGATGCACCAGCTATGTTAAAACTGCATCCTTTGCTGACAGATGCTCCTTCAGCCTTCTACCATCCAATTCTTCCATGCATCTGCACGCTTAACTCCGCATGGTGACAATAGCATAAGCGGGCAATAACACCATGGTTAGCCATGTCTATGCCCATGTTACTACCATGAGCTCTCATTCCATAATTGATATCTCCTGCCTTAGGGTTTTCCTGACAAAACTTTGAGTTTCTAACTCTCCATGTTCTGGTCTTACTCCAACACACCTTGATCTCGTGTATTGATAACTTCCATAGTCTGCCAAGTTCCATAAGGGGTGCCTTCCTAGGTCATACCAATCCGGAAATTCTTCAAAGCCTTCAAATTCTCCTAGTCTTCGGAGTCTTCACCGTTGTAGTTTCCGTCATTATAATGCATGGTAAAAATCCTCTTTATTCCAAAGTAGTCTTAGTTGTCCGATATTTTGTACTCCTTGGAGTGGTCTCATCCGCCAAATCTTCATGCGGCCAAAAAGGGGGAAAAGGGGATGGTCTCACTAAAAGGAATATTTGAATAAACTCAGAAGAGAAGGGAGATAAAAGATCTTTTTGAAAATGAAGTTGTAGAGAACAAATCTTTCCTATGGGCTTGTCAGTTTCTAGGGTCACGTCCCTACACCAACCAATATGTGCTCGATACCATCTTGTAGCGACCCGACCGAATGGATCAAGTCTCAAGCTTAAGTGTCATCCTCGGATCGGTATCTTTGACACACAAGATTACTCGAGGATTTATAACAGAGGTAAATCACATGTATCAAATAACGTAAATACAATTACCTCAATCCAAAATAGCGGAAGTAACAAGGTTGTGGATTCCCATCAACACCAACGGCAAAGTTGAGTGTAGAAACCGTAACCCTAACGTATCACTTACTCGTCGTCTGAAAAGTCTGCAACATGAAACGTTGCAGCCCGAAAACGGGTCAGCACATGGAATATGCTGGCAATGTAACACATAGAGAGTAAAGAAGGAATAAGCCTATACTACATGCATATATGGCTGGTGGAAGGCTCTATGGTTACAGTTTTTGCGAAAAGCCAATTTTTCCCATCGCCAAAGCGAATAAATTTATTTAACTATCATGGTGGTTGTTGAACATTGAGAATGGTTGACAAAGCATCCTCAATCCCAATTAAAAGTACTCATTAAACCCAAACAAATTATATTAAGTAACGTGATGAGATCAACAGGATAATCCAAGAACTAGATACTCAAGATGTCCATAACAGGGACACGACTAATCATAATTAGTTTATACACTGCAGAGGTTTGTGCACTTTTCCCCACAAGACTCGATCGCCTCCGTTTGATTTCTCGCACTACATGATGTTTGAGAAACGGATGACCGAGACATAGTCTTTCAGAAGCGCTAGCACCTTACATGTGGGTTGACCGTACCACCTACAACCCCTACATCTGCTAGCCTACCCATAAGAGGTTTCGCACAACTTAATCAACTATGCCAGAGCCCATAATGGCTTGTGGCTGCACACGTAAGTTTCTAGTTTGAATAATCTCATGATCCCTTTGAGCCTGGGTGGCGGTCAGAAGAAATACAGTAAGTCCTCGATAGAAACCAGGTGCCTCAATCCACCCAGGATGTGTGTTTAAGTTGCCACCTTAAATAAACCATTAATTAACAATCTCACATCATCATGGATACACTCACCCAATCCACGCCTACTAGCATAGCATGGCATAAGCAAACGTAGAAGTAACTCCCAAGGGTTTGAAAATAAAATAGGTAATAGGTACTACCTCAACTACTTCCCATCCCACAATTTAATTAGATCTGATCAATGCAATGTTTGAGGATAGATCTAATGCATAAAAACCGGGTAGTAGGAAAGGTATGATCAAAGTGTTACTTGCCTGCAAAGTTGATGAAGATGATTCGCACTCAAAACTCTTGATAGTTCTACTCGTCACACTCCGGTCAATCTATTGTAAGCAAGCAATAGTAACCACACATAAGCAATCACTCAAAAGATCGGAAAGAACGAAGAAGACGATTCAGAGAACATCAAAAACAAGCAATTAACTCTTGTAACATAAAACAGTTTCTAACAGTACCAAAATTATGTGAATTTGGCCTTATCAGAAAGTTTAGGTCAAGAGCTTCGATTTGCAAAAAGAATCAACTAAATCGGAGTTACGAAACTCAAGTTATGATCAAGCGAAGTTTGAATTCAAATCTGATCTAATTCAAATTTTAAATTTTCAAAAACATGTTTGAGTTGGATTACTGGATAGAGGGGATCATAACGAAGAAGTGGGCGTTGGTTTCGTTGGATTTGGACTAACGAGTAAAAAGTTATAGTCGTTTGAAAACCAGGGGCTAATGTGTAAATAATGTATCTACAAGAAGTCCCTGACTAAAAACTAACAGAAAAAGAAAAGAACTAAATAACGAACGTTTGCTGCTGAACGCTAACTAATGCAAACCGTTCGCTAAAAAGATCTAAACAGAAAACGTTCGTTGAATATATCTAAAAAAAACTAAACCGTTTTTTTATCAAAGCTGAAAAACCAGCGGACCGGGGCAACGGTTTTTTGTTAAAAACCGGCGGCAGATCGGGTTAGGGTTTTTACCACGGCGGCGGTGGCTCCGGCGAGTCGTGTCTCCGTAGGGCTAAGTAGCTCGGATGGCGGGATGCACATGGGCATGTAAGTAGCTAGGGAGAAGCGTGGCAAGACGCGGTGAGGTGGGTGGCGGCTCTACGGGGTCGGGGAGTTGCAGGCGATGGCGAAGAACTTCGGCGTGGCGATTCCTCGGCCGAGATGCGGGAGAAGAGAGGAACGGGGCCCGGGGCCTCGGGTATTTAAGGAGGAGGGGTGGAGGCGGTGGTGTGGAGGAAAGTGCTGAGAGGCGGGAGAGGTCGAGTGAACCTGGCGGTGTGGCGTCTTGGCTCGGGACTTCGTCCCGAGCTCGGGACAGCGTGGGTAATGCTCGGTCCCGGTCAGTCGAGAAGGTCTTCTTTTTTAAAAAAAAACAGTCAAACAAAAATGAAAAAAAATAAATAGAAATAATATATAGGCATATAATATATCAAAATTTTCAGAAAAAGATTTCCTACAAGATCAACTTTATTCTAGCTTCAAATAAAATACACACAAATTCAAATAAAACAAAGAGTGCTACTGCCCTACTAAAATCCAATAAAAATCATTTTGAAAATACCAAAATGATTTCAAATTTATTTTTCTCCAATTTTCTGATGTAGGGAATCATGTTACCCTATTTTCCATATATTTTATTTTTGGAGAAAAATAATTTGAATAAAACTCAATTAACTCCAAATTGAAAATAAATTCAAAGAACTTTGAATTTAATTCTTTGAAACTCCCAACTCATATTTCATATAATTTGAAGAAGTCATTTTATCTTCGCCGTGAAAATCATTGAGTTGCATAAAGTTCGAAATTGGAAATATTTTTCAAATGAAATTCAAATATTTTCAACACCCCTTGTCATTTAAATAAATGGAAGAAGTCATGTCATCTTCTCTCCAGGGTTTTGTGATGAAAAGAATTTGAATTCCCGAAGATCATAAAAGCAAAATGAAAGTTTGGGGAAAGTCCTTTTATTCCCTCTCATTTAACTTTCAAAAAAAATTTCGAATTTCACTCAATCAATCAAACAATCAATCAAATCTATCTATTTATTATAACATTCCAAAATATAGAATTTTGGGATGTTACACTTGATCATTTAGTTTACTACTATTGCTTCTCCATGACTTATACATGTTCCTATGACTATGAGATTATGCAACTCCCAAATACCGGAGGAACACTTTGTGTGCTACCAAACGTCACAAGGTAACTGGGTGATTATAAATGTGCTCTACAGGTGTCTCTGATGGTGTTAGTTGAGTTGGCATAGATCAAGAATAGGATTTGTCACTCCGATTGTCGGAGAGGTATCTCTGGGCCCTCTCGGTAATGCACATCACTATAATCCTTGCAAGCAATATGACTAATGAGTTAGTTACGGGATGATGCACTACGGAACGAGTAAAGAGACTTGCCGGTAACGAGATTGAGCTAGGTATTGTGATACCGACGATCGAATCTCGGGCAAGTAACATACCGATGACAAAGGGAACAACATATGTTGTCATGCGGTTTGACCGATAAAGATCTTCGTTGAATATGTAGGAACCAATATGAGCATCCAGGTTCCGCTATTGGTTATTGACCAGAGATGTGTCTCGGTCATGTTTACATAGTTCTCGAACCCGTAGGGTCCGCACGCTTAAAGTTCTGTGACGATCGGTATTATGAGTTTTTGTGTTTTGATGTACCGAAGGTAGTTCAGAGTCCCGGATATGATCATGGACATGACGAGGAGTCTCGAAATGGTCGAGACGTAAAGATCGATATATTGGAAGCCTATATTTGGACATCGGAATGGTTCTGGGTGAAATCGGGATTTTCCGGAGTACCGGAGGTTCTTTGGAAGCCCCGGTAATTGTATGGGCCTTAATGGGCCATAGTGGAGAGAGAGAGAGGAGGCCAGGGCAGGCCGCGCGCCCCCTCCCCCTCTGGTCCGAACTGGACTAGGAGGGGGGCCTTTCCTTCCTCCCTCTCTCCCGCTTCCTTCTCTCGTAGTCCAACTAGGGAAGGGGGGGGATCCTACTCCCGTGGAGTAGGACTTCTCTGGCAGCCGCCTCGCTAGGGCCAGCCTCCCCTTGCTCCTTTATATACGGGGGCATTGGGGCACCCCAAGACACACAAGTTGATCATTGATCTCTCTTAGCCGTGTGCGGTGCCCCCCTCCACCATAATCCACCTCGATCATATCATAGCGGTGCTTAGGCAAAGCCCTGCGTCGGTAACTTCATCAACACCGTCACCATGTCGTCGTGCTGACGAAGCTCTTCCTCGAAGCTCTCCTGGACCGTGAGTTCGCGGGACGTCACCGAGCTGAACGTGTGCTGAACGCGGAGGTGCCGTACGTTCGGTACTGAGGATCGGTTGATCGTGAAGACGTACGACTACATCAACCGCGTTGTCATAATGCTTCCGCTTACGGTCTACGAGGGTACATGGACGACACTCTCCCCTCTCGTTGCTATGCATCACCATGATCTTGCATGTGCGTAGGAATTTTTTTGAAATTACTACGTTCCCCAATAATGGTATCAGAGCCAGGTTTATGCGTAGATGTTATATGCACGAGTAGAACACAAGTGAGTTGTGGGCAATACAAGTCATACTGCTTACGACATGTCATACTTTTGGTTCGGTATTGTTGGATGAAGCGGCCCAGACCGACATTACGCGTCACGCTTACGCGAGACTGATTCTCTTGACGTGCTTTGCACGAATTGGTGGCGGGTGTCGGTTTCTCAATTTTAGTTGAACTGAGTGTGACTATGCCCGGTCCTTGAGAAGGTTAAAACAACACTAACTTGACAAAATATCATTGTGGTTTTGATGCGTAGGTAAGAACGGTTCTTGCTCAGCCCATAGCAGCCACGTAAAACTTGCAACAACAAAGTAGAGGACGTCTAACTTGTTTTTGCAGCATGTTGTGATGTGATATGGTCAAGACATGATGCTATATTTTATTGTATGAGATGATCATGTTTTGTAACAGAGTTATCGGCAATGGCAGGAGCCATATGGTTGTCGCTTATTGTATGCAATGCAATTGTTCTATAATTGCTTTACTTTATCACTAAGCGGTAGCGATAGTCGTAGAAGCAATAGTTGGTGAGACGACAACGATGCTACGATGGAGGTCAAGGTGTCGCGCCGGTGACAATGGTGATCATGACGGTGCTTTGGAGGTGGAGATCAAAGGCACAAGATGATGATGGCCATATCATATCACTTATATTGATTTCATGTGATGTTTATCATTTATGCATCTTACTCTGCTTTGATTGACGGTAGCATTATAAGATGATCTCTCACAAAAAATTTCAAGGTACAAGTGTTTTCCCTGAGTATGCACCGTTGCCAAAGTTCGTCGTGCCGAGACACCACGTGATCACTACTAGGGAAAAGCCTAGCAGTAGCGCGGGTTTTAGGTATATTAGTAGCGTGGGTGCCCGCGCTACTGATACGACGCTACAGCTAATAGGTAGTAGTAGCGCGGGTGCCACCCGCGCTACTACTACGTCCGTTAGTAGTAGCGTGGGTAAAAACCCGCGCTACTGCTAATCTCTAATCTCTGAATTTTTTTTTGAATTTTTTCGAAAAAACATTTCGATTTTTTCCCTAATTTTCAAATTTCTGAATTATTTTAACCTCCAATCTCTAATCACCCCTCAATTTAATCTCTAATCTCTAATCTCTAATCACCCCTCATCATTCCAAATCATCTAACTTCCCGGACGGTCACCCATCCTCTCACTACTCCAGCCTGAGCACGCTTAACTTCCAGGTTCTATTCTCGCTCGTTTCCAAGTCTGCACTTGTTGTTTTCCGACAATAGTAAGATGTCAATCCTATTAACCTCAGGAATTTAGCTTGAGCATGAAGTCACACATTTCACTGTTTGAGTTTGAAACTATTGTTCTAAAAAATAACATAATATTTAGTAACACTAATATTTCTTGAATAATTAGTTTGACCATTGTTTGACCACAGTTTGACCATAGTTTGACCAGATTTGACCAAAATTCAAAAAAATTGAAATAATTATTTAGTAACACTAATATATTTGAATAATTAGTTTGACCAGATTTAACAAAAATTAAAAAAAAATGAAATTTGATGAATTTTTTTGCCTCCAGATCTTAAAAGCCCCGTAACTTTTTTCTGTTAGGTTTTTGAGGATTTTGAAAATGTTTAACGGGGTTCCCCCAGTTAAATTTGGATGTAACTTTTCGAGTAGATGATTTTTCATATAAAAAACTTTTTCATCCGAGTTAGTATGCAAAAGTTATGCCCATTTTTACAAATTCTTGAGAGATTTTGCAAATGAAGTCGAAATACATATTTGCAAATTTTCCCAACAACTAGACCACATATCACATGGGAAACTTATTTTCTTTTACTTTTTTGACATTTTCATCATTTTCTTTTATTTTTTTAAACCAAAAAGGTGATCCACGGGGGGGGGGGGGGTAGATTTTGAAATTGGGACCTTTAGTACCGGTTGGTGGCTCGAACCCAGGACTAAAGGTCTAACCTTTAGTACTAATATTTAGTAACACTAATATTCTTGAATAATTATTTAGTAACACTAATACTTCTTGAATAAGTAGTTTCACCACGGTTTGACCAGATTTGAGCCACCACAGTTTCACCATAGTAACACTAATACTTCTTGAATAACTTTTTTTCCTTTTAGAATTTGAGAATTCTAAAAATTCGCAAACAGGCCATAGGCCGCCAAAATCAGATGCGGATTTTCGTGCTGAACATTTTGATATATTATCGTTTTTCTAAAATTTGCAAACAGGCCATACCCTGCGCTACTACTATGGCAGACGATTAGTAGTAGTAGCGAGGGGTAAAAACCCGCGCTACTACTATCAACTTAGTAGTAGCGCGGGTTTATAACCATCGCTACTACTATGGCATGGTCCAGGGGCACGGTAGAGACCACTTAGTAGTAGCGAGGGTTAAAAACCAATGCTACTGCTATCAACTTAGTAGTAGCGAGGGTTAAAAACCCGCGCTACTACTATGGCATGTCCCGGGGGGCACGGTAGAGACCGCTTAGTAGTAGCGAGGGTTAAAACCCGCCATCGCTATCAACTTAGTAGTAGCGAGGTTTAAAAACCTGCGCTACTAGTAAGTAGCAGTAGCGAGGGTTTTTAACCCTCGCTACTAGTAAGCGTCTGTGTATAAGCTTTTCCCTAGTAGTGGATGATCGGGTGTGATAAGCTCAACGTTCTTATACAACGGGTGCAAGCCAGTTTTGCACACGCAGAATACTCGGGTTAAACTTGATGAGCCTAGCATATGAAGATATGGCCTCGGAACACTGAGACTGAAAGGTCGAACGTGAATCATATAGTAGATATGATCAACATAGTGATGTTCACCATTGAAAACTACTCCATTTCACGTGATGATCGGTTATGGTTTAGTTGATTTGGATCACGTGATCACTTAGATGATAAGAGAGATGTCTATCTAAGTGGGAGTTCTTAAGTAATATGATTAATTGAACTTAAATTTATCATGAACTCAGTACCTGATAGTATTTTGCTTGTCTATGTTGTTGTAGGTAGATGGATGTTGGAAATATGCCCTAGAGGCAATAATAAAATGGTTATTATTATATTTCCTTGTTCATGATAATTGTCTATTGTTCATGCTATAATTGTATTAACTGGAAACCATAATACATGTGTGAATACATAGACCACAACATGTCCCTAGTGAGCCTCTAGTTGACTAGCTCGTTGATCAAGAGATGGTTACGGTTTCCTAACCATGGACATTGGATGTCATTGATAACGGGATCACATCATTAGGAGAATGATGTGATGGACAAGACCCAATCCTAAGCATAGCACAAGATCGTGTAGTTCGTTTGCTAAAGCTTTTCTAATGTCAAGTATCATTTCCTTAGACCATGAGATTGTGCAACTCCGCATACCGTAGGGAATGCTTTGGGTGTACCAAACGTCCACAACGTGAATCGGGTGGCTATAAAGGTGCACTACGGGTATCTCCGAAAGTGTCTGTTGGGTTGGCACGAATCGAGATCGATTTGTCACTCCGTGACGGAGAGGTATCTCCGGGCCCACTCGGTAATGCATCATCGTAATGAGTTCAATGTGACGAAGTAGTTAGTCACGGGATCATGCATTACGAACGAGTAAAGTGACTTGCCGGTAACGAGATTGAACGAGGTATTGGGATACCGACGATCGAATCTCGGGCAAGTAACGTACCGATTGACAAAGGGAATTGTATACGGGATTGCTTGAATCCTTGACATCATGGTTCATCCGATGAGATCATCGTGGAACATGTGGGAGCCAACATGGGTATCCAGATCCTTTGTTGGTTATTGGCCGTAGAGCTGTCTCGGTCATGTTCAGATGATTCCCGAACCTGTAGGGTCTACACACTTAAGGTTCGGTGATGCTAGAGTTGTTATGGGAATTAGTGTGCAGTTACCGAATGTTGTTCGGAGTCCCGGATGAGATCCCGGATGTCACGGGGAGTTCCGGAATGGTCCGGAGGTAAAGATTTATATATGGGAAGTCCTATTTTGGCCAACGGAAAATTTTCGGGATTTTTTCTTAATGTACCAGGAAGGTTATAGAAGTTTCTGGAGTGGGGAACACCTGCATGGGGGGACCCACATGAACGTGGGTAGTGGGGGCAAGGCCCCACACCCCTGGTCAAGGCGCACCAAGATATCCTCTTAGAAGGAATAAGGTCATATCCCGAATGGATAAGATCAAGATCCCTAAAAAAGGGGGATAACAATCGGTGGGGAAGGAAATGATGGGATTTCTTTCCTCCCACCTTTGCCAACGCCCCAATGGACTTGGAGGGCAAGAAACCAGCCCCCTCCACCCCTATATATAGTGGGGAGGCGCATGGGAGCTTTACCCTTCCCCTGGCGCAGCCCTCTCCCTCCCCAACACCTCCTCCTCCGTAGTAGTGCTTGGCGAAGCTCTGCCGGAGAACTGCAAACTCCACCACCACGCCGTCGTGCTGCCGGAGCTCTCCCTCAACTTCTCCTCTCCCCTTGCTGGATCAAGAAGGAGGAGACGTCCCCGGGCTGTACGTGTGTTGAACGCGGAGGCACCGTTGTTCGGTGCTTAGATCAGATTCGGCCGCGATCTGAATCGCTTAGTGAACGACTCCACCGACCGCGTTCTTGCAACGCTTCCGCATCACGATCTTCAAGGGTATGAAGATGCACTCCCCTCTCTCTCTCGTTGCTAGTTACTCCATAGATTGATCTTGGTGATGCGTAGAAAATATTGAATTTCTGCTACGTTCCCCAACAGTGGTATCAGAGCCAGGTTTATTGCGTAGACTCTATGCATGAGTAGACACAAGTAGTTGTGGGCGTTGGTTTGTTCAATTTGCTTACCGTTACTAGTCCTATCTTGATTCGTCGGCATCGTGGGATGAAGCGGCCCGGACCGACCTTACACGTATGCTTACGTGAGACACGTTCCACCGACTGACATGCACTTGTTGCATAAAGGTGGCTAGCGGGTGCCAGTCTCTCCCACTTTAGTCGGATCGGATTCGATGAAAAGGGTCCTTATGAAGGGTAAATAGCAATTGGCATATCACCGTTGTGGCTTTGCGTAGGTAAGAAACGTTCTTGCTAGAAACCCATAGCAGCCACGTAAAACATGCAACAACAATTAGAGGACGTCTAACTTGTTTTTGCAAGGTATGCTATGTGATGTGATATGGCCAAAAGAATGTGATGAATGATATATGTGATGTATGAGATTGATCATGTTCTTGTAATAGGAATCACGACTTGCATGTCGATGAGTATGACAACCGGCAGGAGACATAGGAGTTGTCTTAATTTATTGTATGACCTGCGTGTCATTAAAAACGCCATGTAATTACTTTACTTTATTGCTAAACCGTTAGCCATAGTAGTAGAAGTAATAGTTGGCGAGACAACTTCATGAAGACACGATGATGGAGATCATGATGATGGAGATCATGGTGTCATGCCGGTGACGAAGGTGATCATGTCGTGCCTCAAGATGGAGATCAAAGGCGCAAGGTGATATTGGCCATATCATGTCACTTTTATGATTTGCATGTGATGTCTGTCATGTTTACATCTTATTTACTTAGAACGACGGTAGCATAAATAAGATGATCCCTCATTAAAATTTCAAGAAAGTGTGCCCCCTAACTGTGCACCGTTGCGAAAGTTCGTTGTTTCGAAGCACCACGTGATGATCGGGTGTGATAGATTCTAACATTCACATACAACGGGTGTAAGCCAGGTTTACACCCGCAAAACACTTAGGTTGACTTGACGAGCCTAGCATGTACAGACATGGCCTCGGAACACAAGAGACCGAAAGGTCGAACATGAGTCATATAGTAGATACGATCAACATGGAGATGTTCACCGATGATGACTAGTCCGTCTCACGTGATGATCGGACACGGCCTAGTTGACTCGGATCATGTATCACTTGGATGACTAGAGGGATGTCTATCTGAGTGGGAGTTCATTAGATGAACTTAATTATCATGAACATAGTCAAAAGGACTTTGCAAATTATGTCGTAGCTTGTGCTTTAGTTCTACTGTTTAAGATGTGTTCCTAGAGAAAATTTTAGTTGAAAGTTGATAGTACAATTATGCGGACTGGGTCCGTATACTGAGGATTGTCCTCATAGCTGCACAGAAGGCTTATGTCCTTAATGCACCGCTTGGTGTGCTGAACCTCGAGCGTCGTTTGTGGATGTTGCGTAACATCGACATACACGCTTTTGATGACTACGTGATAGTTCGATGCGTAATGTTAAGCGGTTTAGAATTGAGGTAGCGAAGACATTTTTGAAATGTCTCAGAACATATGAGATGTTCCAAGAGCTGAAATTAGGATTTCAGGCTCGTGCCCACGTCAAGAGGTATGAGACCTTCAACAAGTTTCTTAACCTGCAAACTAAGGGAGAAAAGCTCAATCATTGAGCATGTGCTCAGATTGTAAGAGTACTACAATCACTTGAATCGAGTGGGAGTTAATCTTCCAGATGAGATAGTGATGGTTCTCCATAGTCACTGCCACCAAGCTATTAGACCTTCGTGATGAACTATAACATATCAGGGATAGACATGATTGTCGGTGTCAAAACCGGCGGATCTCGGGTAGGGGGTCCCGAACTGTGCGTCTAGGCAGATGGTAACAGGAGACAAGGGACACAATGTTTTTACCCAGGTTCGGGCCCTCTCGATGGAGGTAAAACCCTACTCCTGCTTGATTAATATTGATGATATGGGTAATACTAGAGTAGATCTACCACGAGATCAAGGAGGCTAAACCCTAGAAGCTAGCCTATGGTATGATTGTCAATGTTGAAGTTGTTGTCCTACGGACTAAAACCCTCCGGTTTATATAGACACCAGATAGGTTAGGGTTACACAGAGTCGGTTACAATGGTAGGAGATCTACATACCCGTATCGCCAAGCATGCCATCCACGCCAAGGAAAGTTCAATCCGGACACGGGAATGAAGTCTTCAATCTTGTATCTTCATAATCTTGGAGTCCGGCCGTGACGATAGTCGGCTATACGACACCCCTAGTCCGGGACTCCCTCGGTAGCCCAGAACCAGGGCTTCAATGACGACGAAGTCCCAGCGTTGATTGTCTTGACATTGCGAGAAGGGGTTCTTCTCCAAATTCCATATACTTGTCAAATAGTGTCCAGCTTCTGATAAATGCTGCGCTCTTCAGCTTCTACGCCCAATAATGGCAATCTTCCACGTGTTTGAATGAATGCGAACAGCCAGGGTATTTTTATAATTACCCCCCTAGCCGATGCAAATGAGCACGCCCATAAAAGGGGCAAGGATCTAGATCTGAAGTCACACCATCTCCCCTTTGCAAGCTTTCACCTGGAGCGCTTGACGCAAGTCCATTCGATCATGGACAAATAACGCGGCTCCTCTTCTCGCTACCAGCCCCCTCAGCCAGAAATTGGGAGAGATGCTCACCCAAGATAACGAGCTAGTTATACTCCAAACCAAGGGATTTCTCCCCCAGCCTTCTTGGTTCCGGTTCGAGCCGGACTTGCCACCTACAAGGGCGGAAAGCAAGCGAGAGCTGCCCCAATCCCTCTAAAGGAGAGCGGGTGTGCTTCATCTCTTATCTAGTAAGAGGCCTCGGATTTCCCATCCATCCGCTTTTTCCGGGGCTCTTGGAGTTCTACGGCCTCCAATTGCACCATCTTACTCCCCGCCTCCATCCTGCACATCGCGGGCTTTGTGGCCCTCTGCGAACTATTCTTGGGCGTTGAGGCTCACTTTGGATTGTGGAAGAGAATATTCTGCCTAGTGCCCCGTTCTCATGAGGGGTCAATATATCAAGTGGGCGGAGCCGAGCTATGGCGCATCGCCCGGACCGGATACCTGCCCGGAACCCCAAAGAAGGCGTCCGAAGACTGGCCTTCGGAATGGTTTTACATGGAGGACGTCCCGCTGCCGGATCCCGTTCAGATCGGCCTTCCGGAGTTCAACAATGCTCCCCTGAAGAAGCGCCTAAGCTGGCGCCCTCGGAGCCCCCGGGGAGAAGATGACCAGGACGTCCGTTATTTGATGAGCCGAATAAGGTTACTGGCTCATGCCGGATTGACCATGCCAGGAGTCATGGCAATCTGCATTATGAGGAGTGCAGCCGCTTCAATACAGAGGCCACCCCATGTGGGACTTCAACGGGAGGACGACGCCACCCGTCATGGCCGCAAAGGGCCGGAATCGGTCGCCCGAACTGGTGAAGACCTTATGCGCTATGTACAAAGGAGAGGAGGAGGACTTCCTCCGTCTCAACCCATCGAAGGAGTTTTCTTGAGTAATCCTCAAGCTGGGTAAGCAAACATCTTTGCGATCTGTCCGATCCATGTTCCCGTGAGTTAAATATCTCATTTCATGGTTTTGTTTTTACAAGAAGACTCCGCGCCGGCCTGTGGAGAAGATACACAGCCCGCCTCCACAACCCGAGGATCCGGAACGGTCCCTCGATCCGACCTCCGAAGAGGATCCAGATATAAAGGTGGAGTTGATTGATGGGGTATTCTACCAACTTAGCGTCGACAACGCGTTGGTCCCCATTATGGCGGATTACCCCGGAATATTTCCAGCCCCACAGGTAAAGGAGACCGAGATCCCAAAATTCTGATAACGACCCATCCGTGTTTTATTATTGATCACCGTATACCAATGGTGTTTCGCAGGGGGTACCTTCGAGGCAGAGTCGAGCTCGCGCGGTGACCAACAAAAGGCGCGGCGGCCTCAAGGTTAAAAAGAAGTGCGGTCCGGATCGAAACTCCGCCGCAACGGTATGGCATGTCACCGTACACCCAGGATTGATTCCTGGAAGGAGAACTAATCGCTGATATCCTTTTCAGGAAAAAGAGTGCTCGCCGGACTGAATCCGGAGAGGTTGCCGATCGAACCTTCACCGGACAGGCTTCAAAGCCGGGTCCGGAGGCTGAGGCGAGCACGAGACGTGTGTCGGATGTTCCTCTGACAGAGGATGCCGACAGGTTGTCCGCCACCAACTCCGAGGTGGAGAGCGCCTTGAACCACAAAGCGCCACGACAGTTCTTCTTCGTGACGCGTGTTTCTCCCCGGAGGCCTTGAATGCCTTTGAGTCGGGAGATGCGCACCTCCGTGCCGCTCAAGATGGACTAGCCAGAGCCACGGAGCAGTATGTGAAGGACATACGGGTAAGTAATTTTGACAGTTATATATGCCAGTAGCCCCCGAGACTTAAAATAGTTAGAATAACTGATTTAAGGATCATTTGTTATGCAGGATCTTACAAAAAAGAATACCCGACTGTCCCAGGAGCTCAGACAGTGCAAAGCCCAACTTGAGGCCGCACTAGCCGCTGCAGGGGGAGCTACCGAGACCCCCGCTGGTAATATATGCTTCAAAAGATAAATAATTTAGGAAGTGCGGCATGTGTGTAAGTCTGACAAAAATATTGCAGATGGCGCGATGGATCCGGACAAGCAACAGCTCTTGCGCCCGATTAAAGGCTGGCGAGAGCGTGCTTACAAGGGTGCGGCAGAGAAGAATAACCTCCAAGACGCCAACACCAAGCTGGGTGAGGAACCGAAGGACGTTCGTGCTCAGTTATCTCGACTCCATGAAGGAGAATCGACGACTTGGCCGCGGCATTTTCAGTAAGTGCTTGAGCGAACTTTGAAAGAGTTCGGCGAGGAAGGCGACTAACATAAACATGTATGTAGGTTTGCTCACAGGTCGTCCTGAGGAGGAGATGCCCACTTCTTCGGGTGATCTGCTTCCCGAATTGCGTCAGCTGCACGAACGAGTCCGGCAAGTGATGAAAGGCATCGGTCAAGCCTTGTGGCCATCAATCTCCTGCCTCAAGGCATTGGGGAGCTGGGCGGAGCGGCGGCTTCAAGTGGCACGGCGGCGATTCCGGCTATGGAAGATATCGGCCTGCCGTCAAGGCGCCAGCGAGGCCTGGGCCATGGTGAAGACACGGTACACGAAGGCTAACCCAAACCACATGGCAGAGGTCGGACCTGTGGGGCCGGATGGGATGGAGATCCTCAGAAAGTTAGTGTACGGCCAAGTAGAATTGGCCGCCAAGTATTCCCAGCAAGATTGTAAATTAGATAGCCTATTAGATGGCATTGAGGAGGAATACAATGAGTCGAATTGACTATGTAAAAATATGACATTAAAGAAATGTCTTCTAGCCGGATTGTAGATCGCTTTGTCGAAGCGGACCTTTTCGCTTCAACCTCCGGACCCAATAGTCCGGAGTGTGTCCGAATACCCTCGTGGTTATATAAGAACCGTGGGTATGCATGGAGACAAGGCGAGGGGTCATTGTTGCTGTATCGGACAAGTGCCCAACTAGTTATGCGATATTACATGGGTAGTAAGAAGCATCTTCCAGGAGAATAGTTCCGTTAAGGGTTCCTTTGCTTTGGGGTGCCTGCCCTAAAGTGCATGTCAAAGCTGCTATGAAAGCAGAAAATCATCTGGGGCAGATGGGTAAAAAGTTAAAAATCATCTTTCAATTCACCGAATCGAATATTCCCTTAAGAACGCTTAGCTTTCAGCTTCACCTGCCTGTGTACACATCCGCCGACCCGGCAAGAATAATCGCAGAGGTGCTCCTTTACCGCCTAGCCGAACAATCGGAACGAGGGGTAAGCACAGGAGCCGAGCAACCCAGCTTGGCCAAAACTTAAGTCATATCGATGCATATAATGGCGAATAAAGGGTACATGCGGAAGTTTGACACATGTCTTTGGGCATGAAGCCCGTATAAATAAGCTTCATTAGAGAAGCCCCAGGTATAATGAGTGCGGAAAAAGCATAACGAGCCTCTAAAGGCTACAAAGAGAAGAAGGAGGAAGGAGAGAAATAAAATACAGCAAAAACAAAAATAAAGAATGCGGACGGAGGAAGGAGACGAACTTGAAGTCCGCACTTAGGCGTAGAATCTTCGTGAGGCGGGCTGCGTTCCATGGGTTCGGCTCAAGTCGGTTATCCGATGCGTTTCAGAGCGGTATGCTCCGCCGTCAGGACCTGGTCGATGATGAAGGACCTTCCCATTTGGGCTTGAGTTTGTCCTTTTTCTTGTCCCATGGACGTAGAACTAGTTCGCCAACGTTATAAGCTTTGGCCCGCATTTCCTGTTTTGATATCTTCGAGCTCATTGTTGATAGAATGCGGAACGAGCTTTTGCCACGCCGCGCTCCTCCTCCAATGCGTCCAAACTGTCCCGCCGATCGAAGTTCGGCTTCTTCTTCTTCATACATGCGCACTCGAGGTGAGTCATGAATTATGTCGCAGGCAAGACTGCCTTCAAGGCCTGCATACACCATAAAAATGGTGTGAATCCGGTAGAGTGCGATTTGGCGTGGTCCGCAGCCCCCAGAGTACGGAGTCGAGCTCCTCAACCCAGTGCGTGTTAGATTCCTTGAGGGACCGCACTAGTCTGGGTTTAATGCCGCTCATGATTAGACTGTTTGCCCATTCGACTTGACCATTAGTTTGAGGGTGATAGACTGAGGCGTAATCGAGCTTGATGCCCATGTTTTTGCACCATAGTTTGACCTCATCGGCTGTGAAGTTGGTGCCATTATCGATGATGATACTTTGTGGGGAACGCCCGTAACGTGTACTACCCACGAGATGAAGTCTATCCTGGGCCGTATTCGGCCGCTTTTAATGTGCTTGGCCTCTATCCATTTGGTGAATTTATCTACCATGACCAATAGGTATTTACGCTTGTGGGTTCCTCCCTTGAGGGTCCAACCATGTAAAGCCCCGGATCATGAACAGCCAGGTGATGGGTATAGTCTTAAGGGCGGTGGGTGGCATGTGGCTTTGGTTAGCGAAAAGCTGGCAACCGACGCATCGTTGGACTAAGTCCTGCGCATCTGCCTGGGCCGTCGGCCAATAAAATCCTGTGCGGAAGGCCTTGCCTACAAGGGCACGGGCTGCGGCGTGGTGCCCACCCAGTCCGGCATGAATTTCAGCCAGGAGGGTTCGCCCTTCCTCTTCGGAGATACACCTTTGAAGGACTCTGGTAGTGCTTTTCTTATAAAGCTCTCCCTCATGGACTTTATAGGCTTTAGAACGCCGTACTATGCAGCGGGCCTCATTTTGGTCTTCGGGGAGTTCCTGCCTAGTTAGGTAGGCTAGGAATGGTTCCGGCCCACGGGCGATAACCGCCATTCTTTCGTGAGCGAGGGTGTTATCTCGGGGCAGAGCCTCCGGTTGTGTCGAAGTGTTCGGCAGCAGGCGGTGCGGTTGGGTCCGGATTATTATTGCGGACTCCTTCCCATAGTACGGATGGCTGGAACAACCGCTCCAAAAAGATATTAGGTGGGGACGGCATCGGCGCTTGGCGCTGATGCGTGCCAAGATATCCGCCGCCGGTTGTTATCCCAGCTATATGATGAAATTCTAGTCCTTGAACTGCGGTCTGACATTTTTAGGACCGCATTGCGGTATGCTGCCATTTTCGGATCTTTGGCGTCAAAGTCTCCGTTTATTTGAGATATTGCTAGGTTTGAATCCCGGCGCACCTCTAGGCGTTGAATGCCCATGGAGACTGCCATCCGGAGGCGTGCGAGAAGGGCCTCAGATTCGGCTGCATTGTTGGAGTCCGTATACATTATCTCAAGGACGATTGGACTATGTCCCCGGTTGGGGACGTCGGGTAACGCTTGACCCCAGGCCCGACCAACATTTTGGAGCCGTCAAAATGCATGATCAATTGGAGTATCGCATTACTCTTTAGGGAGTTCGGCTTGATCCATTCGACCCGCGAAGTCGGCCAAAACCTGTGACTTAATAGCTCGTGCGTGGCTTATAAGTTATGTGGAATGGAAGGAGCTCTATGGCCCATTTAGCAATCCGGCCCGTCGGCGTCGCGGTTGTTTATAATGTCGTTAAGAGGTACTTGAGGCTACCGTTATCGAACACTCTTGAAAGTAGTGCCGCAGCTTCCGGATGCCATGAACACCGCATATGCTATCTTTTGATAGTGTGGGTACCGGGCTTGCATGGAGTGAGGACGGTGGACACATAATAGACCGGTTTTTGAACAGGGAACGGTGTCCGTCCGCTTCTCGCTCGACGACGAGCACCGCTACCGACAACTTGATGTGTTGCGGCGATATATAATAGCATTGGTTCGCCTGCTGCGCAGCCAGACCGGATTTGTTGCGAATGGCCTTTATTTCTTCGAAGTCCGGCCGTGGTGGCATCCGGCCCACTCGAAGTGTTCGTGCGGCGGAGGAGGCGGTAAAGAGGTAATGCCTTTTCTCCTAAACGGGAGATAAAGCGGCTTAGAGCCGCTACACATCCCGTCAATTTTTGTATTTGTTTGAGGTCTTTTGGAATATCCAATTGTGACAGAGCTCGAATCTTGGCTGGGTTTGCTTCAATTCCCCTACCGGACACAATGAAGCCCAGGAGCTTTCCTACCGAACGCCAAGACGCATTTTCCGGATTGAGCTTGATGTCATATTTTCAAGATTGTCGAATGTGAGCCTCAAATCGTCTACTAGAGTTTCGGCGTGTTTGGTTTTTGACGACCACGTCATCTACATATGCTTCCACCGCTTTTGCCGATCTGGTTGGCGGACATATACGAATCATGTGCCGATATGTTGCGCGGCGTTTTTGAGCCCAAATTGCATTGTGTTGAAGCGAGCGGGCCGTATGGAGTGATGAATGCTGTTGTAGCTTGGTCTGCTCCGCCATCTTGATTTGGTGGTAGCAGTGCAGCGTCGAGGAAGCACAATGAGTCGTGTCCTGCTGTGGCGTCAATGATTTGATCAATTCACGGGAGGGGGAAGGGATCCTTTGGGCAAGCCTTATTGAGGTCTTTGAAATCAACACATAGGCGCCAGGATTTATCCTTCTTTGGTACCATCACCAGGTTCGCTAGCCAGTCTGAATGTTTTATATCTCTGATGAATCCGGCCTCCAAAAGTTTGGCTAGCTCCTCTCCCATGGCCTGTCTCTTGGGTTGAAAACGCCAAGAGCCTGTTTGACTGGCTTGAATCCTTTTTAGGATATTTAGGCTGTGCTCGGCCGGTGACGGTGGGATTCTGGCATATCTGAAGGGTGCTTGGCAAAGATGTCCCGCTTTTCTGTAGAAATTTTTGTAGTTCGCCGTCTACATCGGGGTTTAATTGTGCCCCGATGGAGGCTGTCTTTTGCGGTCCGTTGGGTGGACTTGGAATTTGACTATTTCATCCGCTGGTTTAAAAAGAAGTGGACTTGGATCTTTTATCAAGTATCACATCGTCCCTGTTCACCGTGGAGCGCATCGCGGTGAGTTCCTCGGCCGCTAGGGCTTCGGATAGTGCCTCGAGGGCTAGTGCGGCTGTCTTATTTTCAGCGTGGAGCGCTATGCTCAGATCACTAGCGAGAGTGATGATTCCGTTCGGACCGGGTATTTTAAGCTTCATGTACCCGTAATGGGGTATAGCTTGGAAAATTGTGAATGCCTCTCGTCCTAGTATCACATGATATCCGCTGTTGAATGGGGCCACTTGAAATGTGACCTCCTCGGACCTGTAATTGTCCGGCGAGCCGAACACTACATCCAGCGTGATTTTTCCTGTGCAGCATACTTCCCGGCTGGGGATTATTCCTCTAAAGGTTGTGCTGCTTCGCTCAACGCGGTTCCAGTCTATTTCCATCTTCCGGAGAGTTTCCTCATAGATGAGGTTTAGTCCGCTGCCGCCATCCATGAGTACCTTAGTAAGGCGAAAGCCGTCTACTATCGGGCTGAGAACCAATGCGGCTGGTGCCCGGGCAGTTAGGAATTTAGGTTCACAACGGGCATTGAAGGTGATAGCCGTGTCACCCATGGATTTATTGTTGCTACTTGGTAGACTTCGCAAGGTTATGGAGTTGTCATTTTCGCATGTTATTTGATGCGAAAGTCTCAAGACTATTAAGACCGTCTTGGTGTTCTTTGGGCTGGAATTTCGGGTTAGAAGCTCTTCGCCGCTTTTGGCCACCTGCCGTAGTATCCAACATGCTCGAAGGCTATGAGTTGGAGCGGCGCCTGTACGTGCTATGAATTTTGCAAGGTCCGTTTAGCCAACCCTCCAAAGACAGTTCCTGCACTTTTAGGGTTTTTTTGGTTTTGGTATTCAACCCCGTGCTTGATAATGATGCACCTTTTTGTTCCGGACTAGGGATGTATTCAGGGCGGATTGTCCCAAAATTTACTTTTGGTTTTCGAGCGCTCTCCATTGCACAATATTTTTGTACTATGGTCACCAAGTCAACAAAGCGTGTGATTTCGCGACGGCTTATGGCGTTTAGTATTCCCTTGTCCGTGCAATTATTGCAAAAAATTGGGATTGCGTCCTCCTCTCGGCAGTCCTTTATTCTGTTCATAACCAGGAGGAATCTGGCCCAGTAATGATGTACTGTTTCAGCTGGCTCTTGCCGAATTCGAGAGAGATCGCCAATGTTTGGGTGGGCGGGTGGCACTAAATCCGGAACCCCGTCCAATTCAGGACTCAAGGGCCGAGAAGTTTCTGAACTCGGAATTTTGGATTTTTGAGTGCAATCCAATGAGTTCGGCCCGCCACCGACTTTAGGGTCGAGGCTTGATCAACATCCGCCCCTCCGCAGGAGTCCGGCATGGAGGGATCGGGAATCCGGACGTAACTGGTCCTTAAGGTAGGAGAAGAATCGCTGCATTGCTCCTCTATCACAGTAACATGATGGGTAGCCTGGGGAGAGTTGATCTCTCTTAGATCGGTTTTAGGCCCGATCCGGTCGTAATCTGCGGCGACTCCCAGGGCGGCGATGCGATCCAAGAGCTCGTTTATGGAGGAGAGCTCGATCGGATCTAACTGTTCGGCCAGTTCCGAACTAACATGAAGATTGGATTTGATGACTCGAGAGGTCATCGTTGGCGCGGAGGCCGAACTGGCGGTCATGAGAAAACCGCCAAGTCAAGAGTCGACTCAGTGGCCAAGGCTTCTTTGGCGAAGGTGTCGCCTTTAAAGACGCAGGCGAGGCATCCCACCGACGGCGACATGACAGAGGAACTCTCAATGAAAGCACCAATGTCGGTGTCAAAACCGCGGATCTCGGTAGGGGGTCCCGAACTGCAAGCGTCTAGGCGGATGGTAACAGGAGACAAGGGACACGATGTTTTTACCCAGGTTCGGGCCCTCTCGACGGAGGTAAAACCCTACTCCTGCTTGATTAATATTGATGATATGGGTAATACAAGAGTAGATCTACCATGAGATCAGGGAGGCTAAACCCTAGAAGCTAGCCTATGGTATGATTGTCAATGTTGAAGTTGTTGTCCTACGGACTAAAACCCTCCGGTTTATATAGACACCGGATAGGTTAGGGTTACATGTAGTCGGTTACAATGGTAGGAGATCTACATATCCGTATTGCCAAGCTTGCCTTCCACGCCAAGGAAAGTTCCATCCGGACACGGGACGAAGTCTTCAATCTTGTATCTTCATAATCTTGGAGTCCGGCCGTGACGATAGTCCGGCTATCCGGACACCCCCTAGTCCGGGACTCCCTCAACGATGATCCTTGAGCAATTCGCGATGTTTGACACCGCGAAAGTAGAAATCGAGTAGGAGCATCAATTGTTGATGGTTAGTAAAACCACTAGTTTCAAGAAGGGCAAGGGCAAGAAGGGATACTTCATGAGACAACAAATCAGTTGCTGCTCTAGTGAAGAAACCTGTGGTTGAACGCAAAACCCGAGACTAAGTGCTTCTGTAATGAGGGAACGGTCACTAAAGCAGAACTACCCTAGATACTTGGTAGATGAGAAGGCTGGCAAGGTTGACAGAAGTATATTGGATATACACTGTATTAAATGTTTACTTTACTAGTACTCCTAGTAGCACCAGGGTATTAAGATACTGGTTCGGTTGCTAAGTGTTAGTAACTCGAAATAAAAGAGCTACGGAATAAACGTTGACTAGCTAAAGGTGAGATGACGATGTGTGTTGGAAGTGTTTCCAAGGTTGATGTGATCAAGCATCGCCTGCTCCCTCTACCATCGAGATTGGTGTTAAACCTAAATAATTGTTATTTGGTGTTTGCGTTGAGCATAAACATGATTGGATTATGTTTATCGCAATACGGTTATTCATTTAAGGAGAATAATGGTTACTCTGTTTATTTGAATAATACCTTCAACGGTCTTGCACCTAAAATGAATGGTTTATTGAATCTCGATCGTAGTGATACACATGTTCGTGCCAAAAGATATAAGATAGTAATGATAGTACCACATACTTGTGGCACTGCCACTTAAGTCATATTGGTATAAAATGCATGAAGAAGCTCCATATTGATGGATCTTTGGACTCACTCGTTTTTGAAAAGATTGAGACATGCGAACCACGTCTATTGGTATATACACATGAAGAAACTCCATGCAGATGGATCGTTTGGACTCACTTGTTTTTGACTCACTTGAGACATGCAAATCATACCACATGGGCAAGATGACTGAAAGGCCTCCTTTTCAAAGGAGATGGAACAAGAGAGCAACTTGTTGGAAGTAATACATTTGATGTGTGCAATCCAATGAGTGCTTTGAGGCACTGATGAATATCGTTATGCTCTTACTTCACAGATGATTTGAGTAGATTCTTAGTATATTTACTTGATGAAACACAAATCTGAATTATTGAAAGGTTCAAGTAATTTCAGAGTGAAGTTGAAGATCGACGTGACAAGAGGATAAAATGTTTATGATATGATCATAGAGATAAATATCTGAGTTCTGAGTTTGGCACACAATTAAGACATTGTGGAAATTGTTTCATAACTAATACCGCACGGAACACCATAGTGTGATGGTGTGTCCGAACATCGTAACTGCACCCTATTGGATATGGTGCATACCATGATGTCTCTTATCGAATTAACACTATCGTTTATGGGTTAGGCATTAGACACAACCGCATTCACTTTAATAGGGCACCACACAATTCCATTAAGATGACACCGTATGAACTATATGGTTTAGAGAAACCTAAGCTGTCATTTCTTATAAAGTTTGGGGCTGCGACGCTTATGTGAAAAAGTTTCAGGCTGATAAGCTCGAACCCAAAGCGGATAAATGCATCTTCATAGGACACCCAAAAATAGTTGGGTATACCTCCTGTCTCAGATCCAGAAGCAAAAGGGATTGTTTCTAGAATCGGGTCCTTTCTCGAGGAAAAGTTTCTCTCGAAAGAATTGAGTGGGAGGATGGTGGAGACTTGATGAGGTTATTGAACCGTCACTTCAACTAGTGTGTAGCAGGGCACAGGAAGTTGTTCTTGTGGCGCCTACACCAGTTGAAGTGGAAGCTGATGATAGTGATCATGAAACTTCGGATCAAGTCACTACCAAACCTCGTAGGTCAACAAGGACGCGTACTGCTTCAGAGTGGTGCGGTAATCCTGTCTTGAAGGTCATGTTGCTAGACAACAATGAACCTACGAGCTATGGAGAAGCGATGGTGGGCCCGGATTCCAACGAATGGCTTGAGGCCATAAAATCCGAGAGAGGATCCATGGATGAAACCAACGTATGGACTTTGGAAGAACTACTTGATGGTCGTGAAGTGCATTTGAGTGCATGATGGATTTTAAAAGGAAGACGGACAATGATGGTAAGTATCACCATTAAGAAAGCTCGACTTGTCATTAAGATGTTTTCTGACAAGTTCAAGGAGTTGACTATGATGAGACTTTCTCGCTCGTAGCGATGTTAAGAGTCTGTTGAAATTATATTAGCAGTTCCTGCATTATTTATGAAATCTTGCAGATAGGATGTCAAAACATTGTTTCCTCAATGATTTTCTTGAGGAAAGGTTGTATGTGATACAACCAGAAGGTTTTGTCAATCCTAAAAGATGCTAACAAGTATGCAAAGCTCCAGCAATCCTTCTAAGGACTGGAGTAAGCATCTCGGAGTTGGAATATATGCTTTGATGAGATGATCAAAGATTTTGGGTTTTATCTGAAGTTTATTGGAAACTTGTATTTCCAAAGAAGTGAGTGGGAGCACTATAGCATTTACATGAGTATATGTTGTTGACATATTGTTGATCGGAAATGATGTAGAATTCTGGAAAGCATATAGGGTTATTTGAAAAGTGTTTTTCAATGGAAAACCTGGATTAAGCTACTTGAACATTGAGCATCAAGATCTATAAGGATAGATCAAAATCGCAATAGTACTTTCAAACGAACACATACCATGACAAGATTTTGAAGGAGTTCAAAATAGATCGGCAAAGAAGGAGTTCTTGGCTGTGTTATAAGGTGTGAGTATTGAGTAAGACTCAAGACCTGACCATGGCAGAATAGAGAGAAAGGACGAAGGTCGTCCCCTATGCTTAGACGTAGGCTCCATAGTATGCTATGCTGTGTACCGCACCAGAAGTGTGCCTTGCCATGTGTCAGTCAAGGGGTACAAGTGTGATCCAGGAATGGATCACAGGACAGCGGTCAAGGTTATCCGTAGTAACTAGTTGACTAAGGAATTTTCTCAATTATGGAGGTGGAAAAAGAGTTCGTAAAGGGTTACGCCGATGCAAACTTTGACACTAATCTGGATGACTCTGAGTAGTAAACCGGATTCGTATAGTAGAGTTGTTATTTGGAATAGTTCCAAATGGCGCGTGATAGCTGCATATAGGAGATGACATAGAGATTTGTAAAGCACACACGGATCTGAAAGATTAAGACCCGTTGACTAATAACCTCTCTCACAAGCGAGATATGATCAAACCCAATGGGTGTTGGACTCATTACAATCACATAGTGATGTGAACTAGATTATTGACTCTAGTGCAAGTGGGAGACTGTTGGAAATATGCCCTAGAGGCAATAATAAAATGGTTATTATTATATTTCCTTGTTCATGATAATTGTCTATTGTTCATCCTATAATTGTATTAACTGGAAACCATAATACATGTGTGAATACATAGACCACAACATGTCCCTAGTGAGCCTCTAGTTGACTAGCTTGTTGATCAATAGATGGTTATGGTTTCCTGACCATGGACATTGGATGTCATTGATAACAGGATCACATCATTAGGAAAATGATGTGATGGACAAGACCCAATCCTAAGCATAGCACAAGATCGTGTAGTTCGTTTGCTAAAGCTTTTCTAATGTCAAGTATCATTTCCTTAGACCATGAGATTGTGCAACTCCCGGATACCGTAGGGAATGCTTTGGGTGTACCAAACGTCCTGGCAACGAATCGGGTGGCTATAAAGGTGCACTACGGGTATCTCCGAAAGTGTACATTGGGTTGGCACGAATCGAGATCGGATTTGTCACTCCGTGTGACGGAGAGGTATCTCTGGGCCCACTCGGTAATGCATCATCATAATGAGCTCAATGTGACTAAGTAGTCAGTCACGAGATCATGCATTACGAACGAGTAAAGTGACTTGCTTAAGAACGAGATTGAATGAGGTATTGGGATACCGACGATCGAAACTTCGGGCAAGTAACGTACCGATTGACAAAGGGAATTGTATACGGGATTGCTTGAATCCTTGACATCATGGTTCATCCGATGAGATCATCGTGGAACATGTGGGAGCCAACATGGGTATCCAGATCCTGCTGTTGGTTATTGGCTAGAGAGCTGTCTCGGTCATGTCTGCATGATTCCCGAACCCGTAGGGTCTACACACTTAAGGTTCGGTGACGCTAGAGTTGTTATGGGAATTAGTGTGCAGTTAACGAATGTTGTTCGGAGTCCCGGATGAGATCCCGGACGTCACGAGGAGTTCCGGAATGGTCCGGAGGTAAAGATTTATATATGGGAAGTCCTATTTTGGCCACCAGAAAATGTTCGGGATTTTTCGTATTGTATCGGGAAGGTTCTAGAAGGGTCCGGAGTGGGGCCCACCTGCATGGGGGGACCCACATGAACGTGGGTAGTGGGGGCAAGGCCCCACACCCCTGGTCAAGGCGCACCAAGATCTCCTCTTAGAAGGAATAAGAACATATACCGAAGGGATAAGATCAAGATCCCTAAAAAAGGGGGATAACAATCGGAGGGGAAGGAAATGATGGGATTTCTTTCCTCCCACCTTTTCCAACGCCCCAATGGACTTGGAGGGCAAGAAACCAGCCCCCTCCACCCCTATATATAGTGGGGAGGCGCATGGGAGCTTCACCCTTCCCCTGGCGCAGCCCTCTCCCTCCCCAACACCTCCTCCGTAGTAGTAGTGCTTGGGGAAGCTCTGCCGGAGAACTGCAAGCTCCACCACCACGCCGTCTTGCTGCCGGAGCTCTCCCTCAACTTCTCCTCTCCCCTTGCTGGATCAAGAAGGAGGAGACGTCCCCGGGCTGTACATGTGTTGAACGCGGAGGCACCGTTGTTCGGTGCTTAGATCGGATTCGGCCGCGATCTGAATCGCTTAGTGAACGACTCCACCCACCGTGTTCTTGCAACGCTTCCGCATCGCGATCTTCAAGGGTATGAAGATGCACTCCCCTCTCTCTCTCGTTGCTAGTTACTCCATAGATTGATCTTGGTGATGTGTAGAAAATTTTGAATTTCTGCTACGTTCCCCAACAATGGCCCGTGCTGTTGTTCCGTTGAATTTTGATGCGTTCCTTGAGAAAGCAAAGTTGAAAGATGATGGTAGCAATTACACCGACTGGGTCCGTAACTTGAGGATTATCCTCATTGCTGCACAAAAGAATTACGTCCTAGAAGATCCGCTAGGTGTACCACCTGCGCCGGCAACTGCAGACATTGTGAATGCACAGCGTTCGGCGTGTTGATGACTACTCGATAGTTCGGTGTGCCATGCTTTACGGCTTAGAACCGGGACTTCAACGATGTTTTGAGCGTCATGGAGCATATGAGATGTTCCAGAGTTGAAGTTAATATTTCAAGCAAATACCGGATCAAGAGATATGAAGTCTCCAATAAGTTCTATAGCCGCAAGATGGAGGAGAATAGTTATGTCAGTGAACATATACTCAAAATGTCTGGGTATAATAATCACTTGATTCAACTGGGAGTTAATCTTCCGGATGATAGTGTCTTTGACAGAATTCTTCAATCACTGCCACCAAGCTACAAGAACTTCGTGATGAACTATAATATGCAAGGGATGGATAAGACAATTCCCGAGCTCTTCGCAATGCTAAAGGCTACGGAGGTAGAAATCAAGAAGGAGCATCAAGTGTTGATGGTCAACAAGACCACCAGTTTCAAGAAAAAGGCTAAAGGGAAGTAGAAGGGGAACTTCAAGAAGAACATCAAACAAGTTGCTGCTCAGGAGAAGAAACCTAAGTCTGGACCTAAGCACGATCGAAAGTGCTTCTCTTGCAAAGCAGACAGTCCTTTGGAAGGAACTGCCCCAAGTATTTGGCGGATAAGAAGGATGGTGATACGTCTCCAATGTATCTATAATTTTTGATTGCTCCATGCTATATTATCTACTATTTTAGGCAATATTGGGCTTTATTTTCCACTTTTATATTATTTTTGGGACTAACCTATTAACTTAGGAGGCCCAAATCAAATTTGTTGCTTTTATGCCTATTTCAGGTGTTTTGAAGAAAAGGAATATCAAGCGGAGTCAAAGCGGAACGAAATCAACTGGAGAAGTTATTTTTGGAAGGAAACCCACGATGGACTTGGACCCCACGTCGGAAGATACGGGAGGTGCTCACGAGGGTGGGGGCGCGCCTAGGCGCGCCCACCTCGTGGGGCCCCCGTAGCTCCACCGACGTACTTCTTTCACCCATATATACCTCGTGCCCTAAAACTTCCGAACAGAAGATAGATCGGGAGTTCCGCCGCCTCAAGCCTCGAGCCACGAAAACCGATCGGGACCTGTTCCAAGCACCCACGAGGAGGAACCCTCACCGGTGGCCATCTTCATCATCCCAGCGCTCTCCATGACGAGGAGGAGTAGTTCACCCTCGGGGCTGAGGGTATGTACCAGTAGCTATGTGTTTGATCTCTCTCTCTCTCGTGTTCTCGACTTCACACGATCTTGATGTATCGCGAGCTTTGCTATTATAGTTGGATCTTATGTTTCTTCTCCCCCTCTACTCTCTTGTGATGAATTGAGTTTCCCCTTTGAAGTTATCTTATCGGATTGAGTCTTTTATGAGAACACTTGATGTATGTCTTGCCGTGTTTATCTGTGGTGACAATGGGATATCATGTGCCACTTGATGTATGTTTTGGTGACCAACTTGCGGGTTCCGCCCATGAACCTATGCATAGGGGTTGGCACACGTTCTTGACTCCCCGGTAGAAACTTTGGGGCACTATTTGAAGTACTTTTATGTTGGTTGGATGAATCTGAGATTGTGTGATACATATCGTATAATCATGCCCACGGATACTTGAGGTGACAATGGAGTATCTAGGTGACATTAGGGTTTTGATTGATTTGTGTCTTAAGGTGTTATTCCAGTCTGAACTCTTTTATAGATTGATCCGAAAGAATAGCTTTGAGGTGGTTTCGTACCCTACCATAATCTCTAGTTTGTTCTCCGCTATTAGTGGCTTCGGAGTGACTCTTTGTTGCATGTTGAGGGATTGTTATATGATCTATCTATGTTATTATTGTTGAGAGAACTTGCACTAGTGAAAGTATGAACCCTAGGCCTTGTTTCCTATCATTGCAATACCGTTTACGCTCACTTTTATCCTTAGTTACCTTGCTGTTTTATTATTTCAGATTACAAAACCTTTATCTACCATCCATATTGCACTTGTATCACCATCTCTTCATGAACTAGTGCACCTATACAATTTACCATTGTATTGGGTGTGTTGGGGACACAAGAGACTCTTTGTTATTTGGTTGCGGGGTTGTTTGAGAGAGACCATCTTCATCCTACGCCTCCAACGGATTGATAAACCTTAGGTCATCCACTTGAGGGAAATTTGCTACTGTCCTACAAACCTGTGCACTTGCAGGCCCAACAACGTCTACAAGAAGAAGGTTGCGTAGTAGACATCAGATGGCAAGGTGAGCAAAGGTATATGTGATATACATGTTATTGATGTGTACCTTACTAAAGCTCGTAGTTGCACCTGGGTATTTGATACTGGTTTGGTTGCTAATATTTGCAACTCGAAATAGGGACTACGGATTGAGCGAAGATTGGCTAAGGACGAGGTGACAATGCGCGTGGGAAATGGTTCCAAAGTCGATGTGATCGCCGTCGGCACGCTACCTCTACATCTACCTTCGGGATTAATTTTAGACCTAAATAATAGTTATTTGGTGCCAGCGTTAATCATGAACATTATATCTGGATCTTGTTTGACGCCAGACGGTTATTCATTTAAATCTGAGAATAATGGTTGTTCTATTTATATGAGTAATATATTTTATGGTCATGCACCCTTGAAGAGTGGTCTATTTATGTTGCATCTCGATAGTAGTAATACACATATTCATAATGTTGAAGCCAAAAGATGCAGAGTTGATAATGATAGTGCAACTTATTTGTGGCACTGGCATTTGGGTCATATTGGTGTAAAGCACATGAAGAAACTCCATACCGATGGACTTCTGGAATCACTTGATTATGAATCACTTGGTACTTGCGAACCATGCCTCATGGGCAAGATGACTAAAACGACGATCAGAGAAGATGACATCACGTCGGTTCACCAGATTATACAAGATGCAGAAGATGAAGTTTTCTATTGGCTAAGGATTGACATGAACCTGTTCAAATCAATCTGGGGCCTAATGTTGGGGATATTACCGCTAAGGGTAAACCGGCCAGGACAGGCCGGCTTAACTTCGTCAGTAGTTGAACATATTAAAAGCCCAACTAGGCAGTAGAGGGCTTATGGCCCATAGCCGGTTCATACCTGTAATTGTAAACCGGCATCAGCATGTAGCTTGTATTGTAAGTTAGGAATAGTAGAGACCGAGCCGGATACATCTATGAACTGGCGTCGGGACTCCGTAAGCCGACGGGCGTCACCCATGTATATAAGGGGACGACCCGGCGGCGGTTTGGGGAACAGAACAACCACAACTCGAGGCTTAGGCGAAGCTTGTTTTCTCCCTAGTCATCGAAACCCCATCAATTCCATCACAACTAGACGTAGGCCTTTACCTTCATCGAAGGGGCCGAACTAGTATAAATTCTCGTGTCCTTGTGTCCGCTTTAACCCCTTCAAGTTAACCCGTAGCGATGGCTCCACGACTAAGTCCTTTCACAAGGACATCTGCCGTGACAAACCCACGACAGTTGGCGCCCACCGTGGGGCTATCGCACGATGGTTTGACGTTCTTGGAGGGCAAGTTCGAAGGACTCAAGGGCTATGTTGTGGGCGGATGACCAAGAGTCGTCGCGGCAAGCTCTACATCGACGATGCAGGATGGGGCCCGAGGCGGCTCAATTGAGTCTGGTGCGGGTCCCTTTGGTGGCATACACGTCTTCATTGGCAAGATCGATGAACGGGTCCCGAGTCGGACATCTGCACCGACCTCGTCGAGACGGCTCAGCGTGCGAGATCCGCCCAGGTTAAACCGGCCGTGAAGCGTGCCTTCGTGGGGGTCATCCACGGAGGGGACTACGAGGATGAATCGGGATATGGTAGTGAGACTGTCGTCTATTCCGGCGACGAGTCCTCGACCGGAGAAACCGAATCATTGTATCAATTGCAAGACGGCAGGATAGGGGTTGTTCCGATGGCGGCGATATTCGGACCCCTCCGATCTGCCTAACCGGTTGGAATATTCATGGCGGAACACAGCGGCGATCCACTCTTCGACCGCTGCAAAGCAATGTTCTCCGGATCTTTAGCGCGGCGGCGGCCGGGCAGAGGTCTGTGCGCCGGCTCAAGTCTTATCTGATCTGTTTGATGCGCTAGCTGTGCTTATGGCGGAAGCCAACCCGGCGGATCAGGATGCCCACAACGCGGAAATTGCAAAAGTGAGGGAGCAGATCAATCAGGCCAAGGCCGACCTGGCAGCTGAAAACGACAGGATGGCCGCAGAGCGGGCTGCTTTAGATGCCCTGGCCTACAAGCTTATGCTTGGATCGAGCAGCGTCGCTTGAGGTCCTGAAGCGGAAGCACCGGTCCCGCTTGCCTTCGGTTTTCGACGCCAGAAATCTCTTTCACACCCCTGGGGCAGGAACTAGTAATCCGCCGGTGGTAAACCGGGCGGAGGCGCCTGGGCCAGGCGCGCCGGTCCAACCTCGTTTAACGGAACCTCTTCGGCAGAACAATAACGTACCTCAACCGGTCCAGACACCTCCGGGTCATTATTCCAATCCTATGGACAATCTTGTCGCTGCCGCTTCACGATTGAAGGCCATCCCGATCGAAGGTGATTCTCCGCAGGCGGTGGAGACACGCCGGGACAAGGAGCTCCTTCGGACCGCTTTGATCCAATAGGAAGCATACTCATACAGCCGTGACCGGATTCATTCCACCCCTCGTCCAAGCCGGAGCTATAGCAGGCGTGTGGATGAACCGGCCGTATCAAGCAATGCACGGAACCGTGAAGCGGCCCGTGGCAATAACCCGGCGGGCAGTATTCGTGACGCTCAAGAAGTGGTAGACCGGGCCCGAGCACGAAGGGAGGCTGAGTTAGCAGCACAAAACGAGGCCCGTCAGCTTACGCCGGTTCATCCCACCACCTCAGTCGAGCCAGGGGTCACTTCTAGTTCCTTGGGGGTGCCCTGTCTAATCCCCGCTTTACGCAATGTGCGCTTGCCCAAAGATTTCAAGGGTCCGCGCAAAGTGCCAAACTATACTGCCGATTTGGCTCCAGAAGCATGGATAGAGAGTTATGAGATGGCCATGGAGATGCTAGATGTGGATGAGGCCGCGTGTGCAAAGTACTTCACCATGATGCTTGAAGGGACGGCCCGTACTTGGTTAAAGAGCTTGCCGCCCAATTCTATCAGCTCATGGGCCCAGTTGCGAGCCCGGTTTGTCCAGAATTTCAAGGACACCTGTAAGCAGCCCATGTCAATAGTGGACTTAGCGGCCTGTGTCCAGGAGGAAGGAGAGTCGACAACTCATTGGGTGCGCCGTGTCTCGGAAATTTTGCACTCGTCAGACCGTATCAACGCTGATTCTGCGATCATAACCCTGGAAGTCAATTGCCGGTTTAAACCCCTGAAGTTAAAATTGGGGCGAATGAAGCGCCACTGTAATGACATGGGGACCCTCATGGGTGCTTTAGTGAAGTATGCTGATTCTGATAGTACCAAGGATCCCGAGTCTGATGATGACAAGGCAGGGAAGGGAAAAAAGAACAGCAACTCCAAGGGGCAGCAACACAACACGGCAGGTCATGGGAACGGAGGCAAACGTAAAGCGGATGGCAGCGTAGACTTTGTGGCTAATACTAGCGCGCAGGACAAGGGTCAGCGACGCAAGGGTAAAGCGGCGAATCGCGGTGGAGCTCCGAATCCTAACCCGGATCGCCTAAACTATTTGTTGAACCAGCCCTGCCCAAAACACGGGACGAAGGAGATACCGGCCAACCACCTTTGGAAGGACTGTTACATTATGCAGGAGTTCAAAAATTCTAATGCTTTCCGGTATGATCATGGATCAGGTGGTGGCTCAGGATCCGGTTTCCATGGGCCGGGTCACGATGGAGGAGCTTCCGGTTCAGGCTTCAATGGCAATCAGGGTGGACATAACAATTAGAATAATCAGAATAACCAAGGTAGTTACAGCCAGCAGCCGCAGCAGTCGGGTTATCAGAGCCATCCAAAGCAGTTGAATAGTGGGCAATATCATGTCTTCACAACTAGCTTGGATAAGCGAGACCGGAAACTCCATAAGCGAGCGGTGAATTCTGTTGAACCGGCCGTACCACGTTATTTACGCTGGTCGGAACAACCAATCGTATGGAGCAGGGAGGATCACCCTCTCCGGGTTGACAATCCGGGTCAGCTAGCATTGGTGGTAGCCCCTCAGGTGTGGGTTTATAAATTCAACAATGTACTCATGGATGGAGGAAGCAGTATTAACATCCTGTACTTTGAGACCTTCCGCCGTATGGGACTGACACATAAAAATCTTAAACCATCTAATACGGTGTTCCATGGTGTGGTACCTGGCAAGTCAGCATATCCTGTTGGCAAGATAGCTCTGGAAGTGGCATTTGGAGACAATCATGACTCCCGGTCAGAGACACTGACTTTTGAAGTGCTGAAGATCCGGAGTCCGTATCACGCCCTATTTGGGCGACCGGCTTATGCCAAATTCATGGCACGGCCTTGTTATATCTATTTACAGCTCAAGATGTCGGGTCACAAGGGAACGAGAACGATTCATGGCAGCCGCAAGATTGCTTTGGAATGTGAGGAAGGTGATGCGGCCTACGCAGAGTCGGTTTGGGCCGCGGAGGAGTTGAAATACTACAAGGACAATGTTGATCCGGCGGACATGACCCCGTTGAAGAAGCCAACTACAGAGCATGATCCAGATTTAAAGTTTAAATCGGCGGCTGAGACTAAACTTGTTGATTTAGGTACTGGCGATTCGTCCAAGCAGTTCACTATCGCGCCAACTTGGACCCGAAATAGGAAAGCGCTCATCGAGTTCATCCGTGAGAATCGGGACATTTTTGCATGGAAGCCTTCTGACATGCCAGGTGTACCGAGGGAACTCGCTGAGCACACTCTTAATGTTGATCCTAAGTACAAACCGGTGAAGCAGTTTCTCCACAGGTTTAATGAAGAAAGGCGCAAAGCTATTGGAGAGGAGGTGGCCAGGCTCTTAGCTGCTGGTTTTATTGTTGAAGTCTTCCATCCAGAATGGCTTGCCAATCTGGTGCTGGTTCTTAAGAAAAACGGCACTTGGCGCATGTGTGTGGATTACACAGACCTTAACAAAACTTGTCCAGCAGATCCTTTGCCCTCCCGCATTGATCGATTATCGATGCTACCGCGGGATGTGAGCGTTTGAGTTTTACGGATGCATATTCTGGTTATCATCGAGATCAAGATGGCAGTTAAGGACCAAGAGAAGACGGCGTTCATAACTCCCTTTGGAGCCTTCACTACGTATCTATGCCTTTTGGGCTCAAGAGCGCCTGTGCAACTTATCAAAGATGTGTACAGTAATTGCCTTCATAAACAGATCGGCCGTAATGTGCACGCCTATGTGGATGATATTGTGGTCAAGTCAAGGGAGAAGGAGGCGCTGATTGACGATTTGAAAGAAACCTTTGATAACCTACGGACTTACAAGATGATGCTCAACCCGCCAAATGCATTTTTGGTGTACCGCGAGCAAGTTATTAGGTTTTCTTGTGTCCAACGAAATTGAAGCTAATCCGGAGAAGATTACAGCTATTACCTCCCTGGCTAAACCGAAGTGTATCAACGACGTCCAACGCTTGGCAGGACGGATTGCCGCGCCGAGCCGGTTTATCAGCCGCCTCGGTGAGAAGACGATTCCCTTATACCAGAATCTTTGAAGAAGACGGATCAATTAAATGGAGTTCGTTCTTGATGAGGCATTTGAGGATTTAAAGCGGCGATTAGCCAATCCGCCCGTTCTTGCAGCTCTGATTGACAAGGAACCATTACTACTATATGTAGCGGCTAATGCTCGCGCAGTCAGCGTGGCTATTGTGGTGGAGCGCAAAGAGGCGGGCAAGGAGTATCTGGTTCAGCGTCCGCTTTATTATATCAGCGAGGTGCTTATTGAGTCCAAGCAAAGGTACCCGCATTGGCAAAAACTGGTGTATGGAGTTTTTATGGCGAGCCGGAAGCTTAAACAATACTTCAGGACATCCTATCATAGTGGTCATCTGCTCCTTTGGGAGATATAATTGATCAGGGAGGCGATCGGCGGATTGCCAAGTGGGCTATAGAGCTTGGGCCGCACGGTTTGAAATACGCATTACCTGGACGGACGGTCAAATCTCAAGCACTTGTTGATTTCATCAATGATTGGACGGAGCTGCAAGCACCTGAAGAGAAGCCGGATCACACTTATTGGACTATCCATTTTGATGGGTCCAGGCAATTGGAGGGCTCGGGGGCTGGAGTCATGTAACTTCCCACGAGGTGATAAGTTACGTTATGTTCTCCGCTTAATGTTCCCTTGTACTAACAATGCAGCTGAGTATGAAGCTTTACTCCATGGTCTCCGGATGGCTAAGGAGATGAATCTCAGCCGAGTTAAATGCTTCGGTGACTCGGACCTGGTGGCTCAACAAGTATCTGGCACTTGGGATTCCAAGGATCCGCTCATGGCAGCCTATCATCGTGAGGTGGATATTGTTGCAGGTCACTTTAAGGGTTATCAGGTGGATCATGTGGACAGACGGAAGAACGAAGCGGTGGATGCTTTAAGCCGGCTGGGCTCTCAGCGTAAACCGGTCCCGCCTAACGTCTTTTTAGATGTTCTGCATAACCCGTCCGTCAAGCTCCCTGGTGAAGAGGATTTGGCTATTCCTGATCAGTAGGCTCGATTGGTGGCAGCCCTGCATGTCATACCGGATTGGACAATTCCTTATCTTGCGTACATGAACCGTGGCGAAGTTACTGGAGGATGAGCCTACGGCGAGCAGATAGTCCGGCGATCCAAGTCCATGACCATTATCAATGGCGAGTTGCATCATTGCAGCGTATCAGGAGCGTTTCAACGCTGTGTGTCCCCTGAGGAAGGCTGTGAAATTTTGCGGGAAATCCACGAAGGGGATTGTGGTCACCACGCCGGTTCAAAGTCTCTGGTGGCTAAGGCGTTTCGTCACGGTTTCTATTGGTTGACTGCTCATGCTGATGTAGAGGACCTAGTTAGACGATGTGATGGCTGCCAGAAATTCTCAAGGCGCGCTCATATGCCAGCTCAAGAATTGAGGATGATTCCAATTACTTGGCCATTTGCGACTTGGGGGCTGGATATGGTCGGACCTTTCAAAAGGTCCAAGGATAAGAAGACCCACCTTTTGGTGGCGGTGGACAAGTTTACAAAGTGGGTTGAAGCGGAGCCCGTTAGCAAGTGTGATGCAGCCACGGCGGTTAAATTTATTAAAAGGTGATTTTCCGGTTTGGCTTTCCACACAGTATCATTACTGATAGTGGTACCAACTTGTCCAAGGGTGCTATGAAGGACTTTTGTGAGCGTGAGCACATCCGACTTGACGTATCATCAGTAGCTCACCCACAGTCCAATGGCCAAGCAGAGAGGGCTAACCAAGAGATCTTACGAGGCATCAAGCCTCGGCTTATGGTTCCTTTACAACGAACGCCGGGATGTTGGGTTGAGGAGTTACCATCTGTGTTATGGAGCATCAACACCACGCCCAACAGGTCGACAGGATACACGTCGTTCTACATGGTCTATGGAGCGGAGGCGGTCCTCACTAGTGATGTCCGTCATGATTTGCCTCGTGTAGCGGCGTATGTTGAAGCGGACAACGAGGAAGCGCGGCAAAATGCTTTGGACCTGTTGGACGAAGAGCGTGACATCGCCGCTGCCCGTTCGGCGATTTACCAGCAGGATCTTCGTCGATATCACAGTCGCCGTGTTAGAACCAGAACCTTTCAAGAAGGAGATTTGGTGCTTCGGTTCATCCAAGACAAGGCTGATATGCACAAGTTATCCCCAACTTGGGAGGGACCTTTCGTGGTCAGCAAGAATCTGCACAATGGGTCATACTATCGATCGACATTCGAGAGCATAAAGACTCACGCACGTCACAGGAGGAGACCAACAGGCCCTGGAACATAGCTCATCTTCGGCCTTACTATACTTGAGCCATAGGCTCTACTCATGTACATATTATGACAATGTATATATTATGATCAATACAATAAACCGGAGCCTTAGCTAAAGCGGGGTCTCTGTTATTTTTATATCATGTGTGGTTACACGGAGTTTCTTTTTTCTTAAAGCGACCTCCGGTTTGCCCCTTGAGTTAGCTTTTTCAAACAAGTTTTGTATCATGTCTCTAGGGGGCTTGGTCGTATCCGAACCAAGGCAACACCTTTAGACCGGCGAAAGCCACAAGATCACTTGGGGACTTGGTCATATACGAACCAACACGCTGTTGATCGGCCTAAGGCCACAGAATCACTTGGGGGCTTTGGTCGAACCCAACCATCGCTACACCTCTTGATCGGCATAATGCCACTTTGCATCATTTGGGGACTGGCTGACTTGAACCATAGCTACACCTATTGGGGGCTTGATCGTGTCCGACCATGGTTATGCCACTTGATCGGTTTAAACAAACCTCTTTTTGCAAATAACTCTATTTGTTTTTACTTGAGACATATTTCTCTTGTTTGCATATTTCTTTCGTTGTGTTTTTATACCAACAATTGTTACGCCGGTTTGACTGCCAGCTGACGGAACACGGTCTATTTTTAATCCGGAGACACTTTGCCCGGTTTGATTTTACATTAACATCCTATTCGGAGTAACACGGTGTTCTCTGTAAAACGGAAGCAGTTACTTGGTAACCCGACCTTATATTCACAGGAGCTGTTACGCTCCGGTAGTGGTTTTTAAAACACTCCGGTTTACGATTAGGCAGCATAACTTCATGGCCTATGATGGCAGGTATCATATATTGTTATATTTTATCATATGTTTAAATCTCAGAGATTATCTTTGATTTCATATACATCGATATTATGACCCGCCTGGTGGTGCAGCCACAGCGGCGTTTTAAGATTTTTTTTCTGCAGGTAACAGTTTATCATTGATGATTCAATGGAAGCATCAGTTGCAATAAGTATGCACGAAGGCATATCAACACCAAGTGTGGCAGCTAGTCTATTACACGGCAACATGGTGCCCAGATGAGATAATTGTTCTTCCTCATAACATAACGGAAACAGCAAATATAAACCGGGTTCCGTTTTAAGCTTGGTCGCCAGCTTGCCCTGATGGTTGCGGGTCATTCGGCGTCGCTTCAGCTTCTGCTCCTCTACCCGGTAATTTGAAATCAACGGTTGTCGATCGATTCCCATTAATGCTTGAAATACAGCTTCGCCGTTGATCAGCAAGGGCGGTTCAATGTCGAGGAGCGTAAGTATGCTTCTGGATGGGAGGATAAGATTCTCCGCTTCGAGAACTGGTGCAGCCACTCGTTTATTTTGACCATCATATTGCGCTTGATAGTGGGACAAATTTGCCTCTTCACCAATTGACAAGCCGGAGGCGCGACTTCGGTTTATAGCTCGGAGGTCTTCTTCACTAAATTCTGTCCCGTCCTCCTTCACGCTTGGGAAGCCTTGGGCCGCTTCAACAAGATCAAAATCTGGAACCCACGCTTTTGCCCGGATTAAGGCGTTTATGGCGCTGGTTCTAGCAGCAGATTTCTTCAGTTCTTCAATCCGGGCAGGAAGCATTGACAACCTCTTGATGGTATCCTGAATCAAGGTCGGGGCCGGGTTGTTGTGAGAAGCGATCTTGATGATCCGTTCTTGCGCACTTGTATCTGATTGTTCTATCAATGTGTAGGCGGCTTTCGGTTTCTTCCGCGACGTCCCGATCCCAAGTGGCCAATACGTGTCCCCGAATCATTCAAAGGGTCGGTAAACCGGCTACAATATGAGAAGACATCATTACTGCAGAAAATAAAAATGCTTACCCAAGACGGCAGCGGTCATAGCATGCACTTGCCGCTTTACGCTGGTCAGCTCATCTACCACCGGTTTGAGTGCCGCTTCAGCCTTCTTTGCTCTTTGAAGTAAAGTGGTCTTTTCAGTGGCCCAATCTGCCCGTTCCTTGTTGAAATCCTCTTTAAGCTTTTCCATGACGCTTAAAAGCATTTGGTGAATCCGTCTTTTGCTTTCGAGGTTTGATGCATTGAGATTTCAAGTTTTCTTGAAAATCAGCAACTTGGCTTTCTTTCTTGCTCGAGATCACCACGCATCTGGTCATCGCTCGATTAAAGATTATGATGTAGAATTGAAGTACCAACCACATAACAAGTTATGCCCTTGGTACTTGAGGGGCTAATGCATATTTGCTTTTTATCCTACAAATTTCATAAAAGTCCCAAGATCAATACAAGTATTCAACTTGGCACTTGGGGGCTAATGTGTATTTGCTCTATCCTCTAGTGACACTGGAATTCTTACGGTACAAAGTCCCGGTTTAGCTTGCTTACATTAAACCGGCCCTTGGGGGAGTCTCAAAGAAAAGCTGTACTAAAAAGGTTCAAGTTGAAAAGTCCCGGTTTAAGTTCCTATCTTAAAACCGTCACTTGGGGGCTATTGGAGTTGACAGATTGAAGTACATAAGGAGAGTCATATGGAATTTACCTCATATTTATCCTTCATCATTTTTATCAAACCGGCCCATAAACACGGCTGGTATAAAGCCGATTCAGGTAGCGAATAAAGTTCTTGGGGGTCGGAGTGGCAAAAGTAGCTAAGTGGGTGTTCCATTTGCCTTTACCAAAGGCTGCAAACTCATCCTTAGCGGTGTGCTTGGACAAAGCGACAGGATTGCCGGATCAAGATGACCAAAGCGATAATAATGACATCATCATCCTTGGCTTCGCCGGTTCGCATTGGGGTCGCCGGATTGTCAGTATGTTTGGAGGGGCTTGCTGTCTTGTCAGTTTGGATAGGGCTCGTGGGCTGATTAACAGGACCTGAAGCATCAGCATGCGCCTTTTCAGCAGCAACATCATGGTCTTGCGGTGGTGGATCATTCATCACATCGTCGCGGATAGGTTCTTCTGGATCTATTGTTCTGGCCGGTTCAGGAGCGTCATCTTCTTCCGCCGCTTTGTCCAGACGAGCTTTTTTGCTGGGCTTAGGCTTCGTCCTGAAAGAGAAAAGATAGATGAATCCAGTAAATATGGAAAGTACTATATCAAGCAGAATTATTAGTAAAACGGCTCACCCAAGCACAATCTTGAGTGGTGGGAATTTGGGTGGCTGAAGACTTCATGGGAAGAAGAATGAGAAGTGCCCTGATAATCGGAATCAGAGGGATTAAGAGGTTGACGGATACAACCCGCTTTAGGGTAAGCATTGATGAAACAATTAGGGACCTCTGAACGGCATTTCCGACCCGGACTGTTCAGCAAACCGGCGGAGGTAACTACCTAACCGTTGTCTTGGTGGTGGCGAAGCTTCGTCTTTGTTGTGTTTTCATAAGAAAGTTTCGGTCCAAGTAAGCAAGAGGATGAGAGAATTTAACTTTCCGGTTTGCCTGATGGATTTTTAGTGAAGGGAAAGGATTTGAATCGGAAGAAAGAGTGATTACCTCTATAGTGTCAGCATGACTGACCTCAGCTTCATCCTGACAATAATCATTGTCAATAAGGCGTGAGAAAAGTAAACCAAGTGAGTCAAATTCTACCTCAAGGTCCGGGTTACCCACATCATCATCAGCTGGTGGATCGGAGGAGGCAGTGGTTCTCTTTTGATGGGCCGGTTCTTCACAACTCTAGACTTGGGCCGGATTGTCTTCTCCAGTTTCTCCTGAGGAGTCTTTTTGCTCCAAAATGGATCATCACCCTGTTTGAAAGACGTTAAAGTTAACAGAGGCTATTTAAAGAATCACTACAAGAAATATGTCAACTTATGACCTTCTGTCAGTGACCCTCGAAGAATTGCTCATAAATTTATGACCATTTTAGACCAATTGGTCAAAAGCTGTCTGGGGGCTCTAAACCCTAAACCATAACGACCATTTTGGTCGAAAGGTCATAATTTCATTAGAGGAAATTGTCATAAAGCTAGTAGCACATCCCTTTGCCTCATGCGTAGCTGATAACGACCAATATAAAATGGTCACTACACTTGAGTTTGAATGAATTAGGATGATTAGGCAGCCACCTCGGCAACCTCGCTTATGTGTCCTTTGTCTAGGTGTCATTTTTGCTTGAGTTTTAATATTCAACAGACAGACGAGGGATCACTGACAGGCGGGACCCATTTGACAGATGGGGCCGAGCGCTTAATTCGCCCAAAAAAGATGCACGAGGCAGGAGTCGAACCCACGACCTCGCGCTTGGTTGGCTCGCATGCTACCGCTGGGCTCGAGAGGGACAGATTGCTCACATCTGGGAGTTTTTCTATACATTATATAGAACTACGGCTCTCTCGTATCATTGACAAGTGGGACCTTCCGACCAGGTGGCGGCGGGTGGCATCGAACAGAGCAACACTTAGCGTTTTTCTAGGTCTTCCGACCAGGTGGCGGCGGGCGGCGGCGGAAGCAACCAGCAAGCGTCGCTCGGACGAGGCGGGGCGGTGGGGCGGCGGGCGGCGGCGGTGATCGGCCGGGTGGGGCTGGCGGCAGAAGCAACCAGCGAGGCGGAGGCGGCGAGGCGGGGCCACGACAGAACGGCAGCGACCTCGCCCGCTCGCGTTACGCATGGGGACTTCGCCGCCCGTGAAACATGGGGTGCCGCCACCGCCGCAAGCAGACCTCGCCCACGTATGCACCCCTCTCCTTCCCCCTCCTCTTCCCGTCTCCTCTCTGTTGATGTCAATGATTTGATGTAGATTTGTTAGGAGAATCTTGAGTGATTTGATGTAGGTTTGTTGTAAGCTTGGAAAAATCTCTTGGAAATGTCATTGATGAATTTGGTAGAAATTGTGAAGAGAATTTCTGTTGATGAAATTATTAGGAGAAATGTTGTTGATGAAATTGTTAAGAATTCTTTTGGAATTCAGTCAATTGTTACTGGTAAATTATGTTGTCAGCAATCAATAGAACAGAGCTCGAGTTGGTCTTTCCCTGAAACAGGATCCTGGGGTTGATGTAGATTTGATGTTACACCTCTGAAATTTCAGCCTCAAATCCGTGAAAGGACCTGAATATTGATGTAGATTAGATGTAAACTAGGAAAACTCTCATTGATGTAGATTTGATGCAATCTTGGAAATGGCATTCATGTAAATTGACAGTGGTGTTATTGTTGGTGGTTTAACCAAAATAGTTCTTAGTGGCAGCATATATTGTTATTGTTGGTTGTTTAACCACCTCTGTTTTTTGTGAACCATCATGTTTTAGTTAGCTTTTCTTTTCTCCCATGTGAAATCTGTATTTCCATTTGAACTACTTTTTATTGCTCCCATGTGAAATCAGAAACCATGTGAACTGGACTAAAGTAGTGAGGAATTGGAAATAGCTGAATGTTGTGCTTAGGCAGTTAGCATATAAACTTGGGTGCCTACCTTATTTTCTGGAATTTTAGCTTCCATTACTTCCATCCATTTTCATTAATTAATGTTGATGCACTTAGATTGATTTGCTAAGTTGCAACAATTTGTTGTCTTTGGCAGATGGATAGAAGCTGGATTAGACAAGGAGTTAGAAAGTTTTCAAAAGAACATATGAAAGGAGTTGATGATTTCATGGCATTTGTTCGGGCAAATTTTGCCAACGATGCTCACATTCTTTGCCCATGTTGTAAATGCCTCAACCGGCCCAATAATGGCTCAATGAAGAGTGGAAGATCATCTGTTTCTTAATGGGATGCCCAGCACATATGATAGATGGATATATCATGGAGAACCTTTAGACAGACAACCTCAACATTTTGAAGCTGATACGGAGGCCCCTCATATGATGGGTGGTGGTGATGCTGGCATTGATTTCATGGAAAAGGTTTTGCGAGATAATGCTGGTTTGGAGGAAGAGGATGGGCATGAAGATGATAGGATTCCTGACCTATTGAAGGATTTGTACGATGCTGAAGATCGTGCTGATGGACAGAAATCGTTGTTTGCTGAGGTGTTAGAGGAGGCGAAGCGCGCAGCTCATGAAGGGGGTAAATTTTCAAGATTTAACTTCACCGTGAAGTTACTCCACATCAAGTCTTTCTACCGGATTAGCAATGCCGCATTCAACGCAATACTCCGTCTTTTGAGCTTGCAATTCCCTGACAGTTGTGTTCCTAGATCTTATGATGAAGCATTGAGCATAATCCATGGTGGGGTTAGGTTATGTGTCAATACATGTGTGCCCAAATAAGCGTGTCTTGTTTGGAAGGATTTAGCAAAGCATGACAACTGTCCAAATGCAATGCATCTAGGTGGAAAGATCTTGATGGGAAGAAGTCAATACCGGAGAAGGTACTGAGGCACTTTCCCTTGATACCAAGGCTGCAGGGGATGTTCATCTCAAGAAATCATCGCTTGAGGTGCAGTGGCACAAAATTTGAAGGCGGCAACACATGGACAATGAGCTGAGCCATCCAAATGGATGGAGAGGCATGGAAAGAGTTTGACCGTATACATTTTGATTTTGCTGCAGATCCAAGGAACATAAAACTTGGCATTGCCACCAGATGGGTTTAATCCGTTTGGGAACATGAGCACGTCTTATAGCATGTGGCCAGTTTTTGTGGTGCCGTACAACCTGCCACCATGGGCATGCATGGATCAGTCCAACTTCATGATGTCATTGCTTATCCCGGGTCCAGAGTCTCCAGGAAAGGATTTTGATGTCTTTATGGAGCCCCTCGTAGAAGAACTGCTCCAGCTCTGGACTGGTGTACCTACATACGATGCCTTGAGTCCGGAAGAAAAGTTCAATCTACGTGCTGCAATCATATGGTCCATCCATGATTTCCCGGCTCTGCACACTCTGTCTAGGAGGATCACAGCGGGTTATCAGGCTTGTGTCCATTGTGACAAAGACCCTTGCTCAAAGAGAATAAGGAGCAAGATCTGCTATATTCGGCACCGCCCGCTTTCTTCCCGAAACCATCATTTGGCGAAGAAGCAAAAGATTTTAATGGTGAGAATGAAACCCGTGACAAGCCAGCTGAATTCACTAAAGAAGAGCTGGAGCAACAACTTGAAAAGGTGAAAGATGTGAGACCAGGAAAATTTGGCGAAGAAAAGAAAGCGTGAGGAAGGTCAATGTTGGGGCGGAGGTCTTGTTTGTGGGACCTGCCATACTGGGCTGATCTGAAATTAAGGCATAATCTCGATGTAATGCACATTGAGAAAAACATATGCGAGAATCTGCTAGGGAGGTTTTCTGAACATTGAAGGGAAGACAAAGGACACGGTTAGTTCTAGGCTTGATTTGGAGGACATGGGCATAAGAGAAGATTTGCATCTACAGCACAATGAAGATGAAGATTCATTTGAAATTCCACGAGCATGGTATACAATGAATAAAGAACAAAAGCTTGCATTCTGTGAATTCCTAAGAGCGGTGAAATTTCCAGATGGTTATGCTGCTAACCTAGCAAAGTGTGTTACTTCTGATGGATTCAAGCTTTCAGTACTGAAAACCCATGATTGTCACATCCTCCTCCAAAGGATTTTACCGGCGGGCCTCCGAGGAATCATGCACAAGGATATATATGAAGTGGTTGCTGAGCTGGGAAATTTCTTTAGAGAACTGTGCTGCAAAACCCTCAAGTTAACTGTCTTGGAAAGACTTGAAAAAGAAATCCCAATTATTCTTTGCAAGCTCGAGAAGATTTTCCCTCCAGCTTTCTTCACCGTGATGGTCCATTTGGCAAAGCGCTTACCCAAAGAGGCAATGCTTAGAGGCCCCTGCAATACGGTTGGATGTACCCAATCGAAAGAAGGCTGCTTACTTGTAAGCGTTATGTGCGAAACACAGCAAGACCTGAAGGTTCTATTGCTGAAGCATATGTCGTTGACGAGTGCTTGACTTTTTGCTCTAGATACTTTGGTGATGTGGAAACAAGATGGAACCGGCCGGGCAGAAATAGAGAGCGGTCTGATTCGCAAAGTGGTGATGTCTCTGTTTTCAACCATGGTGTGAACTTTCTTGGAGCCTCACAATACTTGGAGGCTGGTGATGAGTATGACAAGATGGTTTGGTTTGTGCTCAGCAATTGCGCCGAGGTTCTACCATATATCGAGTACGTTATATCTTGTGCACTCATTATATATATATATTTTTTGCTTGGGTTGGCACCAGCCTAATGTTTTAATTCACATGTTTTGTTGGCATTGTAGGAAATGCAAGGAAGAGTTAAATCAGGAAGAAAGCAATATCAATGTCGATAAAAGGGTTGCCAAGGTGTTTGCTAATTGGTTTAAGAATCATGTGAGATCTTTAGCCACATGTTTTATGTTTTCTGTGTTATTCACCCATTGTTAAATACCATTGTTTGCTAAATGGTTTATTTGTGCAGATTGGAAAGTTGCATGAGGAGAAGAAGGTCATTGATGATCTATTTGCTTTGGCATGCTTACCGGATAAGCGGTGAGAGTGTATTCAGCATGCATTGTCGATGTTGTCGATACCACACCGTTGACCGCGAGGAAAAAGGAAGACACAGAATAGTGGAATGCGTCACGAGGGGTCACATGATGGTGAGATCATTGACTTCTATGGTCAGTTGAGAAGCATCGTGAGAGTTGCGGTACAACTCTAGTGGAGGCATCCATCGCTCGGTTGTCTTATTTCATTGTGTTGGTTTGAGCTTGGTAGCAAGAAGAGGAGAGACTCTTTTGTCAAATATGATGGCCACTTCAAAAGCATCAACACTGCAAGGTGCTGGTATAAGAGTGATCCCTTTATTCTAACAACACAAGCAACAATGGTGTTTTATCTGCCAGACACTCTTTTGCACGGAAAATGGCGAAGTTGTGCAAAACTTTCAAAGATGACACTTCTGGAGTGTGATTGAAACTGAAGTGGAAAAGGGCCCCGGTGGTGGTGGACTAACATACCAGGATGATGATTCTACGGAAGTTCCGTTGCAAGCTGATGATGACTCTATGGAAGTTCCGGTGCAAAGCAGAGTGCGAAGGACCGAACGCAGCGTGATCGTTGGTGCAGCAATCCAAGAAAAGAAGAAAGGTGGTACAGGATGGACATGAAAGCGAGGATGAGGAAAACCGGACTGATCATACTATGCTGCAATATTGTAGTGATGATGAGGAAAACAGGAGTGGGCATAGAGTTTCGTATTGACGACGATGAGTAGTATTTTGTAAGCATTTTGGATGCAAAACACATTTTGTAGCAGATGATCCTGATGTAGTTTTTGGTTGTGATGTGATGCTGTTTTTGGTGAACTGAAGATGTGATGCTGTAGCAGATGCTGTTTTTGGTTGTGATGCAAAACATTGCAAAATGATCAGACAGAATATGTTTAGTTCAAGTTTTGTTTAGCAGATGTAGTTTTTGGTTGTTTTTGTGATCAGACAGAATATGTTTTGTTTTTGGTAGTTTTGAACTGAAGATGTTTAGTTCAAGTTTCAGAACTGAAGATGTTTAATTCATGTTTTTTTGAACTGAAGATGTTTTGGTCAGAGCAACTGAATTTTGCAAAAAAATATGCGCGAGCGGGGACTCGAACCCACGACCATGCGCTCGTTTCACTGTGTTTGTACCACTGGGCTAGGAAGAGGCTACTGATCATCTACTCTATGCCATCTCTTTTCAAATTGTTAAACCAGGCAAGTATTTAACACATACCTCGCTGACAAGTGGGCCACTCGACCCACTCGCTGACAAGTGGACCAGTTTGCTTCAACTGAATTTTAACTGAATTTTGCGCTATTTTAACTGAATTTTAACTGAATTTTGCGCTATTTTAACCCATTTCATTGTGAGCAAAAAGATATGCGCCAGCGGGGACTCGAACCCACGACCATACGCTTGTTTCACTATGTTTCTACCACAGGGCTAGGAAGAGGTTGCTGGTTTTGTACTCTATGCCCAGCCTTTTCAATGTGTCAAACAACTCGCTGACAATTGGGCCCGCTCCTCCTCCTATCCACTCTTTTCCCCACTCCCCCTCTCCACTCCTCCTATCCACTCCTCCCACCGCCGCCGCATACTTTCTCTCCGTCGCCGACTCTCCGTCACCGTGGGTATGAATCCGCTTCCTCTTCCTCTTCCTATCTACTGTTATGATAGATTAGGGTTCCTGCCGCCGGATTAGGGTTTGATTAGGATGTTTTTAGGGTGATGGCGACGCCTCCCGGCGCCTCTGCTGGTCCGACGCCTCCCAAGGCAGCTTCTTGGCGACCACTTCTTCTCGGACTCCTTGTGTAAGCCATCCGCTTCATATCCTCTCTCCTTTCTCTTACCTTTCTGTTGAGTCGCTCTTCCTCATTTGTGTCCATAATATAAGCCATATACCTGCAAGTATTCAGATTCAGATCACCAATTATAATGCAAGGAGTGAGTGGTTCTCAATTTCAAGGGAAAAGCCTTGGAACAAAAAGGAAGCATAATGTGAAAGAACATCCACATTATTAACTAATATAAGACTTTTAGTGATCTATAAAGAGTCTTATATTAGTGTACAGAGGGAGTAGTAGTCTAGTATGAATAGGCATTGCTCTCATATTCAAAATTTATGGGTTACACTCAAAAAAGGCAACCTGAATATTGCCCAGGACCTACTCACCAACTTTCTCTCGCTCTTATCCTTTGCTTCTTTTTCATATTTACGGATGGTCCGGTCATCAACTTGACCACTCAAGAACAATATTTGCCCTCCATGATCGACTTCCCAAAGCATCTGAAGCCATGAAACAAAGAAAATAAATTTTCCTTAAGGTTAAAAACACTAGAGAAAAAAACCTACAGAACACCAGAAGTAAGATGATTAGAAGAAATACAGAAATGGGCAAACCATAATAGAAGAATTGGCTACTAATTTGTTAGCTACTATTTTTCTTGCTAGCCTCTAGAATAAGAGGCCAAATGTTGGCAAGTTTTGGTTTTGCTAAATTACGACCACCCAAAACATAGGCTGGCCAACTTACGGCTGTAAACCAAGCATGCCCTAAAGAATAAAGGAGGTGGTTCCGTAGACAACGAAACATGAAGGTTGAACAAGCTAGAAGATCAAGAAGATCACTCCTATATTTTCTGCCGAAGCAATTCATGGCATTCCATACAAATAAAACTCACAAAATCAAATGAGAAACCTTCTGGATCATCAACTTCTCCAGAATGTTATCTTTGTGTTAAATGGGGCACAAGATAATTAACTATTTTAATCATTAACTTGGTATCAGCTTTCACAAAACTAATAACAATAGTGTGATGGCATTGTGTTAAATGGGTGTAATATTGAAACTGTTGTTTTGCTGTACACTATTGGTCCATTTATAATAGATATGGTTCTGGTCAATTTATAGTAGATATGGTTCTGGTCAATTTATAGTAGATTTTAGTGTTGTTGCTGTTGGTGGTCACCTGATGTTGCTTTATTCTTTGTTGATGTTGATGTGCTTGTTTTAGTGTTAGTTTACTATGCTATTGATGTTGATGTGCTTGTTTAATTTACAATGCTGCTTTTAGGATAAGTGAGATGGCTGGCTTGGAAGGTTCTGAGTTCTTCGAGATCATAATTGAGAAATCTTGCGGTAGGCAGGTATGTTTATCATCACTCATTTCTTTATCATCACTCTGCTTGTCTAGTGCTTGATTGCCACAATTAACCACCGCTTGACCCTCGCTGCAGAGAAATTTGCTGACAAGTTTGGCGAAGATGCTCTTGGCCGTGAGCCCCACAAAGTGAAGCTGCGGTAGGCGGCAGCGGGCTTCACAGCTGTGGGAAGTGTTGGTGGTGTTTGATGGTGAAGGCCACATGTACCTAGGGCCCGGTGGGAGCATTTCGCCCGCGCCCATGAGCTACAGCTCGGGTACTTCCTTGTCTTCCGCTACAACGGCGAAGCCATGTTCACCGTGAAGATGTTCGACAACACCATGTGCCGCATGTACTACCAGCACGACGACGATGCCAGTAAGCTCTCTGCCTCTCTTCTTCCTGTCCTTTTGGCTTCCTCTACTTGCACGACGACAACACCATGTTCACACTTTGTTGCATTTGGCCAGGCAATGGGAGCAGCAGCGGGGATGACTTAACCTTGCTATGGTGGTGGCGGACTGACGACCTTGCTATGGTGGTGGCGGATGGCGACCTTGCTATGGTGGTGGCGGACGGCGACCTTGCTATGGTGGTGGCGGACGAAGACCTCGCGATGGTGGCGGCGCCTGCAATCCCACAGCTTGGCGACAGGACCATGCCAATTGTGGTAGAGGAGTACATCCGCGTTGGGATTCGCCACTCTGAGCGCATCAGGTTGATGAAGGAGAAGAAGGAGGAGTGAAGATGTTAAGAAGGTGTTCAGCATGTTAGGTTTAAGCTTGTTAGTGTAATATGAACATGTCAATGTTAAGTATGTCAGGTTTAATTTTGTGCATGCTCATGCATGCTGTATGACAGTGTCATCTAAAAAAGTCATGTTTTTAACAATGAATATTCAGTTTGGTAATTGATGGGAATTGAAATTTTGTATGCATGCTCATGGATGAAAGATAAAATTATGGGTTTTTGTGCATGCTCCTGTATGAAACAATATAAGTTTCATTTTTTGAATGCTAAAAACATGACTCAAACCCTATCCACGGACGACCGCCGTGACTAAATCCGCCGGTTTTTGAAAACACCGTAAAAATTCAAAAACCGTTTTCATTTTGAATGCAAAAGACATGCGTTTTTAAATTGAAGCGCCTACAAGGAGGGGCACCCCAAACGGCGCCATTCCATGTCTATCTCAAAGTAGACCCTATTTTACGGACGGTTGCCAAAAAGCATGCATTTCCGACCCTCGTAGCTACTCCCGGCAATTCGGACCACCTTCGGCCGATTCAGCTGGAACCGGCTGGAATTTGAACTGCGGGTCCTCCATAGCTTGCCCGTTATTTTCACTAAAAATGCTTTTTAGCTTCACAGGTAGGCATTCCATCACAGAATCGACAACAGATTTGCACGGCTCAAACCCTAGCCACGGACGGTCGCCGCGACGAAATCGGGTTTTTTGAAAAACACCGTAAAAAATTCAAAAAAAATCAAAAAAATGGGAGACCTCCGCGTCACATCATCAAATGTGTCCTACCAACTAGCAAAAATACTAAACTTGCAATACCGGCGTTTTCTTGAAAAAGTGTTCTAAAAAACGACCTATCACGAACGAAGATTCATGCCTTTCAAGCCAAACTAGCAATGATATGGCCGCATCCGTTGAATAGTTTACGATAATATGCCCAAATTGGGCGCATGCCTCAAATCTTGTGATGGCAAACAATGTTGCCAAAGCGAGGTTCCAACTTGTTTAACAAAAAACCGTTTTCATTTTTTGAATGCAAAAGACATGCGTTTTTCGTGAAGCGGCTACAAGGAGGGGCACCCCAAACGGCGCCATTCCATGTCTATCTCAAAGTAGACCCTATTTTACGGACGGTTGCCAAAAAGCATGCATTTCCGACCCTCGTAGCTACTCCCGGCAATTCGGACCACCTTCGGCCGATTCAGCTGGAACCGGCTGGAATTTGAATCATGGGTCCTCCATAGCTTGCCGTTATTTTCACTAAAAATGCTTTTTAGCTTCACAGGTAGGCATTCCATCACAGAATCGACAACAGATTTGCACGGCTCAAACCCTAGCCACAGACGGTCATGAGCGAAAATCGGGCCGGTTTTGAAAAACACCGTAAAAAATTCAAAAAATCAAAAAATGGGAGACCTCCGCGTCACATCATCAAATGTGGCCTACCAACTAGCAAAAATACTAAACTTGCAATACCGGGCGTTTTCTTGAGCTACTCGGTATGATTTTAACCATGATTTCTACAAAGTTTACAAAAAACCCTATTTTTTCTACACCCAAACCCAAAAGGATTTCCCTCCCACACCAAAATTTTCCCTCCACCAAAATTTCCCTCTCCCAAAATTTCCCTCCACTCCCTCTCCCACTACCAGGCAGGACCCACCACTCCCTCTCCCACTAACATGCGGGATCCCCTCCCCTCCCCTCCCAAAATTTCCCCATTCCCCTCCCCTCTCCCCGACGAACCCGCTCCCACTCCCCACCTCCCCACCATAGCGCCGCCCCTCCTCTCCACCATAGCGCCGCCCCTCCTCTGCTCCACCCCACACCACCGCGCCCCCCCCCTCCCTCCCCTCCTCCGTGCCGCGGACTACAACGACGACAGCGGCGGCTACATTGACTACATCAACGACGACGGGCGGCTACATCGACGACAGGCGCGATCGAAGACGACCACCGCTGCATCGGCCAACATCATCTCCCCTAGGTACTTCTCCCCTTGATCCATCTGCCCTCCTCTTGTGGATCCACCTCCCCTCTGGTGGATCCATCTCCCCTCTAGTAGATCCCCCTCATGGGTTAGGATATTCTAGGGTTTGGGTGGTTCGTTTATTGTTGCGTGGGGATGATCTCCTCTAGTTCATGGGGTTAGGGTTAGGGTTCATGGGGTCGTGGTGGTTCGTGATTCGTTTGGTCCTCTAGTTCATGATCTCCTCTAGTTCATGGACCTCCGTGGTTCGTTTGGTTCGCTTCATGGTTTAGGGTTCATGATTTTAGGGATGGGGATGGATGGGGAAGTGGATGATTTAAGGTGATCAACAGAAGCATTGGAGTGGAGAAGAGGGTTGGGCTGGGTGGGAGAAGAAGAGTCAAGCTGGAGCCAACGAGGCTGCAGGGGGAGACAAGCAAGGTGTGATTCTGTCGGGGTTTCGGCCGGATCTCCCTCCCTCACGGCGAGGCTGCAGATGGGGATGGATGGGGAAGTGGATGATGTCTGGTTGATGGTGCTTGCTTGTGTATGGTTCAATTACTCAGCTAGCATAGATGGTGAATTAGGTTTCCAACAGCACTTCGAAAAGAAGCTACTTGCTTCCTTGTTTGTATCAACAGTACTTTCTTGTTTGTTGCCCTTCAATTTCCTTCCTTGTTTGCTTGTTACTGTCAGTAGCACTATGCTTGTTTCTATCAGTAGCACTTTCCATGCTTGCTTGCTTGTATTATGCACTTTGCTTGCTTGCAACTTGGGTTAGTATGAACATGTACTTGATTGCTTGTAGCACTTTGCTATCAGTAGCACTACTGGGGTTTGTAGCAGTGTTCTTCTTTCACGATATGTGCATGAAGCTTGTGTTCTTCTTTCCAGTGAACACGGGAATGCTTAGTACTTATTGTGGTATTGGAATTCCTGCTGTGTTAAGGCAATATGACTAGTTTTAATATATACTAGATTGGTGCTAGAGAATTTTGATTGCTGTAATATACAAGGTTGATTCTAATTGTCAAAATGTCTTAACTTGTGTCATCTAGTCTGTAGCCATTTTTGTGTGTAGAGACAAAGCATAATCAATAGTTGAGTATAGTTTTTTCATCTCGCTTTTGTAATCGCTTTCAAGTATAGTTGTTTCATGCTTTACCAGTGGCAACATCTAGTTGTTTTGAAGGTCCTCATGATATACTCGTCTAGCTTCCTGTCAGACTGTCTAAGCATGTGTACATGACACCAATTCACTAGTTCATGTTGCATGCTTGCTAGCATACATGTTGCTTGGTCGGCATACATGCTTAATTAGGGTTTCCATCGGCATTACTTGCTTGTATCACTAGCACTTGGAGAAGAATCTACTTGCTTGCTTATTAATTAGGGTTTGTATCAATAGTACTTGCTTCCTTCTCTTCATTTTCCTTCATTGCTTGCTTGTTTCTATCAGTAGCACTTTGCTTGCTTGTTTCTATCAGTAGCACTTTGCTTGCTTGCTTGTATTAGTAGCACTTATGCACTTTGCTTACTTGCTCCTAGTGTACATGCATGCTTGTTTGGTGCACTTACATGTTTTCTTAATTAATAACACTAGATCACTGTATTGTTTATCCATCAAGTTTGTTTCACATGTATTACATGTATGTGCATGATGGTCCAAATGCTTTCCTTTATTGATACAAGTGCATCATTTTACTTTATCCTGTTGTATCTCGATTGTTGTTTATTCTATTTTGCAAGCACCACCTCAAGATCATCCATGGCAAGGAGGACAAGGTCAAGCATGAGGCCAACCGTTGGTATGCAACTTGCTCCTTGTGGCCGCTTTCATAAAATCTGTGTCTTAATATGCTAAGTGAAATGTATTGCTTTAATCTGAATAAGTTTGGCTTAATTGTGCCTGTGTCTGTTAGTCTTCCTTACACGAATAACTAGGATTAAATGATAATAAAATTTCATAAGATATGTTTGGCTGCCTGTCCATGCATTCCAAACATTCACCTAATAGTTATGTTTCAGATATCATGCAAAGAAGAGCCTCTCACCGAGTACGAGAAGGTTAGGGCTAGAAACATCATGAGGAACAATCGGATGTTCAGGTCCCTTGGCATCGGTGCAATAGCGTCGATGGTTAGGAAAACAAATGGTTTACAAGAAGGTAGAAGTGATGAGGTTCAAGAGGGTAGTGGAGTTATCAATGATGACCCAGAGTACAATCCTAAGGAGGATGAAGTTATTGATGGAGAGGAAGTGGATGATGTTGTAGTCAACAGGATTGTTAAGGTGCAAACTTCTGTCTTGCTTGGAGGGTTGGGGTTCATTATTCTATGTTATTCCTTGTGCTCACATATTTCTCTTGTGATCTAATGCTTTTTTCCGTCTGTTTATACGAGGCAATTGAAGGAATCTAGGACAAAGAGGCCCGGTGTTAAGAAGACAACCAAGAAGAAGCACAAGAGCTCGTAAACATCTCCTGCAATGCCTCCGGGAAGGGTGATGGCCCCAGCTCAGTGACAAAAAAGAGGATCCTGAACTGATGAACCTGCCCTTGATAGAGTCACAAGGCGAGAAAGAAAGGATGGCGTGCTGACGGACCATCGTGAAAGTATGCTGCTCATGGACTCTCGGACCTCGGTGCAAACGGGTGATGAGTTGCCGCCCATCGATGAAGGAACCACTCTCGGCATGGATGGAAATGGGTAATCGCCTAGATGAAGCAGAACCATCTGCATTGATGAAGCAGCATCCCACACAGGACCTCAAACTGTTGCACCTTCTATTGATGTGAATGTCATCATCAATGAAGAAGAACAACGACTTGTGCTTCAATCAGTGCAAGTTGACCTTTGCAATGCTATCTTTTACTAGTGCATTTTCCAAATGGAATGATCATGTATGCTTTTGTTGATTCCTGCATTTGTCGATTTCTATTCTAATTTATGAGTTCGGTTTCATTTTCGATGCAATGACTCCCAAGACTAGACTTAGAAAGGGCAGAGGGCTAGAGAGGATCACCAAGTCGCTTGGTAGCAAGGTGCCTATCCAAATTGTCAAGGGATGATTCGTTCAAAGAAGCCTCTGCTGACAAAAGCTTGCTTCACGAGTGTGGACTCGTTGCAAAAAGCCATCTTCCGGTTCTTCCTCACTTCAAGCTATACAAAAAATGCTATTCTATTGAGAACTACATTGGAAAAGTTGTTGTAAGCTACTTGTTTCATAGTTAATGTGCTATCTATTTTCTGTTACACCTATGCATGATCACTAATATTGTTCCTACCTTGTTTGCTATCTTGGTAGGCAAATTTTGAGATGAACACGGACTCGGAGACCATCAAGACCTCGTGCAAAGATATTCTGCGAGAAATATTCAAAGAACAGACGCCATCAGATGAAGAAGAAGTATTTTGATACCGTAGCCGCAAATAAAGTCAGCATTAATTCTCCGGTGCCTGATCTAACGGATGGTGAATGGCAAGCTCTGGTGGAGATGTGGTCTACCCCAAGACACAAGGTTTGTCTCTGCTTTGTTTGATGCTTTATGTTCTGCACATGATATGCTAGTGCTAGATCATGCTGACAGTATGCTTTTTTGTAGAAAACCTGTTTGTCGAACAAGATGAATCGACAAAAAGTCGTGTACAATCAAAGAACTGGTTCCAGGCACTAAACAGCAAACAATATTGACACTGTGAGAAAACTTATCTAGAGACCTTAAATTTGGTACAACATTGAATAACATATATGATTCTTGCTGAATAAAAGTTTGATTTTTGTTGAAAAACATTTCAGAAAGAAGAGCGTAAGGGTGAGGAGCTGTCTGCGATTGACTTGTTTAAGGCCACCCACAACAAAGAAGAAGCACGGGTTTTGAGCTACCAAGACCTGCTATAGTAAGTCACTCCATGCTTTGCCTGCTTTGATTCACAGTACCAACTTTGAAGCTTTGATGATTTGATGTTGTTTGACTCGAGCTACCAAGAACACATGCTATGTTCCATGCTTTGATGTTGTTTGATAGTTCAACAAAGATATCGAGAACTTCTTGTCAGAGCTATTTGATGCATTTTTTATGATATGATGAAATTTGATCTGAATGTTAGTTTGATGATCGTCTCACTCGGGAAGCCATCTTATATAGAACCACCATTCTAGGCTTAATGAAGTGATCATATTGTTCCAATTGCATGTCTCCAGGTCACTAGTCATCATCTTCTTGTATAGATTTTGTGTGCTGGTTTGATTACTTCAAATAATCCATTTGTGTGCTTTGGTTTGGTTTCTCTTGCTTGGTTTGGTTTGCAAAATGTGAAATAGATCTCCACTAATGCCTATCATTTTCCTCCATATGCTAGCGTGAGATGGAAAAAAAATGAAGGAAGCGCTTATTACCAGGAAGGTGAAGAGCCAAAGTCTGCTGTTGAAATTGTCGAACAAGTCCTCAAGACCAAAGTTAAGGAAAGCACATTCCTCGGGAATGTTGGGCTCGATCATCTAGGAACAACTCCAAGCAAAGTTCTTGCTCATGTTCGTGACCTTGAGCAGAAGCCGGAGAGGTCCGAGCTTCAAGCTGAACTGGTGCAAGAAGAATTGGCGGCAATCAAGATGAAGGCGGAAGAATCAAGTCTGACGCGACAAGGAACTTGAGCTCTGCGCAAGAAGTCTCAAGAACAGAAGAGAAGTTAGCCCACTTGATGGCTCTCTTTGGGTCTAAGGCGGTTTGATGGTACATGCAGTTTGTCTTTGAACCTCTTTGTCTTTGAGCTGTGAACCCGGAGCTAAGGTAGTTGAGCTAAGGTAGTTGAGCTGTGAACTGTGCATTTTGAACACGTGGAACCTGCTTTGAGCGTGTGAACCTGTTTGAACTCGTGAACACTGTGGAACTCGCTTTGAACCTGTGAAACACAGGAGCTGAGCCGAGCTGCATTTTGTTACATTTTCCTATTTGAACACAGGGAGCTGTGAAGTTATGTGATCCTCGTGAACCTGTGTTTATTTTCTGAGAAGTTATGTGGATCACTTGTGCACCTGGGCTTGTGGATCACTTGTGGATCACTTGTGCACCTGGGCCTTTCTGTTTATAGTTATGCAAAATGAGAACCTGGGCTCTAAAAAGGCCAAGGCCCAAACAAGAATTAGACCAAAAAGGCTTGGGCCTAAAAAAGAAATGACTGTAAGAAAAAAATAATATAAAAGGCTGCATAACAGAAAATAAAAAGGTCGAGGCCCAAATTCGAACTAGACTAAAAAGGCTGTGGCCCAAAACAATAGTGGAATATAAAAAAATCAGCAGAAAAAGGCTCCATTCCCAGAAAATAAAAGGCCAAATTATTGGGCCAGGCCCATGCAGATAAGCAAAATAAAGAGAAAAAAAAATTAAATGGGCTGAATTATTGGGCTTGGCCCATCAAGACGGCTGAAATGGACCGGGCTGATTCTATTTTACGACCTTTTCATTTGGTCGTAAGTCTGCCACGTCAGCTTGCCACGGTGGATCTGACGTGGTGTGGTCGGATTGCTAGTGACCAAAACAGTTGGTCGTTAAATCTACGACCTTTTTTTTGGTCATAAACGTTTGCGACCATTCCAGAAGAAAGGTCGCTATAGTCAGTTTACGACGCCCAGCTTTTGACCTTATGTTTTTGGTCACAAAAAGGTCATAAATGTATATTTATGACCATTCAGTGACCAATAGTGGTGGTCATAAGTTGACATATTTCTTGTAGTGCATGGCCAGATTTCATAAAGGTATATGATATGAGGTTTACAGCTGGCAGTTTGTTCTTGGCAGAAAAAGGAGCCAGGCCGGTTTGAGCGCAGGCAGTCTCAGGTTCATTCAACATCTTCTTAACAGCCTCAGTGACTTCATCGTCCCCAATTTGGACTTCAATGTGTCGTAGAGGGTCTTTTAAGTCTTCTGTGTATTCGCAGATCAAACCGGAGCGCCGGCTTAGGGGTAGTATGCTCCAAAATATCCAGCAGCGGGCAAGGTCAACTCCGGTCAACCCATTAGCCATGAAGGCCCAGAGCTTGGATAATTGAGGAGCATATTTTCTTCTCTCACTTGCAGTCAGTCTTTGAGGGAAGGGATGTGTATTTCTTAACCGTTCCGGACGGTAACCCGGCAAGGGATTTTCTCCATCAGGCGAAGTATCTTTGCAGTAGAACCATGTTGCATTCCATTCTTTGGGATGGCTGTGCGATTTAGGCGTGAGGATAAGTGACTTCTTTTCTCTTTTGAATCGCCATGCCGCCTAGCTACGTGGTGGGGCCATTCAGAATTGATCTGGGCGGGTTAGGCTGGAAACAATCTCTGAATAGTTCAAATTGAGGATCCTCTTGAAAGAACACCTCACGTAGCACTTGGAAGTGATGATGTTGGTTACGGAGTTAGGGCCGATATCTTGTGGACGCAGCTTGGAAGTTGGCCAAGAGATCCCGATAAAACTTTGAACCGGGTGGACTGAAGCCCCGGGCCAGATGGTCAGCAAAAACAACAACTTCTCCATCCTTGGGTTCCAGAGAATTTTCCGAGCCAGGGACCCTCCAGTGAATGACATCTTTTTTGCCCAAAGTGCCAATTTTGACTAAGTTCTCTAGCTGCGTCTCGGTCACTCGAGAAGGGACCCAGTTGCACTCATATACTTGCTTGGCCATGGTGCAATCTGCAAAACATTAATACCGGTTCAAGAATATGTTGGAAGGATATATACTGATGCATTCATTGTTAAATCGGAAGAAGTTATCCATAAACCGGAGTTCTGCAAAGCGGTAGTACTTAGCTAAGATCCTGGCGGTTCAGTAAGGGGACTAATGGTATATGCCGAGTCATCAATTTTTCTACAAAGCTAAACTGCACGGTCTAAAAATGATGCAGAGTCAGAATCAGGTGAAAACAAGTTTCACAAAGGTTACTTAACAGTTTTGGATCTGGAGCATGTTCAGAAAAAGAAGTAAATATTCAAGATTTGAAAAGGAGCACATGCTGAATCCATGAGCAAAGATACAGATAGATCTATGGCCCTGAGAGGTGTGAGGACAAACGGATGGTAAAAATTACCGCTACGTAGAACAAAGATTTGCAGGTTTATCTAAAGACCGCTATATGAACAGGAAGCAACCGGCGAACACCGAAGAACACAAGAACCCTAGAACAGATCTCTACGGGGGAGGAAAGAAGACTTACCGGACACGAGGAAGAAAAGGAAGGTTCTTGGCGGTGTTACGATGCGCTTCGAGTTGATCGTGCCAAGGACGGTGTTGAAGTCGGCAATGGCGGTGAGCTCCAAGCACGGCAGTAAGGAAGACGAAGAGGAAAGGACCGAAGGGGAAAAAGAAATGACCCCTCGGGCCTATTTATAAGGCAAAGGACATGTGTCAGGCGCGAAAATCGAGGGGTCGTGGGCTTGGAAACGGAGCTGTCGCCTCGATTCTCGCAGATCTATTAAACAAAAGATAACGTGGATAACTTTATGACAGGTGACGTCATGCCGGTTCACGACGATCAGAGAAGATGACATCACGGCGGTTCACCAGATTATACAAGATGCAGAAGATGAAGTTTTCTATTGGCTAAGGATTGACATGAACCTGTTCAAATCAATCTGGGGCCTAATGTTGGGGATATTACCGCTAAGTGTAAACCGCCAGACAGGCCGTTAACTTCATCGAGAGTTGAACATATTAAAAGCCCAAGTAGGCGAGAGGGCTTATGGCCCATAGCCGGTTCATACCTGTAATTGTAAACCGCCTCAACATGTAGCTTGTATTGTAAGTTAGGAATAGTAGAGACCGAGCCGGATACATCTATGAACCGTGCCGGATTAGAAGTTTACCAAGGCGTCACCCATGTATATAAGGGGCGACCCGTGGCGGTTTGGGGACAGACAACCACAACTCGAGGCTTAGTCGAAGCTTGTTTGCTCCCTAGTCATCGAAACCCCATCAATTCCATCACAACTAGACGTAGGCCTTTACCTTCATCGAAGGGGCCGAGCTAGTATAAATTCTCGTGTCCTTGTGTCCGCTTTAACCCCTTCAAGTTAACCCGTAGCGATGGCTCCACGACTAAGTCCTTTCACGAGGACATCTGCCGTGACAAACCCACGACAAGCCCCGTGAACCGGTCTTCAAGTTGGGGATGCTCCTCGATTCTTCCGAACTGTTCTTCATCTTCGTCGTCGGTCTTGAAAACTGGGTCAACAAATCTGTTCATCTTCGATCTTGAGGATCGATCGCCGAAGTAAATCCGAAGAGTTTACACCTCGGGTATCCGAGGAGCCCCTTTAAGTTCTCGGCCTTTATCAATGCCTTGTTATTTTTATGCCACACCTCGGGTTTGAAGTTGTTCCCGAGCGGCAACGTCCTCTTACGTCGGAGCTCCAACGTCGGACTGCATTCGAGGTATCATTAGCAGCCGAGCACCAACGTTGGACCGCTTCCCAGCTCCAACGCTGGAATGTATCCGAACTCCAACGCCGGACTATGTCCAAGCTCCAACGCCGTGCTATGTCCAAGCTCCAACGCCAGACTATATCCGAGCTCCAACGCCGGACTATGTCCAAGCTCCAACGCCGGACTATGTCCAAGCTCCAAATCCGGACTAAATCCGAGGTGGTGCACCACCTCGGCCATGGGCTGATTTTTATGAATTTAATTCCGAATTATGCAATGTAATCTCTGCCGAGATGTATAGCCAGTAGCCCTGAAGGTGCGCGTTGGCCTAATGTCCGGAATGCACCTGAAGGAAAAAATCAAACTATGACCCTAGTAGCCTCTCGAGACTCCAGTCGATTCATAAAATCAGCACGAGGATCAATTCTCAAATTTCTAAGAAGATATCAGTAACACCCAAAATTTTAACCTTGTTTTATTAATTAAAATTTTGCCAGAAATTAAATTTTTATTTTTCTCGGATTTATTCTTGATCTCGTAAACTCTCTTTTCCCCTAAGTTGTGGAGTTTTTACCCCAAATGAAAACTTTTAAATCAGTGTTGGACTTATTTTCCCTCTCAAATAAAACAATTCTTTATCGGTGGGATTATCAATGTAATTATTTTCCCCACAGGCTTTATTTCTCTAAATTGATTCTTCATGAGTTTTTGGGTTCCATTTGCACTGCAACCCTTTGATAAATTCTTTTAAAAATCCCACCAAAATTTGGAGAAGTCATGTGATGTTTCTAAATCACTTTTATGCAAAAATATCTTTTATTCATGAAATATTTTGAGCTCTACGCCAACTTTTCAAATCTGGTCCAAAGGAGCAGTTTTACACTACAACCCATTTAAATATTTCTTTCTCGCCTCCACCAAAATTTTGAGATGATGGTAGTAGCTTATGATTCAACTTTATGCAATAAACCAGTGATGTTATTTGAAAATTTTGAGTGAATCAACCTCATCTTCATTCTGGCCCAACATGATGGTTTGTACTGACAACCATATTCTTGCTTGCTCTTTGGCCCTTGATTCTTTCCCACCTGCTTGTAGACCATCCTACAAAACCCCTAAGTCTAGGAGCATGCAACCATTGGAAGATTTTTGGTTCATAAAACAGTGCCATTCACCTATACGCCTGTAACTGAAGTTTTGCCAAACTTGCACTAACAAGTTTCTCCTATTAACAAACTATCATCACCACACCATTATCCATCCAAAGAGACCCAGATCTGGAGAATTTGGTCATCACAATTATTGCCTAGCTGCCCTTGGCATTTTGACAAACACACTGAGTGCATAGCCAGATTTGGCATGATTTCAAGGTTACATTGTGAACTTGAGCCCTGGCCTATCCACCATGTCCCTTGATCCCTTGCTAACCCTAAACTAGCCTCACATTTGCCAGCCCGCTCAAGCACGCTTAGGCTACCCCGGCATTTCGTCGAACACGTCTCCGGCGTGCTCGGCACGCCCAGAGCGTCGTGCTTACACGACGCGGCGCCTCGAGCCGCCTCGTCTCGCCTCAAGCACCTGCTCCGCCCTTGGCCAACAGCAGCTAGCACGCCACGTATCCCTTGCACCGCCACGCCACCCCGACCACCCCTGGCACCCCACAGCGCCACCGCCAGGACGGCCGTGGCGGCTATCGACAACCGCATGCAGTGCCCGGCCGCAGTCGGCGCCGCCCGAGCCACTCCGGCTCGCCACCTGCCCCTGGGAGCCGCACAAGCTCATCCCCTCGCTCGTCGGCTAGCTCTCGTCGCCTCCACATCCCCCTGCTGCTACAGAACGTCGGTCGCCGGCGATCTTATCCCCACCGCCGCAGAACCGACCTTGTCGCGCTATAAAACGAAGCCCCGAGCTCGTCAAGCCCGCAAGCAACTACCCTCACTCCCTCACTGACCCTCCCGTGGTAGCAAAAAGACCAGAGGGGTCGTCTTCTTCTTCTCCGGCAAACACAGCCGCCGCCGCTGTCTCGACCACTCCGGCACCACCAAGGCCTCCCCCTCTCCACTCTCTCCACCAGAAGCTCTCTCTTCCTCCAGTGAACCCATCCGCACCTTGATTTTGATCGGAAACACCGTAGCCCCAAACCCACTGCTCCCGAAACCTCCTCTCATGAAGCTTCGGCCACGGCAGCTCACTCCGTCCCGCCGACCCAACGACCACCGGGAGGACCGCCCTAGTCATGCGGATCCATCCCCACCCTCGGGGCCCGCGAGGAGCAAGCGCCCGGCGACGATCGCCGAGCCCCCGCCTGTTCGGCCAGAGGAAGAAGAGGAAGGGACTGGTCAGCCTGACCAAGTGGGCCCCTGGACCCACTGCCGAGACCCAGCCCCGCCTCCACGTGTTTAAGTGGAAGCGCAAAACCCCGAGTATGTCTCCCCTTCTTCGAAGACGTATTCTGCCCGAAATGCTTTCCTTTTTTTTTTTTATAAAAACAGATTTGACTAAACTTTGACTGGCTATAACTTTTTGAATATAACTCCAAATGAATTGATTCTTTTTCCTACATCTCTCAAATTCTGTCTAGTTTATTTTAAGATTTATTTGAAAATTTTTGAGACAACTTTGTTGTGTTGTTTTTAAAGTATGTGTTGTTTGAATATTTTGAAAATAGGATTTTTGGAGAAGAAGGAAACTTTCAAAAGTTTTTAGGATGCACCCTGCCTCTACACAACTTGAAGGCAAGCATTCTGAACCCCGGCATGATATTTTTGGTGTGTTAATTGACACGTTTATAACACCGCTTTACTTCGGAGAACTCGTTATTTCATGTGATATGGTCATTTGCATGGATGCATACTAATGTTTTCCTTGCTGTTGGAAATGAATATGCATGTGATGGTAATCATCCTCATGTGCCTTGCATGCATGCCGGAAAGGAATCCGGAAAAAGCCTCTGCCTTGGGTAGGCGTGAGCTTGTCGCCAGTCTCCGTTGGGACGGATATGTTCGGTATGGCATGGTAAGGTATAAAGAGCGGTGATTCTATTGATTGAAAATATGTTTGTTTTACATATCATGCAGGAATACTTAAGCCTCCTGAGTCGGCCATAGATCGAGTCTTGTTCCAGTAACCCCCATACTTGTTTCTGCTGCCACTTGTCCTCGCCGTAGGTAGGGTATGGTTCGATAAGTTGTCAACCCTTGTCTTGGCACACACATCGCACAGAGAGGCCATGGTGGAAGATACCGGCTGCATCCATTAGGCATGCCACCTGGTCCGGAGCATGGGTGTTTCCGGTTGGGACGAGAGGGGGCACTCCTTAGAGCGCGATAGAAATTTGATCCCATGCTACGCGAGGTTGTAGCCTCCCCACTTAGAGTTTTTCTTAACAAGTGTCGTGGGTGATTCCAGACACAAGTAAAGTTAAGCTGGTGTGTGCAAGTCAGGCGTGTTTTCGACTAAAAGACCGTAGACGGAATTAGTCCCGATGGACTAAAGAAATCCGTTACTCGTGGGTGAAGAGTACACCCTCTGCAGAGGTATTAAACCTATTAGAATAGCCGTGTCCATGGTTGGGACTACTGATGCAGGTCGGGTCAAGTGTCGGTCTTAGTGTCGGTCTTGAAGGAGAAGCTGCTAAACCGTAACATGGATCATGATTTGTGACTTGTGTTGATTATGATGATTATGATTATTCTTTATCATGGACTAACTATTGCCATTACTTGACTTATTGAGTATCCACAGGACGGTTCTACCTCACGGATATTCACCATAATCGTTTTCTTTATAAGCCCTTTATGTGGCGTCGCATACGCCTTCGATCGCGGGTAACATGCTTGTTATTTATTTTATAAGCCCTTTATGTGGCGTCATTACGCCTTGATCGTGGCATGCTTGTTATTTATTTTATAAGCCCTTTATGTGGCGCCGCATACAGACCCGATCGTGGCATGCTTGTTATTTATTTTACAAGCCCTTTATGTGGCGTCGCACAGACGCCCGACTGTGGCATGCTTGTTATTTATTTTACAAGCCCTTTATGTGGTGTCGCTTAGACGACCGACTGAGGCATGCTTCATATCATGGCCCTTCCGAGGCGTTACTTCGCATAATTCGATCGGTGCATGTTATTTCTACCCCATTATTGCATATTCATGTTACATATAAATAACCTGCTTGCATGCATCAGAGATTTTATTTTATGGTTGACAATGTGATCATAGAACATTTCAGCGCATGATATTATTTATATTATACCCGTGTTCTTAATGTTTGCGAGTACATTCAAAGTACTCACTGGCTTGTCCCTGGCTATTGTCTTGGCCAGATTTCTTGCATGGAGAGGAGCGTTGCGATGACAGCCCCGGAACCTAAGCAATGGTGATAGCAGCCTCGCGAAGAAAGGAGTTAACCTGGTCAGCTGTTCCTCTGGGAAATGGAGTCGCATAGACACTGATGACCCACAAATCGCTTCCGCCATCAACCACTAGAAACCCTTTGTTGTACTCACAGGCCAGAATGGTCTTGTACTACATATTTTGTATTTTGCTTGGAGTTTTCTGTATCAAGTTGGTGCCTCATCACTAACAAATCATCACAGGGCTGGTGAGCACGATGGCCATTTTCTGGAAATTAATACCCGGAAAACCGGTCGCGACACATACTTAGGAAAAGAAACGCGGTGTGCAAAGTCCTCGAGACTCAGGTTGGGTGTGGCCGACCAACCTGAGGATAATAATCTCCTCGACAACTATATTGCATTTTAAATTTTCTGCATAGGATTGTCAATGCAGTAGCCCCCGAGACACTGGTCGGGTGGTAACACCAGATCAGGGGATCGATGTGCCCTTTTAATATTTGTAAATAATAAGCCCGAAGCCCAGTAGCCCGCGAGCCTTAATGCGGGCACGGGAGGCCAAATAAAGGATCGATATCCATAGTAAAATCACAAATTATATGTAATGACTCTATGGATCCAAGTACTTTACGTCATTAATGCTTGGATCCGCATTGTACAAAACTTTGTTGACCAACCATCGGCTTCAACCTCCTCGGCCAACAGCTGAGGGGTGTTTGTCCTACTTTATAAAGCCTTTATGAGTGCAAAGATTTACGGCAAACAGGGCAATCCGGCCATACGGTTTTATAAACAAAGGTACGCGGAGGGACATGTTATATTACTTTATAATGTAAGAAACATCTTCCAAAGAAAATAATCCCGTTATCAGTTTCTTTCTTTTGGGTTGTCATGCTAAGCATGACCGTGAAATCTCAGCTCCGATCAATGTGGGAGGAAAATACTGAGGATTTAGTTCGGGGAAAGCTTCCAAACTCTGTGGTCTAAATGAACCCAAATTTTTACTTCCGTTGCGACCGTTTATAATCTGAAAGTGGCCCATCGTTGGCTTCTACCCCCTTGTAGATGCTACACAGGGTGTTTCCGTTATAACAAAACAACCCTCGGTAAGCGTCTCGATTCAAGGCGGTTGTCTTTGGCGGAAACGAGGCACTCAGATATGCAGGCTTTATAACTTTCACTTAGTCATAGGAGCTTAAAGTTGGGAGGCCAGCAAGTAGCCCCCTAGTTAGTGTTCGGCGGCAGCCGAGGTCACGCCGGAAACACTTCGGCCAATGTTATGAACGGCCCGTCATTTAATACAGTCCTCGGACCGCTGACCAGTTTACGCTTATTGTGACAGTCAGTTTTTGGCTTTCTCCACTGAGGTGCTTAACCATGCGAGCTAGAAGCACGATCGGAGTGGTTCTCCCTTTTCACACATAGCCGAAGAAAGCGGAACATAGGAGGCAAGCACAGGAGCCGGGCAACCCAACTATTGACCGAAGACACAATTCGGAACTGATGCATATATAGCAATATTCGAGAAGTTTTGCCGAATCTCTAAAGGTGTCCGGAAAACACACATATAGATGAAAAGTGCCATAGAATTGGAAAACCAAAAACGTCAGGAAAAACTCGACGTCCGAACTAGATCAATTGTTCGGTGCCAATCAGAAAATTGTTCTTGGAAACAAAAGATGCTTCTGTCGTGCTTTAACATGACACATCCTATCTCAAGACTTTCAAGCGGGTCAACCTACGGCTTCCGGTTATTGACCACACACCCATGTCGAAAAAAGGAGTGATAGAAAAAAGACTTTGCAACGACTAAGAAGAAGAACACTTATTATGAAACAGCTCACATAAATTTAAGAGCCCCCGAGTGACTTGGGTAAAAGAATTTTATGTATAATGATTGTATGTACCGAAGTACTTATATCATATATGTGTTCACCCGAACTTTAAACGCGTCTTAACCGACCATCGGCTTCTCCCTCTTCGGCCAAGGGCCGAAAAGTGTTATGTACTCCACCTGTTGAGAATATCGATGGTGTTTCCGATAACCAGGCAATCAGGAAATAAGGCTGTAACAGACAAAGCGCGCTCAGGGAACTTATGCTATATTACCGACAAAGTGTGAGAAGCATCTTCGAAGAAAATAGTACCCCCACCGATACCTTTCTTCGGTTGCTCACTATGAGATTTGTGCAATAGATTTTTTGTACTCATGAGTTTCGTTGTGTGCCGACCATTATTGAAAACAGTAAGAGCACTAGCTTTCGGCTTCACCTAGTCTGAGGTCCGGCTCGGGTGACCCGATCGTGACAATCGCAGAGGTGCTCCCTTTACTCCCTAGCCGAACAATCGGGAACGTAGGGGTAAACACAGGAGCAAGGCAACCCAGCTTGCAAATCACTTAGGTCAATATGGTGCATATTGTGGCGTAATACACGAACAAGGAACAAAGCCGTAAAAGTATAATCATATGCAAGAGGAAAAGCTCCAATAAGGGAGCCCCCAAGTAAATGGGGTATTTGAATTTGTGCGTCACAAACAAAGTTATGACAAGGAAAATTCTCAAAACAACTTTTGCAAAAAAAAAACAGCAAAATGCTTGGCCGAACCGGACAAAATTTAAAACTGAAAGTATTTGAGCATGAAAGTGACTTAGCTGGTTAATGTGTTCGGCATTGATGGCGCAGTCCGAGCTCGATGTGGGAGGAAGTCTCAACCCCCAAGCCCGATGTGGCCGAGCGAAGAGCTCGGCACTCCGAAGAGGTGAGGCCCCCAGTCTTGCCGAGGTGATGGAGCAGGTCGGCGGGATGATGACTTCGGCCTGCCATGACACCGTCTACGTGCAAGAAGTAGCACAAGACAGATAATAATAACAAAATAAAGAAAAGAAAATCTCTTTACAATTTTTTATGTAAAATAAATTATTAAAGGAGATTTGGCTGGCGCTGAGGCCGATGTGTCGCAGGCGTCGGGCGTGACGAGGTGACAAAATCCGAATTCATTGGTCGCCAATTACGAACACGATGCGCATGACACTGGTGGCATATTGGTTCGCCTCAAACGATGACCGCATACCAGATTTGCAAAACCTGCAGCACTAAACAATTGTTGACGAGTAGAAAATACTCTTTATTATTAATATGCACAGTGCGAATAACTAGAACAATTGCACCTGGCGATTCATCCGACGACATCCATACTAATGGCAGACGAGATGACTGTGGCCAAGGGACGTCCTGGCAAGAGTGCCTTGAGACTGCATAGGGCCGACCGATCTGAATGCGGATGCTGCTTTGGCGAAGGTTCCGACGCGTAGGTCGGCTCGCTGGATCGATGCGGACGGAAAACGTCTGTATAAGCGTCAACGAAGTATTCTGATATTGCTCCACCGAGTAGAAGTCTGGTCGGCGGCCAAATTCATCTCGCCCCTGGTGTACTGCTCCAGACAAGAAATACTATGCGTACGTTCTTGCCTCTGGGGATCATCTCCTTATGTGACTTTATGTCTGGATGAGGCCGCCGCATCGACGGATCAAGTTTTAAATCGGTCGCTAAAAGGTCTACACAAAAAAAACATGCAAACCAGCAGAACAATATCCAGTGCGTATTTGATATATCTTTGTCCGGAAAAATAAAACCTCATATGCTTGTTCGGGTAGCGAGGCGTGGAGACCCGGAGAACAAAACCTTCACGTGAACTCCCAAAGTGGATTAGTACTATATAGTAGTCCAAAGCGTTTTGGTACTCCACGTCCTTGCACCGCTTCCATCTCTTTCAAGGATGATTTGACCTTCATGAGGTAGCAGCTATGGAGGAAAAACACGCAAACCAACAATCCGACCAAATGGCATTGTTGCTACTTAATAAACAAAAAGGAGAAGAAGAGAGAGAGAATCATCCCTGCGCCTGTGCTGCCTGAGAAGGGCAGCTCCTGGCTTCCCGTGGCCGCTCGGGACCCGGGATCACGTGAGGCCGGTGCTAACCCGATTTGTCTTCGGTCGCGCCGATCTTTTAATACTTGAAGGCGACGTCGCGCACAGTTCCCCTGATCCGATTTGATCTCAAAATCGATCTCGGACGAGCCTGCGAAATATAATTGCAATCCACCAACAACAATTCTTGAAGAAAACAATTCATGCGAAACGAATCTGATTTAAAAAATAGCACCTGATCATCCCATCGCTCCGCGGCGAACACTGAGCAGGCTCTCAATGAAAGCACCAATGTCGGTTCAATATCCGGCATATCTCGTAGTAGGGGTCCTAAGCTAGGTGTCTTGGAGCGATGGTAACATGGACACGGGGTTTTACCCAGCTTCGGGCTCTCTTGATGAGATAATACCCTACATGTTGCTATTGATTGTATTCATATGGGTGTAGTACAGATACATGTATCTACCACGAGATTGTAGTAATGAATATATGATTGTCTATTGACTAGCATGGCCTCGGTTTATATAAGACACCGGAGGCCTAGGGTTTAGGAGAGTCCTTGTCTTGGGCGCCAAGTCTTGTGGAGTCTTCCTTGTATGCGGCAGGGGTTGTCCGAACTGGCCCATGAGTATACGGCCATGGGGGTCCTCGGCCCAATCCAACTGATCGGGAGACGACATGGTGAGTACCCCCTAGTCCAGGACACCATCAACGGCTGCATTCACGTTAAATAGGGCACCATCAAAATCCGTTGCGATGACGCCTTATGAACTGTGGTTTGGCAAGAAACCAAAGTTGTCGTTTCTTAAAGTTTGGGGCTACGATGCTTATGTGAAAAATCTTCAACCTGATAAGCTCAAACCCAAACCGGAGAAATGTGTCTTCATAGGATACCCAAAGGAAACTATTGGGTACACCTTCTATCACAGATCCGAAGGCAAGACATTTGTTGCTAAGAATGGATCCTTTCTAGAGAAGGAGTTTCTCTCGAAAGAAGTGAGTGGGAGGAAAGTAGAACTTGATGAGGTAATTGTACCTGCTCCCTTATTGGAAAGTAGTTCATCCACGTAAACCGGTTTACGTGACACCTACACCAATTAGTGAGGAAGCTAATGATGTTGATCATGAATCTTCAGATCAAGTTACAAACAAACCTCGTAGGTCAACCAGAGTAAGATCCGCACTAGAGTGGTACAGTAATACTGTTCTGGAAGTCATGTTACTAGACCATGGCGAACCTACGAACTACGAGGAAGCGATGATGAGCCCAGATTCCGAAAAATGGCTTGAGGCCATGAAATCTAAGATGGGATCCATGTATGAGGACAAAGTGTGGACTTTGGTTGACTTGCCCGATGATCGGCAGGCCATAGAAAATAAATGGATCTTCAAGAAGAAGACTGACGCTGACGGTAATATTACTGTCTACAAAGCACGACTTGTTGCGAAAGGTTTTCGACAAGTTCAAGGGTTTGACTACGATGAGACTTTCTCACCCGTAGCGATGCTTAAGTCAGTCCGAATCATGTTAGCAATTGCCACATTTTATGATTATGAAATTTGGCAAATGGATGTCAAAACTGCATTTCTGAATGGATTTCTGGAAGAAGAGTTGTATATGATGCAACTAGAAGGTTTTGTCGATCCAAAGGGTGCTAACAAAGTGTGCAAGCTCCAGCGATCCATTTATGGACTGGTGCAAGCCTCTCGGAGTTGGATTAAATGTTTTGATAGTGTGATCAAAGCATATGATTTTATCTGAGACTTTTGGAGAAGCATGTACTTACAAGAAAGTGAGTGGGAGCTCTGTAGCATTTCTAATATTATATGTGGATGACATATTGTTGATTGGGAATGATATATAATTTCTGGATAGCATAAAAGGATACTTGAATAAGAGTTTTTCAATGAAAGACCTCGGTGAAGCTGCTTATATATTGAGCATCAAGATCTATATAGATAGATCAAGACGCTTAATTGGACTTTCACAAAGCGCTTACCTTGATAAAGTTTTGAAAAGGTTCAAAATGGATCAAGCAAAGAAAGGGTTCTTGCCTGTGTTACAAGGTGTGAAGTTGAGTCAGACTCAATGCCCCTACCGCAGAAGATAGAGAGAAAATGAAAGGTGTTCCCTATGCTTCAGCCATAGGCTCTATCATGTATGCAATGCTATGTACCAGACCTGATGTGTGCCTTGCTATTAGTTTAGCAGGGAGGTACCAAAGTAATCTAGGAGTGGATCACTGGACAGCGGTCAAGAACATCCTAAAATACCTGAAAAAGGACTAAGGATATGTTTCTCGTTTATGTAGGTGACAAAGAGCTCGTCGTAAGTGGTTACGTCAATGCAAGCATTGGCACTGATCCAGACGATTCTAAATCGCAAACCGGATACATGTTTATATTAAACGATGGAGCTGTCGGTTGGTGCAGTTCTAAACAAAGCGTCGTGGTGGATCGGATCTACATGTGAAGCAGAGTACATAGTTGCTTCGGAAGCAGCAAATGAAGGAGTCGGATGAAGGAGTTCATATCCGATCTAGGTGTCATACCTAGTGCATCGGGTCCAATGAAAATCTTTTGTGACAATCTTGGTGCAATTGCCTTGGCAAAGGAATCCAGATTTCACAAGAGAACCAAGCACATCAAGAGACGCTTCAATTCCATCCAGGATCAAGTCCAGGTGGGAGACATAGAGATTTGCAAGATACATACGGATCTGAATGTTGCAGACCCGTTGACTAAGCCTCTTCGACGAGCAAAACATGATCAGCACCAAGGTTCCATGGGTGTTAGAATCATTATTGTGTAATATAGATTATTGACTCTAGTGCAAGTGGGAGACTGAAGGAAATATGCCTAGAGGCAATAATAAAGTTATTATTTATTTCCTCATATCATGATAAATGTTTATTATTCATGCTAGAATTATATTAACCGGAAACATAATACATGTGTGAATACATAGACAAACATAGTGTCACTAGTATGCCTCTACTTGACTAGCTCGTTGATCAAGGATTGTTGAGTTTCCTAGCCATAGACTTGAGTTGTCATTTGATTAATGGGATCACATCATTAGGAGAATGATGTGATTGACCAGACCCATTTCGTTAGCTTAGCACTTGATCATTTAGTTTACTACTATTGCTTCTCCATGACTTATACATGTTCCTATGACTATGAGATTATGCAACTCCCGAATACCAGAGGAACACTTTGTGTGCTACCAAGCGTCCTGGCAACGTGGCTGGGTGATTATAAAGGTGCTCTACAGGTGTCTCTCATGGTGTTAGTTGAGTTGGCATAGATCAAGAATAGGATTTGTCACTCCGATTGTCGGAGAGGTATCTACAGGCCCTCTCGGTAATGCACATCACTATAAGCCTTGCAAGCAATGTGACTAATGAGTTAGTTACGGGATGATGCACTACGGAACGAGTAAAGAGACTTGCCGGTAACGAGATTGAGCTAGGTATTGAGATACCGACGATCGAATCTCGGGCAAGTAACATACCGATGACAAAGGGAACAACATATGTTGTCATGCGGTTTGACCGATAAAGATCTTCGTTGAATATGTAGGAACCAATATGAGCATCCAGGTTCCGCTATTGGTTATTGACCAGAGATGTGTCTCGGTCATGTCTACATAGTTCTCGAACCGTAGGGTCCGCAACGCTTAAAGTTCTGTGACGATCGGTATTATGAGTTTTGTGTTTTGATGTGCGAAGGTAGTTCAGAGTCCTGGATATGATCACGGACATGACGAGGAGTCTCGAAATGGTCGAGACGTAAAGTTCAATATATTGGAAGCCTATATTTGGACATCGGAATGGTTCCGGGTGAAATCGGGATTTTACCGGAGTACTGGGAGGTTACCGGAACCCCCTGGTAATTGTATGGGCCTTAATGGGCCATAGTGGAGAGAGAGAGAGAGAGAGAGAGGAGTCCAGGGCAGGCCGCACGCCCCCTCCCCCTCTGGTCTGAATTGGACTAGGAGGGGGGCGGCGCCCCCCTTTCCTTCCTCCCTCTCTCCCCCTTCCTTCTCTCATAGTCCAACTAGAGAAGGGGGGGGGGGGAATCCTACTCCCGGTGGGAGTAGGACTCCTCCTAGCGCGGGCTGCTAGGGCCGGCCGGCCTCCCCCCTTTATCCTTTATATTCGGGGGCAGGGGGGCACCCCAAGACACACAAGTTGATCATTGATCTCTCTTAGCCGTGTGCGATGCCCCCCTCCACCATAATCCACCTCGGTCATATCGTAGCGGTGCTTAGGCGAAGCCCTGCATCGGTAAATTCATCAACACCGTCACCACGCTGTCGTGCTGACGAAGCTCTTCCCCGAAGCTCTACTGGATGGTGAGTTCGCGGGATGTCACCGAGCTGAACATGTGCTGAACGCGGAGGTGTCGTACGTTCGGTACTAAGGATCGATCGGTCATGAAGACGTACGAATACATCAACCGCGTTGTCTTAACGCTTCCGCTTACGGTCTACGAGGGTACGTGGACGACACTCTCCCCTCTCGTTGCTGTGCATCACCATGATCATACGTGTGTGTAGGATTTTTTCTAAATTACTACATTCCCCAATACCCCCTCCCCCGTATATAAAGGAGTGAAGGAGGGGGAGGGCCGACACTCCTTTGGCGCGCCCCATGGGGAGTCCTACTCCCACGGGAGTAGGATTCCCCCCTTCCCTAGTTGGATTAGGAGTGGAAGGAAGGGGGAGGAAGGAGGAAGGAAAGAGGGGGGGGGCCCTCCCAATTCGGATTGGGCCTGGGGGGGGGGCGCCCACTCCTTTGCTCCCTTCTCCTCTCTCCCACTATGGCCCAATAAGGCCCATATACCTCCCGGGGGGTTCTGGCAACCTCCCGGTACTCTGGTATATTCCCGATCTCACCCGGAACCATTCCGACGTCCAAATATAGTCGTCCAATATATGGATCTTTATGTATCGACCATTTCGAGACTCCTCTTCATGTCCGTGATCATATCCGGGACTCTGAACTACCTTCGGTACATCAAAACACATAAACTCATAATACTGATCGTCACCAAACTTTAAGCGTGTGGACCCTATGGCTTCGAGAACTATGTAGACATGACCGAGACTCATTTCCGGTCAATAACCAATAGCGAAACCTGGATGCTCATATTGATTCCTACATATCCTACGAAGATCTTTATCGGTCAAACCGCATAACAACACACGTTGTTCCCTTTGTCATCGGTATGTTACTTGCCCGAGATTCGATCGTCGGTATCTCAATACCTAGTTCAATCTAGATTCTTAGGAAGAATCTCTTTACTCGTTCCGTAATGCATCATCCTGCAACTAACTCATTAGTTACATTTCTTGCAAGGCTTATAGTGATGTGTATTACCGAGAGGGCAGAGATACCTCTCCAGACAATCGGAGTGACAAATCCTAATCTCGATCTATTCCAACTCAACAAGTACCATCGAGAGACACCTGTAGAGCACCTTTATAATCACCTAGTTATGTTGTGACGCTTTGGTAGCACACAAAGTGTTCCTCCGGTATTCAGGAGTTGCATAATCTCATAGTCACAGGAACATGTATAAGTCATGAAGAAAGCAATAGCAATATACTAAATGATCAAGTGATAAGCTAACGGAATGGGTCAAGTCAATCACATCATTATCTAATGATGTGATCCCGTTAATCAAATGACAACTCATGTCTATGGCTAGGAAACATAACCATCTTTGATTCAATGAGCTAGTCAAGTAGAGGCAAACTAGTGACACTCTGTTTGTCTATATATTCACACATGTACTAAGTTTCCGGTTAATACAATTCTAGCATGAATAATAAACATTTATCATGATATAAGGAAATATAAATAACAACTTTATTATTGCCTCTAGGGCATATTTCCTTCACTTTTCGCCCACACGACACTCCTACGTTGTTGGATGACAACTGCAGTTACGCGTACGTGACAACTAGGTAAACACACATGGCAACTATTATTCATTGCTAGACGACAACTGTAGTTGCGCGTACGTGGCAACCAGATAAACACACATGGCAACTGTGATTAACCATACAGGGCAACTATGGTTGGACCACACGTGGCAACTAGGTAAACACACATGGCAACTACTGTTTGACCATATGTGGCAAGTAGTTAATCACACACGACAACTACGATTTTGATTACACGTGACAACTGCCATAAATTAGACATGACAACTATAGTTATCCAAAATAGATAGAGTTGCCATGCTTTTACAACTACACTTGCCATCCCGGATCGCAACTAAATCGTCATCCGGCGGGTACCTAACGTAGCTGCGCCAGGACGTGTGGACATTTTTGCTTCGTGCCACACGCGCGGGATGGAGATGAGTAGTACTTGTTGGGCGTGTGGCACGAAGTAGCTGCGCCCACGCATGTGGACAATTCTAATGTTCGCCCACACACAGTCCATGTGGGCTGCCTCCTGCACACGCCACACACGATGTGTGGGCGGATGTCTAATATGCCACACGTGTGGTGGATATCGACATCCAATCTTTTTACATCTAGGAAATATAAATACTTTCCTAAGAAAAATATGAATCCTACTAATTATATATAATCAATTTAATTAGAGCAATGCATTATTTAGACATCAAAATTTCGGTTATCAGAGTAAAGTGGTGCTTTTAAAATGGCTTTTTTGAAGAATAATGGTTGTTCGATTTTGTTTTCTTCTCCTAGAGCACTACGAATGTCATTTCTTTATGAAAATTCGCACATGGGTAGAACACTTGACCATATATTTTAAAAATATTCTGAATAATTTTTTATTTTACTGCTTATAGTGGTGCAAGCGAAACCAAGTGTGCCGATATATATTTGTCGTACCCGCCAACTGCAGAGAATAAAGGAAAATCCATAAGTGATTTTTTTGTTTACATACATTCAAAATTCATTTAAAATAAAGTGTTCAATTATTTTGGCAGAACATGCTAATTAATAAAGTATTCACTTTTTTTTTCAAATGCTCATGTAACAAAAAGTGTTCAAGTATTTGATATAATTTTTGTGTTTCAAACGCGTTGACAGATTTATTCGATAATATTCATGCATTTTTTTAATAAGTTTTCACACCTCTTCAAGGTGTGTTCAAGCAAATTCCAAATTGTTCACTCATTATAATAGTTGTGAGTAACATTTCTAAAAAAAATCGTTAAAATGTATTTTTTTTACATATTTTTAGAATGCTTGTATGTTTTGTTTTGAAAAACTCATGCATTTTATAAATATTCATGTACATAGGAAAATTCTTCACCCGTTATAAAAAGAATGCAAGTGTAATTTTTAGAAAACGTATAATATCATTTTAGTATAAATAATTGTAAAAGGGAATGACAAAACACAATACAAGGAAAACTATTAAAATAAAAGGATAAGAGACGAAATAAGATAAATTAAGATAGTAAACAGGAAAACAAAGAAAATATAAGAACGGGCAAAGCTAACGGTATGCAACAAAAAAAGGAGGGGGGGATGTATCCGATGCACCCACACTTGTCCTACCGGTGCACAGGATGCCATAGGACATTTCAAAAAATCAGGGAAAAAATCTAGCACATTGACACAACATTAGTGTATGTTGTCACAAAATTTTGTATCAAAATCTGAAATATTTCTTGAGATACAAAAATGAAATACTGGACATCAATGTGATAACCAACCTATGTTATTTACTATTTAATGTTGTATTTATTATTTTTCTGAGCTATGCTTTTAATTTTGAGTTGGAATTTCTTGACAACCTACATTAATGTTGCGTGAATGTGCTAATTTTTCCCGGTATTTTTTGAACATTTTAAAATGTGCAGCGTGTGTTCGGTGCGCCAGTAGCACCACAAACAGCGGTGGACCAATAATTTTCCTTGGGAACATTAAGCAGCGATTCACATCCGTTCTGCAGCGAAAACAGCTTCTCTGTCGCCACTTTGGGCTGGTAGCGGTTGCTCACATGTTTAGCGCCAAATTGGGCTGGGTGGAAATCGTCCCATGGGCCAAACATGCAGCCCAAAACCAAGGAGAAAGGTGTTTCTGTACAAGGAAGGAGCCATGAGCCAGTTTTTTTGAAACGGAACGACCACTAGTTCATTCCATTAAACAACCTGCCCAGCATTATCTCTGGTGACAAGTTCAGATACAAAGTGCAGGGACTTGAGAGAACCATTGCACCGATTCTCCATCACCCATACAAGCACCATGAGATGCTAATACATGAGCCACCTTGTTACATGTCCTTGGACACCACACAATATTCCATGAGCTAAAATTTAACCTGAGCATCTGCTTAACTTCTTGAAATAAAACCCCAGGACTCGCAAGATCATAAGCATTGCTCACTATAGCCTGTTTTAGGACCAAACAGTCTGTTTCAATGATAATGTGCCCCATGCCAAGCTCGATGGCTCTGCAGATTGCCTTCATTAGTGCCCAAGTTTCAGATTGAAGTGCATCTGTGACCATGTTCAGATTGCCAGCTCCAGCCGCTTCTACTCCTCCATCCTCATTTCTTATTATGAAGCCCCACCCTCCTTTTGTAGTGCCTTCTCTGAAGGCATCATCAATATTAATTTTGAGGGTCGACGGTTGAGGTGGGCACCATTTCAAAGGTTTAGCTTGCACCGAGTATTGAACTTTCTCCTTTTAATAATAATTTTGGAATTCCTGACTTTGCACTTCCACTGAATGTGCTACTGTTGTAATATTTCTTCTTTGATCTCCAACATTTGCTTTGTTCCTTTCATGCCACCATAGCCATAATAAGGTGCAGACTTTTATGCAGTTCTCATTCCCCATTCGCAATAAGGCAGACACAATTTCCATAGGGTCTGCACATTTCATCAGATCAAGCACGACCTCTTCCAACATTGTCATCCTCCATAATTGTTTGACTTGCTTGCACTTGAAGAAGCAATGGCCTCCATCTTCTTCTTTTTAAGCAAACAGGGCACATAGTACTGATATCAAATCCTCTTCTTGCAGTTTTGATCTAAAAGGCAAACTATGATGAGCGAGACGCCATAGAAAATGTTGCACCTTCCCCGGCACTGGGATTTTCCAGATTAACTCCTACTTTAATCGGTCATTAATATGCTCAGGATCGACGTAGAGCCAAAGACCCTTGTAGATGTCTTTTTTGTTCCCTCCACTGCCACTCTATAAGAAGATTTCACTGAAAATTGTCCCGTCTTATCAAAGTGCCATGCACCTGATCCTCCACATCCTGTGATAAATTAATTTTTAAAATATTGGATGCGTCTTCTCTGCAAAAGCTTTGATTTATCAACGCTGTATCCCAATCTATTGTGCAAGGATCAATGAGTTTTGACACTTTACATAAAGATTTCCCCCTCTTGGCGTGATTGGTTTTACGGATACATTTGATGGAATCGAGGATCCTCCCATATATTAATTTTTTCGCCATTTCCTACACGCCAAATCATTCCATCCCTTAGTAATTTGACTCCTTTCAGCACACTCCTCCATGTATATGATATCCCGGTTTCTGTTTTGCTTTGAAGATGTTGCCATCGGGAAGTATTTTGCAGCTAGGATCTGTGCACACAAAGAGTTGGGATTTTGAACTAGTCTCCATGCTTGTCTTGCTAGCATTGCTTTGTTGAAAGCATACAGGTCACGGAAGCCGAGCCCACCATACCTTTTTGAAAGTGACAATATGTCCCAGTTTAACCAATGTATCTTATTCTCCTTATCCACCTGACTCCACCAATATTTGTTAATAATAACGCTTATCTGGTCGCATATTGTCTTTGTCAGATCAAAGCATGCCATCGTGTAGACAGGGATCGATTGGGCCACAGCTTTTATGAGAATTTCCTTCCAGCCTTGCACCTTTTTCCATACCCTTTCCTTCACAAATCCAAATGCTTTTGATTTTGACTTGCCAATGTATACTGGAAGGCCCAAGTATCTTTCATTCCAGGCTTCATTTGACAAATGTAATGCCTCCATGACTTCTCCTCGCTGACTTGTTTTGGTGTTTTTACTAAACATTATTGTTGATTTATCCCTATTGATTATTTGCCCAGATCCTCTTGCGTATCTTTGGAGGATTGAATCTACTTCTCTGGCATTTGAGGCATCAGCTTTAACTAGCAATAGAGAATCATCTGCAAACAATAAGTGGCTCACACTTGGACCCCTTCTTGAGATTTTAATGCCCTGAATCTTCCCTTGCTCTTCCGCCTTCTTCAACATGGCGAGAAGCCTTCCGCACACAAAAGGAAAAGATATGGGGATAGAGGGTCCCCTGTCTCGAGCCCCCTTTCGTAGAAGCATTGATGTCATCTCATTGTTTACCTTGATCTGATATCTTACAGAGGAGACACATTTCATAACAAGGTTAACCCACCCTCTGCTGAATCCCATCTTTATCATCAAGTTCTTCAAGAAGCCCCATTCAACCCTGTCATAAGCTTTGCTCATGTCTAGCTTAAGGGCTGCATAACTCTGGCCACCTCTTCTTTTGTGCTGCAAGAAATGTGTTAATTCATATGCTAGTATAATATTATCTGAAATGATCCTACCCGGCACAAAGGAAGTTTGGTTAGAAGAAATAATATCAGGTAGAATCACCTTGAGTCAGTTGGCTATGATTTTAGAAATGATTTTATATACCACATTGCAGAGACTAATAGGTCTCATATCGTTGATCCTCTCCGGATTTTTTTACTTTCGGGATTAGCACGATAGTAGTGTCATTCTATCCCACTGGCATTTCACCGCCTTTTAGGACTTTGAGGACCTCTTGGGTCACTTTCTCCCCAACAATGTGCCAATACTTCTTGTAGAATAGCGCTGGCATACCATCTGGCCCAGGTGCTTTCAAGTCTCCCATTGCATTAAGCGCATCCTTCACTTCTTCTCTTGAATATTATGCATTTAGGAATGTCTTCTATTTCACCTTGGCTGGAGGAAAACAGGGACTTAAAGTAGTCATGGATGGTGCTCTTCAGTTGGTCTTCATCTTCCACCCAAATTCCTTCATCATTCCGCAGCCTTTCAATGTTATTTCTTCTTTTTCTTTGAGAGGCGAACTTGTGGAAGTAGCTTGTATTTCTATCCCTCCTTTTAACCAATTTACATGGGCTCTTTGTCTCCAGTAGGACTCCTACTGCAGCAGTAAACACTCCAGTTTTTCTTTCAGAAGTAGCTCCTTCTTAATCTGGTCGTGGGTCACCGGACCTCTTCGAACTTTTTCCAGATCTTTCTTAGTCAACTTAATCCTCTTTTTAAGTCCCCTAGAACATTCTTGTTCCAATATTGAAGCTCACCAATGACTAAACATAATCCTTCCATCAAATTGTCATCCGGATCTCACCCACGGTGTTCCAACTATTTCTAATAATTTCCTCGCAACCCTCCTCCTGGATCCATTTTGCTTCAAATTTGAAGCTTGGGCTGCCATCGTCTTGATCTTCCTTGTCTTCTTCCCCCAATTTCAGCAGTTGATGGGACGATGGTCGAGTGGCGTGGGTCACGGTTGATCACTTTGAAATGAGGGAAGCGATTCATCCATTCAATATTTGCAGAGCCCTGTCTAGCCTTTTCACAGATATAGTTTTCAGCCTGGTGATTATTATTTCTCCAAGTGAATTTATCACCTTCAAAACCCAAATCCATTAAATTGCAAACTTACAACGCTTCCATAAATTTGTCCATTTGAGATTGTGCTCTGTTTTGTCCTCCTTCCTTCTCATGTGCATGAAGGATTTCGTTAAAGTCACCTAGACAGAGCCATGGTCCTTTTAGCTGGGCATTTAGATCCTTTAGAAGCTTCCAGGTGACATCTTTTTTATCACTCGCCGGTTCACCATACATGCCTGTTACCCTCCATCTAAACCCCTCATGTTCCACAACCTCCACATCAATATGATACTTGGAGAAGTTGTGAAGTTCTACCTTTAAATCCTTCTTCCACAACATCGCTAGACCTCCACTCTTTCGATCACTTTTCCTTATCATAACCTCCCCCATTCCCAGCAACCATTTGAATCTCCTCATTCTGAATTCATTCAATTTTGTTTCAGACAAAAACAGAATGTCGGGATCCTCTTGCTTCTGGAGATCCATAAGCCCACGAACTGCCGGGCCATTCCCCAATCCCCGGCAGTTCCATGCCACAATCCTCATTTGGGCTCACCGAGCTGTTCCTGCAGCCCAGCGTCGATATCAATTGTAAGTCTGTTTGAGGTGTGTGTGGCTTCCACTTGCGTCTCCATTTTTAGTTTCTTCCACAAGTCGTGATCTTCATCAACATCCATCATGTCTATTGTTCTCTTCATTTGGAGGTTTACATTAGTAGAATGAGGTCTACTGATTTCCTTACTCTTTATTCTTTTGAAAGTGCGCAACTTACTCTTCTGCCTTGTCTCAGTCTCGATAGCCTCCTTCTGTTCTTTCCCATTCGACACCCCTTGTTTGTGTCTTGTGTCTTCCATTAGCTCCGCTTTACTTCCAATTTCTTCTTCTTTTTCTCTATGAGGCTCCTTTTCATTACTATTTTCCTTTGGACTGTCCTTCACCCCATTTCCTTCACACCCATGATTAAAATTTCCCTCTTTATTAACATTCACTGTCCTTTTATCCTCAATCATTAGAGAGGTTCCTCCTAGCTCTGAGCTTATTACCTTATCTGCCTTTGCATTGCTAAGCTGAAACCTCTGTTTGCTTGAAGTGTCGTCAGATTGTTCTCCAAAAAACAGCTTCTTTCCTTCCGTAGTCAGATCAACATCTTTCCATTTTTCTTTCAAAGGGCTGGTGACTTCAACCTTTTTACTTTCTTTTCCCTTTTCCCTTTGTTCCTCCTCATGTACATTCTTCTTCCAGGAGATTGCATCACTCCCTTTCTTATTATCGTCTCTCCCAGAACTATTTGTTTTCCAAGAGCTTCAGTGTGTTCCTGGTGATCTCCCCCTGTCATCCTCATCATTTCTCTTTGGATATGGTACCCGCAATGACTTCCCATAATCTTGTTTCTCCTCATTTTTAAAGATTTTTTCACATCTTCTTTCATTATGCCCTATAATTCCACAATTGTAGCAGAAAACTGGAAGAAACTCATACTTCAAGGTGCAGACCTTCTCTTCAGTTCCCTCTTTTCTCTTCTCAAGCACTCCATCCATCTTTATGAGCTCCTCATCTGAGTCATCATCAATGTCAATAACTACATATCGCATAAGCAGCTTTGTGATATCTATTCTGACCTTGATGCGCATGTATTCACCCATGGCTGAACCATTATCATCGACATCAACATCTAGAACCTCTCCAATATTTTCACCAATTAGGTGCCCTGCTTCGACAGACATCCAATCTAGAGGAACTCCATAGGCCCTAACCCAGATTGGTATATATTTGAAATCATATTCCTCCAGAGTTTTCTTAGGTATGAGGTCCTCCATGACAAGTAACTCCTTGTTATACATCCAAGGCCCATCATCTATAGCTCTTCTCTTCCCTTTTGCATTACCAAATGTAAATAAGAACCTATTCATTCCCATCTCTTTACATTCGACACCATCATTCGGACACCAAACTCTCCCCAAAGTCTGCTCTAAAATTTCTGATTTTGCAGGTTTTTCTGACAAGAGCTTACCAACTGCACGCAGCCTTCCCGCTTCAAAGACTACATGCCTTGGAAGATTTCAGCCTCACGGTCTTCTTTTCCCCTTCGATAGACGAATCTTGCTCAGTTGGCTCTCCACCCTCCACCGCCATGAGCAGCTTCGGATGTGGTTGCCTCAAGATCCGCTTTCTTCCTCTCCTCGTCACTTTCGCAAAAATGCCGAGGAGAAAGCAGAACTATGAACAGGGAGAAAACGATTGCTCACCGAGCTAGCACAAAGGATTATTGAAGGGAGGAAGGGTGGATCTAGACGGAAACACCCAGGAACCTAGCGACTGAGGGGAATCGATAGGATTCAAAGTGGGAGTAGACTGAAAGATGAGACGGCGGACCAAACTACTCTGCAACTAGCGTCTACGGATTTGGGAGTTGATTTCCAGGCACCAAATCTGAAGATCCCACTGATCCCAAAAGGGAGAGGAGCAGTAGAATCACGAATTTGGGTCAGGAAATGAGAAACGAAGTTGGTGGAAAGCAGTTGATTTTTCTGGAAGGGACGAGCTCCCACGAGGGGCACCGAGGTCGCCAGCGGCACTGCACACCGTCACGCGTGGGACGGACCCATGATCCAGTTTTCATGAGGAAAGAAGGGAGGAGAGAGATTAAACGAAACATTTTGGTCACTTGGCGGTGGCAAACCATGTAATTTCAGCCAACTCCATGTTTTGGAGGATTGCTGAAGCTGCGATTTCCTAACTTCTCCAACTCCACGTTTATTACACTAGGATCCATCACAGCTTCTCAAAGCTAGCTTCTGGAGCTAGAATCGTTTGGCTCATGTAGTTTCTGAAGCAGCTTCGCACATGTAGTTTCCATGAGACTGGGCTGCTCATATGCCTTGCCTATTGCGAGGAATAGTGAGGACGGCTGGCCTGCAGCCGGAGCTAAATGGGCTGGAACTTATGCAGCTCGTAGAGGTACAGATCTTTTTTACATCTGGAAAATATGAATCCTTTCCTAAGAAGAAAATTAAGAATCCTACTAATTTATGTATAATCAATTTAGTAAAAATAATAATTAAAATATTCATATTTTTTGCACTTTAAAAAATATCCATGAGAGTTAATATTTTTAAATATGTTGATTTAGTTATTCAGAAATAGTCTTATAATTTTAGAAATCAGGAAACAAATATAATATCGGAGCAAACCGAACAATATGCAACAAAAGAAAAATAAGGAAAACTGGGCTCTCCTGCCTTGGCTGGCCCCTATGTGTGTGGACTGCTCGCTTGCAGCCCAAGCTAAATGGGCTGGAACTAGTGTGGCCTACAAAAAGGTATTTTTTTTAAATGCATCTTGCGAATATGAATCCTTTCATGAAAAATTGAATCCTCCTAATTGATGTATAAGAAATTTAATAATAGAAATAAGTAAAGAATACTCGTAATTTGTTTGCACTTTTTAATAATACCCATGAAGTTAAAAGTGTCTCTTTCTCTAAAAACATATTCTATCATGAACTTAAAAATATTCAACATTATTTGAATCTTTTAATCGTACAATTCCAAAAATATGTGTATTTGTAAAAATGGTCAGCTTACTCGAAGAATGTCCAACATGTACTCTGAAAACGTTAATGCGATCACAAGAAGTGTTCACTTGTTAAAAAAATGTTCTTGTAATATTAAACAAATCTCATGACTAATCTAGAAAGTATTCATGCAATTAATATACTACCTGATATTTTCTCTACATTTACCCAACCTATGAACACGCGCGTGTATACCCTACTCATATGAGCACCTTCGAGATACTGAACTGGCATCATATCTTGAGATTGACGAAATCATCATAGACACCTCGTAGTCATTGAAAATGTCTCCTCTCACTCAAAATATCGTCGGAAAGGCTGAAATAAATGCAGGAAAATGCAAGACTAGTTAAGTGTAGGACTATTTGAACAATGGTGAGCGTGTTCCACTACAAGTATCGGTAGCTCGATAGTCCTCGTAGTCTAATAAATGCCCAACTTTACTGTGGTGTACATACACTACGGCTTTTAGTCCTAATTTATTGTCGCCAAACAGATACGCACTATGCCACTCTAGCTGGAGCGGTTATTCAACAAAAACAATTCATTTCGTCCAATTACGCATTGATCCCTAGACATCAGTGCAACAGCTGAGATTCCGGTGAGCATCATCGCCGAGTGCTCCTAGTCTACGTCCTAGGAACAAGTGCATATTGTACTAAAGAAGAAGGAAAAATATAACACAATATAGATTAAGTCCAACATTAGACTAAAGTTATTCACAACCCAACTTTTGGGTGCCACGACCGTGGATGTGGTGGAGCTTAGGAGGACTGGATGTGTGCAGACATTGTCGACCTATCGTCTCTCTACCAGACGTTATCAAGAAGACTCATGATTGTAAGACCCAGTGGCAATTATTGAATGTTGTACTTACATTCTAGGTTGTTGTAAAAATAGCCCTCCATTTATGACCTCGTGGTACCTAGCCAATCTTTGACTCAAGTCGAATCGATTACTCGAGTCTGACAACCAACTCTAACATGTCCTAGTTTGATATAAGATTTGGACTATCGCGGCCTTTAACCCGACTCTCATGTGGCTATCCATAGCTCCAAGGCACCTTGTGTCACCCGTCTCAGCTTCAGTTGTTATGTCATGTGCATGAATGATGAAGCATTGCATGTTGTTGAATCCAAACTGAATGACTCTCACTAGGGTTTTATTCAAAACTCTAGGATTCTATGGATCCTTGCTATTCCTCACCAGTCTCTTTTCATCAAGCCGACCTACCTAGTTAATCCGACAGGTCAGAAGACATGATCCATTCATGAGAGCTCCCTCTGAGTTGCATGCAATGTCAATCTACCCAATGGTGCTTGCCAATTGGATTGACCTTGGTCCAACAACATCTATTGTGATAGATGTCCAGCCGATTTTGATTGCCTCTCAGGAGGTATTATCGCCTGATCATCTTGCATCATAATTGCTTGTCTGTGATGCTTTGCTGCCAGCAATGGCAGATGCAACAATCTGCAAGCTTTTGCCTCCGTCACACCTTAATTTTTCCTGCCTTCATGCATATCCACGGTGAGTTTAAGAAAGCTTCACACCCGCTATAATTTTTGATTGTTCCATTCTATTATAGTATCTGAAAGGATCGATATAGTTGACTAGAGGGGGGCTGAATAGGCAAAACTAACAATTTTTAGCTTTTCTTTACCAATTTAAACTTTGCATCAAAGTAGGTTTTCTAGATATGCAACTAGGTGAGCAACCTATATGGTGCAACAACAACAAGCACACAAGCAAGCAAGGGAAATAACAGAAATAAGCTTGCACAAGTAAAGGCACGAGATAACCAAGAGTGGAACCGGTGAAGACAGGGATGTGTTACCGAAGTTCCTTCCTTTTGAGGGGAAGTACGTCTCCGTTGGAGCGGTGTGGAGGCATAATGCTCCCCAAGAAGCCACTAGGGCTACCGTATTCTCCTCACACCCTCACACAATGCGAGATGCCGTGATTCCACTATTGATGCCCTTGGAGGCGGCGACTTGACCTTTACAAACAAGGTTGGGACAATCTCCACAACTTAATTGGAGGCTCCCAGCAACACCACAAACCTTCACCACAATGGAATATGGCTCTGCGGTGACCTCAACAGTCTAGGGTGCTAAAACACCCAAGAGTAACAAGATCCACAAGGGATGAGTGGGGGGAATCAAATTTCTCTTGGTGGAAGTGTAGATCGGGCCTTCTCAACCAATCCCTAGAGAATCAACAAGTTTGATTGGCTAGGGAGAGATCAAGCGAAAATGGAGCTTAGAGCAAAAATGGAGCTTTGGGGTGGAAGAGGTAGTCAACTCGGAGAAGAAGACACCCCTTATATAGTGGAAGAACAAATCCAACCGTTATCCACCAACTCAGCTCACTGAAGATTTGCAGATTACTGGCGTCGGGACGCAGATTACCAAGAAGGGCACATGGTACTACCACAGGGCCCTGCGGTACTACCGCCCGTGCAGCAGAAACCAGAACAGCCCAGATGCAATGAAGCAGAGGGCCTTGGAAGCGCTGGCGCGGTACTATGGCTCCCCGTTGCGGTACTACCGCAAGGTAGTGATAGTCCAATTTTTGGGAAGGCACGGACATATAAAAATACATCAGTGGAAACTTCCGCTGAGTTGGGATCTATGCAAAAATCCGACACGGTAGTACTGCAAGCCAGGAGCGGTACTACAACGCGGGGTGCGGATGTAAAAAATTACATCCGCTCCTATCGCACACGCCGATTGAGCTGGAGCCGAAAGACGGGCAGTACTAAGACACCAAGGCGCGGTATTACTACGCAGACGGCAGATATGTAAAAAACTTCATCCGCCCCTACTACCGCAAAAGCAGCAGCGCCTGGCCTGAGGCCACAGTACTACCGCTCCAAGGAAGCGGTACTACTGTGGGTACTTGCGGTACTACCGTGCCAGAGGCCGGTATTACCCCAAGGGCCTGCGGTACTACCGCTTCTAGGACCAGTACTACCGCATGCCCCAGTTCAGCAATCACGACATTTTGCGCTCCAAAGTGCCAAAGGAAAGGCGGTGCAAATGGAGTAGACGTGTACGTGATGATTCCACCCAAACCTTTCGAAAGCGTACCCCCTCTTAATAGTACGGCTTTCCTATGACTCAAATCCACCAAAAAGAAACGTAGAGAAACAACGTCTTCAATAGTCTCCGAGGGGCACCAAATCATCTTGTGCCTAGTGATGAAATGTCTGAAATACTCAATGCACACGATTAGTCCATAAAAAGCATTGTCATCAATCACCAAAACAACTAAGGGATAAATATGCCCTTACAATCTCCCCCTTTTTGGTGTATTGCTGACAATACGGGATTTGCACAAAGGGAGATAACATAGAACATGAGCAAACCCCACATCTCTAAAATATAGACAGGCCCCCCCTAGATGTTGTTGGAAATATGCCCTAGAGGCAATAATAAAATGGTTATTATTATATTTCCTTGTTCATGATAATTGTCTATTGTTCATGCTATAATTGTATTAACCGGAGACCGTAATACATGTGTGAATACGTAGACCACAATATGTCCCTAGTAAGCCTCTAGTTGACTAGCTCGTTGATCAATAGCTGGTTACGGTTTCCTGACCATGGACATTGGATGTCGTTGATAACGGGATCACATCATTAGGAGAATGATGTGATGGACAAGACCCAATCCTAAGCATAGCACAAGATCGTGTAGTTCGTCTACTAAAGCTTTTCTAATGTCAAGTATCATTTCCTTAGACCATGAGATTGTGCAACTCCCGGATACCGTAGGAATGCTTTGGGTGTGCCAAACGTCACAACGTAACTGGGTGGCTATAAAGGCACACTACGGGTATGTCCGAAAGTGTCTATTGGGTTGGCACGAATCGAGACTGGGATTTGTCACTCCGTGTGACGGAGAGGTATCTCTGGGCCCACTCGGTAGAACATCATCATAATGAGCTCAATGTGACCAAAGATTTGATCACGAGATGATGTGTTACGGAACGAGTAAAAGTGACTTGCCGGTAACGAGATTGAACGAGGTATTGGGATACCGACGATCGAATCTCGGGCAAGTAACGTATCGATTGACAAAGGGAATTGTATACATGATTGATTGAATCCCCGACATCGTGGTTCATCCGATGAGATCATCGTGGAACATGTGGGAGCCAACACGGGTATCCAGATCTCGCTGTTGGTTATTGACATGAGAGCTGTCTCGGTCATGTCTGCATGATTCCCGAACCCGTAGGGTCTACACACTTAAGGTTCCGTGACGCTAGAGTTGTTATGGGAATTAGTGTGCAGTTACGAATGTTGTTGGAGTCCGGATGAGATCCCGGACATCATGAGGAGTTCCGGAATGGTCCGGAGGTAAAGATTTATATATGGGAAGTCCTATTTTGGCCACCGGAAAATGTTCAGGATTTTTCGGTATTGTACCAGGAAGGTTCTAGAAGGTTCCGGAGTGGGGCCCACCTGCATGGGGGGACCCACATGAACGTGGGTAGGGGGGAAAGGCCCCACACCCCTGGTCAAGGCGCATCAAGTTCCCCCTTAGAAGGAATAAGATCATATCCCGAAGGGATAAGATCAAGATCCCTAAAAAGGGGGATAACAATGGGTGGGGAAGGGAAATGATGGGATTTCTTTCCCCCACCTTTGCCAACGCTCCAATGGACTTGGAGAGCAAGAAACCAGCCCCCTACACCCCTATATATAGTGGGGAGGCACATGGGAGCCGCACCCCTTCCCCTGGCGCAGCCCTCTCCCTCCCCAACACCTCCTCCTCCTCCTCTGTAGTGCTTGGCGAAGCCCTGCCGGAGAACTGCAAGCTCCACCACCACGCCGTCGTGCTGCCGGAGCTCTCCCTCAACTTCTCCTCTCCCTTTGCTGGATCAAGGAGGAGACGTCACCGGGCCGTACGTGTGTTGAACGCGGAGGCGCCGTTGTTCGGCGCTTAGATCGGAATCAACCGCGATCTGAGTTGCTGCGAGTACGACTCCTTCATCCGCGTTCTTGTAACGCTTCCGCATCGCGATATTCAAGGGTATGAAGATGCACTCCCCTCTCTCTCGTTGGTAGTCTCTCCATAGATTGATCTTGGTGATGCGTAGAATTTTTTTAATTTCTGCAACGATCCCCAACAGTGGAATCATGAGCTAGGTCTATGTGTACTTTCTATGGACGAGTAGAACACAAGTTGTTGTGGGCGTCGATTTTGTCAATTTACTTGCCATTACTAGTCTTATCTTGATTCGGCGGCATCATGGGTTGAAGCGGCCCGGACCGACCTTACACGCACGCTTACGTGAGACAGGTTCCACCGACTAACATGCACTAGTTGCATAAGGTGGATAGCGGGTGTCTGTCTCTCCTACTTTAGTCGGATCGGATTTGATGAAAAGGGTCCTTATGAAGGGTAAATAGAAATTGACATATCACGTTGTGGTTTTGGCGTAGGTAAGAAACGTTCTTGCTAGAAACCTATAGCAGCCACGTAAAAACTTGCAACAACAATTAGAGGACGTCTACCTTGTTCTTGCAGCATATGCAGTGTGATGTGATATGGCCAAAAGGATGTGATGAATGATATATGTTATGTATGAGATTGATCATGTTCTTGTAATAGGAATCACGACTTGCATGTCAATGAGTATGACAACCGGCAGGAGCCATAGGAGTTGTCTTAATTTGTTATATGACCTGCGTGTCAATGAAAACGCCATGTAATTACTTTACTTTATTGCTAACCGTTAGCCATAGTAGTAGAAATAATATTTGGCGAGACAACTTCATGAAGACACGATGATGGAGATCATGGTGTCATGCCGGTGAGGATGATGATCATGGAGCCCCGAAGATGGAGATCAAAAGGAGCAAAATGATATTGGCCATATCATGTCACTATTTGATTGCATGTGATGTTTATCATGTTTTTACATCTTATTTGCTTAGAACGACGGTAGCATAAATAAGATGACCCTCATAAAATTTCAAGAAAGTGTCCCCCCTAGCTGTGCACCGTTGCGAAAGTTCGTTGTTTCGAAGCACCAAGTGATGATCGGGTGTGATAGATTCTAACGTTCGCATACAACGGGTGTAACCCAGATTTACACATGCAAAACACTTAGGTTGACTTGACGAGCCTAGCATGTACAAACATGTCCTCGGAACACAAGAGACAGAAATGTCAAACATGAGTTGTATAGTGGATACGATCAACATGAAGATGTTCACCGATGATGACTAGTCCGTCTCACGTGATGATCGGACACGGCCTAGTTGACTCGGATCATGTATCACTTAGATGACTAGAGGGATGTCTATCTCGAGTGGGAGTTCATTAAATAATTTGATTAGATGAACTTAATTATCATGAACATAGTCAAAAGGTCTTTGCAAATTATGTCAGTAGCTCACGCTTTGGTTCTACTTGTTTTAGATTTGTTTCTAGAGAAACTTAGTTGAGAGTTCACGTAGCAATTATGCTTGAATGGGTCCGTAAGCGAGGATTGTCCTCATTGCTTGCATGAGAAGGATTATGTCCTTAATGCGGCTCGGTGTCTTTGAACCTCGAGCGTCGGTTGTGGATGTTGCGAACATCTGACATACATGTTTTGATAACTACATGATAGTTCAGTGCGTAATGCTAAATGGTTTAGAACTGACGCACCAAAGACGTTTTTGAAACATCGCAGAACATATGAGATGTTCCAAGGATTGAAATTGGGATTTCAGGCTAGTGCCCACGTCAACAGGTATGAGACCTCTGACAAGTTTCTTAAGCCTGCAAACTAAGGAGAAAAGCTCAACCGTTGAGCATGTGCTCAGATTGTATGAGTACTATAGTCGCTTGAATCGAGTGGGAGTTAATCTTCCAGATGAGATAGTGATGGTTCTCCAAAGTCACTGCCACCAAGCTACTAGAGCTTCATGATGAACTATAACATATCAGGGATAGATATGATGATCCTTGAGCTATTCGCGACACCGCAAAAGTAGAAATCAAATAGGAGCATCAATTGTTGATGGTTAGTAAAACCACTAGTTTCAAGAAGGGCACGGGCAAGAAAGGGATACTTCATGAAACGGCAAATCAGTTGTGGCTCTAGTGAAGAAACCCAAGGTTGAACCCAAACCCGAGACTAAGTGCTTCTGAAATGAGGGGAACGGTCACTGAAGCTGAACTACCCTAGATACTTGGTAGATGAGAAGGCTGGTAAGGCCGATAGAAGTATATTGGATATACATTATAATGTGTACTTTACTAGTACTCCTAGTAGCACCAGGGTATTAAATACCAGTTCGGTTGCTAAGTGGTAGTAACACGAAAGAAAAAGCTACGGAATAAACGGAGACTAGTTGAAGGTGAGATGATGATATGTGTTGGAAGTGTTTCCAAGGTTGATGTGATCAAGCATCGCATGCTCCCTCTACCATCGAGATTGCTGTTAAACCTAAATAATTGTTATTTGGTGTTTGCGTTGAGCATATACATGATTGGATCATGTTTATCGCAATATGGTTATTCATTTAAGGAGAATAATGGTTACTCTGTTTATTTGAATAATACCTTCACTGGTCTTGCACCTAAAATGAATGGTTCATTGAATCTCGATCGTAGTGATACACATGTTCATGCCAAAAGATATAAGATAGTAATGATAGTACCACATACTTGTGGCACTCGCCATTTGAGTCATATTGGTTTATACGCATGAAGAAACTCCATGCGCAGATGGATCGTTTGGACTCACTTGATTTTGAATCACTTGAGACATGCAAATCATACCACATGGGCAAGATGGTGAAAGGCCTCGTTTTCGATGAGATGAAACAAGAGAGCAACTTGTTGGAAGTAATACATTTGATGTGTGCAATCCAATGAGTCCGAGGCCTGTGATGGAATATCGTTGTGCTCTTACTTAACAGATGATTTGAGTAGATTCTAAGTATATTTACTTGATGAAACACAAGTCTGAATTATTGAAAGGTTCAAGTAATTTCAGAGTGAAGTTGAAGATCGTCGTGACAAGAGGATAAAATGTCTATGATATGATCATAGAGATGAATATTTGAGTTACGTGTTTGGTACACAACTAAGACATTGTGGAAATTGTTTCACAACTAATGTCGCCTAGAACACCATAGTGTGATGGTGTGTCCGAACATCATAGATGCACCCTATTGGATGTGGTGCAAACCATGATGTCTCTTATCGAATTACCACTATCATTTATGGGTTAGGCATTAGAGACAACCGCATTCACTTTAAATAGGGCACCACGTAATTCCGTTGAGATGGCACCGTATGAACTATGGTTTAGAGAAACCTCAGCTGTCATTTCTTAAAAGTTTGGGGCTGCGACGCTTATGTGAAAAGGGTTTAGCCTGATAAGCTCGAACCCGAAGTGGATAAATGCATCTTCATAGGACACCCAAAACAGTTGGGTATACCTCCTATTTCGGATCCGGAAGCAAAAGTGATTGTTTCTAGAAACGGGTCCTTTCTCGAGGACAAGTTTCTCTCTAAAGAATTGGGTGGGAGGATGGTGGAGACTTGATGAGGTTATTGAACCGTCACTTCAACCAGTGTGTAGCAGGGCACAGGAAGTTGTTCCTATAGCACCTACACCAATTGAAGTGGAAGCTGATGATTAAACTTCGGATCAAGTCACTACCAAACCTCGTAGGTCGACAAGGATGCGTACTATTTCAGAGTGGTACGTAATCCTGTCTTGGAGGTCATGTTGCTAGACAACAATGAACCTACGAGCTATGGAGAAGAGATGGTGGGCCCGGATTCCTACAAATGGCTCGAGACCATAAAATCCGAGAGGATCCATGTGTGAAAACAAAGTATAGACTTTGGAAGAACTACTTGATGGTCGTAAGGCTATTGGGTACAGATGGATTTTAAAAGGAAGACGGACAATGATGGTACGTATCACCATTAAGAAAGCTCGACTTGTCGTTAAGATGTTTTCCGACAAGTTCAAGGAGTTGACTACGGTGAGACTTTCTCACTCGTAGCGATGCTAAGAGTCTGTTGGAATTGTATTAGCGATTCTTGCATTATTTATGAAATCTTGCAGATAGGATGTCAAAACATTGTTTCCTCAACAATTTTCTTGAGGAAAGGTTGTATGTGATACAACCAGAAGGTTTTTGTCAATCCTAAAAGATGCTAACAAGTATGCAAAGCTCCAGCAATCCTTCTAAGGACTGGAGTAAGCATCTCGGTAGTGGAATATACGCTTTGATGAGATGATCAAAGATTTTGGGTTTATACAAAGTTTATGAGAAACTTGTATTTCCAAAGAAGTGAGTGGGAGCACTATAGAATTTCTGATGAGTATATGTTGTTAACATATTGTTGATCAGAAATGATGTAGAATTTCTAGAAAGCATATAGGGTTATTTGAAAAGTGTTTTTTAATGGAAAACCTGGATTAAGCTACTTGAACATTGAGCATCAAGATCTATAAGGATAGATCAAAAGACGCTTAATAGTACTTTCAAATGAATACATACCGTGACAAGATTTTGAAGGAGTTCAAATAAGATCAGCAAAGAAGGAGTTCTTAATGTGTTATAAGGTGTGAGCATTGAGTGAGACTCAAGACACGACCACGACAGAAGAGAGAGAAAGGGCGAAGGTCGTCCCCTATGCTTTAGGCGTAGGCTCTACGGTATGCTATCTTGTGTACCGCACTTTTGAAGTGTGCCTTGCCATGAGTCAATCATAGGGTACAAGAGTGATCCAGGAATGGATCACATCACAATGATCAAACTTATCCTTAGTAACTAGTGGATTAAGGAATTTTCTCGATTATGGAGGTGGTAAAAGAGTTCATCGTAAAGGGTTACGTCGATGCAAACTTTGACACTAATCCGGATGACTCTGAGTAGTAAACCGGATTCGTATAGTAGAGCAGTTATTTGGAATAGCTCCAAGTAGCGCATGGTAGCTGCATCTACAAGATGACATAGAGATTTGTAAAGCACACACGGATCTGAAAGGTTCAGATCCGTTACTAATAACCTCTCTCACAAGCGAGATATGATCAAACCCCATGGGTGTTGGATTCATTACAATCACATAGTGATGTGAACTAGATTATTGACTCTAGTGCAAGTGGGAGACTGTTGGAAATATGCCCTAGAGGCAATAATAAAATGGTTATTATTATATTTCCTTGTTCACCATAATTGTCTATTGTTCATGCTATAATTTTATTAACCGGATACCGTCATACATGTGTGAATACACAGACCACAATATGTCCCTAGTAAGCCTCTAGTTGACTAGCTCGTTGATCAATAGATGGTTACGGTTTCCTGACCATGGACATTGGATGTCGTTGATAACGAGATCACATCATTAGGAGAATGATGTGATGGACAAGACAATCCTAAGCATAGCACAAGATCGTAGTTCTTACGCTAAAGCTTTTCTAATGTCAAGTATCATTTCCTTAGACCATGAGATTGTGCAACTCCGGATACCGTAGGAATGCTTTGGGTGTGCCAAACGTCACAACGTAATCGGGTGGCTATAAAGGCACACTCACGGGTATCTCCGAAAGTGTGCATTGGTTGGTACCGAATCGAGACTGGGATTTTTCAGTCCGTGTGACGGAGAGGTATCTCTGGGCCCACTCCGTAGGATATCATCATAATGAGCTCAATGCGACCAAAGATTTGATCACGGGATGATGTGTTACGGAACGAGTAAAAGTGACTAGCCGGTAAAGAGATTGAACGAGGTATTGGGATACCGACAATCGAATCTCGGGCAAGTAACGTATCGATTGACAAAGGGAATTGTATACAGGATTGATTGAATCCCCGACATCGTGGTTCATCCGATGAGATCGTCGTGGAACATGTGGGAGCCAACATGGGTATCTAGATCCCGCTGTTGGTTATTGACCAGAGAGCTGTCTCGGTCATGTCTGCATGATTCCTGAACCCGTAGGGTCTACACACTTAAGGTTCGGTGACGCTAGAGTTGTTATGCGAATTAGTGTGCAGTTACTGAATATTGTTTAGAGTCCCGGATGAGATCACAGACGTCACGAGGAGTTCCGGAATGGTCCGGAGGTAAAGATTTATATATGGGAAGTCCTATTTTGGCCACCAAAAAATGTTCGGGATTTTTTGGTATTGTACCGGGAAGGTTCTAGAAGGTTACGGAGTGGGGCCCACCTGCATGGGGGGATCCACATGAACGCGGGTAGTGGGGGCAAGGCCCCACACCCCTGGTCAAGGCGCACCAAGGTCCCCCCTTAGAAGGAATAAGATCATATCCCGAAGGGATAAGATCTAGATCCCTAAAAAAGGGGGATAACAATCGGTGGGGAAGGGAAATGATGGGATTTCTTTCCCCCACCTTTGCCAATGCCCCAATGGACTTGGAGGGCAAGAAACCAGCCCCCACCACCCCTATATATAGTGGGGAGGCGCATCGGAGCCGCAGCCCTTCCGCTGGCGCAGTCCTCTCCCTCCCCAACACCTCCTCCTCCTCCGTAGTGCTTGGCGAAGCCCTGCAGGAGAACTGGAAGCTCCACTACCACACCGTCGTGCTGCCGAGCTCTCCTCAACTTCTCCTCTCCCTTTGCTGGATCAAGAAGGAGGAGACGTCCCGGCCGTACGTGTGTTGAACGCAGAGGCGCCGTTGTTCGGCGCTTAGATCAGAATCAACCGCGATCTGAATCGCTACGAGTACGACTCCTTCATCCGCGTTCTTGTAATGCTTCCACATCACGATCTTCAAGGGTATGAAGATGCACTCACCTCTCTCTCGTTGGTAGTCTCTCCATAAATTGATCTTGGTGATGCGTAGAAATTTTTTAATTTCTGCAACGATCCCCAACAGATGTGTGCTATCTAGATAAGTGCTTTGGACCGCACGGCACACATACTAGAATCAACACTCCCCCTATATTTTATAGACAAGGCATATCTTGCAACAAAAAGGCTAACACTAAGAAAGATAGTAAAAAAGAGCATAAAGTAAATAGCACAAGATAGCATAAGCTCAATAAGGTACAATAGAATGCATATGTCTTACACCATATGATAGAAAGGGTCTCACAAGCGCAAACCATACTGGAGCAAACGAGGTCCAACGGAACAAAAGCAAACGAAACAAACACGACACATGACTCGCAAATCCTACTCTCTCTCCCACTTTGGCATCGAGACGCCAAAAAGGCATAGAGGACACCTACAACACAAGTGGTGGCTCAAGCGGAGTAATCACTCGCACGCTCCTCGTCGGACTCAGCAGCGGGGATGGGCTCCTCCTCAGAATCAGTCCACTTGTAGCCCTGTTTTGCCATCCATTCAGCCTCTGGAGTGATGTGCTTCTCGGAGCCGCTGGTAATGTCCTCTCCAAATGTCCTGAAGATCCTCTTCTCGCGGCGGCGACTCTCCTTGGAAGCAACGTGAGTCCGATACTGCCCCTTTGCCTGCATGCAGAACAAGGCCTTCATCTTGGCCTTCAGCTTCTTAGCCCATGAGGGCTCAGAATAGGGAGGAGCATACCCAACAGAGCTGTCCTCATCTGTGTCCTCCTCCTCATCAACATCCATCCTAGCAGCCTCAGCCTCAGCACGAGTAGTTGTGTTTGCCCACTGGGCTTTGACACGGAGCTTGATGGGCTCATGACGAGTCCAGTCAGGAGCAAGAAACTCATCATCGGGATACAGCTTCTCCCAAGTCTTCGAGATCAACAGAAACAGGTAAGGTCCATAGATGGGAACCTTATGGTTGAACACCGCAAACCGAAGCTCGCACCACATCATATGTGAGACATCAAGTGGTTGCGTCTGAGAATGGCGCGCCTCCTCACAAATGAGCATCATATCCACAAGATAGGTCTGCATGCACCTTGTCCTTGTCACCAATGCGTGGAAAGAGAGAGTTTCGGAAGATGCGATGCATGATGTCAAGGAAGGAGTTCAGCACCCACGCCTTCTTGCCACTGGGAAGCAACTTCTCAACATAGTAGGGCTGAAGCTTGTTCTTGTTGGCTGACTCAGAATTGGCATGAGGGCGTACACCAACGGGCGTGTTGAGCCCCTCATCAGGAACCTGAAGCAAATTCATAAAGTCCTTCCATGTAGCAGACAACCGCTGTCCATTGGTCATCCAGGTCATCTTCCGTTCCTCATCAGTATGAAAGTGGACCGAGGCAAAGAATTGGGCCACAATCTCAGGATCAAAGTCCAGGTGGAAAGAGATCACATCCTCAATGCCAAACTGCTCCACCAGATCCAGAGCCTCACCAAAGTAGGCACGATGCTTCTCCTGCCGCATATGGTTCATGTCAATCCAGCGCACATCCACATTGATGTTCTATTTGGCCTTGATCACATCTAGATAAATGAGATTCTGCTGCTTGGTCCAAAACAGGTCATTCCCTCTGAAGTTGGCACGAGAATTCACATAGGGGTTGATCTTCCTTCGAGTGACAAACTTAGCAAGGGGTATCTCATCCATGCCCATGGAGGGCTCCTTGTTCTTGGTGGCGGTGGTCCTTGGACCTGCGTTGGGGGGCATTGGAGCCCTCTGGAGCTTCGTCTTGGTTGCGCAGACGCTTGGAGCCCATGTCACGGCTGGGATTGGAACGGCGAGCAGGGGCACCGGAGCCACCACCTAAGACACAAAACACAAAAACACGCACGAGAGGCGAGAAGGATCAATGCAAAGACCACAAAAAAACAGGTGAAACAAGTAGAACTCGCACTTGATAATTGCCACATGAGAGATTTAACAATAACGATAGTATTGCATGGCTGTGCTGTACTAGAATTTTAGTGCTGCTCCTAGCCACGGTAGTACCACGCCAAGGTGGCACGGTAGTACTGTTGGGGAACGTAGTAATTTCAAAAAAATTCCTACGCACACGCAAGATCATGGTGATGGTATAGCAACGAGAGGGGAGAGTGTTGTCCACGTACCCTCGTAGACCGTGTGAGCGTTATGACAACGCGGTTAATGTAGTTATGCGTCTTCACGATCCGACCGATCCAAGTACCGAACGTATAGCACCTCCGAGTTCAGCACACGTTCAGCTCGATGGCGATCCGGACTCGATCCAGCAAAGTGTCGGGGATGAGTTCGTCGGCAGCACGGGCGTGGTGATGATGATGATGCTCTACGGCGAAGGGCTTCGCCTAAACACCGCGATGATATGACCGAGCTGGAATATGGTGAAGCGGGTCACCGCACACGGCTAAGGAACGATCCGTAGATCAACTTGTGTTGTTCATGGGGTGCCCTGCCCCGTGATATAAAGGAGTGGAGGAGGGAGGGCCGGCCCTCTCTATGGCGCCCTAGGGGAGTCCTACTCCCACCGAGTAGGATTCCCCTTCCTAGTCCAACTAGGAACCCTTCCATGTAGTAGGAGTAGGAGAGAAAGGAAAGGGAAGAGAGAAGGAGAAGGAATGAAGGTGCGCCTCCCTAGTCCAATACGGACTAGTCCAAGGGAGGTGCGGCCACTCTTTTGGCCCTTTCTCTCTCCTTTCCCGTATGGCCCAAAGAGGCCCAATACGAATTCCGTAACTCTCGGTACTCCCAAAAATAACCGAATCACTCGGAACCTTTCCGAACTCGAATATAGTCGTCCAATATATCGATCTTTACGTCTCGACCATTTCGAGACTCTCGTCATGTCCCCGATCTCATCCGGGACTCCGAACTCCTTCGGTACATCAAAACTCATAAACTCATAATAAAACTGTCATCGTAACGTTAAGCATGCGGACCCTACGGGTTCGAGAACTATGTAGACATGACCTAGAACTATTCTCGGTCAATAACCAATAGCGGAACCTGGATGCTCATATTGGCTCCTACATATGTTGAGGAACGTAGCAGAAATTCAAAATTTTCCTACGTGTCACCAAGATCTATCTATGGAGAAACCAGCAACGAGGGGAAGGAGAGTGCATCTACATACCCTTGTAGATCGCTAAGCGGAAGCGTTCAAGTGAGCAGGGTTGATGGAGTCGTACTATCGTGATTCAAATCACCGATGATCCTAGTGCGAACGGACGGCACCTCCGCGTTCAACACACGTACAGCCGGTGGCGTCTCCCATGCCTTGATCCAGCAAGGAGAGAGGGAGAGGTTGAGGAAGACTCCATCCAGTAGCAGCACAACTGTGGCGTGGTGGTGGTGGAGGAGCGTGGCAATCTGCGGGGCCGCCAAGCACTGCGGGAGAGGAGGAGGTGTCACGGAGGGAGGGAGGTGCCGGGGACTCAGGTGTGGCTTCCCTCCCTCCCTCCCTTTATATAGGTGCAAGAGAGGGAGGGCGCAGCCTTGCCCCTTCCTCCAAGGAAGGGTGCGGCCAAGAAGGGGAGGTCCATCCTCCCAAGGCACCCTCGGAGGTGCCTTCCCCCTTGGACTCTTCCCTCCCAAGTCTCCTTGGCGCATGGGCCTCTTGGGGCTGGTGCCCTTGGCCAATATGGGCCAAGGCGCACCCCTACAGCCCATGTGGCCCCAGGGCAGGTGGACCCCGGTGGACCCCTGGACCCCTTCGGCACTCCCGGTACAATACCGATAATGCGCGAAACTTTTCGGCGACCAAAATAAGACTTCCTATATATAAATCTTTACCTCCGGACCATTCCGGAACTCCTCGTGACGTCCGGGATCTCATCCGGGACTCCGAACAACATTCGGTAACCACATACAAACTTCCTTTATAACCCTAGCGCCATCGAACCTTAAGTGTGTAGACCCTACGGGTTCGGGAACCATCTTGAGACATGACCGAGACGTTCTCCGGTCAATAACCAACAGCGGGATCTGGATACCCATGTTGACTCCCACATGTTCCACGATGATCTCATCGGATGAACCACGATGTCAAGGACTCAATCAATCCCGTATACAATTCCCTTTGTCTAGCGGCATTGTACTTGCCCGAGATTCGATCGTCGGTATCCCGATACCTTGTTCAATCTCGTTACCGGCAAGTCTCTTTACTCGTTCCGTAACACATCATCCCGTGATCAACCCCTTGGTCACATTGTGCACATTATGATGATGTCCTACCGAGTGGGCGGAGATACCTCTCCGTTTACGGAGTGACAAATCGATCTCGATTCGTGCCAACCCAATGCAGACACTTTGGAGATACCTGTAATGCACCTTTATAGCCACCCGATTACGTTGCCAGGACGCTTGGTACACCCAAAGCATTCCCTACGGTATCCGGAGTTGCACACTCTAATGGCCTAATGAAATTATACTTGACATTTATAATAGCTTTAGCATACTAACTACATGATCTGTGATAGTCTTAGTATTGGGTCTTTTCCTTATAATCATTCTCCTAATGATGTGATCCCGTTATCAATGACATCCAATGTCCATGGTCAGGAAACCGTAACCATCCATTGATTAACGAGCGTCAACTAGAGGCTTACTAGGGACTTGGTGTTGTCTATGTACCCACACATGTATCTGAGTTTCCTATCAATACAATTATAGCATGGATAATAGCGATTATCATGAACAAGGAAATATAATAATAACTAATTTATTATTGCCTCTAGGGCATATTTTCAACAGTCTCCCACTTGCACTAGAGTCAATAATCTAGTTCACATCGCCATGCGATTAACACTCACAGGTCACATCGCCATGTGACCAACATCCAAAGAGTTTACTAGTGTCATTAAACTAGTTCACATCATCATGTGATTAAGACTCAATGAGTTCTGGGGTTTGATCATGTTTTGCTTGTGAGAGAGGTTTTAGTCAACGGATCTGAAATTCAGATCCGTGTGTGCTTTGCAAATTTCTAGGTCATATTATAAATGCTGCTTCCACGCTCCATTTGAAACTATTCCAAATGGTTTCACCACTATACGTATCCGGTTTGCTATTCACAGTCATTCGGATAGGTGTCAAAGCTTGCATCGACGTAACCCTTTACGCCGAACTCTTTATCACCTCCATAATCGAGAAACATGTCCTTATTTACTCCAAGGACAATTTTGACCGCTGTCCAATGATCCCCATTCTGGATCATTCTTGTACCCTTGATCGACTCATGGCAAGGCACACTTCCGGTGCGGTATACAACATAGCATACTATAGAGCCCACGTCTAAAGCATAGGGGACGACCTTCGTCCTTTCTCTCTTTTCTGCCGTGGTCGAGCTTTAAGTCTTAACTTCATACCTTACATCTCACACAAGAACTCCTTCTTTGGTGATCCATCTTGAACACCTTCAAGATCATGTCAAGGTATGTGCTCATTTGAAAGTATCATTTAGCGTTTCGATCTGTTCTCATAGATCTTGATGCTCAATGTTTAAGCAGCTTAATCCAGGTTTTCACTTGAAAAACACTTTTCAAATAACCCTATATGCTTCTGGAAAATTCTTCATCATTTCGATCATCAATATGTCAACGACATATACTCATCAGAAATTCTATAGTGCTCCCACTCACTTCTTTGGAAATACAAGTTTCTCCACGAACTTTGTATAAACCCAAAATCTTTGATCATTTTATCAAAGCGTATATTCCAACTCCGAGATGCTTACTCCAGTCCTTAGAAGGATCATTGAGCCACATACCTTTTAGCATCCTTAGGATCGACAAAACCTTTACGATTGTATCGCATACAACCTTTCCTTACAAAACTGGTAAGGAAACTCGTTTTGACATCCATCTCGCCAGATTTCATAAATGCAGCTAATGCTAACATGATTCCGGCGGACTTAAGCATCGCTACGGATGAGAAAATCTCATCGTAGTCAACTCCTTGAACTTGTGAAAACTCTTCGCCACAAGTCGAGCTTCATAGACGGTGACATTACCGTCCACGTCCGTCTTCTTCTTAAAGATCCATTTATCTCAATGGCTTGCCGATCAGCGGGCAAGTCCACCAAAGTCCATGCTTTGTTACGATACATGGATCCTATCTCGGATTTCATGGCTTCTAACCATTTGTTGGAATATGGGCCCACCATTGCTTCTCCATAGCTCGCAGGTTCATTGTTGTCTAGCAACATGACATTCAAGACAGGATCACCGTACCACTCCGAAGCAGTACGCGTCCTTGTCGTCCTACGAGGTTCGGTAGTGACTTGATCTGAAGCTTCATGATCACTATCATAAGCTTCTACTTCAATTGATGTAGGTGCCACAGAACTTCACGTGCCTACGCTACACTTGGTTGAAGTGATGGTTCAATAACCTCATCAAGTCTCCACCATCCTCCCACTCAATTCTTTCGAGAGAAACTTTTCCTCGAGAAAGGACCCGCTTTCTAGAAACAATCCCTATTGCTATCGGATCTGAATTAGGAGGTATACCCAACCGCTTTTGTGTGTCCTATGAAGATGCATTTATCCTCTTTGGGTTCGAGCTTATCAACCTGAAACTTTTTCACATAAGCGTCGCAGCCCCAAACCTTTAAGAAACGACAACTTAGGTTTCTCCAAACCATAGTTCAAACGCTGCCGTCTCATCGGAATTACGTGGTGCCCTATTAAAGTTAGTGCGGTTGTCTCTAATGCCTAACCCATGAACGATAGTGGTAATTTGATAAGAGACATCATGGTACGCACCATATCCAATAGGGTGCAACTATGATGTTCGGACACACCATCACACTATGGTGTTCCGTGCGGTATTAATTGTGAAACAATTTCCACGGTGTCTTAATTGCGTGCCAAAGCTCAGTAACTCAGATACTCATCTCTATGATCATATCATAGACATTTTATCCTCTTGTCACAATGATCTTTAACTTCACTCTGAAATTACTTGAACCATTCATTAATTCAGACTTTGTGTTTCATCAAGTAAATATACTCAACATCTACTCGAATCATCTGTGAAGTCGTAACATAACGATATTCACTTTGCATGCCTCGGCACTCATTGGACTGCACACATCAAAATGTGTTACTTCCAACAGGTTGCTACCTTGTTCCATCTTCTTGAAGCCGAGGCTTTTCAGTCGTCTTGCCCATGTGGTATGATTTGCATATCTCAAGTGATTCAAAATCAAGTGAGTCCAAACGATCCATCTGCATGGAGTTTCTTCATGCGTATACACCAATAGACATGGTTTGCATGTCTCAAACTTTTCAAAAACGAGTGAGTCCAAAGATCCATCAACATGGAGCTTCTTCATGCGTTTATACCAATATGACTTACATGGCGATTGCCACAAGTACGTGGTACTATCATTACTATCTTATATCTTTTGGCATGAAAATGTGTATCACTACGATCGAGATTCAATAAACCATTCCTTTTAGGTGCTAGACCATTGAAGGTATTATTCAAATTAACAGAGTAACCATTATTCTCCTTAAATGAATAACCGTATTAAGCGGACATAATCCAATCATGTCTATGCTCAACGCAAACACCAAATAACAATTATTTAGGTTTAACACCAATCTCGATGGTAGAGGGAGCGCGATGCTTGATCATATCAACCTTGGAAACACTTCCAACACGTATCGTCGACTCACCTTTAGTTAGTCTCCGTTTACTCCGTAGCTTTTGTTTGATTTACTAACACTTAGCAACCGAACGGTATCTAATACCTGGTGCTACTAGGAGTACTAGTAAAGTACACATTAACATAATGTATATCCAATATACTTCTATCGACCTTGCCAGCCTTCTTATCTACCAAGTATCTAGGGTAATTCTGCTCCAATTGGCTATTCCCCTTATTACGTAAGCACTTAGTCTCGGGTTTGGGTTCAACCTTGGGTTTCTTCCTTTGGAGCAGCAAGCTGATTTGCCGCTTCATGAAGTGTCCCTTCTTGCCCTTGCCCCTCTTGAAACTAGTGGTTTCACCAACCATCAACAATTGATGCTCCTTCTTGATTTCTACTTTCATGTGTCAAACATCGTGAATACCTCAAGGATCATCATATCTATCCTCGACATGTTATAGTTCATCACGAAGCTCTAGCAGCTTGGTGGCAATGACTTTGGAGAAACATCACTATCTCATCCGGAAGATCAACTCCCACTCGATTCAAGTGATTGTTGCACTCGCATAAGCTGAGCACAAGCTCAATGATTGAGCTTTTCTCCCTTAGTTTGCAGGCTAAGAAAATCGTCGGAGGTCTTATACCTCTTGACGTGGGCACGAGCCTGAAATCCCAATTTCAGCCCTCGAAACATCTCATATGTTCCGCGACGTGTCTAAAACGTCTTCGGTGCCTCAACTCTAAATCGTTTAACCGAACTATCACGTAGTTATCAAAACGCGTATGTCCGATGTTCGTAACATCCACAAACGACGTTGGGGTTCAGACACATCGAGCGGTGCATTAAGGACATAAGCTTTCTACTGTCCGCATAATCGCCATCGGCCAACTTTCAACTATATTTTTCTAGGAACATATCTAAAAATTGGAACTAAAGCGCGAGCTTACGACATAATTTGCAAAGATCTTTTGACTATGTTCAGGATAATTAAGTTCATCTCATGAACTCCCACTCAGATAGACATCCCTCTAGTCATCTAAGTGATTACATGATCCGAGTCAACTAGGCCGTGTCCGATCATCACGTGAGACGGACTAGTCATCATCGGTGAACATCTTCATGTTGATCGTGATCTACTATACGACTCATGCTCGACCTTTCGGTCTCTTGTGTTCCGAGGCCATGTCTGTACATGCTAGGCTCGTCAAGCTAACCTAAGTGTTCTGCGTGTGTAAATCTGGCTTACACCCGTTGTATGTGAACGTAAGAATCTATCACACCCGATCATCACGTGGTGCTTCGAAACGACGAACTTTATAGCAACGGTGCACGATTAGGGGAACACCTTCTTGAAATTTTAATGAGGGATCATCTTATTTACTACCGTCGTTCTAAGCAAATAAGATGCATAAACATGATAAACATCACATGCAATCAAATAGTGACATGATATGGCCAATATCATTTTGCTCCTTTGATCTCCATCTTGGGACTCCATGATCATCATCGTCACCGGCATGACACCATGATCTCCATCATCATGATCTCCATCATCGTGTCTTCATGAAGTTGTCTCGCCAACTATTACTTCTACTACTATGGCTACGGTTAGCAATAAAGTAAAGTAATTACATGGCGTTGTATAATGACACGCAGGTCATACAATAAATAAAGACAACTCCTATGGCTCCTGCCATTGTCATACTCATCGACATGCAAGTCGTGATTCCTATTACAAGAACATGATCAATCTCATACATCACATATCATTCATCACATTCTTCTTGGCCATATCACATCACATAGCATACCCTGCAAAAACAAGTTAGATGTCCTCTAATTGTTGTTTGCATGTTTTACGTGGCTGCTATGGGTTTCTAGCAAGAACGCTTTCTTACCTACGCATAAAACCACAACGTGATATGTCAATTGCTATTTACCCTTCACAAGGACCCTTTTCATCGCATCTGATCCGACTAAAGTGGGAGAGACTGCACCCGCTAGCCACCTTATGCACCAAGTGCAGGTGGGTCGGTGGAACACATCTCACGTAAAATGCGTGTAAGGTCGGTCCGGGCCGCTTCATCCCACAATACCGTCAAAACAAGATTGGACTAGTAACGGCAAGCATATTGAACAAAATCAACGCCCACAACTACTTTGTGTTCTACTACGTGCAAAGAATCTACGCAATAGACCTAGCTCATGATGCCCTTTGTTGAGGAGCGTGGCAGAAATTCAAAAATTTTCCCACGTGTCACCAAGATCTATCTATGGAGAAACCAGAAGCGAGGGAAGGAGAGTGCATCTACATACCCTTGTAGATCGCTAAGCGGAAGCGTTCAAGTGAAGCAGGGGTTGATGGAGTCGTACATTTCGTCGTGATTCAAATCACCGATGATCCTAGTGCCGAACGGACGGCACCTCGCGTTCAACACACGTACAGCCCGGTGACGTCTCCCATGCCTTGATCCAGCAAGGAGAGAGGGAGAGGTTGAGGAAGACTCCATCCAGCAGCAGCACAACGGCGTGGTGGTGGTGGAGGAGCGTGGCAATCCTGCAAGGCTTCGCCAAGCACTGCGGAGAGGAGGAGGTGTCACGGGAGGGAGGGAGGTGCCAGGGGACTCGTGTGGCTTCCTCCTCCCTCCCTTTATATAGGTGCAAGAGAGGGGAGGGCGCAGCCTTGCCCTTCCTCCAAGGAAGGGTGCGGCCAAGAAGGGAGGAGTCCATCCTCCCAAGGCACCTCTGAGGTGCCTTCCCCTTTGGACTCTTCCTCCCCAAGTCTCCTTGGCGCATGGGCCTCTTGGGGCTGGTGCCCTTGGCCAATATGGGCCAAAAGGCGCACCCTACAGCCCATGTGGCCCCGGGGGAACAGGTGGACCCCGGTGGACCCACGACCCCACCCCGGCACTCGGTACAATACCGATGTCTGCATGAAACTTTTCCTGACCAAAATAAGACTTCCTATATATAAATCTTTACCTCCGGACCATTCGGGAACTCCTCGTGACGTCCGGGATCTCATCCGGGACTCCGAACAACATTCGGTAACCACATACAAACTTCCTTTATAACCCTAGCGTCGCCAGAACCTTAAGTGTAGACCCTACGGGTTCGGGAACCATGGAGACATGACCGAGGCGTTCTCGGTCAATAACCAACAGCGGGATCTGGATACCCATGTTGACTCCCACATGTTCCACGATGATCTCATCGGATGAACCACGATGTCAAGGACTCAATCAATCCCGTATACAATTCCCTTTGTCTAGCGGCATTGTACTTGCGAGATTCGATCGTCGGTATCCCGATACCTTGTTCAATCTCGTTACCGGCAAGTCTCTTTACTCGTTCCGTAACACATCATCCCGTGATCAACCCCTTGGTCACATTGTGCACATTATGATGATGTCCTACCGAGTGGGCCCAGAGATACCTCTCCGTTTACGGAGTGACAAATCCCAGTCTCGATTCGTGCCAACCCGGACACTTTCGGAGATACCTGTAATGCACCTTTATAGCCACCCGATTCACGTTGTGACGTTTGGTACACCCAAAGCATTCCCTACGGTATCCGGAGTTGCACAATCTCATGGTCTAAGGAAATAATACTTGACATTTAGAAAAGCTTTAGCATACGAACTACACGATTTGTGCTAGGCTTAGGATTGGGTCTTGTCCATCAAATCATTCTCCTAATGATGTGATCCCGTTATCAATGACATCCAATGTCCATGGTCAGGAAACCGTAACCATCCATTGATTAACGATCTAGTCAACTAGAGGCTTACTAGGGACTTGGTGTTGTCTATGTACCCACACATGTATCTGAGTTTCCTATCAATACAATTATAGCATGGATAATAAACGATTATCATGAACAAGGAAATATAATAATAACTAATTTATTATTGCCTCTAGGGCATATTTTCAACAACATATTCTACGAAGATCTTTATCGGTCAAACCGCATTACAACATACGTTGTTCCCTTTGTCATCGGTATGTTACTTGCCCGAGATTCGATCGTCGGTATCCAATACCTAGTTCAATCTCGCTATCGCAAGTCTCTTTACTCGTTCGTAATGCATCATTCCATAACTAACTCATTAGCTACATTGCTTGCAAGGCTTATAGTGATGTGCATTACCGAGAGGGCCAGAGATACCTCTCCGATAATCGGAGTGACGAAACCTAATAATCTCGAAATACGCCAACCCAACATGTACCTTTGGAGACACCTGTAGTACTCCTTTATAATCACCCGATTCTGTTGTGGACGTTTGGTAGCACCAAAGTGTTGCTCCGGTAAACGGAGTTGCATAATCTCATAGTTACAGGAACATGTATAAGTCATGAAGAAAGCAATAGCAACATACTAAGCGATCAAGTGCTAGGCTAACGGAATGGGTCAAGTCAATCACATCATTCTCCTAATGATGTGATCCCGTTAATCAAATGACAACACATGTCTATGGTTAGGAAACATAACCATCTTTGATTAATGAGCTAGTCAAGTAGAGGCATACTAGTGACGTTATGTTGGTCTATGTATTCACACATGTATTATGTTTCCGGTTAATACAATTCTAGCATGAATAATAAACATTTATCATGATATAAGGAAATAAATAATAACTTTATTATTGCCTCTAGGGCATATTTCCTTCAGTCTCCCACTTGCACTAGAGTCAATAATCTAGTTCACATCACCATGTGATTTAACACCAATCCACACCCATAGTTCACATCGTCATGTGACCAACACCTGAAGGGTTTATTAGAGTCAATAATCTAGCTCACATCGATATGTGATTAACACCCAAAGAGTACTAAGGTATGATCACGTTTTGCTCGTGAGAGAAGCTTAGTCAGCAGATTCCCATCACATTTAGAGCCGTATGTATTTTGTAAATATTCTATGTCTACAATGCTCTGCATGGAGCTACTCTAGCTAATTGCTCCCACTTTCAATATGTATCCAGATTGAGACTTAGAGTCATCTGAATCAGTGTAAAAGTTTGCACCGATGTAACTTTTACAACGAACTCTTCTATCACCTCCATAATCGAGAAACATCTCCTTAGTCCTCACTAAGGATATTCTGGACCAATGTCTAGTGATCTACTCCTAGATCACTATTGTACTCCCTTGCCAAATTTAGAGCAAGGTATACAGTAGGTCTGGTACATAGCATAGCTACTTTATAGAACCTATAGTGAGGCATAGGAATGACTTTTCATTCTCTTTTCTATTTTCTGCCGTGGTCGGGATTTGAGTCTTACTCAATTTCACACCTTTGCAACACAGACAAGAACTTTTCTTTGACTGTTCTATTTTGAACTACATCAAAATCTTGACAAGGTATGTACTTATTGAAAAAAAAAACTTATCAAGCGTCTTGATCTATCTCAATAGATCTTGATGCTCAATATGTAAGTAGCTTTACTGAGGTCTTTCTTTTAAAGAACTCCTTTCAAATACTCCTTTATGCTTTCCAGAAAAATTCTACATCATTTCTGATCAACAATATGTTACTCACACATATTTATCAGAAGGCGGTAGTGCTCCCACTCACTTTATTGTAAATACAGGCTTCACCGCAAGTCTGTATAAAACTATATGCTTTGATCAACTTATCAAAGCGTATATTCCAACTCCGAGATGCTTGCACCAGTCCATAGATGGATAGGATTGACAAAACCTTCTGGTTGCATCATATACAACTCTTCTTTAAGAAAACCATTAAGGAATGCAGTTTTGACATCCATTTGCCAGATTTCATAAAATGTGGCAATTGCTAATATGATTCAGACAGACTTAAGCATCGCTTCTGATTGAGAAAAATCTCATTGTAGTCAACACCTTGAACTTGTCAAAAAAAACTTTTTTGCGACAAGTCGAGCTTTGTAGATAGTAACATTACTATCAACGTCTGACTTCCTCTTGAAGATCCATTTTACAATATGGCTTGCCGATCATTGGGCAACTCCACCAAAGTTCATACTTTGTTCTCATATATGGATCCCATCTCAGATTTGATGGCCTTAAGCTATTTCGCGGAATCTGGGCTCATCATCGCTTCCTCATAGTTCGTAGGTTCATCATGGTCTAGTAACATGACTTCCAGAACAGGATTACTGTACCACATTGGTGCGGATCTTATTTTGGAAGACCTACGAGGTTCGATAGTAACTTGATCTGAAGCTTCATGATCATCATCATTAGCTTCCTCCTGATTGGTGTAGGAATCACAGGAACTGATTTCTGTGATGAACTACTTTCCAATTCGGGAGAAGGTACAATTACCTTATCAAGCTCTACTTTCCTCCCACTCACTTCTTCGAGAGAAACTTCTTCTCTAGAAAGGATTCATCTTAGCAACGAATGTTTTGCCTTTAGATCTGTGATAGAAGGTGTACCCAAAATTTTCCTTTGGGTATTCTATGAAGACGCACTTCTCCGATTTGGGTTCGAGCTTATCAGGTTGAAAACCTTTTTCATATAAGCATCGCAACTCCAAACTTTAAGAAACGACAGCTTAGGTTTCTTTGCTAAACCATAGTTCATACGGTGTCGTCTCAACGTATTTAGATGGTGCCCTATTTAAACGTGAATGCAGTGTCTCTAATGCATAACCCCAAAAGCGATAGTGGTAAACCGATAAGAGACATCATAGATCGCACCATATCTAGTAAAATACGACACGATGTTCGGACACACCATTACATTGTGGTGTTCTGGTGGCGTGAGTTGCGAAACTATTTCACATTGTTTCAAATGAAGACCAAACTTCGTAACTCAAAAATTCATCTCCACAATCAGATCGTAGAAACTTTATTTTTCTTGTTACGATGATTTTCCACTTCACTCTGAAATTCTTTGAACTTTTCAAATGTTTCGGACTTATGTTTCATCAAGTAGATATACCCATATCTGCTCAAATCATCTGTGAAGGTCGAAAATAACGATACCCGCCATGAAGCCTTAATACTCATTGGTCTCGCATACATCGGTATGTATTATTCCCAATAAGTCAAGAGTTCGTTCCATTGTTCCGAGAACGGAGTTTTAGTCATCTTGCCTAAAAGGCACGGTTCGCAAGCATCAAATGATTCATAACCAAGTGATTCCGAAAATCCATCTTTTATGGAGTTTCTTCATGCGCTTTACACCGATATGACTCAAACGGCAGTGCCACAAATAAGTTCCACTATCATTATTAACTTTGCATCTTTGGCATCAATATTGTGAATATGTGTATCACTACGATCGAGATCCAACAAACTATTTTCATTGGGTGTATGACCATTGAAGGTTTTATTCATGTAAGCGAACAACAATTATTCTCGACTTTAAATGAATAACCGTATTGCAATAAACATGATCAAATCATATTCATGCTCAACGCAAAAGCCAAATAACATTTATTTAGATTTAACACTAATCCCGAAAGTATAGGGAGTGTGTGATGATGATCATATCAATCTTGGAACTACTTCCAACACTCATCGTCACTTCCCCTCAACTAGTCTCTGTTTATTCGTAACTCCTGTTTCGAATTACTAATCTTAGCAACCTAACAAGTATCAAATACTCAGGGGCTACTATAAACACTAGTAAGGCACACATCAATAACTGTATATCAAATATACCCTTGTTCACTTTGCCATCCTTCTTATCCACCAAATATTCAGGGTATTTCCGCTTCAAGTGACCATTTCCTTTGCAGTGTAAGCACTCAGTTTCAGGCTCTGGTCCAGCTTTGGTCTTCTTCACGGGAGTGACAACTTGTTTGTCATTCTACTTGAAGTTTCCCTTTCTTTCCCTTTGCCCTTTTCTTGAAACTAGTGGTCTTGTCAATCATCAACACTTGATGCTCTTTCTTGATTTCTACCTTCACGATTTCAACATCACGAAGAGCTCGGGAATCGTTTTCGTCATCCCTTGCATACTATAGTTCATCACGAAGTTCTAGTAACTTAGTGATGGTGACTAGAGAATTTCATCTATCACTATCTTATCCGGAAGATTAACTCCCACTTGATTCAAGCGATTGAAGTACCTGCACAATCTGAGCACATGCTCACTAGTTGAGTGATTCTCCTCCATATTTTAGCTATAGAACTTGTTGGAGACTTCATATCTCTCAACTTCGGGTATTTGTTTGAAATATTAACTTCAATTCCTGGAACATCTCATATGGTCCATGACGTTCAAAACGTCTTTGAAGTCCCGATTCTAAGCCGTTAAGCATGGTGCACTAAACTATCAAGTAGTCATCATTTTGAGCTAGCCAAACGCTCATAACGCCCGCATTCCGCCTCGCAATAGGTCTGTCACCTAGCGGTGCATTAAGGACATAATTCTTACGTGGCAGCAATGAGTATACACCTCAGATCAAGGATCCAATCCGCATCATTGCTACTAACATCTTTCAACACAATTTTCTCTCGGAACATATCATAATAAACATATGAAAGCAACACCGCTAGCTATTGATCTACAACTTAATTTGCAAAAATACTACCAGGGCTAAGTTCATGATAAATTAAAGTTCAATTAATCATATTACTTAAGAACTCCCACTTAGATAGACATCCCTCTAATCTTCTAAGTGATTACGTGATCCATATCAACTAAACCATGTCCGATCATCACGTGAGATGGAGTAGTTTCAATGGTGAACATCACTATGTTGATCATATCTACTATATGATTCACGCTCGACCTTTTGGTCTCCGTGTTTCGAGGCCATATCTGTATATGCTAGGCTCGTCAAGTTTAACCTGAGTATTCCGCGTGTGCAACTGTTTTTGCACCGTTGTATTTGAACGTAGAGCCTATCACACCCGATCATCACGTGGTGTCTCAGCACGAAGAACTTTCGCAACGGTGCTTACTCAGGGAGAACACTTCTTGATAATTTGTGAGAGATCATCTTAAAATGCTACCCTCAAACAAAGCAGAATAAGATGTATAACAGATAAACATCATATGCAATCAAAATATGTGACATGATATGGCCATGATCATCTTGCGCCTTTGATCTCCATCTCCAAAGTACTTTCATGATCTCTATCGTCACCGGCACGACACCATGATCTTCATCATCTTGATCTATATCAGTAATCGTCACATGGTCGTCTCACCAACTATTGCTCTTGCAACTATTGCTATCGCATAACGATAAAGTAAAGCAATTATTTGGCACTTGCATCTTATGCAACAAAGAGACAACCATAGGGCTTACGCGATTGCCGATAACTTCAACAAAACATGATCATCTCATACAACAACTTATATCTCATCACGTCTTGACCATATCACATCACTACATGCCCTGCAAAAACAAGTTAGACGTCCTCTACTTTGTTGTTGCAAATTTTACGTGGCTGCTACGGGCTGAGCAAGAACCGTTCTTACCTACGCATCAAAACCACAACGGTAGTTCGTCAAGTTAGTGCTGTTTTAACCTTCGCAAGGACCGGGTGTAGCCACACTCGGTTCAACTAAAGTTGGAGAAACAGACACCCGCCACCACACATTGTGCAAAGCACGTCGGTAGAACCAGTCTCACGTAAGCGTGACGGCGTAATGTCGGTCCGGCCGCTTCATCCAACAATACCGCTGAACCAAAGTATGACATCTTTGGTAAGCAAGATGACTTGTATCGCCCACAACTCACTTGTGTTCTACTCGTGCATATAACATCAACGCATAAAACCTAGGCTCGGATGCCACTGTTGGGGAACGTAGTAATTTCAAAATATTTCCTACGCACACGCAAGATCATGGTGATGGTATAGCAACGAGAGGGGAGAGTGTTGTCCACGTACCGTCGTAGACCGTAAGCGGAAGCGTTATGAAAACGCGGTTGATGTAGTCGTACGTCTTCCCGATCCGACCGATCCAAGTACCGAACGACGGCACCTCCGAGTTCAGCACACGCTCAGCTCGATGACGATCCCGGACTCGATCCAGCAAAGTGTCGGGGATGAGTTCACAAGACGACGGCGTGGTGATGATGATGATGTTTCATCGGCGCAGGCTTCGCCTAAACTCCGCTGACGATATGACCGAGGTGGAATATGGTGGAGGGGGCACCGCACACGGCTAAGGAACGATCCGTAGATCAACTTGTGTTGTTCATGGGGTGCCCCTGCCCCGTGAGATATAAAGGAGTGGAGGAGGGAGGCCGGCCCTCTATGGCGCGCCTAGGGAGTCCTACTCCCACCGGGAGTAGGATTCCCCTTCCTAGTCCAACTAGGAACCCTTCCATGTAGTAGGAGTAGGAGAGAAAGGAAAGGGAAGAGAGAAGGAGAAGGAAGGAAGTGTGCGCCTCCCTAGTACAATTCGGACTAGTCCAAGGAGGTGCGGCCACTCTTTTGGCCCTTTCTCTCCTTTTCCGTATGGCCCAAAGAGGCCCAATACGAATTCCTCGTAACTCTCCAAGATTCCCAAAATAACGAATCACTCGGAACCTTTCCGAACTCCGAATATAGTCGTCCAATATATCGATCTTTACGTCTCGACCATTTAGAGACTCCTCGTCATCTCCCGATCTCATCCGGGACTAACTCCTTCGGTACATCAAAACTCATAAACTCATAATAAAACCGCCATCATCGTAACGTTAAGCGTGCGGACCCTACGGGTTCGAGAACTATGTAGACATGACTTAGAACTATTCTCGGTCAATAACCAATAGCGGAACCTGGATGCTCATATTGGCTCCTACATATTCTACGAAGATCTTTATCGGTCAAACCGCATTACAACATACGTTGTCCCCTTTGTCATCGGTATGTTACTTGCCCGAGATTCGATCGCCGGTATCCAATACCTAGTTCAATCTCGTTACATCGGCAAGTCTCTTTACTCATTACGTAATGCATCATTCCGTAACTAACTCATTAGCTACATTGCTTGCAAGGCTTATAGTGATGTGCATTACCGAGAGGGCCCAGAGATACCTCTCCGACAATCGGAGTGACAAAACCTAATCTCGAAATACGCCAACCCAACATGTACCTTTGGAGACACCTGTAGTACTCCTTTATAATCACCCGATTCGTTGTAGGACGCTTTGGTAGCACCAAAGTGTTCCTCCGTAAACGGGAGTTGCATAATCTCATAGTTACAGGAACATGTATAAGTCATGAAGAAAGCAATAGCAACATACTAAGCGATCAAGTGCTAGGCTAACGGAATGGGTCAAGTCAATCACATCATTCTCCTAATGATGTGATCCTGCTAATCAAATGACAACACATGTCTATGGTTAGGAAACATAACCATCTTTGATTAATGAGCTAGTCAAGTAGAGGCATACTAGTGAAGTTATGTTGGTCTATGTATTCACACATGTATTATGTTTCCGGTTAATACAATTCTAGCATGAATAATAAACATTTATCATGATATAAGGAATTAAATAATAACTTTATTATTGCCTCTAGGGCATATTTCCTTCAAGTACCGTGTCTCGGAGCGGCAGTAAAATTTTAGTGCCGCGCCTCATGCGGTAGTACCGCTCCTGAGGAGCGGTAGTACCGTACGAGCGGTAGTACTACACCAGAGATGCGGTAGTACCGCACGGTGTCAGATCCGAATCCTCAACTGGATCTGAGCACAACCGTGACAACGAAGCGGTACTACGGTTGATCAAATCTACCACGAGGCAACATATCAAGTACAATCTCTACGCATTACTGCTCTCCTACATCTAAATCTGAGAACAGTTTTGGATTAACCGGGTGTATTGGTTTGGTTTCTGCTGACGGGTTCGTTTGGTTCGGGTGTTAGTAGGTTGACTCTGAAAAGAGTTTGGTTCAGTTTGGTTTCTTATAGCAAATGGTTGGGTATGATCGGTTATAGGCATGAACAGGTCAAGCTCCAAAAAGTTTAGACCCATAGTTCATGCCCGGTTGCTGATGTTGGTTCCGTTCGTAATTCTCGAGCCCATTCTTCTCAGCCCATCGGACCTCAACAGCTGCCGCTCGCACTTGGCGCATTGACCCCGCCTTCGCCGGAGCAGCTCGCGCGCAGCTCGCTAGCCCCGCCTTCGCAAGAGCAACCATCGCGTGTAGCTTGCTGGACTGGCCTCCATGGCCACTACCGTCGACCACCGCTCACGTGCGGCTCTCTGGACCTGCCTCCGTGGCCGCCATCGTCGCGCGTGGCTTGCCAGATTGGCCACCATAGCTTCTACCGTCAAGCGCCGCTCACGTGTGGCTCCTCGGCCCCGCCTCTGCGGTCGCTGTCATCGCGCCGCTTGTCAGACTGGCCTCCGAAGCTTTCGTCGAACAACCTGTAGGCATCCTAGAACCGACCGACCATCAGAGGACGCGGGCGAAAGGCCAAGATGACATGAAGACGCCGCCGAGCCACCCGAATCTTGTGTAGGGGACCCGCTTGGGCCGCAAAGGCGTGGCAGAGCACGGAGCAGAGTGCGTAGGAGTCGAGCGGGCCGGCGGTGGCGGCGTCGCGTTGCGTGAGCACGAGGGCGGGGGGTCCGGGGGGGACGAGGGAGCGGAGGCGGGGTGCGAGGAGGAGGCGCGGCGATCAAGGAGTTGAAGCAGAGTCGGGGGTGTGCCATAGGACAATGGTTATTATTACTACTTGAATGGTTTTCAAACCATTCCAGCAACTGGCTTCAACCACAGGTAGGCACTCTGTTTCAGTTCGATTTGGGTGGAAAGTCAAGCTGGTTTGGTTTTGGTTCGGCTGACATAAATATAAACTGAGATTAGTTTGGTTTGGGTTGCCACATTTATTCGTGCAGGTTTGGTTGAG